>CM038680.1:323743756-324346896 GCA_021605205.1 Aegilops longissima
CTTGTGTTATCCTGTGATTACGCTTTTCGTACTCTGTGATTGTCTTCATTTCATCATGATGACCATGCATGTATTCTGTTATGCTTACATCTGAGTACTTATTCCACGCAAGTAGTTCTTCGCTAAGGAATTTCCTCACCGCAAATTCCTCGTGAAGAATTCATAAAATCGCCTATTCACCCCCTCTAGTCGATATAACGACTTTCAATTGGTATCGAGCAAGGTACTCCTTGTTCGTGTGATTTTGGTTTAACCACCGGAGTTTTAGTTATGTCGACCGCAGGTATGATCAAGATCTCGGCCGGGTGTCCTACCTTTGATGGAACGGACTACCCCTACTGGAAGAACAAGATGCGAATGCATCTTGAGGCAATTGACAACGATCTCTGGTACATTGTGGAAAATGGTGTTCCCACTGTCTCACCCTCACTGAATGCTACCGATGTGAAGAGATTCAAGCAACTCGATTCTCAAGCGAAGAATATCATATGTGGCCATCTGAGCAAAGGACAGTATGGAAGAGTGAGTGCTTTGGAAACTGCTAAGCTTATCTGGGATAGGCTGTCCAAAGTAAATGAAGGAGTCTCAACTCAGCATGACTCTCGAGTTGATGTTCTTCGCAATCTCTTCAACCGCTTCAAAAGACTCGACAATGAAAATGTTCAACAAACCTTCGACGCCTCACTGACATCTCAAATGAGCTTCAAGCGCTTGGTGCCACTGACATCACCGACCATGAGGTGGTGAAGAAATTGTTGAGATCGCTTGATTCCTCATTTGGTACTCTGGCACTGATGATATAAGA
Organism: Aegilops longissima; assembly: GCA_021605205.1. Taxonomy (NCBI): domain Eukaryota; kingdom Viridiplantae; phylum Streptophyta; class Magnoliopsida; order Poales; family Poaceae; genus Aegilops; species Aegilops longissima. Next base: position 323,744,562 of record CM038680.1, read on the forward strand.
ACGTGCTAACTACAAGTCACTTGATCCCGCTGATATCCTCGAGAGGCTAAATACTCATGAGTTCCAGCTTGCTGAAAAGGGAGATCTCTATGGTTCGAGCTATGGCAAATCACGTGCCCTGAAGGCCAAGGCCGTGTCTGAATCTGATTGTGAAGACTCTGGTAGTAGCCTTGGTGACCCTAAAGAATTGAGCAAGGAGCTAGCACTGCTCGTGAAGAAGTTCCAGAAGTTCTCAAGACGTGGTCGCTTTGGAAAATCCTCAAGGAGCAAAGTGATTCCTCATCCAAAGGACTATAAGAGAAGGCTATGCCACAAATGCAAGAAACCTGGTCACTATATTCAAGATTGTCCTCAGTGGGAAAAGGAATTAAAGAAGAAGAAATACAAGGATTACAGTTTTGATGACACTAAGAAGAAGAAGAAATCGTCAAAATCTTCATCATCAAAATCCTAAGTCTTCATCTCACAAGAAGAGTAGCTCCAAGAAGGCTCGGGCATTCATTGTCAAGGAAATGGACTCTGAAGCTGAATCGAGGAACATGAGGAAGAGGAGGCATCGAGGAGTCCGAGTCCGTGTGGCGAAGTCTGCTCTCGCCATCGATTCGTCAAGAAGTCCATCTTCAACTCAAGAAACTGACCTCACCAACAAGGCTGATGAAGATAATGATGGCTACGCCCCACCTATTGCTTCATGGCAAAGGGTGCCAAGGTACTCAAATATACCTCCTCCGAATCTAGTGAGAATGAATCGATGAAGATCTCAAGCCCAGCTACTCTAAACTTGCTAAGATTGTCAGAAACAACAAAGGGCTTTTGAAAAGGTTCAAAACATGCTAGACAAAAGTGATGATATGTTGGGTGAAGAAATGGATCGCACTAAAGCCCTCGATCGAAATCTTCAGAGACTTCACCTAGGTTTGACAACCTTCAAGGTCATCATAACACTCTCTTATCTCGATCATGAGAAGCTTTCTTATGAATTTCTTCAAAGAAAGCAAGATCTTGAGAAGCTAAGAGTGAGTTATGAAGATCTTCGAAGGAGCGTGATTCATTACTTGCTCAACAAATCAGCGGTTCTCGTGAAGAATTTGTTCCTCCATGCTTAAAGTGCATTGAACGTGAATCGCTAATTCTTCACCAATGTTCAAATGCTTCAACTGTTATAAATTCTTCACCTGTCCTCGCTTTCACTAATTCCTCATCCGAGGACATTGCTAGTATGCCCGACGATGCAGGGTTGAAGGAATTGTACATGACAGCATGTACAAAAGCCTCAAAGGGCATCGACTTTTGTGATGTGCTTAAAAGCAGACCCTCAACAAACCCTAGGAAAGAGGGTATTATTGCCTTTGAGAGGAAACTCAATGCTGATGGAACATATTGGAAGCCCGAGTACCCCAAAACCTCATGGGTTGCTGCAAAGGGACCCCAGCTGATCCATCTAACTTATCTGCTTTACATGTGAATCTCCTCATTCTTCCGATGAGTCATTTGACTCCAACTATAAACTGTTCAAAAATCAGAATGGTGAAGTATTTGCTAGATATTTTGGCACTAACTGCAGGAACGATTCTCCTATGAAGAAAATCTGGGTTCCCAAGAAGTGCCTTGAAAGTCTTCAGGTGAACGTCCTCATGACACCACCTGTGAAGAATAGGAACCCCAGATCAAACTCTTCATATGGACCAAACTCTTCATATGGATCCAAGTCCTCATACGAACCAAATTCCTCACGTGGATCAAATTCCTCAAAAGGATCAAAGTCCTCATATGATTATCATCGTATAACAACTCTGCTTCGCAGGTAGAGCTAAGGGCTATGAATATGTGCATTATTCTTCAAACCAATATGTTCATAAGTCCTCGAAGAATTTCTCTGCTTATTCATATGCTTACCCTAACCCCTCTTATGTGAAACGAAATGGATTGGCTTCTATGCCACCATTCTCATATGGAGCTCGTAGAGTGATGAACTCTTTCCCACCCCTTCAGATGTGGGTGGTGAAGAAAAAGAACTAATATCTTCTACAGGTTCAGGTCTCCAGACGAGCTTTAACGTCTGAAGAATTTGCTGGGGACCTGACAAAATTGCCTGAGTGGATTCAGGCCATGCAAGAAGAATTACATCAGGTCGAGCTCAACAATGTCTGGGAACTGGTCAAACGTCCAGATCCTTGTAAGCATAATATCATTGGCACAAAGTGGATCTACCGCAACAACCAAGATGAAAATGGCCTTGTGGTGAGGAATAAGGCACGACTTGTAGCTCAAGGCTACACAGTGTTGAAGGAATTGATTTCGATGAAACTTTTGCACTGTTGCTAGACTTGAGGCTATTCAGATATTTCTTGCTTATGCTAACCATCATAATATCACTTTATATCAAATGGATGTGAAAAGTGCATTCCTCAATGGTAAGCTTGAGGAAGAAGTATATGTTGCTCAACCCCTGTGTTTTGAAGATCCAAAGAATCTCGACAAAGTCTTCAGACTCAACAAAGCCCTCTATGGCCTCAAGCAGGCCCCTCGGGCGGGTATGATACTTTGAAGGAATTCTTCGTGAAGAATGGCTTCACACCCGTTCACTCGAATTCTACTCTCTTTACTAAATCTTATGATGGTGAACTGTTTGTGTGCCAAATATACGTTGATGATATTATCTTTGGCTGTATCGACCAACGTTATAGTGATGAATTTGCCTATATGATGAGTGAAGAATATCAAATGTCTATGATGGGAGAGTTGAAATTCTTCTTAGATCTTCAAATTCACAAACAACACAATGGCATATTCATATCTCAGAGAAATACCTCAAAGATGTTCGAGGAAATTCGCATGCAAGATTGCAAAGGCGCTAAAATTCCTATGCCCACAAATGGCCATCTATCCACTGATGAAAATGGTATTGACTTCGATCACAAGGTATACCGCTCCATGATTGGTTCTTTATTGTACTTATGTGCATCTAGGCCAGATATAATGCTTAGTGTTTGCATGTGTGCCCGATTTCAAGCTACATCGAAGGAATCACACCATAAGGTTGTGAAGCATATTCTTCGATATCTAGCTCACACACCAACACTAGGATTATGGTACCCCAAGGGCTCTACTTTTGATCTCATTGGATATTCTAACTCGACTATGCAGGTGATCGTGTGGACCGCAAGTCAACATCTGGTACTTGTCATTTCCTCGACGATCTTTTGGTCCGTTGGTCCTCGAAGAAACAGAACTGCGATCACCGCTTCATCATGCGAAGCTGAGTACATTGCTGCTGGCTCTTGCTGTGCTCAATTGTGTGGATGAAGCAAACTCTCAAGGACTACGACATCAACGTGAAGAATGTGCCTCTCATCGTGACAATGAGAGTGCCATCAAGATTGCTCACAACCCAGTTCAGCACTCAAGACAAAGCACATTCAGATTCGTCATCATTTTCTTCATGATCATGTGTTGAAGGGCGACATCTCCATCGAGCATGTGAAGACTGAAGAACAGCTAGCCGATATCTTCACAAAGGCCTTGGATGAGAAGAGATTAAGCAAGTTGCGGTGTGAGCTAAATATCTTAGAATCTTCGAATGTTCTTTGAATAGGACACTCATCTTAACACTTATGCAAAATTGATGACTTAGATGTGCAACACATGAAGAAGCGTTTTTCTTCAATCAATGAAGAATAACACTCTAAGTGTGAAGAAATTAATGAAGAATTTGATTTTCAGAACCCTACGACAATTGTACGCGGTGTCTGAAATCATCATTCTTATACGGTGGGTCACGCCACCACCAAAATTGAAAATCTTCAATTTGAGTTTTTCCTCAGTTTTGAAATTCTTCAACTTTGCAAAATCTTCACGGTTTTCGTCATTTTTCTTCATTGGCTATATATATACGGGTTTATGTCCTCTACAACATTCACTTATGGCTATTTCTTCAATTTGCATTTTCTGCTAAGTGAATGTGATCGGACCCTTCTCCCTCTATGCTATACTCAACCCAATCTATTCACAAATTCTTCATGTGCGTTCTATTCAAAATCTTCACTGTGTCCTTGTCAGCTGAAGAAATTGCGAACGGAACTTTTATCTTATCTTATCCAAATTTTCGGCTTTGCCTCTCAAACCATTCCGCTTCCCACGATAGACTTATCTATTCACCCACGATCTAACACGATCTCCACTTTTCAGTATGTGGGTGACACATGTCAAGAATGAGAAGGGTCAGGGGCACGTTCGTCCAAAATCTTCGGGCGAACAGTTTTTCACCGTGGCTATGTATACCCCCTATCCCCTTCCTCACTTCCTGTACTCCGCTTGACCGCTCTCTCTCTCTCTCTCTCTCTCTCTCTCTCTCTCTCGCTCGAGCTTCTCAAACCCTAGCGCCGCCGCTACTCCATCGTCAGCGGTGAGGAAGAGCTTCACCGCCGACCTCGTCGTCATCGTATTTCACGCCGACTGTGGAAATCTTCACTCCGCCGCCGCCGTAGCTGTCTTCCTCCGCCGAGTTAGGGCATGGAAGATCTAAACTGACGAACTTCTAATCTACACCTCTCGGTTCATCTGTTCTTCACTTCGGGTAATTAAAAGTTACTTTTATTGCTCGCTTTGATTCTCAAGCCTTCCTGAAAATCTTCAAAGGTGTTTATTCTTCAAAATCTTCACACATATGAACACCTCACAAGTAATATGCTCTTGATTCGTTTCCCTAAGCATCTTTTTCTTCAAGATTCCTCAATTGTGTGGATTTTCGATCTATACAACTCTGGAACCTAAGACAAAGAACGCTCAGAGAAATTCTTCAAGGCTCATCTGGTCAAAATTCTCAAACTTGTTCTTTTGAAAACCTTCCGAGAACGATATGACCTCTCCAAATTCCTCGCAACTATATTCTGCTTCACAGTACTCATGTCCGCTGCTGAATCACTAGGTTCTCATCAACTTAACTCATTTGCAGCGCCTCGAAGAAAAGTTGCATACTTCTTCAGAGAATTGATTGTTCAAATTCCTCATCCAAGACTATGGCTGACGGTAAGAAGCCCCAGTAAAGAAGGAAAGGGCCCGAGGTCATGAATGCTTTTGAAATACCCGAGGACATATATGCTGACTATTGCACACCGATGAGGCCAAGTTCGAAAGGAGAATAAAAATCAGCGCAAGGTGCGATACAGAGGATTGAAAGGAGATGGGCAAGAGAATGGAGGGAGTATGCTTATGTTACTCCAAAGTACATGAAGAAATTCACACTGAATCCTCCATGCCCAAGAGCTCCATTGGCACCTGGCCAAGAAGTCGACCCCACCAAAGATCAAGCGTGGTGAGGAGTTTCTGAAGAATGGGCCAAGCGCCAAGCCAAGTTGGCGAGACAAGCCAAAGAAGCAAGTGAGGAAATTCAATGAAGACTCATTCGCTGCTGCCATCGAGGCCCCTGCAAGCCTAGAAAATCAATGGCAAAGAAGCCAGCGACAAGCCAAGTGCTTCACCAACAGCTCCCTCACGGCCAAAATCCTCAAGAATGCCCTCACGGCCAGAATCTTCAATGCCCTCACGGCCAGCCTCATGCTGCCCCTGCCCTCCCAAATCCTCAGCTCCTCCCGCAAAGTCCTCAAGCAGCTCCTCCAAAGTCCTCAAGACTGTGCATCCGCCACGTACAAAGGACTACAGCATCTCTATTGCCTCCGTGTCTCAAAGAAGTTCCTCACCGCACCAAATTATTCAACTAGCCCCACTCTGCTGAAGAAAAAGGCAACGGCTGGTCGAGGTCCTCGCCAAGTCCAAAGAAGAAACAGGTTGCCTTCCAAGTGCCATCCGACGATGAACTCGATGATGATGAACTTGCAGAAATCATCGAGATGCATAAGAAAGGGCCGCTAGAGCCAAAGGCACACCTGCCCTTCGCTTTTGGATCCAAGGACGATCCTCGAGTACATTGATCTCGGCACAAGGATCCAGACACCCCTATGCCTGATTTTCATTTGATTCCTGGCCAAAGTCACATGCTGACCCATTTCATCTCTGAATAGAAATGGAAATTTGAGAAGGCTAGGCAGATCAAGAAGGCTCAGTTCAGGAAAGAGAAGTTCCTTAGGAAAAATGTTGTCAGAATGACGCCTGATGATATCCTCAAAATCCAGTCTAAAATCAAAGGCCTCAGCGATGACTTTGATGCCTACTATGCTGATTGGCAAGGAGCCAATGTCAGATTTGTAAACCTGACCAAGAAGTTCACAAATGTTGCAGCCCAACGCAACAAGAAGTTCCTCAAAGCTAGAGCCTCTCGTCAGCCCATCAAGAACATGCCAAGATCACTGATGATTTTCAGCCTGCTGAAGAAAATGCTAGTTCCGTGGCTGATGACTCCATTCCAGCCGCCCGAAGAAATTGCCGTGGCATCCACTAGTGGTGCGCTGAGGAAATTCAAACAGATTCCTCAGCCTCCTCCGCGCCTACACCAACTCCTATCCTTCCATCTGCATCGATGTGAAGAAGACCAAGGCTGCAGAGCGAGCTGCAGTGAAGAAAAGGAAAGCATCAATCGCTTGTAATCTTCAGTCCAAAGAAGATGAAGCCTATGACAAGCTCTTTTGAAAATCCGATTGATGCTGTTCGATTTCCTCCATACCATCAAAGGACCTTGTTCCTTTGGTGAAGAATGTGAGATCCCTAGCGGATCTGATGAAGAAAATCATTCCGCTGCTTCGTCGTGAGCAGATTGATGAAGAAATTTAAGTGGATGCGATCCCTTCAACACCAATCATTTCCTCGCCAATGCCTCGGTTCACAGTGAAGAGGTCAAGCGTTGAAGAAATCAAGAAGATGTGGATATTGGAAGCACAACGCCAGTGATGAACGATGACTTTTGGGACAATCAGCATCCAAATTCTCCACTCTTCACCCCAATACAACAAATTCCTCAGTCCCCTGCATTAACAGTTCAAATGGGCTCTGAAGAAACTCATCCCACCTCGTCCGTGCATGAACAAATTCCAGCCCCTAGTGCTGAAGAACCTGCTGCTGCTACTCCTTTGAACACGCAGACTACATATGAAGAGGAACCAGAAAATCCTCAGCCTGAAGAACCTGAGATCGTGATTCCTGAGGTAGTGATGCAACTCACTGACACCCCTCTGCCAAAACCAAAGGATCCATTCTCGCGCAAGCAAAAGTTCAAGGCTGAAGACTTGTTTGGCGAGCATGTTTTCTTCACTGATTACAACCCGATGACTCGCTTTCGCATAAGGAAGAGGCATTTCTGGACTGCTAGTCAAGCCAATTTCTATTCCTCAGTGCTATTCAACAAAGACAAAGTCTTCGATCACGCACATATTCCTCACGTGGACATGGAATCTCTGCCAGGCTTTGAGCCAGTCCTCAGTGTTCTTCACGATGCTGGTTTACTGAATTTCTGCACTGACATTTGTGATTGGAATGAAGAACTCATTCTTCAATTCTATGCGACGCTGCACATCACCGGAGATTCTGAAGATGTGAACTCATGGGTGCTGGACTGCATGACAGAAAATACTCACTACAAGGCACCCACAACTGAATTGCTTCGTGGCCTCCCACTCAGTCCTCCCCTTGATGGTGCTCGTTGCATCTACAACAAACCTGAGATTACAAATCATTACATGCAAGTGCCGATGAAGCCTTTGAAGCCAGGGCAGGCCCCTCAAACCAAATGGCTTGTCAAGGAATTACTGTATGTGCCTCGGACTGTCTATCGCATTCTGACGAAGACAATGAGTCCTATCAAAGGCCACAACTCAAATGATGAAGAAGTCGCTGGCATCATGAAGAATATGATTTTCAATATCATTCATGGCGTTCCGTCCAACTTCCATGATTTCTTCATGACGACTCGCTAATATTGCTATGTCACCATTTGAGCCAAGCCTTATGCTCCATGGATTATGAGGTTCATCGGACAAGGTCTTCACTCAATTACAAGGCGATACTACGAACCACTTTGCAGCTACTTGCCTCCAATTGAAGTCCTCAAATGGACATTTTCCTCAGTTGATGACAAAGGCAAGGCAACTGCTGTGATAGATGAAGGCATTCGTCCATTGGATGGTCAATTTCGCAAGGCTGCATCTTACTCCACCAATGATGACTCTGCCACACATGACTCTGCCGCCAACACCTCGGCCAAGCAAAATCCTCAAGCCACAACACCCAGGGTGATGCCAGATCGTGAGTTACTCCTCAGTCTTCATCAGAAGGTTGATCGCAATCATAAATGGGTCAAGAGTCAGTTTGGTTCAATTCTTCACAACATGACCTCAACACACAATGCTGTGAAGAAAAACCAATACTACCTCCATGAAACCTTCAACCGTACCTGGGCTGTTCTATCTCATGTCTACAACGTAGTAGATCTAAAGAAAATGGGTCTCAAGGAAGAATTTGACCGGTCTGCACCTCCGCCGAAGAAATTCAAGAAGGTCAAGGTTCCTTCCTTGGTGGACAGCTCCTATTCTTCATCGCGCGACACTGATGAAAATGAGGACTTGAACGACACTGTGGCAGGCCCTACTACGACAACCGACCCGATAACGCCGCGCTCCTCCATCAACTTGATATTCTTCGTAGGCGTTAGTCCTCGCCGATCCTTTTGGTCATTCGATGACAAAGGGGGAGAAATTTGAGTTAGTCTTCAAGCGGGTCTATTATATGGGTGTTTTTTCTAAGTTACAACTCTCGCTCTTCTGAAACTTTATTGGATCGATTTGTAATCTTAAACCGGTGGTGCTCTGATACTTTTGATGTGTTCCTCTGCATGCTTATTCCTCGTTATATGTTAATACACGCATGCTGAATTACATCAGTCACCATATTTCATCATGCATTTCCAATTCTTCATACTATATGTCAAATGCATGTATGAATTACAAGATATAGGGGGAGATCTCCATGATTCAACTCTTCAAATGTGCAGTGCTTCAAAAGCAAATTCCTCACTATGCACACCTTCAGGGGGAGTTCTTCTATATCTTGCAATCAAATTCCTCAATATCAGTTTTTACACTTCATATGTTTATCCCCAATTAAAACTTAACCTATATTGTCATCAATCACCAAAAAGGGGGAGATTGTAAGTGCATCTAGTGCCCCTTAGTGATTTTGGTGTATTGAAGACTTATAGGTTAAGGGACTAATGTGTTTATGAGTGTACATAGGTCTATAAGTCTATGAGGAGTTTGATATTTACAGAGAAAGTCGACCCCTAAAAATGAAGTTCTTCAACTAAAGACTTTGGTATTCTGAAGACTTTCTGAAGACTTTGAAAGTGAAGAAATTGGTGTGACCTTGAAGACTTGGTATTCATTTGAGGAACATGAAGCGTGAAGACTTTTGTTTTCGTAGTTTCGTTTTCTCTTTCTTGAGTCATAGGAAACACCGTCTTCGTTAAAGGGGGTCGAGGAAATACTAAGGAAAAATTTCCATGTGATGCTCAACTCAAAATCCTACACCTACCAATACCTTCAAGTGAAGCCTTTGAAATCTCATACAGCTTCAACAATTTCTTCAAAGGATGAGACAAAGTTCTTCCAGTCACCGAGGAATTTGTTCGACGAGGAGTTAGGAATTCGCCAAAGTGAATTGCCTACACAGATGAGGAACATGATAGCCCGAGGAATTTGAGAGTCAAATTTTGACCATGTTCTGTGTCTTCGCTACACCTGTTCCAAAATATCTTATCCACCTACGGTCATATCATTGAAGGGCATTTATGTCTTATCATGTCGGGCTGCTCCTAGGCTATAAATAGCACCCCCTACAACCACTAGCTGGTTGGCTGCTCGAGAGAACTTGACACTTGTCATTTGAGAGCATCCCATCCTCCGAGGACTTTGAGCGAAAATCATCGAGTGAGGAAAACCCAAAACCAAACCCCCATAAACCCAAAGTGATTGAGCATCATCAAGAGATTGATATGCGTGGATCCGACGCTTGTTACCTTTGAAGAATGTGCTTCTTCCGACGGTTAGGCGTCATGGTCTAGAGCATCCAAGAGGAATTGTGGATCGCCGAGTGACCGAAGTCTGTGAAGGTTTGGAAGTCGCTCAAGACTTACCACGAGTGTTTGGACGAGGTCATGTGACCTTAGTTCAAGGAGAATACGGTGAGGACTTGGTGTCCTAAGCTGCATGCTCAGCGATCGGGTGTCCGGACTGTGTCCTCGAGTTTAAATAGTCACCGCTCCAACCAGACGCATAACCGAGACAGCAGTTGGAACTGGTCTACTAAATAATTGTCTTCACCAACCTTATCGGTTCTATTTCCTCAACTCTTTCATTTCCTCATTGTCGTGTTGAGTGTTTGTTCATATCTGTGTTTGAAGACTTTGATCAAGACTTTCTCAATTTCCTTAGTTCAATTTCTTCATCTGCTTGTCTTCATCTTGTGTTATCCTATGATTACGCTTTCAGACTCTGTGATTGTCTTCATTTCATCATGATGACCATGCACGTGATTCTGTTATGCTTACTTGAGTACTTATTTCACTGCAAGTAGTTCTTCGCTAAGGAATTTCCTCACCGGCAAATTCCTCAGTGAAGAATTCATAAAAATCGCCTATTCACCCCCCTCTAGTCGATATAACGCACTTTCACTTGGGTGCTTCCTTGGGCTTTGATGAAGCATCCCCTGACCTGATGGCATCACCCATAAGCTTCTGAGCTTTAGGTGCTGGTGTAGCAACCTCTTCCTCTTCCTCTTCCATCATGGAAGGCTTTCCAACAACCCTGGCCATGGTCTTCTTGACCCTTTCCTTCCTCTTCTTCCCTTCTGCAGCATCCTCTTTGGGTTCAGCTTCCAAAGATGCTTGAGTGGAGGCTCGGCTTTGGACATGGGAATCCTTTTGGCAGTGCTTTGGTCTTCATACCGTGCTTAGTGGCAGCAAATGTGCCATACTCCTTCTTGAGCACCTTCTTCTTGGAAATGGCCTCATCCTCAACAGCCACATAGTCTTCATCCTCAGAATATGAAGTTCTCTTCTTTCTGGTCCTGGTGGCTGCCTTGGGTAAATTGCTGGGTGTGCTCCTGCTACCCTCATCATAGCTGCTAGAGGGACTAGTGCCCTCACTCATGTGAACCTGCTCCTCTGACTTGTTCTGGCTGTCACTTTGATCAGACATATTGCAAACACTGACAATAGACCCTGTGAGTAGATATAGATGAGATAGAGTGGATGAGCATCACAAAATACAAAGGTTTTTGCAAAAGAATGAGTCAAAAACTTAGTTTTAGTTTTCCACAGAAAGCATTTCGGATCTACCGATTTGTAATCTCGGTGATACCGGAGTAGCTTTTGGAACCTAAACAAGTGAACTCGGTCAGACCGAGTCACAGTTCGATGGCACCGAGACTGCTAGGGTTTCACAAAGTCCTGAACTCGGTCACACCGATTTGCAATTCTCGGTCAGACCGAGAATTACATGTGCAATGGCCTTAGCCGAATCGGTGGTACCGAGTTCTACAACTCGGTTGGTCCGAGATGGTTTCGGCGGAAACATAACCCTAAATTTTCAATTCATCTCTAATCTATGGAGTGTTTTGACTAGATAAGATATTTTCAATTGTGGCAAGATTCATGGAGAACACAATGTGCTAGGAATCAGATAGGGATAGCACAGTGATCGATTTCATACCCTAGTTCGGCGATGAACTCGCCATGGCGGCAACGGTGGGGATGATTCCCGTTGACGGCGGCGAAGACCAGCGACAGGATGTTGGGGAACGTAGTAATTTCAAAAAAATTCCTACGCACACGCAAGATCATGGTGATGCATAGCAACGAGGGGGAGAGTGTTGTCTCGCACCAGAGACCGAAGCGAAGCGTTGACGCAACGTAGAGGAAGTAGTCGACGCCTTCCCGATCCAACCGATCCAAGCACTGCTATTTCGGCACCTCCGAGTTCTTGGCACACGCTCAGCTCGATGACGATCCCCGGCTCGATCCAGCAAAGCGTCGGGAGGAGTTTCACAAGACGACAGCGCAGGACGATCTTGATGTTCTATAAATGAGGGCTTCGCCTAAGCACCGCTACAATATGACCGAGGTGGACTATGGTGGAGGGGGCACCGCACACGGCTAAGGAACGATCACGAAGATCAACTTGTGTCTCATGGGTGCCCCTGCCCCGTATATAAAGGAGTGGAGGAGGGAGGGCCGCCCTCTCTATGGCGTGCCCTAGGGGAGTCCTACTCCCACCGAGTAGGATTCCCCTTCCTAGTAGAACTAGAAGCCCTTCCAAGTAGTAGGAGTAGAAGGAAGGAAAGGAAGGAAAAGGAGAAGGAAGGAAGGGGCCTCCCTAGTCCAATTCGGACTAGCCAATGGGGAGGGTGCGCCACCTTTGAGGCCTTTCTCTCCTTTCCCGTATGGCCCATTAAGACCCAATACGAATTCCCGTAACTCCCCGTACTCCCAAAATACCGAATCACTGAACCTTTCCGATGTCCAAATATAGTCGTCCAATATATCGATCTTTACGTCTCGACCATTTCGAGACTCCTCGTCATGTCCCCGATCTCATCCGGGACTCCAAACTCCTTCGGTACATCAAAACTAATAAACTCATAATATAACTGTCATCGAAACGTTAAGCGTGCGGACCCTACGGTTCGAGAACAATGTAGACATGACCGAGACACATCTCCGGTCAATAACCAATAGCGGAACCTGGATGCTCATATTGGCTCCTACATATTCTACGAAGATCTTTATCGGTTAGACCGCATAACAACATACGTTGTTCCCTTTGTCATCGGTATGTTACTTGCCCGAGATTCGATCGTCAGTATCTCAATATCTAGTTCAATCTCTACGCAAGTCTCTTTACTCGTTCGGTAATACATCATCTCACAACTAACTCATTAGTTGCAATGCTTGCAAGGCTTATGTGATGTGTATTACCGAGAGGGCCCAGAGATACCTCTCCGACAATCGAAGTGACAAATCCTAATCTCGAAATACGCCAACCCAACATGTACCTTTGGAGACACCTGTAGAACACCTTTATAATCACCTAGTTACGTTGTGACGTTTGGTAGCACACAAAGTGTTCCTCCGGCAAACGGGAGTTGCATAATCTTATAGTCATAGGAACATGTATAAGTCATGAAGAAAGCAATAGCAACATACTAAACGATCGGGTGCTAAGCTAATGGAATGGGTCATGTCAATCAGATCATTCACCTAATGATGTGATCCCGTTAATCAAATAACAACTCTTTGTCCATGGTTAGGAAACATAACCATCTTTGATTAACGAGCTAGTCAAGTAGAGGCATACTAGTGACACTCTGTTTGTCTATGTATTCACACATGTATTATGTTTCCGGTTAATACAATTCTAGCATGAATAATACACATTTATCATGATATAAGGAAATAAATAATAACTTTATTATTGCCTCTAGGGCATATTTCCTTTAGTCTCCCACTTGCACTAGAGTCAACAATCTAGATTACACAGTAATGATTCTAACACCCATTGAGTCTTGGTGCTGATCATGTTTTGCTCGTGGAAGAGGCTTAGTCAACGGATCTGCAACATTCAGATCCGTATGTATCTTGCAAATCTCTATGTCTCCCACCTGGACTAGATCCCGGATGGAATTGAAGCGTCTCTTGATGTGCTTGGTTCTCTTGTGAAATCTGGATTCCTTCGCCAAGGCAATTGCACCAGTATTGTCACAAAAGATTTTCATTGGACCCGATGCACTAGGTATGATACCTAGATCGGATATGAAATCCTTCATCCAGACTCCTTCGTTTGCTGCTTCCGAAGCAGCTATGTACTCCGCTTCACATGTAGATCCCGCCACGACGCTTTGTTTAGAACTGCACCAACTGACAGCTCCACCGTTTAATGTAAACACGTATCCGGTTTGCGATTTAGAATCGTCTGTATCGGTGTCAAAGCTTGCATCAACGTAACTTTATTTATGAGCTCTTTGTCACCTCCATATACGAGAAACATATCCTTAGTCCTTTTCGTATTTCAGGATGTTCTTGACCGCTCCAAATGATCCACTCGGATTACTTTGGTACCTCCTGCTAGACTTATAGCAAGACACACATCAGTCTGGTACACAGCATTGCATACATGATAGAGCCTATGGCTGAAGCATAGGGAACATCTTTCATTTTCTCTCTATCTTCTGCAGTGGTCGGGCATTGAGTCTTACTGAACTTCACACCTTGTAACACAGGCAAGAATCCTTTCTTAGCCTGATCCATTTTGAACTTCTTCAAAACTTTGTCAAGGTAAGTGCTTTGTGAAAGTCCAATTAAGCGTTTTGATAAATCTCTATAGATCTTAATGCCCAATATGTAAGCAGCTTCACCGAGGTCTTTCATTGAAAACTCTTATTCAAGTATCCCTTTATGCTATCCAGAAATTCTACATCATTTCCGATTAGTAATATGTCATCCACATATAATATCAGAAATGCTACAGAGCTCCCACTCACTTTCTTGTAAATACAGGCTTCTCCAAAAGTCTGTACAAACCCAAATGCTTTGATCACACTATCAAAGTGTTTATTCCAACTCCGAGAGGCTTGCACCAGTCCATAAATGGATCGCTGGAGCTTGCAAACTTTGTTAGCTCCTTTTGGATCGACAAAACCTTCTGGTTGCATCATATACAACTCTTCTTCCAGAAATCCATTCAGGAATGCAGTTTTGACATCCATCTGCCAAATTTCATAATCATAAAATGCGGCAATTGCTAACATGATTTGGACAGACTTAAGCATCGCTACGGGTGAGAAGGTCTCATCGTAGTCAATCCCTTGAACTTGTCGAAAACCTTTTGCGACAAGTCAAGCTTTGTAGACAGTAACATTACCGTCAGCGTCAGACTTCTTCTTGAAGATCCATTTGTTCTCAATTGCTTGCCGATCATCGGGCAAGTCAACCAAAGTCCACACTTTGTTCTCATACATGGATCCCATCTCAGATTTCATGGCTTCAAGCCATTTTATGAATCTGGGCTCACCATCGCTTCTTCATAGTTCGTAGGTTCATCATGATCTAGTAGCATGACTTCCGAACAGGATTACCGCACCACTCACTGTGCGGATCTTACTCTGGTTGATCTATGAGGTTCAGTAGTAACTTGTTCTGAAGCTTCATGATCATTATCATTAGCTTCCTCACTAATTGGTGTAGGTGTCACAGAAACCGGTTTCTGTGATGTACTACTTTCCAATAAGGGAGCAGGTACAGTTACCTCATCAAGTTCTACTTTCCTCCCACTCACTTCTTTCGAGAGAAACTCCTTCTCTAGAAAGGATCCATTCTTGGCGACAAATGTCTTGCCTTCGGATCTGTGATGGAAGGTGTACCCAACAGTCTCCTTTGGGTATCCTATGAAGACACATTTCTCCGATTTGGGTTCGAGCTTATCAGGTTGAAGTTTTTTCACATAAGCATCACAACCCCAAACTTTCAGAAACGACAACTTTGGTTTCTTGCCAAACCACAGTTCATAAGGCATCGTCTCTACGGATTTTTATGGTGCCCTATTTAAGGTGAATGCAGCCGTCTCTAAAGCATAACCCCAAAATGATAGCGGTAAATCTGTAAGAGACATCATAGATCGCACCATATCAAGTAAAGTACGGTTACGACGTTCGGACACACCATTACGTTGTGGTGTTCCGGGTGGCGTGAGTTGCGAAACTATTCCGCATTGTTTCAAATGTAGACCAAACTCGTAACTCAAATATTCTCCTCCACGATCAGATCGTAGAAACTTTATTTTCTTGTTACGATGATTTTCAACTTCACTCTGAAATTCTTTGAACTTTTCAAATGTTTCAGACTTATGTTTCATGTATGATTCCCAACAAATCTGTTGCTCTCTCCATAGTACCGGAGAACGACGTTTTAGTCATCTTGCCCATGAGGCACGGTTCGCAAGTACCAAGTGATTCATAATCAAGTGGTTCCAAAAGTCCATCAAGATGGAGTTTCTTCATGCGTTTACAATCGATATGACCTAAACGGCAAGTGCCACAAATAAGTTGCACTATCATTATCAACTCTACATCTTTTGGTTTCAACATTATGAATATGTGTATCACTACTATCGAGATTCATTAAAAATAGACCACTCTTCAAGGGTGCATGACCATAAAAGATATTACTCATATAAATAGAACAACCATTATTCTCTGATTTAAATGAATAACCGTCTCGCATCAAACAAGATCCAGATATAATGTTCATGCTCAACGCTGGCACCAAATAACAATTATTTAGGTCTAATACTAATCCCGATGGTAGATGTAGAGGTAGCGTGCCGACCGCGATCACATCGACTTTGGAAGCATTTCCACGCCGCATCGTCACCTCGCCCTTTGCTAGTGTTCGCAATCCGTAGTCCCTGCTTCGAGTTGCAAATATTAGCAATGAACCAGTATCAAATACCAGTGCTATCTGCGAGCTCTAGTAAGGTACACATCAATAATATGTATATCACATATACCTTTGTTCACCTTGCCATCCTTCTTATCCGCCAAATACTTGGGGCAGTTCCGTTTCCAGTGTCCAGCCTGCTTGCAGTAGAAGCACTCAGTTTCAGGCTTAGGTCCAGACTTGTGTTTCTTCTCTTGAGCAGCAACTTGCTTGCTGTTCTTCTTGAAGTTCCCTTTCTTCTTCCCTTTGCCCCTTTTCTTGAAACCAGTGGTCTTATTGACCATCAACACTTGATGCTCCTTCTTGATTTCTACCTCCGCAGCTTTTAGCATTGCGAAGAGCTCGGGAATTTTTTTGTCCATCCCTTGCATGTTATAGTTCATCACGAAGCTCTTGTAGCTAGGTGGAAGTGATTGGAGAATTCTTTCAATGACGCAATCATCTGGAAGATTAACTCCCAATTGAATCAAGTGATTATTATACCCAGACATTTTGAGTATATGCTCACTGACAGAACTATTCTCCTCCATCTTGCAGCTATAGAACTTATTGGAGACTTCATATCTCTCAATTCGGGCATTTGCTTGAAATATTAACTCCAACTCCTGGAACATCTCATATGCTCCATGACGTTCAAAACGTCGTTGAAGACCCGATTCTAAGCCGTAAAGCATGGCACACTGAACTATTGAGTAGTCATCAGCTTTGCTCTGCCAGACGTTCATAACATTTGGCGTTGCTCCTGCAGCAGGCCTGGCACCCAGCGGCGCTTCCAGGACGTAATTCTTCTGTGCAGAAATGAGGATAGTCCTCAAGTTATGGACCCAGTCCGTGTAATTGCTACCATCATCTTTCAACTTTGCTTTCTCAAGGAACGCATTAAAATTCAACGGAACAACAACATGAGCCATCTATCTACAACGAACATAGATGAGCAAAATACTATCAGGTACTAAGTTCATGATAAATTTAAGTTCAATTAATCATATTACTTAAGAACTCCCACTTAGATAGACATCTCTCTAGTCATCTAAGTGATCACGTGATCCAGATCAACTAAACCATAACCGATCATCACGTGAGATGGAGTAGTTTTCAATGGTGAACATCACTATGTTGATCATATCTACTATATGATTCACGCTTGACCTTTCGGTCTCCGTGTTCCGAGGCCATATCTGCATATGCTAGGCTCGTCAAGTTTAACCTGAGTATTCGCGTGTGCAAAACTGGCTTGCACCCGTTGTAGATGGACGAGAGCTTATCACACCGATCATCACGTGGTGTCTGGGCACGACGAACTTTGGCAACGGTGCATACTCAGGGAGAACACTTCTTGATAATTAGTGAGAGATCATCTTAAAATGCTACCATCAATCAAAGCAAGATAAGATGCATAAAGGATAAACATCACATGCAATCAATATAAGTGATATGATATGGCCATCATAATCTTGTGCTTGTGATCTCCATCTCCAGAGCACCGTTATGATCACCATCGTCACAGGCGCGACACCTTGATCTCCATCGTAGCATCGTTGTCGTCTCACCAACTATTGCTTCTATGACTATCGCTACCGCTTAGTGATAAAGTAAAGCAATTACAGGGCGTTTGCATTTCATACAATAAAGCGACAACCGTATGGCTCCTGCCAGTTGCCGATAACTTGGTTACAAAACATGATCATCTCATACAACAAAATATAGCATCACGTCTTGACCATATCACATCACAACATGCCCTGCAAAAACAAGTTAGACGTCCTCTACTTTGTTGTTGCAAGTTTTACGTGGCTGCTATGGGCTTAGCAAGAACCGTTCTTACCTACGCATCAAAACCACAACGATAGTTTGTCAAGTTAGTGCTGTTTTAACCTTCGCAAGGACCGGGCGTAGCCATACTCGGTTCAACTAAAGTTGGAGAAACTGACACCCGCCAGCCACCTGTGTGCAAAGCACGTCGGTAGAACTAGTCTCGCGTAAGCGTACGCGTAATGTCGGTCTGGGCCGCTTCATCCAACAATACCGCCGAACCAAAGTATGACATGCTGGTAAGCAGTATGACTTGTATCGCCCACAACTCACTTGTGTTCTACTCATGCATATAACATCTACGTAAAAAACCTGGCTCGGATGCCACTATTGGGGAACGTAGTAATTTCAAAAAAATTCCTACGCACACGCAAGATCATGGTGATGCATAGCAACGAGAGGGGAGAGTGTTTTCTACGTACCCTCATAGACCGAAGCGGAAGCGTTGACGCAACGTAGAGGAAGTAGTCGTACGTCTTCCCGATCCAACCGATCCAAGCACCTCCGAGTTCTTGGCACACGTTCAGCTCGATGACGATCCCCGGGCTCCGATCCAGAAAAGCGTCGGGGAGGAGTTTCGTCAGCACGACGGCCTGGTGACGATCTTGATGTTCTACCGTCGCAGGGCTTCGCCTAAGCACCGTTACAATATGACCGAGGTGGAATATGGTGGAGGGGGGCACCGCACACGGCTAAGGAACGATCACGAAGATCAACTTGTGTCTATGGGGTGCCCCCTGCCCCCGTATATAAAGGAGTGGAGGAGGGGAGGGCCGGCCCTCTCTATGGCGCGCCCTAGGGGAGTCCTACTCCCACCGGGAGTAGGATTCCCCCTTTCCTAGTAGAACTAGAAGCCCTTCCAAGTAGTAGGAGTAGAAGGAAGGAAAGGAAGGAAAAGGAGAAGGAAGGAAGGGGGCGCCCCCCCTAGTCCAATTCGGACTAGCCAATGGGGAGGGGTGCGGCCACCTTTTGAGGCCTTTCTCTCCTTTCCCGTATGGACCATTAAGGCCCAATACGAATTCCCGTAACTCCCCGGTACTCCCGAAAATACCCGAATCACTCGGAACCTTTCCGATGTCCGAATATAGTCGTCCAATATATCGATCTTTACGTCTCGACCATTTCGAGACTCCTCGTCATGTCCCCGATCTCATCCAGGTCTCCGAACTCCTTCGTACATCAAAACTCATAAACTCATAATATAACCACATCGAAACGTTAAGCGTCACGGACCCTACAGTTCGAGAACAATGTAGACATGACCGAGACACATCTCCGGTCAATAACCAATAGCGGAACCTGGATGCTCATATTGGCTCCTACATATTCTACGAAGATGTTTATCGGCCAGACCGCATAACAACATACGTTGTTCACTTTGTCATTGGTATGTTACTTGCCCGAGATTCGATCGTCGGTATCTCAATACCTAGTTCAATCTCGTTACCGGCAAGTCTCTTTACTCGTTCGGTAATACATCATCTCACAACTAACTCATTAGTTGCAATGCTTGCAAGGCTTATGTGATGTGTATTACCGAGAGGTCCCAGAGATACCTCTCCGACAATCGGAGTGACAAATCCTAATCTCGAAATACCCCAACCCAACATGTACCTTTGGAGACACATGTAGAGCACCTTTGTAACCACCCAGTTACGTTGTGACGTTTGGTAGCACACAAAGTGTTCCTCCGGCAAACGGGAGTTGCATAATCTCATAGTCATAGGAACATGTATAAGTCATGCTAATGGAATGGGTCATGTCAATCAGATCATTCACCTAATGATGTGATCCCGTTAATCAAATAACAACTCTTTGTCCATGGTTAGGAAACATAACCATCTTTGATTAACGAGCTAGTCAAGTAGAGGCATACTAGTGACACTCTGTTTGTCTATGTATTCACACATGTATTATGTTTCCGGTTAATACAATTCTAGCATGAATAATAAATATTTATCATGATATAAGGAAATAAATAATAACTTTATTATTGCCTCTAGGGCATATTTCCTTCATAGGAGGCAGCTGGCGACGAGGAGGACGATCCGGAGACCCTTGAGGCAGAGCAGGCTGAGCGCGGGCGAAAGAGTTCGGAGAAAATTTCCAAAATTTTGCCCGTGGGTATATATAGCCCGACCTTGTCGGTGTGACTGAGTGGAACAACTCGGTGGCACCGAGATGCATAACTGCAAGCAGTTACAGCAACTTGGTGTGACCGAAAAGTTCAAATCGGTTGCACCGAGATAGAAAACCTAGATCGACTTAGTGATCTCGGTATGACCGAAATGGAAGAATCGATCAGACTGAAACGCAGAAAGAAGTTTTCGAAGTTTAAGTCTATGACAAATCGGGGACTCCGAGTGCTCCTCACACAGAGTGGTTCGAATCTGACTTGATCAAATTTTGTGATGCAGCATGAATAGAGTTTGAGATGAGAAGAGCATAGATAGCTAGAGAAGGTTCTTAGGCATTCTTGTCCATCCACTTGGCAAAAGAAAAAGAAACCAATCAATCAAAACAACAAGTGGATGTCCTCGAATGAGTAAAATATGCAACCAACATGCTCACACAACAAAATGGCAAATGAAATATGTGGCGAAGCATGCGCAACCAATTCTTGCATCTATCAAGCAATTAGCGATGACTAGGTCATCTATATATGAGTATATTGACTTAGGAGTCAAATGAGAACATTTGATCATAGGTCATACTCATTGTCGGTGTCAAAACCGGCGGATCTCGGGTAGGGGGTCCCGAACTGTGCGTCTAGGCGGATGGTAACAGGAGACAAGGGACACGATGTTTACCCAGGTTCGGGCCCTCTTGATGGAGGTAAAACCCTCGTCCCGCTTGATTGATATTGATATTGTGGATGTTTACAAGAGTGGATCTACCACGAGATCAAGGAGGCTAAACCCTAGAAGCTAGCCTATGGTATGATTGTAAGGGTTGTTGTGATTGTAGTCCTACGGACTAAAGCCATCCGGTTTATATAGACACCGGAGAGGGCTAGGGTTACATGGAGTCGGTTACAATGGTAGGAGATCTACATATCCGTATCGCCAAGCTTGCCTTCCACGCCAAGGAAAGTCCCATCCAGACATGGGGTGAAGTCTTCAATCTTGTATCTTCATAGTCTTGGAGTCCGGTCGATGATGATAGTCCGGCCGATGATAGTCCGGCCGATGATGGTAGTCCGGCAATCCGGACACCCCCTAATCCGGGACTCCCTCAGTAGCCCCCGAACCAGGCTTCAATGACAATAAGTCCAGCATGCGTGTAGTCTTCGGCGTTACAAGGCGGGTTCTCCTTTAAGTTCCACGTACCTGCCGAACAGTGTCCAGCTTCCTCATCAATGTTGCGCGTCTTAGCTTCCACGCCCAATAATGGCCTTCTTCCACGCGTCGTGCGAATGTGAAAAGCCAGGGTGTCTTTTATGTTTTACCCCCTAGTTGTGCGAACAATCTGCCTATAAGGGAGGCAAGAATCCAGATCCAAATCACCATCTTCCTCTCGCAAATACTCATCGGAGCGCTTTCGACCAAGAATCCATTCCATCATGTACCCTCAACGCGGCTCCTCTTCTCGCGCTCCCGGCCCTTTGCCAGGAGATTGGAGGAGATGCTCTGTTCCGCACAACGAGCTGGTGAAGCTCCAAATGGGGGGCCTTCATGGTTCCGGTTCGAGCCGGGCTAGCCGCCTACAAAGGTGGGAAGCAAGCGGAGGTTACCCCTAATCCCAACAAAGGGGAGCGGGTATGCTTCGTCCCCTATCGATAAGGGGCTCGGATTTCTGTACATCCATTCCTCCGCGGCCTCGAGTTCTATGGGCTCCAGCTTCATCACCTTACGCCCGCCTCAATCCTGCATATTGCGGGTTACGTAGCTCTTCTGCGAGCTTTTCCTGGGCGTCGAGCCCCACTTCGCTGTGGAAGAGGTTGTTTTGCCTTGTACCCGCTCTCACGAGGGTCCATATATCAAGTGGGCGGCGCCAAATATGGCGATTGCGGACCGGATATCCATCCGGAACCCCTAAGAAGGCGCTCAAGACCGCCTTGGAATGGTTTTATATAGAAGATGCTCCGCTGTTGGACCCTGTTCGGATCGGCCTCCGGAGTTCAGCAATGCTCCTCTGAAACGCCTTAGTTGGCGTCCGCGAGCCCCGATCGAGGAAGAAAAGAGCGTCCATTATCCGATGGGCGAATAAGGTTCTTGCCCATGCCCGGTTGACCATGATTGGAGTCATGGCAACATTCATTACGCGGGGGGGTGCAGCCACTACAATACAGGGGCCACCCCATGTGGGATTTCAACGGGAGGACGATGCCACCCGTCATGGCCGCAAAGGGCGGAATCGGCCAAGATCCGTGACGATCTTGTCCGCCTGTATAAGGGGAGAAGGAGGATTTCCTTGACGAACCCGTTAAATGGGTTTTCCATGAACAATCCCGAGCCTTGGGTAAGCGAACACTCAGCGTGTCCGACCCGTGCCTTTTGAAACTTTAGTTTCTTACATTGTGTTCTTCTTTCGACGCAGGAACTGCGCCGGACTGTGGAGGGAATATCGAGTCCGATCCGCAGCCCGAGGATCCAGAGATCCGGGATCCGCCTCCAAGAGGATCAGGACATAAAGGTGGAGCTAATCGACGGGTGTTCCACCAGCTCAGCATGGACAACGTTTTAGTCGCCATCACGGCAGACTATCCCGGACTATATCCGGCTTCCTAGGTAATTGCGGCCGAAGCCCCGATACCGCTATTCCTTCCTTGCTTATTTCTCGACCACCGTATATGATGGCGCTATGCAGGAGGCGCCTTAGGGCGAAAGCCGAGCCCGCAGATGGCTGACCAACAAGGGCCGCCGGACCGGTAGGCGGAAGAGGAGCGCGGCGCGGACTGAAACGTCGCCGCAAAGGTGTAGCTCACAATTCATTATCTTTAGAGCAATGTTCCTAGGAAGCATTTTGAGTGCTCATGACTTTTATAGGGAAAAAAGCATCCGCCGGACTGCGGGCGTGGAAGTTGTCAATCCAACCTCTACCAGCCGGGCTCCCGCACCCGGTCAGGAGGGGGAGGCGAGCGCAAGGCGCGAGCTGGACGTTCCTCCGACGGAGGATGCCGAAAGACTGTCCGCCACCAAGTCTGAGGTTGAGAGTGCCTCAATCACAGCGCCACGACAGTATTTTGTGACGCTGCTTCTCCCCGAGGCGTTGAATGCCTTTAACACGGGGGCGCGCACCTTCGTGCTGCTCAAGATAGTTTTACCAGAGCCACGGAGCAGTATGTAAAAGACATGCGGTAAGAGAATTTGATAGTTATATATGCCAAGAGCCCCGAGACTTAAAGTAGTTATATTAACTGATTTAAGGATCATATGAAACGAGGATCTTACCGAGAAGAATACCCGATTGTCTCGGGAGTTGCAAGAGTGCAAGGCCCAACTTGAGGCCGCATTTTCTCGGCGCAGGAGGAAACGCAAGGACCTCTCCAGTAACGCATTATTTTAGAAAGATAAGTAGCATTTGGCCGTTATGCAGTCTAAAAGCGACATTGCAGGTGCTGCGGACAAGATCTGGACAGGCAAGAACTTCGCGCCAACTAAAGGCGGCGAGAGGTGCTGCATAAGGTGCAGCATGAAAGGAACAAGCTCCAGGATGCCCATGCCCAGCTTGGAGAAGAGCTGAAAGGCGTTCGGGCCGAGCTGTCGAGCTCAGTTAAGGAGAATCAACGGCTTGCGCGGCATATATAGTAGTGCTTGAGCGAACTCCTTTGAAAAGAAGAGTTCGCGAGGAAGTCAATTTGATGTAATATATCTGTAGGTATGCTCACAGTGTACGCCTGCGGAGGAGATGCCCGTAATAACGGGTGATCAACTTCCGAATTGTTGCAACCGATCGAACGAGTTCGGCAGGCTATGAGCGGCGCTATCCAGCGTTATGGCCAGCCTTCTCCGCACTCGAGGGTCTTGGTGAGCTTGCGGAGAAGCGCAGGAGGCGGCAGCGCTTCCATGTATGGAAGATTTTGGCCTGCCGCCAAGGTCCTGTGGAGGCACAGGGCCATGGTAAAGACGCAGTACAAGAAGGCGGATCCCAACCACATGGCGAAGTCGACTGTGGGGCCCGATGGGAAGGAGATCCTGTGAGTTTAGTATACGGCCAAGTGGAGTTGGTCATGAAATTTTCCCAACAGATCGTAAATTAGACAACCTGTTAGACGGGATTGAGGAAGAATACAATCACCGATTTGACAATGTATTATAAAATGACATACAAAATGCCTTCTAGCCGGATTGTAGATCGTTTGTCTTTGCCGACCTTTTAAGCCGACCTCGGGACCCTAGAGTCCGAAGTGTGTCCGAATACCTTCTCGGTTATGAAACAACCGGGTATGCATGGAGACCAAGCGTAGGGGTCATCGATGCTTTATCGCACAAGTGCCCAACTAGTTATGTTATATTACATGGTTAGTAAGAAACATCTTCCAGGAGAATAGTTCCGTTAAGGGTTCCTTTCCGCTGGGGTGGTATGCCCTAAAGTGCATGTCCGGACCATAAAAAAGCAGAAAACATCTAGGGGCAGATAAATAAGTGGATAAAAATCATCTTTTAAGTTACCGAATCGAATATTCCCTTGAGAACGCTAGCTTTCGGCTTCACCCACCGAGGTACACATCCGCTGACCCGGCAAGAATAATCGCAGAGGTGCTCCTTTACCTCCTAGCCGAACAATCGGGAACGAGGGGTCAAGACAGAGCCAAGCAACCCAGCTTGGCCAAAACTTAAGTCATATCGATGCATATAATGGTGAATAAAATGTACATGTGGAGGCTTGACACATGTGCTGGGCATGAAGCTCAGATAATTAAGCTTCGGTAAAGAAGCCCCAAGGTATAATGAGTGCGGGTAGCACATCAATTGCGCGCGAACGTTGCGCAGGTAAAGCCCTTTAAGGCTTGGATGAATAGGGTTGAGAAGAAAAAGATAAACAAAAGGCAGCTGAAATAAAAAAAATTTGGACGGGGGAAGGGACGAACTCTTAGTCCGGCGCTAGGCATAGAATCGTCGGAGGCGGGCTGCGTTCCATGGGTTCGGCTCGAGTTGGTTATCCGATGCATTTCGTAGACGGTACGCTCCGCCGGTCAGGACTTCATCGATGATGAAGGGGCCTTCCCATTTGGGCTTGAGCTTGTCCTTTTCTTGTCCGCAGCGTAGAACCAGTTCGCCAACGTTGTAAGTCTTGGCCCGTATTTCTCTGCTTTGGTATCTTCGAGCCTCATTGTTGATAGAATGCGGAACGAGCCTTGGCGACGCCGCGCTCTTCCTCAATGTGTCCAAGCTGTCCCGCCGATCCAGCTCGGCTTCTTTTCTTCATACATGCGCACTCGAGGTGAGTCATGAATGATGTCGCAGGCAAAACTGCTTCGCGCCAGATACCATAAAAATGGTGTGAATCCGTAGTACGGTTAGGCGTTGTCCGCAGCCCCAGAGTACGGAGTCGAGCTCCTCTACCCAAAGTCGTGTCGATTTCATAAGGGACCGCAGAGTCCGGGTTTGATGCCGCCATTATTATACCATTTGCTCGCTCCACTTGACCGCTTGTTTGAGGATGATAGATGAAGCGTAATCGAGCTTGATGCCCAAATTTTTGCACCATGATTTAACCTCATCGGCGGTGAAGTTCGTGCCGTTATCGGTAATGATGCTGTGGGGACACCATAACGTGTACTACCCCGGATATAAAGTCTATCACTGGTCCGGACTCGCCGTTTTAACGGCTTGGCCTATATCCATTTGGTGAATTTATCTACCATGACCAATAGGTACCTTTGCTTGTGGGTTCCCCCTTTAAGTGGTCCAACCATGTCAAGCCCCTGCATCATGAACGGCGGTAATGGGTATAGTTTTGAGGGCGGTGGGTGGCATATGGCTCTGATTAGCAAAGAGCTGACAACCGACGCATCTTTGGACTAGGTCCTGTGCATCTGCTCGGGCCGTCGGCCAGTAAAATCCTGTACGAAATGCCTTTCCTACAAGGGCCCGAGCTGCGGCGTGGTGTCCGCCTAGTCCGGCATGAATTCAGCTAGGAGGTTTCGCCCTTCCTCTTCGGAGATACACCTTTGAAGGACTCCGGTTGTGCTTTTCTTATAAAGTTCTCCCTCATAGACCTTGTAGGCTTTAGATCGCCGGACAATGCAGCGGGCCTCATTTTGGTCTTCGGGAAGCTCTTGCCTAAGCAAGTAGGCGAGTAATGGTTCTGTCCACGGGGCAATTGCTGCCATTATGTCGTGGGCGGAAGGTGTTATGTCATCGGCTGAATCGCCAGTTGGTGCGGCTTGTTCCGGTTTGTTAGTTCTGGACTCCTCTTCCCATAATACGGATGGCTTGAAGAGCCGCTCGAGAAGATATTAGGAGGGACAGCGTCGCGTTTACGCCAATGCGTGCCGAGACGTCGGCCGCTTGGTTATTATCCCGGTGACGGATGGAATTCAAGTCCTTCAACCGGGCTGACATTTTGAGGACAGCGTTGCGATATGCTGCCATTTTCGGATCTTTGGCGCCAAAGTCTCCGCTTATTTGGGATATTGCGAGGTTTGAATCCTCGCACCTCTAGGCGTTGAATGCCCATGGAGATTGCCATCCGAAGACCATGTAAAGAGCCTCGATTCGCCGCGTTGTTGGAGTCCGTGTACATTATCTCGGCACGTATTGGACTGTGTCCCGGTCGGGACGCCAATCGACGCCAGCCCCAATCCGCTAACATTTTGGAGTCGTCAAGTGCATAATCCAATTGGAGTATGCGCCGTATTCTTTAGGGAGTTCGGCTTCGGTCCATTCAGCGACCAAGTCAGCCAATACTTGTGACTTCATAGCTCGCCGAGGTTTGTAAGATATATCAAATGGTAAGAGCTCAATGGCCCATTTTGCAATCCTGCATGTCGCATCACGGTTGTTTATAATGTCGTTAAGTGGTACTTCAGAGGCCACTGTTATCGAACACTCTTGAAAGTAGTGTCGGAGCTTCCGGGATGCCATGAACACCGCATATGCTATCTTCTGATAGTGCGGGTAACGGGACTTGCAGGGGGTTAACACAGTAGATACGTAGTATACTGGTTTTTGAATAGGGAATTTATGCCCTTCTTTTTCTCGTTCGACGACGAGTACCGCGCTTACAACATGATGTGTAGCTACGATGTATAACAACATTGGTTCGCCCAGGTTGGGCGCAGCCAGGACTGGATTTGTTGCCAATATGGCCTTTATTTCTTCGAGTCCGGCGGTGGCAGCATCCGCCCACTGGTGTTCGTGCGCCTAAGGAGGCGATAGAGGGTAATGCCTTTTCTCCTAGACGGAGATGAAGCGGCTTAGAGCCGCCACGCATCCAATCAATTTTTGTATTTGCTTGAGGTCTTTTGGGGTATCTAGCTGTGACAGAGCTCGGATCTTGGCTGGGTTTGCTTCAGTTCCTCTACCGGATACGATGAAGCCCAGCAGTTTTCCGGCTGGTACGCCGAAAACACATTTTTCCGGATTCAGCTTGATGTTATATGCTCTGAGGTTGTCGAATGTGAGCCTCAAGTCGTCTACTAGAGTTTCGACGTGTTTAGTTTTGACGACTACGTCGTCTACGTATGCCTCTACTGTTTTGCCAATCTGGGTAGCCAGACATGTCTGAATCATGCGCTGATATGTTGCGCCGGCGTTTTTAAGTCCGAAGGGCATCGTGTTGAAGCAGAATGGTCCATATGGAGTAATGAATGCAATTGCGGCTTGATCCGCTTCGCCATCTTGATTTGATGATAGCCGAGTATGCGCCCGTGAAGCACAATGAATCGTGTTCGCAGTGGCATCGATGATTTGGTCGATCTTGAGGGGAAGGGATCGTTTGGGCAGGCTTTATTTAGGTCTTTGAAATCGACACATAGGCGCCAGATTTGTCCTTCTTTGGTACCATTACCAGATTTGCTAGCCAATCCGGATGTTTGATGTCTCGGCGAATCCGGCTTCCAATAGTTTGGCTAGCTCCTCTCCCATTGCCTGTCTTTTGCGTTCGAAAATCGTCAAGAGCCTGTTTGATCGCTTGAATCCTTTTAGGATATTTAGGCTGTGCTCGCCACCGACGTGGGATTCTGGCATGTTTGAAGGGTGCCGTGCAAAGATGTCCCAGCTTTTCTTGTAGAAATTCTCGTGGCGCGCGTCTACATCGAGGTTTAATTGTGCCCGATGGAGGCCGTCTTTGCGGTGGTCCGTTGGATGGACTTGGAATTTGACTATTTCATCCGTTGGTTTAAAAGAGGTGGACTTGGATCTTTTATCAAGTATCACATCGTCCCTGTTCACCGTGGAGCGCATCACGGTGAGTTCCTCGGCCGCTAGGGCTTGGATAGTGCCTCGAGGGCTAGTGCGGCTGTCTTATTTTCGGTAGGAGTGCTATGTTCGGATCACTAGCGAGAGTGATAATTCCGTTGGGACCGGCATTTTAAGCTTCATGTACCCATAATGGGGTATAGCTTGAAACATTGTGAATGCCTCTCGTCCCTAATAAAGCATGATATCCGCTGCTGAATGGAGCCACTTGAAATGTGACCTCCTCGATCTGTAATTGTTCGGGCGCGAAACACTACGCCCAGCGTGATTTTTCCTGTGCAGCATGCTTCCGGCTGGGGATTATTCCTCTAAAGGTGGTGCTGCTTCGCTCAATGCGGTTCGATCTATTTCCATTTTTCGGAGGGTTTCCTCATAGATGAGGTTTAGTCCGCTGCCGCCATCCATGAGTACCTTAGTAAGGCGAAAAGCCGCCTACTATCGGGCCGAGGACCAATGCGGCGGTGCCCGGCAGTTCGAATTTAGGTTCAATCCGGCATTGAAGGTAATAGCCGTGTCGCCCATGGATTTATTGTTGCTACTTGGTAGACTTGACAAGGTTATGGAGTTGTCGTTTCGCATGTTATTGGATGCGAAAGTCTCAAGACTGCTAACACCGTCATCGGTGTTGCTGGGCTGGGATTCTGAAGCTAGAAGCTCTTCGCCACTTTTGGCCACCTGCCGTAGTATCCAACATGCTCAAGGCTATGAGTTGGAGTGGCGCCCTCATGCTATGAATTTTGCAGGTCCGCTTAGCCAGCCCTCCAAAGACGGTTCCGCACCCTTTAGGGGTTTTGTTTTTTGGTATTCAGCCCAGGTGCTTGATAATGATGCACCCTTTGGTTCCGGACTAGGGATGTATTCGGGCGGATTATCCCAAAATTTACTTTCGGTTTTCAGCGCTCTCCATCGCACAAGACTTTTGTACGATGGTCTCCAAGTCAGCAAAGCGTGTAATGTCGCGCGACTTATGGCATTTAGGATTCCCTTGTCCGTGCAATTATTGCGTAAGACCGAGATTATGCTTTCCTCTCGGCAGTCCTTTATCCTGTCCATAACCGGGAGGAATCGCCCAAGAGTGATGTAATGTTTCGGCGGGCTCTTGCCGAATTATAGTTAGATCGCATATGTCCGGGCGGGTGGGTGGAACTAAGTCCAAACCCTACCCATCTCAAGGCTCAAGGCCGTGAAGTTTCCAATTTTGAAGCTTGATTTCGGACGTTGTCCAACGAGTCCGGTCCGATGCCCGACTTTAAGTTCGAGTGTTTGATCGAAGCCCGCCCCTCCGCGGGAATCCGCATGGGGGTTCGGGATCCGGACATGACTAGTTTTCAATACAGAGAGAAGCATCGCGCATTGTTCCTCTACCACCGCAACGTGGTGGGTGACCGGGAGAGTTAATTTCTCTCGGATCGGTTTTAAGCCCAATCTGATCGTAGTCATAGCGACTCCTGTGGCGGCGATGTGATCCAAGAGCTCGCTTCTGGACGAGAGCTCTATTGATCCAGCCGCCGGCGAATTCGAGCTGACGTGAAAATTTCTTTTGACGACTTGAGAGGTCGTTGTCGAGCGATGGCCGGACAGCGGTCATAAGAAACCACCTAGCGGATAGTTTGGCGGCGCCAAGGCTCCTTTGGCGAAAATACCGTCCTTGAAGACGGAGGAGGCATCCTTCCTATCGGTGACGGCACGGAGGAACTCTCTCAATGAAAGCACCAATGTTGGTGTCAAAACCGGCGGATCTCGGGTAGGGGGTCCCTAACTGTGCGTCTAGGCGGATGGTAACAAGAGACAAGGGACACGATGTTTACCTGGTTCGGCCCTCTTGATGGAGGTAAAACCCTACGTCCCGCTTGATTGATATTGATATTGTGGATGTTTACAAGAGTGGATCTACCACGAGATCAAGGAGGCTAAACCCTAGAAGCTAGCCTATGGTATGATTGTAAGGGTTGTTGTGATTGTAGTCCTACGGACTAAAGCCATCCGGTTTATATAGACACCAGAGAGGGCTAGGGTTACATGGAGTCGGTTACAATGGTAGGAGATCTACATATCCAGTCGCCAAGCTTGCCTTCCACGCCAAGGAAAGTCCCATCCGGACACGGGTGAAGTCTTCAATCTTGTATCTTCATAGTCTTGGAGTCCGTCGATGATGATAGTCCGCCGATGATAGTCCGCCGATGATGGTAGTCCAGCAATCCGGACACCCCGGACTGTAGATCGCTTGTCTTTGCCGACCTTTTTCGCCGACCTCGGGACCCTAGAGTCCGGAGGTGTCCGAATACCTTCTCGGTTATGAAACAACCGGGTATGCATGGAGACCAGGCGTAGGGGTCATCGATGCTTTATCGCATAAGTGCCCAACTATTTATGTTATATTACATGGTTAGTAAGAAACATCTTCCAGGAGAATAGTTCCGTTAAGGGTTCCTTTCATTGGGGTGGCATGCCCTAAAGTGCATGTCCGGACTGCAAAAAAGCGTAAAACATCTGGGGGCAGATAAATAAGTGGATAAAAAATCATCTTTTAAGTCACCGACCGAATATTCCCTTAAGAACGCTAGCTTTCGGCTTCACCCAGTCTGAGGCACACATCCGGCTGACCATCATCGGATTGCTGGACTACCATCATCGGCCGGACTATCATCGGCCGGACTATCATCATCAACCGGACTCCAAGACTATGAAGATACAAGATTGAAGACTTCACCCGTGTCCGGATGGGACTTTCCTTGGCATGGAAGGCTAGCTTGGCGATACGGATATGTAGATCTCCTACCATTGTAACCGACTCTATGTAACCCTAGCCCTCTCCGGTGTCTATATAAACCGGATGGCTTTAGTCCGTAGGACAACAATCACAACAACCCTTACAATCATACCATAGGCTAGCTTCTAGGGTTTAGCCTCCTTGATATCTTGGTAGATCCACTCTTGTAAACATCCACAATATCAATATCAATCAAGCAGGACGTAGGGTTTTAC
Organism: Aegilops longissima; assembly: GCA_021605205.1. Taxonomy (NCBI): domain Eukaryota; kingdom Viridiplantae; phylum Streptophyta; class Magnoliopsida; order Poales; family Poaceae; genus Aegilops; species Aegilops longissima. Next base: position 323,776,161 of record CM038680.1, read on the forward strand.
CTCCATCAAGAGGGCCCGAACCTGGGTAAACATCGTGTCCCTTGTCTCCTGTTACCATCCGCCTAGACGCACAGTTCGGGATCCCCTACCCGAGATCCGCCGGTTTTGACACCGACATAGGTGTTGAAGATGTGGATGCTCAATGTTGATGTAGATTATTTGGAGCAATCCTTTAGAGTGAGTTGCACTTTCAATACCTACACGGGTTAGTCCCACAAGGAACCAGCAAGGATATCCATAGACATAGAGTGATGCACACACAAGATGATGTCTATGAGAGCATTAGGTTACCGTGTCCCTTGTCTTACCAACAAGAGGGTTTGTGACTCCTTGAACTAGTGTAAGATGTGGAAGTTGATTGCACTAGTATTGCCAAAATGATATGGGTGAAATATGTTGGCGGACTCACCCTCAAGAACTCTCTAGTTCTTCTTCTTCGGGATCCACATCATCTTGATGGGAATCCTTGGAGTTGTAGTCGTACTTGATGAAGTAGAACTTGATGTAGTCTTGGTAACCCACTTGACCAAGGCCTTTGGAGCTTCTTCAAATGCATCAATCTCTTCTTGAAGCTTGTCCTTGCCTTTTTGCTTTGTGGTCTTGTGGTGGAAGATCATCTTGGGCTTGTGTCCCCTTGAAGGAAGTAGGATCATACTTCTCTTGTTGAGGAACAAACTTCGCCTTGGGGTATTGATCTTCTTCCCACTCAACTCCATTGGCATTGAACTTTCGCTCAAAACCAACACCTTGATTCTTCCGTGCCTTCCTTTCTTGCATAATTTCCTCGAATTGCTTACTCCCGCAAGGCTCTTGTAAACACCTTTATCTATAATTCCTTTCAATAAGCTATTTTCTTGCTCAAGTGTAACTTGGCTAAGAGAATCATTAGTGGAATCAAGAGAACTACTAGAAGCAACAACATTGGATTTAGCATGATTATTGTTACTACTAGAGGAAGAATCCTTCTTGTTCTTGTTACTAGACTTGACTTGAGGCATGTAAGTAGATAAGAGTAAACGCTTGGCAATGTAAGAAGAACTTTTCTTACGAAGATCATCATTGATTGCCTTTAAGAACTCATGCTCTTGCTCAAGGTTGAGCTTTTCAAAGCGTAACTTCTCATGAGTCCTTAAAAGTTCTCGATGATCTTCTAAGATAGTTTCATGAGCTAACTTAAGAGTTTTTAGTTCTTTATTTAGAAGCTCAATCTTCTCCTTATCATCGTCATTCGTTTTATCTTGATTAGCATGATTAATTGACGTTTCATCATAGTATTCATCACTAGAGTTGTCAACAAGTAAATCATCATCACCTAACAAGTCATCTTCATCACTATTGAAATCAACATACTCGGGGTGTGATACCTTTGGACCTTTGGTCATGAAGCATCTTCCAATTCTTTCATTTGGTGAATCCAATATGTCGTAGGAGTTGGTTGACACAAGTGCTAGATCGGCAACACCTTCATCTTGAGTATATTTGGAGTCGGAGTGATATCTTCTCTCGGAGTGATTGTCGGAGTCGGAGCTGGATACCCATTCACCAACATGAGCTTGATGTCTTCGTTTTGTGTAGCTCCTTGATGACTTGTCCTTACTTTCCAAATCCTTGCTTCTCAGGGATGTTCTTCGTTCATAACGATCATCTCTACTCCTTCTCTCTCTTGGTGGTGATTCTTCTCTTCTACTTCTCCTTTTAGGTGATTCTTCTCTTCTTTTGTAGGGTGTTGTACACTCATTGGAATAGTGTCCGGGTCTTCCACAATTGTAGCAATTACACTCTCGACTAGAAGATCTTTTGTCATTGTAGGACCTTGACTTGGAGCTTCTCTCTTTGCTTCTACTCTTGTAGAATTTGTTGAAGTTCTTCACCATTAAGCTCAATTCTTCATTGAAGGTTTGTTTCTCACTTGATGATGTGGGGGCTTCACATGAGGCTTTGTAAGCCCCACTTGACTTGTTGTGAAGTTCCTCCTTATCCTTGAGTGACATCTCATGAGCAACAAATCTTCCAATGACTTCTGTTGGCTTGAGATCTTTGTAATTGGGCATCATTTGGATCAATGTGCACATAGTATCATATTTTCCATCCAAGGCTCTTAGGATCTTCTTGATGATGAATCTGTCGGTCATCTCTTCACTTCCTAAGCCGGCAATCTCATTTTTTATAAGAGCAAGCCTAGAGTACATTTCAGCGACACCTTCACCATCCTTCATTTTGAACTTGTCAAGTTGACTTTGAAGCACATCCAACTTGGATTCCTTGACGGAGTCGGTACCTTCATGCATATCAATCAAAGTATCCCAAATTTCCTTTGCATTCTCAAGACGACTGATTTTGTTGCATTCTTCTGGGCACAATCTGTTGAAGAGGATATCACAAGCTTGAGCGTTGTATTGCAACATCTTCAACTCTTCTGCGGTAGCTTCACGGTTCGGTTCTCTCCCATCAAAGAATTCACCTTGCATGCCAATACACACTATAGCCCAAACGGCGGGGTTATGTCCAAGAATATGCATTTTCATCTTATGCTTCCAACTAGCAAAATTAGTACCATCAAAGTAAGGACATCTACGGTGATAATTTCCCTCGCTAGACGCCATACTCTCCTAGGTTGTGAAACCAAGGCTATGACTACCAAAAGCTATGGAAATCAAATCAAATGGAGACCAAATCTCTGATACCACTTGTAGGATTGAAAGTATGTCTAAGGGGGGTGATTAGACTACTTGACCAAATAAAAACTTATCCTTTTCCCAATTTTAGTCTTTGGCAGATTTTAGCTAACTTAGCACAAGTCAAGCAATCTTAGCACAATTGAAGCAAGCATGCAAAGAGTATATGAGCAGCGGAAAGTAAAGCATGCAACTTGCAAGAATGTAAAGGGAAGGGTTTGGAGAATTCAAACGCAATTGGAGACACATATGCTTTTGTCGTGGTTCCGATAGGTGGTGCTATTGTACATCCACGTTGATGGAGACTTCAACCCACGAAGGGTAACGGTTGCGCGAGTCCATGGAGGGCTCCACCGACGAAGGGTCCACGAAGAAGCTACCTTGTCTATCCCACCATGGCCGTCGCCCACGAAGGACTTTCCTCACTAGCGGTAGATCTTCACGAAGTAGGCGATCTCCTTGCCCTTACAAACTCCTTGGTTCAAATCCACAATCTTGTCGGAGGCTCCCAAGTGACACCTAGCCAATCTAGGAGACACCACTCTCCAAGAAGTAACAAATGGTGTGTTTATAATGAACTCCTTGCTCTTGTGCTTCTAATGATAGTCTCCCCAACACTCAACTGTCTCCCACAGGATTTGGATTTGGTGGAAAGAAGATTTGAGTGGAAAGCAACTTGGGAAAGGCTAGAGATCAAGATTCATATGGTAGGAATGGAATATCTTGGCCTCAACACAAGGGTAGGTGGTTCTCTCTCAGAAAAATGTGAATTGGAAGTGTAGGTTCGTTCTGATGGCTCTCTCCACGAATGAAGAGGAGGTGGAGGGGTATATATAGCCTCCACACGAAATCTAACCGTTACACACAACCTTCCAAACTCGGTGGGACCGAATTGATAAACTCGGTCAGACCGATTCAGCAAATCTAGTGACCATTAGGATTTTCGGTGGGACCGAATTGATAAACTCGGTTAGACCGATTCAGCAAATCTAGTGACCGTTAGGATTTTCGGTGGGACCGACATGCATCTCGGTAGGACCGATATGGTTAGGGTTAGGGCATAACGTAATCTCGGTGAGACCGATTACACAAACTCGGTGGGACCGATTTTGGTAATAAGCTAACCAGAGAGTTGGTCAGGTAAACTCGGTGGGACCGATTCGCTTATTTCGGTGAGACCGAAATGTTACAAAAGGGAAACAGAGAGTTTACATTGCAATCTCGGTGGGACCGATCGCTCATCTCGGTAGGGCCAAAATGTTACAAAGGGAAACAGAGAGATTACAATCCCATCTCGGTGAGACCGAGATCCCTATCGGTGAGACCGATTTGCCTAGGGTTTGTGGCAGTGGCTATGACATCTGAACTCGGTGGCGCCGGATAGAAAGAATCGGTGGGGCCGAGTTTGACTTTTGGTTTAGTTCATATGTGGATGTGGGAAAGTAGTTGAGGGTTTTGGAGCATATCACTAAGCACTATGAAGCAAGAACCTCATTAAGCAACACCTCATCCCTCCTTGATAGTATTGGCTTTTCCTATGGACTCAATGTGATCTTGGATCACTAAAATATAAAATATAGAGTCTTGAGCTTTGAGCTTGAGCCAATCCTTTTATCCTTAGTATTTTGAGGGGTCCACTTTTCTCATCCATGCCATGCCATTCATTGAGATTTTCCTGAAATATTTATCTTGGAATAATGTTAGCTCAATGAGCTATATGTTGTTAGGAATTACCAAAACCACCTAGGGATAGTTGCACTTTCACTAGGGCTAGAGAGAATGAAATTATTGAAACTGATAATATTGATGAAAGTGATGATGAAGATTCTCCCCTTAGATATGAATTGCCTGTTGTACCTGAGGGTTATGTTATGAATGAAGAAACTGCTAGAGATTTTCTTGCTTGCAATGATAGAATTGATCTTAAGAAATTATTAGCTAAGCTAAAAGAAAAGTCGTTGAATGCTAGAATGAAATATGACTTTGCTTTTGCTACTTCACCTATGTGTGTTACTGATAAGGATTATGATTTCTTTGTCGATCCTGAGATAATTACTTTGGTTGAATGCTACCTCTTGAGCACTGCGTTGGTTTTCCCTTGAAGAGGAAAGGATGATGCCGTAAAGTAGCGTAAGTATTTCCCTTAGTTTTTGAGAACCAAGGTATCAATCCAGTAGGAGGCTACGCACAAGTCCCTCGTACCTGCACAAAACAATAGCTCCTCGCTACCAACGCGATTAGGGGTTGTCAATCCCTTCACGGTCACTTACGAGAGTGAGATCTGATAGAGATGATAAATAATATTTTTGGTATTTTTTTGGTATAGAGATGCAAATCGAAAAGTAAAAGGCAAAGTAAAAACAAAGCAAGTATTAAAGTGATGGAGATTGATATGATGAGAATAGACCCGGGGGCCATAGGTTTCACTAGTGGCTTCTCTCAAGAGCATAAGTATTCTACGGTGGGTGAACAAATTACTGTTGAGCAATTGACAGAATTGAGCGTAGTTATGAGAATATCTAGGTATGATCATGTATATAGGCATCACGTCCGAGACAAGTAGACCGACTCCTGCCTGCATCTACTACTATTACTCCACTCATCGACCGCTATCCAGCATGCATATAAAGTATTAAGTTAAAAACAGAGTAACGCCTTAAGCAAGATGACATGATGTAGAGGGTAAATTCATGCAATATGATAAAAACCCCATCTTGTTATCCTTGATGGCAACAATACAATACGTGCCTTGCTGCCCCTTCTGTCATTGGGAAAGGACACCGCAAGATTGAACCCAAAGCTAAGCACTTCTCCCATTGCAAGAACTACCAATATAGTTGGCCAAACCAAACGGATAATTCGAAGAGACTTGCAAAGATAACCAATCATACATAAAAGAATTCAGAGAAGATTCAAATATTGTTCATAGATAAACTTGATCATAAACCCACAATTCATCGGTCTCAACAAACACACCGCAAAAAGAAGATTACATCGAATAGATCTCCGTGAGAGAGGGGAGAACATTGTATTGAGATCCAAAAGAGAGAAGAAGCCATCTAGCTACTAGCTATGGACCCAAGGTCTGAAGTAAACTACTCACACTTCATCGGAGGGGCTATGGTGATGATGTAGAAGGCCTCCATGGTGGATGCCCCTCCGTGAGCTCCTAACAGGCCCCAAGATGGGATCTCGTGGATCTGGGAAGTTGCGGCGGTGGAATTAGGTTTTGGCTCCTGTTCGATCGCTTGGGGTGCGTGAGGTATATATAGGAGGAAGGAGTACGTCGGTGGAGCAACAATGGGCCCACGAGGCAGGGGGGCGCGCCCTAGGGGGGGGGGCACCCTCCACCCTCGTGACCGCCTCTGTTACTTCTTGGAGTAGGGTCCAAGTCTCCTGGATCACGTTCGGTGAGAAAATCACGTTCCCGAGGTTTCATTCCGTTTGGACTCCGTTTGATATTCCGTTTCTTCGAAACACTAAAATAGGCAAAAAAAAACATCAATTCTGGGCTGGGCCTCCAGTTAATAGGTTAGTCCCAAAAATAATATAAACATGGAAAATAAAGCCCAATATAGTCAAAAACAGTAGATAAAGTAGCATGGAGCAATCAAAAATTATAGATACGTTGGAGACGTATCATTGAATCTGATCCTTTTTATGGCTATGAATCTGAAACTGTCGTGGCACATCTCACTAAATTAAATGATATAGCCACCCTATTCACTAATGATGAGAAAACTCGCTACTACTATATCCTTAAATTATTTCCGTTCTCATTAAAGGGTGATGCTAAAACATGGTTTAATTCTCTTGATCCTGGTTGTGTGCGTAGTCCCCAGGATATGATTTATTACTTCTCTGCCAAATATTTCCCCGCTCATAAGAGACAAGCTGCTTTAAGGGAAATATATAATTTTGTGCAAATTGAAGAAGAGAGTCTCCCACAAGCTTGGGGGAGGCTTCTCCAATTACTTAATGCTTTGTCTGATCATCCTCTAAAGTAAAATGTAATACTTGATATCTTTTATAATGGACTAACCGATGCTTCCAGAGACCACCTGGATAGTTGTGCTGGTTGTGTTTTCAGGGAAAGAACGGTTGATCAAGCTGAATTGCTATTGAATAATATGTCGACTAATGAAAATAATTGGACACTTCCTGAACCAACTCCTAAGCCAACTCCGAAGAAAAGGGGTATTCTATTTCTCAATCCTGAAGATATGAAAGAGACAAAGAAATCTATGAAAGAAAAAGGTATTAAAGCTGAAGATGTTAAGAATTTACCACCTATTAAAGAAATACATGGTCTTGATAACCCGACACAGGTAGTAAATGTAAATTCTCTCTTTATATTTGATGAAGGTGATATTCCTCATTATAAGTCTGCTATCCAATGCTTAGATGAGTTTGATAATTTTATTGTTAAACAAGAAAACTTCAATGCTTACGTTAGTAGACAATTGAAATGCAATGCTTATATGATTGAACACTCGAGTGATTATATGTCTAGAGTTAAAGGTGAACTTAAACTTATTAGTAAACATGCTTCTATGGTTACCACTCAAGTAGAACAAGTGCTTAAAGCTCAAAATGATTTGCTCAATGAATTAAATAATAAGAAAAATGATAATGCTATTAGAGTTGTGACTAGAGGGGGTAGAATGACTCAGGAACCTTTGTATCCTTAGGGCCACCCTAAGAGAATTGAGCAAGATTCTCAGAGAACTAATGTTGATGCACCTAGTCCTTCTAAAAAGAAGAAAAAGAAAAATGACAGGACTTTGCATGCTTCTAGTGAACCTGTTGTTGACACACCTAAGAATCCCAATGATATTTCTATTTCTGATGTTGAAACACAATCTGGTAATGAACATGAACCTAGTGATAATGTTAATAGTGATGTTCATGTTGATGCTCAACCTAGCAATAACAATGATGTAGAGATTGAACCTGCTTTTGATCTTGATAACCCACAATCAAAGGATCAACGTTATGGTAAGAGAGACTTTGTTGCTTGGAAGCACGGTAAAGAAATAGAACCATGGGTCCAGAAACCCATGCCTTTGCCTCCTAAACCATCCAAGAAAAAGGATGATGAGGATTTTGAGCGCTTTGCTGAAATGATTAGACCTATCTTTTTGCATATGCGTTTGACTGATATGCTTAAAATGAATCCTTGTGCCAAGTATATGAAGGAAATTGTTACAAATAAAGGAAAGATACCGGAAGCTGAAATTTCCACCATGCTTGCTAATTATACTTTTAAGGGTGGAATACAAAAGAAACTAGGAGATCTAGGAGTACCAACTATACCATGCTCCGTTAAAAGAAACTATGTTAAAACTGCTTTATGTGATCTTGGAGCCGGTGTTAGTTTATGCCTCTCTATTTATATCGTAGACTTGATTTGAATGAGTTGACACCTACTGAAATATCTTTGCAAATGGCCAATAAATCAACCGCTATACCTGTCGGTATTTGTGAGGATGTGCCTGTTGTGGTTGCAAATGTTACCATTTTAACAGACTTTGTTATTCTTGATATTCCCGAGGACGATAGTATGTCTATTATTCTTCGTAGACCCTTTCTGAATACTGCAGGGGCTGTTATTGATTGCAACAAAGGCAATGTCACTTTTCATGTTAATGGTAATGAGCATACGGTACACTTTCCGTGGAAACAACCTCAACTCCACAGTATAAACTCTATTGGAAAAATTCCATCGATTATTATTGGAGGTTATGAATTTCCTCTTCCTACTGTCAAAAAGAAATATGATATTCTTATTGTTGGGGACATGCATATCCCCGTTGAGGTAACCTAGTGCTATTCGAAAATTCTCCGGTTTCATGCAATTCGGAATGAGTTTGTTAACAAGACTTGATCAACCTTGTTAGTGGATTCCTTTTGATGAGCATGAGATGGATGAAGTTAGAAAGCACAACTTTCTATACCCTCCTTTTACTTTCTGTTATTTAGTTTAAATAAAGAAAACACAGTATTTTCTGTCTGTTTTGTGAATTATCCATAAAAATACCCCGAAAATAAAAGTTCTCCAAATGCCCTGAATTTGAAATATGATTTTTCTGGAATATTTAAGAATATTTGGCACTGAGAACACATCAGGGAGAGCCAGCACCTGGCCACGAGGGTCCAGGGCGAGCCGCCCTGCCTCGTGGGCCCCACGTGGCCCCCTCCAGTTATTCCTACACCCACATGCTTCTTCTTCCTCTAGAAAAAATTCACAACTAGCTCAAGCACGAGTTAGCTCATCTTGCTGCCATTTTTGATCTCCTTGCTCAAAGCTCCACTCACAAAACTGCTTTGGGGGATTGTTCTTCGGTATGTGACTACTCCAATGGTCCAATTAGTTTTTGTTCTAGTGCTTTATTCATTGCAATTTTGGCTGCTTAGGTGACCCTGTTCTTGAGCTTGCATGTCAAATTTATATGGTCCCAAGTAGTTGTAATGCATGATATAGTCTATAGGCACTTGTGGGAGTAGTTGCTATCAATTTAGTTGAGTTTGGTTCACTTTTATTTTGAGTTACTAAAAATCTCAGAAATTTTTCAGAGGAAGAAATATGTTTAGGAAATGTATCAAGGTGGTTCCTCAAGGAAGCAAGGACACAGGCCTGCAATACGTGAGCCAGACCATGAACCACCAAGAGAAGCTCAAGTGCGGCCTTGTGAATGGCCGTCAGAAAACTTCATGGTCCAAGCAGGAATTAAGGAGGAATTTGACGCATATGTGCTTAACGCTGATTTGGAGGACTTCGTGTCAGATAAGTGCCTCCAATACTACCACCTGACTGATTCCTTTGTGAGAAGATTTAGATTTTCATCATCATGCAACTCTCACATGGTCCTGTTTGATCTTTATGATAAATCTTATACCATGGACTTAGAAGATTTTAATACTGCTTGTAAACTCCCGCAATGGGGTAATGTTAGCGAACCTCGAAAATATGAATATAAAGACTTTCTTGCTAGCATAACTGTGGGGGAATCTAGGGAAATAACACAAGCTACCATAGGGAGCATTCATTTTCCTGCTATACATTATTTTGCTCTCTTTATAGGTAGATGCATAAACGGTAAAGATGAGGCATGCCACATGTGTGTTCCTGATCTCAGTGTTCTCAAGAGTGCTGTATTGGGAGATAAACAATATTACTTGGGGGCCATTGTGCGCGTAGGTTGCATAATAACAATATAAGTGGAGATTTGTTTGGTGGAATTTATGCAACACGTTTAGCTAATTATCTTGAGGTACCCATTCGTGCATATGATATGGAATTGCCTCCTACTTATCTAGATTATAATGCTATGGTTCGCCATCAGTTTGTTGAGAGGAATGAACAGTTCCTCCAGTACCAACTAATCTTTGACAGACGTCGCACTGTCCATGTTGCTCTTCCTGCTCCTGGTTTCTTTGACTTTCAGGCAAAAATGAGATATATTATAACCAGGGAGGAGGCGACCGAGTACGAGAGGAGGCCGGATTCAGCTCGCCTCCAAGCTGCATCCCACGATGCAATAGCTGCTGCATCTCAGTACGACCCCAGCTACCACTTTGATCCGTGGCCATAGACCAACTTAGGCCAAAAGCCTAAGCTTGGGGGAGTACGTATTTATCACCGACATTACATTCATGTTTACACACTCATGCCAGTTGTCAGTGCTCATACTTTTTCATTGTACTATCCATGCTAGTTTATTTTCCTTTTTATGCTTTCTTCTTGTGTGTTTGAAAAACCTTAAGAAAAACAAAAAAAATAGTTGTAGCCTTTAGCTAGTTTACTTTCTATGCCTGTAGTAGTAGTAATTAAAAAGAAAACTCAAAAGGATTTCTTGTTGTTCTTTTGCTTGTTGGGAGCTTTCCCGTGTAAATAGTTTTATTTCTTTTCTTTGGGGGTCGAGAGGAGAAGGCCTTGTTGAAAATGTTGAAGTGCTCTTATATGCATTAGTGTTGAATTAACCAAGAGTCCATATTACCTTGTCTTCTCCTTTGTATTAAATGCTTGCAGATTCCAGCTTAGCCCAATTGCACGTGCAATTGCAGATTCTCATCTCAATCAGTCCATCATATATGCGGTATCTACCTGCCGTTCCAAGTAAATTTGTATGTGCCAAACTCTTAACCTTCAAATGAAATTCTGTTTTGTATGCTCGAATAGATCATGTATAAACTAGGGTTGTCTGTATCTTCCATGCTAGGCCGGTTATTCTCAAGAGGAGTGGACTCTGCTCCTCACTCACGAGAAAATGGCTGGTCATCGGGATGCCCAGTCCCATGTTTTAAGCAAATCAAATCAAAATAATTGCAAACAAAACTCCCCCAGGATTGTTGTTAGTTGGAGGCACCCGTTGTTTCGAACAAGCCATGGATTGATGTTTGTTGGTGGTGGGGAGTATAAACTTTACCATTCTGTCTGGAACCGCCTATAATGTGTGTAGCATGGAAGATATCGAGATCTCTCGGTTGTTATGTTGACAATGTAAGTATACCACTCAAAATATTATTCATCTCTATTTCAAAAGTCGAGCTCTGGCACCTCTACAAATCCATGCTTCCCTGTGCGAAGGGCCTATCTATTTACTTTTATGTTGAGTCATCATCCTCTTATTAAAAAGCACCAGCTGGAGAGCACCGCTGTTATTTGCATCCATTACTATTAATTCATATTGAGTATGACTATGACAGGATCTCTTTTACCATGAATTACAATATATAGTCAGTCTTTGGTCTTCAGAGGTGCACTACATATATGTTTTGCGATCTCAGAAAGGGCTAGCGAGATACCATCTTGTTATATCATATTATGATTGTTTTGAGAAAGGGTTGTCATCTGAGACTTATTATTATTGCTCGCTAATTGATTATGCCATTGATATAAGTAAACATGAGACCTAAATGTTATTGTGAATATGGTTAGTTCATAATCTTTGCTGAAAACTTGAATGCTGGCTTTACATATTTGCAACAACAAGAGCAAACAGAGTTTGTAAAAGTTTTTCTTTATCACTTGCAGTTTGTCAACTGAATTGCTTGAGGACAAGCAATGGTTTAAGCTTTGGGGAGTTGATACGTCTCCATTGTATCTACTTTTCCAAACACTTTTGCCCTTGTTTTGGACTCTAACTTGAATGATTTGAATGGAACTAACCCGGACTGACGCTGTTTTCAGCAGAATTGCCATGGTGTTATTTTTGTGCAGAAATAAAAGTTCTCCGAATGACCTGAAACTTCATGGAGAATATTTTTGGAATTAATAACAATACTGGTGAAAGAATCAAGACCAGGGGGCCCACACCCTGTCCACGAGGGTGGGGGCGCGCCTCCTGCCTCGTGGGCCCCCTGGAACTCCACCGACCTCAACTCCAACTCTATATATTCACGTTCGGGGAGAGAAAAAATTAGAGAGAAGGATTCATCGTGTTTTACGATACGGAGCCGCCGCCAAGCCCTAAACTCTCTCGGGAGGGCTGATCTGGAGTCCGTTTGGGGCTCCGGAGAGGGGAATCCATCGCCGTCGTCATCATCAACCTTCCTCCATAACCAATTTCATGATGCTCACCGCCGTGCGTGAGTAATTCGATCGTAGGCTTGCTGGAGGGTGACGGGTTGGATGAGATTTATCATGTAATCGAGTTAGTTTTGTTAGGGTTTGATTCCTAGTAACCTTTATGTTCTGAGATTGATGTTGCTATGACTTTGCTATGCTTAATGCTTGTCACTAGGGCCCGAGTGCCATGATTTCAGATCTGAACCTATTATGTTTTCATGAATATATGTGAGTTCTTGATCCTATCTTGCAAGTCAATAGTCACCTACTATGTGTTATGATCCGGTAACCCCGAAGTGACAATAATCGGGACCACTCCCGGTGATGACCTTAGTTTGAGGAGTTCATGTATTCACTAAGTGTTAATGCTTTGGTCCAGTACTCTATTAAAAGGAGGCCTTAATATCCCTTAGATTCCAATAGGACCCCGCTGCCACGGGAGGGTAGGACAAAAGATGTCATGCAAGTTCTTTTCCATAAGTACGTATGACTATATTCGAAATACATGACTACATTACATTGATGAATTGGAGCTAGTTCTGTGTCACCCTATGTTATAACTGTAGCATGAATAATCGCATCTGACATAATTATCCATCACTGATCCATTGCATATGAGCTTTTCACATATTGATCTTTGCTTAGTTACTTTACCGTTGCCACTGTTACAATTACTACAAAACTGCTACTGTTATCTTTGTCACCGTTACCGTTACTTCCATACTACTTTGCTACTAAACACTTGGCTGCAGATATTAAGTTATCCAGGTGTGGTTGAATTTACAACTCAACTGCTAATACTTGAGAATATTCTTTGGCTCCCCTTGTGTCGAGTCAATAAATTTGGGCTGAATACTTATACCCTCGAAAACTGTTGCGATCCCCTATACTTGTGGGTTATCATCAGCCAGATCAAGGTGTGTGCGATGTACGACATGCGGTTCACCTGGATGAACTGTTTGCATTTTGACAAGAGAACATAAATGGTTCAATATAACAAATACCATAAATATTGCAAGGTTCAAGTTCAAGGATTACAATGCCCAAATTCAAACATTGCAAGCTGCATCCTTTCTGAAAAGGGATCAGCCACTGACAAGTCATGTGTGGGTTTGACACAATAACTTCCAATTGCTTTGCCATATGCTCTTCCAATAAGAAGTTTGGCATTTTTGGAGGCACTTCCATTCCGTACTACCAGTCGCCTCTGATAATCATACCATTGATCTTTCCTAATCAAATGCGTGTTCAACCTCAGTACCCTCAGCACCTTTGCTCCGGCAAGAAAGAACATGGCGAGTGTAATCTCCGGTGGGGTCCCTCAGTAGGAGTTCAAAGTAATATTTGAGAGATGCAGATCCAGGCATTCGATGTGATTGTCGTTATCAACATCTTCCACCAGGCCTAATATGCACTGCAAAAGAAGATAACGTGTTAGTGCCTACATGCAGTTTTAACAGTGCTACACGCCCATTTGGTTTGCAGGATTTGTAAAATGCACCAACGTGCCATCTTTGATCTGTCATGATTAACATGGGCATTAATTTGATTAAAATCTAGAAACATGTAGCCTTCTTCAAAAGAGGTTGGATTGGATGAAAAATTCCCTAAGAAAACTAGTATAGATGAATCCAAAGGAGAAATGCTTATGGATGATTGTAACCATATGAATGAAGCAACCAATATGGGGTGGGGGTGTATGTCCTAAAATCCTCCAAAATTCCTTCAGAAATCGTAGTACATAGTCATCGTAAACTTGGGAAAAGGTGCAAAAAATTGAACTCCCTTATGGTTAACATTTAACAGTAAAGGAACATCACCTCGATATACATCTTCTTCAGGCACGGAAAGCATCTCAGGCAACTGAAAACTTGGTCCAGGTTGGGGATGATAGATTCTAGTGCCAAGACCTTCACTGTGCCCAGAGTCTGGGTGAAGCTTCGTTGGATGACAGACGAACATACATCTTCAACGTTGATATCAAGAAGGAGAGGTATATAAGGCGACTGTCGTACCTAAAAGTTGTAGTATTTGACAGACGAGTAGCCCACCACTTTCAATTTCGACGCAGAAATGACTTTGATTCTTGTTGGACCTTGTTGATCAACTACAAGTAATCTCTCAAGTGAAGGTGTGCCCTGGATGACCATATTGTGGTCCACCTTTTGTGATCTCTCGTTGCAGCACCAGCAACACACATAAATAGTGCGGAGAGTCCTGGAGGTGATGTGCAAGGTACTTGACCAATTCATCGCTCAAGACGAAGGAACTCGAGTGCGAGATAGCCATGGAGCAAAGCGCCCATGTCATCCTTTGTGATGCGGACGGCGACGAGCTCGAGGTGCTTCATCGTGGTAGAAAAAAGCGGGCGCGTCATTAAGGGGATGGCAGTTCATGAACTTGGCGAGGCGCAGCGCGGTATGCCGGCGAGCGCGGACGTTGGCAGCAAGGTCATATGCCCATCATTATAACTTAGCTTCTCGAGCTGATCTATGGCGCGGGATCAGAACCACTCGTCAAGCTTGGCTCGCTCCTTGCCATTGGAACGGAACTTTCCCATGATAAGGCCTTTGATTGGGCCATGGTGACTGTCGAGGATCTGGGAGAACGCATCCAAGCTTTGGCGATAGCCATGGTAGAGCTTGTGGGCGTGAAGGAGGTCGACAGGGGTGCGGAGCCATAGGGTGCGGCACCGCAAGGAAACGGCAGCTGTCCTCGCCCGATTTCTGATTGGGAGGAGGGATATGATGACTATCAACATATCATCGGGGAGGTTGTTGATGAAGTCTAGGCCTGCTGGAGTCGCTTGCGGTTCTTTCTCGACCCGCCTCCGCTTGTTGGCAGCCTCGTTCTCCACCTCGTCGGCGGGGACGGGAACCTCTGTCTCCATATTCACGCCGTGCTCCGGTGCTTCAGCAGCCCCGACGTCGCCACTCCCTCCGATGGGGCGCTTCGGCGGCATCCTCGTACACTGACGTCTTTGAGGACTCAGAGCGGTGTCGAGGATGCGGGCAGAGAAAGAAAGAGAGAGAGAGAGAGAGAGAGAGAGAGAGAGAGAGAGAGGAATTGTGTGTGTGGCGAGGATGGGGGTGCGGCCGCTCAGCGACACCATTAATATAGACCAGTGGGAGCGAGGCGAGCATCGGTCCAAGGCTGTCTCGCTTCCCGGTGAGAACGACTACTTAATCTCTAATATGAGCCTGCGCACCGGACTGCGGTCGCACACCTCCCGTGCAATCAAGCAGCTGTCCACACGGCACCTCCTATAGCCATTAAAACCAAGACACGTGGTGTCACGTGAATGGTTAACCGAACGCACGCGATTTGAATTATACAAACGTTTGAGATATTAAAGTGGCAGCTATTTTTTTTCAAAATGCCTTTGTTGGCTGTCATTATTCGAGTGCGCCTTCTCTTAAAATGGACACGAAAAATACCACAGCATGTCGGGTGCCCTTCCATGATAGCATCCAAGTTTCATGAATTTTAGACGACTTTTGGATTTACTAGAATTTAATAACCAGGCATCTCACTGTTTTGCTGGCAATCAACGGTGCCATGGTGTTTGAAATTCATTCCCATTTCTTGCATGGGACCTAAGCATTCACCCAAGGACAAAGATTTGATTTTTCAATGAATTGATATGCACTAGAGCATGCACATGTAGTTCAAGTTTGAATTATGCACATAAATGCATTGAAAACTCACTTAATGCATAAAAATGTCCAAACGAACCCCGAAAAATCACAAAAATTCACACAACACTCCTGTTGTTCTATGTTGACACGAGAAAAAAACTTGAAAGCAATAAGAGGCAATGGATATCGTTTCGTCCCTAAAGGTGGGACGTACCCTACCGAAAACCATCATGCTTGTTGTGAGAAGCTCCGGTTTGTGAGAAGCATATACCCAAACCTGCCCCAAATGGGACAAAATTTGTACCATGGCATGTTGATGTCGCTCCATGATAGCATGCCAAGTTTCATGAATTTCAGACGAGTTTTGGATTTACTAGAATTTAAAAACCAGGCATCTCACTGTTTTGCCGGCAATCAACGGTGCCATGGTGTTTGAAATTCATTCCCATTTCTTGCATGGGACCTAAGCATGCACCCAAGGACAAAGATTTGATTTTTCAACGAATTTATATGCACTGGAGCATGGCATGTAGTTCAAATTTCAATTATGCACATAAATGCATTGGAAACTCACTTGATGCATAAAAATGTCCAAATGAACCCTAAATAATTCCAATTATTTTATGATCACTTCAGATAAAAGGTCTAGCAATTCAGACACCATCCATGGCCGCTGTGACCCCATTATGTAATTCAAATCAAGACCAAAAATTAAGTAGATCCCACATAGTTTATTATAACCAACCGTGTGAGATGCAGCACAAAATATCTTCGGACCGTGTCTGAATAAGGGACCGTGTCTGATGACACTTTGCGCGCCAGTTTTTTGGCTGAAGCGATTCCAAATTTTCGGCTTCCGCGAAAAAATCTACCTCCCCGCCCCTCCCCCTTACCAAAAGCCACATTTCCCCTCTTTCTGCCTTCCTTTCCAAGTTGAAACCTTCAATCCTTGCTTGCAGCGTTGCTGCCTCCTCGCTGACGACCCTCCTTCACGCTGCTCGGCCTCGCCTATCCAGGGAGGTAATCCACACCCGACCCCCATCCTCCTCCTCCTTCCACATCCCACATGCCCCGACCACCGGCGCGAGCGCGACACCTTCTACCCAAATCACCGACCCCTCCACCAAATAAGCGTCGGCCTAAGCCATGGTGCATGCAGTATAGCCAGGACCTCAAGGAGCATTTGGCAGCGGGGAAGCAAATTGCGGCCGCACACACGGATGAGGTCGCGATGGCTGCCATTCGTGCCGACCCCCAGATCTTGGAGGAGCACCTCACCGTCGAGGACACCGTTGACGCCTCGCGCACCAACGCCGCGACACGGTTGGCTGCTTTGAACGATAGTTCGTGGCGTTTTCTCGAGGCCACCGTTGGTGCCTTCGATGAAGACTACGAGGTGTTTTCTCTGCGTGCATGTTCTTACCTCATCTCGAGAGCCAGTAGGTTGGTGCCCGGAGGGGCTCAGGCAACTCACCACTACAACGAGGGAACCCACGATGCGGAGGCCTCGCCCTCTTCCATGTCCAAGGAGCCAATCGTCATCAATATCTCTGACAATGAGGAGTAGCTTGTCTTATTAGCTCACTATAAGGACCCATGTTCAGTTTGCTAGCTACGGCCATTCCTTAACAAATTCTAGTGAATTGTGCTATCTACTTTTACCTTGCAATCTTCTGCTATAGTGTATATGTTCTATATGTCGTGCAATGTGGTGTTCAATTAACTGCTTGGTTCAATTCTGCAAATGTGATGTTCAATTCTTCAGGGTGCAATATTTCCAAGTTGTTAAGCATGCTTGGTTTGGTTAACTGTCTGATCTTCTATTAGGAGTATCTTCTATTGTTCAATTGGTGTTTACTTAACTGCTTGGTTCATTTGTTGTGGCTTGGTTCACTTGTTGTGGTGTTTAGTTAACTGCTTGGTTCAATTCTGCAATGCGATGTTCAATTCTTGTGGCTGCATTCTGTTATTGTATACCATGTGAGGAATAAATTGAATTTGGCTGTACTAAATACATGAGAAACAAATACAATTGCTATATTTCCAAGTTGTTAAGTATGCTTGGTTTGGTTAACTGTCTGATCTTCTATTAGGAGTATGTTATATTGTGCAATGTGGTGCTCAGTTAATGTTTGGTTCATTTGTTGTTGTGTTTAGTTAACTACTTGGTTCAATTCTGCAATGCGATGTTCAATTGATGTGGCTGCATTCTGTTATTGTATACCATGTGAGGAATAAATTGAATTTGGCTGCACTTAATACATGAGAAACATATACAAGTGCTATATTTCCTAGTTCTTAATCATGCTTGGTTTGGATAAATGGGGTTTCCACGTGGCTTGAATTAATCTTAATCTGATGAATCTACAATGTGCTTATTTATCATCAACATATTTTACTGATAGCATGCGAACCCTTACTTAACCTGATGACTAACTACCTTATATGTGTTGCAAGGAAACAATGGGAAGCACTGAGGTTTACAAGATGGTACTAACTATTATACCTTGCCTTTTTGTATTCTTTTGCCCCATTTCCAATATAGAGAATATATTTATGCACATCCTTGTTTCCAGGCTTCACTGATGATTACTGATACGTCTCCAACATATCTATAATTTTTGATTGCTCCATGCTATATTATCTACTGTTTTGGACAATATTGGGCTTTATTATCCACTTTTATATTATTTTTGGGACTAACCTATTAACCGGAAGCCCAACCCAGAATTGCAGTTTTTTTTGCCTATTTCAGTGTTTCGAAGAAAAGGAATATCAAACGGAGTCCAATTGACATGAAACTCCACGGAACTTATTTTTGGACCAGAAGAAGCCCACGGAGTATCGGAAGCTCACCAGGGGAGTCCCGGGCTGCCCACGAGGTTGGGGGACGCGCCCACCCCCCTAGGGCGCGCCCCCTGCCTCGTGGACAGCCCGGAGGTCCTCCGACGTACTTCTTTCACCCATATATACCCACGTACCCTAAAACTTCCGAAGACGAGAATAGATCTGGAGTTCCGCCTCCATAAGCCTCTGTAGCCACCAAAAGTCAATCGGGACCTGTTCGGCACCACAGCGGAGGGGAAACCCTCACCGGTGGCCATCTTCATCATCCGGCGCTCTCCATGACGAGGAGGGAGTAGTTCACCCTCGGGCTGAGGGTATGTACCAAGAGCTATGTGTTTGATCTCTCTCTCTCTCTCATGTTCTTGATTTGGCACGATCTTGATGTATCGCGAGCTTTGCTATTATAGTTGGATCTTATGTTGCTCCTCCCCCTCTACTCTCTTGTAATGGATTGAGTTTTCCCTTTGAAGTAATCTTATCGGATTGAGTCTTTAATGATTTGAGAACACTTGATGTATGTCTTGCCGTGCGTATCTGTGGTGACAATGGGATATCACGTGTTTCACTTGATGTAGGTTTTGGTGATCAACATGCGGGTCCTGCCCATGAACCTATGCATAGGGGTTGGCACACGTTTTCGTCTTGATTCTCTGGTAGAAACTTTGGGGCACTCTTTGAGGTTCTATGTGTTGGTTGAATAGATGAATCTGAGATTGTGTGATGCATATCGTATAATCATACCCACGGATACTTGCGGTGACATTGGAGTATCTAGGTGACATTAGGGTTTTGGTTGATTTGTGTCTTAAGGTGTTATTCTAGTACGAACTCTAGGGCTGTTTGTGACACTTATAGGAACAGCCCAACGGATTGATTGGAAAGAATAACTTTGAGGTGGTTTCGTACCCTACCATAATCTCTTTGTTTGTTCTCCGCTATTAGTGACTTTGGAGTGACTCTTTGTTGCATGTTGAGGGATAGTTATATGATCCAATTATGTTATTATTTTTGAGAGAACTTGCACTAGTGAAAGTATGAACCCTAGGCCTTGTTTCCTATCATTGCAATACTGTTTGTGCTCACTTTTATCATTAGTTACCTTGCTGTTTTTATATTTTTCAGATTACAAAAACCTATATCTACCATCCATATTGCACTTGTATCACCATCTCTTCGCCGAACTAGTGCACCTATACAATTTACCATTGTATTGGGTGTGTTGGGGACACAAGAGACTCTTTGTTATTTGGTTGCAAGGTTGTTTGAGGGAGACCATTTTCATCCTACGCCTCCCACGGATTGATAAACCTTAGGTCATCCACTTGAGGGAAATTTGCTACTGTCCTACAAACCTCTGCACTTGGAGGCCCAACAACGTCTACAAGAAGAAGGTTGTGTAGTAGACATCAATTACCTCTCAAACCACCTCTATGGTCAGGAGGCGAGGAAAGTTTTCATACAACACCCACAGTTCAATATTGAAGTGTTCCTGAAGAGGTCGAAGCATGGACGGGCAATCATCCACAGGCACTGTCCTAAAGTTGCAAAGACCTTCAACATGAATGAAGGCTCGATATTCGCTTTCCGCTTCATCAGTTTTCCAGATGAGATGCATCTCTCTATGTACCGTCTAAGATGCTAATTTCGAAAGGTTCTAGATGTTGCATGTGAAACTTGCTGCTGGTGCAGTTGTGTAATGGGGTAGCTGAGTGCTGAAGCTATATCATGTTGTACTCTGATGTATTTCAATTATGAAATCCTGCTTCCTTAATATGGAAATGGAATATATTGTTGGGGAACGTAGTAATATAATTTTTTTACCTACGATCACGCAAGATCTATCTAGGAGAAGCATAGAAACGAGCGGGGAGAGTGTGTCCACGTACCCTCATAGACCGAGAGCGGAAGCGTTTAGTAACACGGTTGATGTAGTCGAACGTCTTCGCGATCCAACCGATCCAAGTACCGAACGCACGACACCTTCGCGATCTGCACACGTTCAGCTCGGTTATGTCCCTCGAGCTCTTGATCCAATTGAGGACGAGGGAGAGTTCCGTCAGCACGACTGCGTGGTGACGGTGATGAAGGAAATATGCCCTAGAGGAAATAATAAAGTTATTATTTATTTCCTTATATCATGATAAATGTTTATTATTCATGCTAGAATTGTATTAACCGGAAACATGATACATGTGTGAATACATAGACAAACAGAGTGTTACTACTATGCCTCTACTTGACTAGCTCGTTAATAAAAGATGGTTATGTTTCCTAGCCATAGACAAAGAGTTGTCATTTGATTAACGGGATCACATCATTAGGAGAATGATGTGATTGACTTGACCCATTCCGTTAGCTTAGCACTCGATCGTTTAGTATGTTGCTATTGCTTTCTTCATGACTTATACATGTTCCTATAACTATGATATTATGCAACATCGGTTTACCGGAGGAACACTTTGTGTGCTACCAAATGTCACAACATAACTGGGTGATTATAAAGGTGCTCTCTGTGTCTCGAAGGTACTTGTTAACAGCGTATTTGAGATTAGGATTTGTCACTCCGATTGTCGGAGATGTATCTCTGGGCCCACTCGGTAATGCACATCACTTAAGCCTTGCAAGCATTGCAACTAATGAGTTAGCTGCAGGATGATGTATTACGCAACAAGTAAAGAGACTTGCCGGTAACAAGATTGAACTAGGTATTGAGATACCGGCGATCGAATCTCGGGCAAGTAACATACCGATGACAAAGGGAACAACGTATGTTGTTATGCGGTTTGACCGATAAAGATCTTCATAGAATATGTGGGAGCCAATATGAACATCCAGGTTCCGCTATTGGTTATTGACCGGAGATGTGTCTCGGTCATGTCTACATAGTTCTCGAACTCGTAGGGTCTGCACGCTTAAAGTTCGATGACGGTTATATTATGAGTTTATGTGTCTTGATGTACCGAAGGTAGTTCGGAGTCCCGGATGTGATCACAGACATGACGAGGAGTCTTGAAATGGTCGACACATAAAGATTGATATATTGGACGACTATATTCGGACATCGGAATGGTTCCAGGGGTTATCGGATATATACCGGAGTACCGGGGGGTTACCGACCCCCTCCCCCCGGAGGTTATTGGGCCTCATGGGCCCAAGTGGTGGAAGAGGAGAGGTGGACAAGGGGCAGCCGCACGCCCCTCCCCCCAAGTCCGAATTGGACAAGGAGGGGGGGGGGGCGGCGACCCCCCTTTCCTTTCCCCCTCTCTCTCCATCCCTCTCCTCTCCTACTCCAACATGGAAGGGGGGGAGTCCTACTCCCGGTGGGAGTAGGCTCCACTCCTTTATATACGGGGAGGGAGGCACCTACTAGAGACACAACAATTGATCCCTTGGATCTCTTAGCCGTGTGCGGTGCCCCCTCCACCATAATCCACCTCAGTCATATCGTAGCGGAGCTTGGGCGAAGCCCTGCGTCGGTAGAACATCATCATCATCACCACGCCGTCGTGCCGATGGAACTCTCCCTCAAAGCTTGCCTTGATCGGAGTTTGAGGGACGTCATCGAGTTGAAAGTGTGCTGAACTCGGAGGTGCCGTGCGTTCGGTACTTGATCGGTCGGATCGTGAAGACGTACGACTACATCAACCGCGTTGTGCTAACGCTTCCGCTTTCGGTCTACGAGGGTACGTGGACACACTCTCCCATCTCGTTGCTATGCATCACCATGATCTTGCGTGTGCGTAGGGAAAATTTTGAAATTACTACGTTCCCCAACAGGTGATGATGAAGTTACCGGCGCAGGGCTTCACCTAAGCACTACGACAATATGACCGAGGTGTCTAACTGTGGATGGGGGGCACCGCACACGGCTAAGACCAATCTTGGAGTGCCTTTGGGGTGCCCCCCTGCCCACGTATATAAAGGAGGGAGGGATGGAGGAGGCCGGCCAAGGAGGCGGCGCGCGCCAAGGGGGGGCAATCCTACTCCAAGTAGGTTCCCCCCCCCCCTTTCCTATTCCTACTAGGAGAAGGAGGAAAGAGGAGGAGGGGAGAAGGAAAGAGGGGGCCGGCCCCCCAAACCCTAAACCAATTCGGTTTGGGCCTAGGGGGGTGCACCCCACACCTTGCTTGCTGCCCTCTTTCTCCACTAGGGCCCAATAAGGCCCATAGACTCCCCCGGGGGTTCCGGTAACCTCCCGGTACTCCGAAAAATACTCGATACACTTATTAACCCTTCCGGTGTCCGAATATAACCTTCCAATATATCAATCTTTATGTCTCGACCATTTCGAGACTCCTCGTCATGTCTGTGATCTCATTTGGGACTCCGAACAACCTTCGGTACATCAAATCACATAACTCATAATACAAATTGTCGTCGAACGTTAAGCGTGCAGACCCTACGGGTTCGAGAACTATGTAGACATGACTGAGACACATCTCCGGTCAATAACCAATAGCAGAACCTGGATGCCCATATTGGCTCGTACATATTCTATGAAGATCTTTATCGGTCAAACCGCATAACAACATACGTTGTTCCCTTTGTCATCGGTATGTTACTTGCCCGAGATTCGATCGTCGGTATCTCAATACCTAGTACAATCTCGTTACTAGCAAGTCTCCTTACTCGTTCCGTACTGCATCATCCCGCAACTAACTCATTAGTCACATTGCTTGCAAGGCTTATAGTGATGTGCATTACCGAGGGGGCTCAGAGATACCTCTCCGATACACGGAGTGACAAATCCTAATCTCGATCTATGCCAACCCAACAAACACCATCAGAGACACCTGTAGAGCATCTTTATAATCACCCAGTTACATTGTGACGTTTGATAGCACACAAGGTGTTCCTCCGGTATTCGGGACTTGCATAATCTCGTAGTTTGAGGAACATGTATAAGTCATGAAGAAAGCAGTAGCAATGAAACTCTAACGATCATAATGCTCAGCTAACGAATGGGTCTTGTCCATCACATCATTATCCTAATGATGTTATCCCGTTCATCAAATGACAACACATGTCTATGGTTAGGAAACATAACCATCTTTGATAAACGAGCTAGTCAAGTAGAGGCATACTAGGGACATATTGTTTTGTCTATGTATTCACACATGTACTAAGTTTCCGGTTAATACAATTCTAGCATGAATAATGAACATTTATCATGAAATAAAGAAATAAATAATAACTTTATTATTGCCTCTAGGGCATATTTCCTTCAGTCTCCCACTTGCACTAGAGTCAATAATCTAGTTCACATCGCCATGTGATTTGACACCAATAGTTCACATCACCATGTGATTAACACCCATAGTTCACATCGCCATGTGACCAACACTCAAAGGGTTTACTAGAGTCAGCAATCTAGTTCACATCGCCATGTGATTAACACCCAAAGAGTACTAAGGTGTGATCATGTTTTGCTTGTGAGAGAAGTTTAGTCAACGGGTCTGCCAAATTCAGATCCGTATGTATTTTGCAAATTTCTATGTCAACAATGCTCCGCACGGAGCTACTCTAGCTAATTGCTCCCACTTTCAATATGTATCTAGATTGAGACTTAGAGTCATCCGGATCAGTGCCAAAACTTGCATCGACGTAACCCTTTACGATGAACTTTTTGTCACCTCCATAACCGAGAAACATATCCTTATTCCACTAAGGATAATTTTGACCAATGTCAAGTGATCTACTCCTAGATCACTATTGCACTCCCTTGCCAAACTCAGGGCGGGGTATACAATAGGTTTAGTACATAGCATGGCATACTTTATAGAACCTATGGCTGAGGCATAGGGAATGACTTTCATTCTCTCTCTATCTTCTGCCATGGTCGGGTTTTGAGTCTTACTCAACTTCACACCTTGCAACACAGGCAAGAACTCTTTCTTTGACTATTCCATTTTGAATTACTTCAAAAACTTGTCAAGGTATGTACTCATTGAAAAAACTTATCAAGCATCTTGATCTATTTCTATAGATCTTGATGCTTAATGTGTAAGCAGCTTCACCAAGGTCTTTCTTTGAAAAACTCCTTTCAAACACTCCTTTATGCTTTCCAGAAAATTCTACATCATTTCCGATCAATAATATGTCATTCACATATACTTATCAGAAAGGTTGTAGTGCCCCCACTCACTTTCTTGTAAATACAGGCTTCACCGCAAGTCTGTATAAAACTATGTGCTTTGATCAACTCATCAAAGCGTATATTCCAACTCTGAGATGCTTGCATGAGTCCATAGATGGATCGCTAGAGCTTTGCACACTTTGTTAGCACCTTTAGGATCGAAAAAACCTTCTGGCTGTATCATATACAACTCTTCTTTAAGAAATCCATTAAGGAATGCAGGTTTGACATCCATTTTCCAAATTTCATAAAATCTGGCAATTGCTAACATGATTCAGACATACTTTTAAGCATCGATACAAGTGAGAAAATCTCATTGTAGTCAACACCTTTAACTTGTCGAAAACATTTTTGCGACAATTCGAGCTTTGTAGATAGTAACACTACTATCAGCGTCCGTCTTCCTCTTGACGATCCATTTTATTCTCTATTGCTTGCCGATCATCGGGAAAGTCAACCAAAGTCCATACTTTGTTCTCATACATGGATCCTATCTCAGATTTCATGGCCTCAAGCCATTTTGCGGAATCTCGGCTCATCATCACTTCCTCATAGTTCGTAGGTTCGTCATGGTCAAGTAACATGACCTCAAGAACAGGATTACCGTACCACTCTGCCGCGGTACCTTATTATGGTTGACCTACGAGGTTCGGTAGTAACTTGATCTGAAGTTTCATGATCATCATCATTAGCTTCCTCACTGATTGGTGTAGGACTCACAGGAACTGATTTTTGTGATGCATTACTTTCCAATTCGGGAGAAGGTACAATTACCTCATCAAGTTCTACTTTCCTCCCACTCACTTCTTTCGAGAGAAACTCCTTCTCTAGAAAGGATCCATTCTTAGCAACAAAGATCTTGCCTTCGGATCTGTGACAGAAGGTGTACCCAACATTTTGGGTATCCTATGAAGACGCACTTCTCCAATTTGGGTTCAAGCTTATCAGGTTGAAACTTTTCACATAAGCATCACAACCCCAAACTTTAAGAAACGACAGCTTAGGTTTCTTGCCAAACCATAGTTCATACAGTGTCGTCTCAACGGATTTAGACGGTGCCCTATTTAACGTGAATGTAGCTGTCTCTAATGCATAACCCCAAAACGATAGTGGTAAATCAGTAAGAGACATCATAGATTGCACTATATCCAATAAAGTACGGTTATGACGTTCAGACACACCATTATGTTGTGGTGTTCCAGCCTTCCAGGTGGCATGAGTTTGTGAAACTATTCCACATTGTTTAAATAGAAGGCCAAACTCGTAACTCAAATATTCGCCTCTGCGATCAGATCGTAGAAGTTTTATTTTCTTGTTACGATGGTTCTCCACTTCACTCTGAATTTCTTTGAACTTTTCAAATGTTTCAGACTTATGTTTCATCAAGTAGATATACACATATCTGCTCAAATCATCTGTGAAGGTCAGAAAATAATGATACTCGCCGCGAGCCTCAACATTCATCAGACCGCATACATTAGTATGTATTATTTCCAATAATTCAGTTGCTCGCTCCATTGTTCCAGAGAACGGAGTCTTAGTCATCTTGCCCATGAGGCATGGCTCGCAAGCATCAAGTGATTCATAATCAAGTGATTCCAAAAGTCCATCAACATGGAGTTTTTCATGCGCTTTACACCAATATGACCTAAAGGGCAGTGCCACAAATAAGTTGCACTATCATTATTAACTTTGCATCTTTTGGCTTCAATATGCGTATCACTACGATCGAGATTCAATAAACCATTTATATTGAGTGTATGACCATAGAAGGTTTTATTCATGTAAATAGAACAACAATTATTCTTTGACTTAAATGAATAATCGTATTGCAATAAACATGATCCAATCATATTCATGCTCAACGCAAACACCAAATAACATTTATTTTATGTTCAACACTAATCCCAAAGGTAAAGGGAGTGTGCGATGGTGATCTTATTAACCTTGGAATCACTTCCAACACACATCATCACCTCGCCCTTAACTAGTCTCTGTTTATTTTGCAACTCCTGTTTCGAGTTACTACTCTTAGCAACTAAACTAGTATCAAATATTGAGGGGTTGCTATAAACACTAGTAAAGTACACTTCAATAACATGTATATCAAATATACCTTTGTTCACTTTGCCATCCTTCTTATCCGCCAAATACTTGGGGCAGTTCCGCTTCCAGTGACCAGTCCCTTTGAAGTAGAAGCACTTAGTCTCAGGATTAGGTCCAGACTTGGGCTTCTTCACTTGAGCAGCAACTTGCTTGCCGTTCTTCTTGAAGTTCCCCTTCTTCGATTTGCCTTTTTTCTTGAAACTAGTGGTCTTGTCAACCATCAACACTTGATGCTTTTCTTGATTTCTACCTTCACCAATTTTACCATCGCGAAGAGCTTGGGAATTGTTTTTGTCATCCCTTGCATATTATAGTTCATCACGAAGTTCTAGTAACTTGGTGATAGTGACTAGAGACCTTTGTCAGTTACTATCTTATCTGGAGGATTAACTCCCACTTGATTCAAGCAATTGTAGTACCCAGACAATCTGAGCACATGTTCACTGGTTGAGCTATTCTCCTCCATCTTGTAGGCAAAGTACTATCAGAGGTCTCATACCTCTTGACACGGGCATGAGTATGAAATACCAGTTTCAACTCTTGGAACATATTATATGCTCCATGGCGTTCAAAACCTTTTTGAAGTCCCGGTTCTAAGCCGTAAAGCATGGTGCACTAAACTATCAAGTAGTCATCATACCGAGATTGTCAAAACATTCATAACGTCTGCATCTGCTCTTGCAATAGTTTTGTCACCTAGCGGTGCATCAAGGACATAATTTTTCTGTGCAGCTATGAGGAAAATCCTCAGATCACGGACCAAGTCCGCATCATTGCTATATGATTCACTCTCGACCTTTCGGTCTCAGCGTTCTGAGGCCATATCTGCATATGCTAGGCTCGTCAAGTTTAACCCGAGTATTCTGCGTGTGCAAAACTGGCTTGCACCCGTTGTATGTGAACGTAGAGCTTATCACACCCAATCATCACGTGGTGTCTCAGCATGAAGAACTGTAGCAACGGTGCATACTCAGGGAGAACACTTATACCTTGAAATTTAGTGAGAGATCATCTTATAATGCTACCGCCGAACTAAGCAAAATAAGATGCATAAAGGATAAACATCGCATGCAATCAATATAAGTGATATGATATGGCCATCATCATCTTGTGCCTTTGATCTCCATCTCCAAAGCACCGTCATGATCACCATCGTCACCGGCGCGACACCTTGATCTCCATCGTAGCATCGTTGTCGTCTCGCCAACTATTGCTTCTACGACTATCGCTACCGCTTAGCGATAAAGTAAAAATAATTACATGGTGATTGCATTGCATACAATAAAGCGACAATCATATGGCTCCTCACTACTAGGGAAAAGCCTATACACAGAAAGTTAGTAGTAGCGAGGGTTGAAAACCCTCGCTACTGCTACTTACCAGTAGCGCAGGTTTTTAAACCTCGCTACTACTAAGTTGATAGGAGTAGCGCGGGTTTTTAACCCTCGCTACTACTAAGCGGTCTCTACCGTGCCCCCCGGGACATGCCATAGAAGTAGCGCGGGTTTTTAAAACCTCGCTACTACTAAGTTTGATAGCAGTAGCGTTGGTTTTTAGCCCTCGCCAAAATCCTCAAAAACCAAACAGAAAAAAAGTTACGGGGCTTTTAAGATCTAGAGTGGAAAAAACCGAAAAAATTTCAAACTGTGTGGTCAAACTGTGGTCAAACAATGGTCAAACTAATTATTCTAGAATATTAGTGTTACTAACTAATTATTTTAGTTTTTTTGAATTTTGGTCAAATCTGGTCAAACTATGGCCAAAGTGTGGTCAAACTGTGGTCAAATCTAGTCAAACTATGGCCAAACTAAATAATTATTCAAGAAATATTAGTGTTACTAATTTTTTAGAACAATAGTTTCAAACTCAAATAGTGAAATGTGTGACTTCATGCTCAAGCTAAATTCCTGAGGTTAATAGGATTGACATCTTACTATTGTCAGGAAAACAACAAGTGCAGACTTGGAAACGAGGGAGAATAGAACCCGTAAGCTACGCGTGCTCAGGCTGGAGTAGTGAGAGGATGGGTGACCGTCCGGGAAGTTAGATGATTTGGAATGATGAGGGGTGATTAGAGATTAAATTGAGCAGCGATGAGGGGTGATTAGAGATTTGAGGTTACAATAATTCAGAAATTTGAAAATTAGGGAAAAAATCGAAATATTTTTTTTGAAAAAATTCAAAAAAAAACCCGCGCTGGTAGTAGTAGTGCGGGTGGCACCCGCGCTACTGCTATACGTTAGCTGTAGCGCCTTATTAGTAGCGCAGGCCCCCGCGCTACTAATAGGCCCAAAACCCGCGCTGCTGCTAGGCTTTTGCCTAGTAGTGCATGCCAGTTGCCGATAACTCTGTTACAAAACATGATCATCTCATACAATAAAATATAGCATCATGTCTTGACCATATCTCATCACAACATGCCCTGCAAAAACAAGTTAGACGTCCTCTACTTTGTTGTTGCAAGTTTTACGTGGCTGCTACGGGCTTAGCAAGAACCGTTCTTACCTACGCATCAAAAACCATAACGATTTTTCATCAAGTGTGCTGTTTTAACCTTCAAAAAGGACCGGGCGTAGCCACACTCGATTCAACTAAAGTTGGAGAAACAGACACCCAACAGCCACCTGTGTGCGAAGCACGTCGGTACAACCAGTCTCGCGTAAGCGTACGCGTAATGTCGGTCCGGGCTGCTTCATCCAACAATACCGCCGAATTAGAGTATGACATGTTGGTAAGCAGTATGACTAGTATCGCCCACAACTCACTTGTGTTCTACTCGTGCATATAACATCTACGCAACCTAGCTCGGATGCCACTGTTGGGGAACACAGTAATATCAAAAAATTTACCTACGATCACGCAAGATCTATCTAGGAGAAGCATAGAAACGAGCGGGGAGAGTGTGTCCACGTACCCTCGTAGACCGATAGCGGAAGCATTTAGTAACGCGGTTGATGTAGTCGAACGTCTTCACGATCCAACTGATCCAAGTACCGAACACACGGCACCTCCGTGATCTGCACACGTTCAACTCAGTGACGTCCCTCGAGCTCTTGATCTAGTTGAGGACAAGGGAGAGTTCCGTCAGCACGACTGGGTGGTGACGGTGATGATGAAGTTACCGGTGTAGGGCTTCGCCTAAGCACTACGACGATATGACCGAGGTGTGTAACTGTGGAGGGGGCCGCCGCACACGGCTAAGACCAATCTCGGAGTGCCTTTAGGGTGCCCCCTGCCCACGTATATAAAGGAGGGAGGGAGGAGGAGGCCGGCCAAGGAGGAGACGCGCGCCAAGGGGGGGCAATCCTACTCCAAGTAGGTTTGCCCCCCCCCCCTTTCCTATTCCTACTAGGAGGAGGAAAGAGGAGGAGGGGAGAAGGAAAGAGGGGGCCGGCCCCCCAAACCATAAACCAAATCGGTTTGGGCCTAGGGGGGCATGCCCCACACCTTGCTTGCTGCCCTCTTTCTCCACTAGGCCCCAATAAGGCCCATAGACTCCCCGGGGGGTTCCGATAACCTCCAAGTACTCCGAAAAATACTCGATACACTTCGGAATCCTTCCGGTGTCCGAATATAACCTTCCAATATATCAATCTTTATGTCTCAACCATTTCGAGACTCCTCGTCATGTACGTGATCTCATCAGGGACTCCCAGCAACCTTCGGTACATCAAATCACATAACTCATAATGCAAATCATCATCGAACGTTAAGCGTGCGGACCCTATGTGTCGTGGTTTTGTCACGGCAGATGTCCTCATGAAAGGACTTAGTCGCGGAGCCATCGCTACGGGTTAACTTAGAGGGGTTAAAGCGGACGCAAAGACACGGGAGTTATACTAGTTCGGCCCCTTCGATGAAGGTAAAAGCCTACGTCTAGTTTGTGATGGGATTGATGTGGTGTCGATGACTAGGGAGCAAATAGCTTCGCCTAGGCCTCGAGTTGTTGTCGTCTCCCCTTGAACCATCCCGGGTCGTCCCCTTATATACACGGGTGACGCCCTGTCGGCTCGAAGAGTCCCAACCTCCGGTTCATATTCGTATCTGGGTTGGTCTCTCTCTATTCCTAACACAATACAAGTTATACATCCGGCGGTTTACGGCTCTGAGTTCTGATCCGACTACAGGCCTTGGGCCCTTACACTCATGCCTCTTGGGCTTTTATACTATTGAACTACTGATGAAGTTAACCCGGCCCAAGATAGGCGGTTTACGCCCAGTAGTAACATCCCCAACATTAGGCCCCAGATTGATTTGAACAGGTTCACGTCAATCCTTGAGAAAAAACCTTTATCTTCAATACCTTCTTGAAATCGTTGAACCGCCGTGATATCACTTTCTCGATGTTGTGAACGGTCGGCGTCCTCGGAAAGACAGCATCCGCGATATCTTCTTTGTTTTAATAGATCCGCAATAATCAAAGGCGACAGCTCCGCTTTATAGATTCACGGTTCCTTGATTCCCGCGCTGACACGAGGATCCTGCCTTATAAATAGGCCCAAGGTCATCCCTTCTCTTCCTTCGTCCCCTTTTCTTCGTCTTCTTCGCCTCGGCGGCCTCGAGCTCCGCCGCCGCCGTCGACCTCTGCACCGTCTTGGGCGCTGCATCGACTGAACGCACTGGAGAAAGCAGATTCGCCGCCTCTCCTTGGTAGGTAGGTCCTCGGTTCCCTTTTGACCTAGATCCATTCTAGGGTTTCCTGTCCTTGCCGTACTCCATGAACTTGTTCTTATAGCAGATTCTTGAATATATCTGTGATACTTTTGCGCTTGATTAGCAGTAACTTTTATGCTCCGCCTGTAGTCTCGTGCGTGCATCCAAGAGTCTAGTGCATCATCTCTGCTCATTGCATCAATACTGCTCTGCTGTCTTCCTTTTTTGGATATTTTTCTTATTTTCCGATCTGGCGTTAGATCCTTCGTTGTAGAAAAAACTTGCGAAACCTGTTTCTGCACACTTAGCCGTTCGCAACCTTCATTGCTTTCAATATTTAGACCTTAGACCAAGCGGTTTAACTTAACATAGAAAAAATTAGATAAGCCGGTACACACCATTAGCCCTCTTGTTGAACCGCTTGAAAATTCCGTAGCAGAATCTTGTCGCTCCATAAAGCTCGGTTTAGCATTGTACACGGTTCTCTCTTTATCCCACCATATTTCTTTGAACCGGATTTATATATTTTTTGTAGATGGCCAAACAAGTGTATGAGTGCAACTGGGCTCCTTCCCGTGTCACTGAGACTCAATTAAACAACCTGGTCCTGACTGGCGCTTTAGCCAGTAAAATAGCATCCATTGGAGGGTCCCTGGCAAAGAATGTCCACCCTCCCCTCAGGAAGAAGAGGTTGCAGTTTTCGCAGATCACCTAGCCCAGGGCTTCAAACCGCCCGGTTCAAAATTTTATCGAGATGTGCTAGCCAATTTTCAACCCCGTCCACAAGATATAGGCCCCAATTCTGTTACCAATATCTGCCACTTCCAGGTGCTCTGTGAGGCATACTTTCAAGAAGAACCCACAGTGGAGCTGTTTAGAGATCTTCCATATAAACCGCCGCATGAGAATTCAGCAGCCGGGCCTAACACGGAATTAGGTGGCGTGGCGATTCAGAAAAGAAAGGAGGTCACTTATCCTCATGTCAAACTGCACAGCCACCCCAAGGAATGGAATCAAACATGGTTTTATTGCAAAGATACTTCACACCCAATGAGAATCCCTTGCCTGGTTTTCGTCGGGCGACTCAACAAAACACATCCCTTTCCACAAAGGTTAACTGCCGATGAGAGAAGTAAATATGCTCCTCAACTCTCCAAGCTCGAGCCTTCATAGCTAACGGTTTAACGGAATTGACCTTCTTGCTGCTGTTGGATATCATGGAGCATCTGCCCCTCTCCCGCTCCCGGTTTAATGTCGAGTACCTTTGGTAGTGTCGGCGACCCCCTCCGACACATTAACATCCAGCTTACCGATGACGAGGTCACCGAGGCGGTGAAGAAGATGCTGAACGAACCGGAAAATCTCTGTGCCTGAACCGGTCTGCTCCCCTTCTGCGCTACCAACAAACCGCCACCGTAAGATTTCTTATTATTTTTACTGAATATATAATCGCTATCCCGGTATAACTTTGAATACCGACTGTTGCTGAACCAGGGCGATGATCCGTTCTGGAGCAAGAAACGCCCGCAAGAGAAACCGGAGAAACCAGATAAACCGGAAAAACCACTTAGGCAAAAGACAAAAGCTGTTAAGAAGACTGCTCATAAGAGAAAAACCACTGCCTCCTCTGATCCGGCTGCGGATGATGATGTGGGTAATCCAGACCTTGAGGTAGAATTTGATTCACTTGGTTTACCTTTCACACGCCTAATTAATGATGATGTTTGTCGGGGATGATCTTTGAAGCGATGCTTGCTGATGTCGTAGAGGTAACCGTTCTCTCCTCTGACTCCAATCCTTTGCCTTCGCTAAAAAACCGTCAGGCAAACCGGAAAATTAAATTTTCTCATCCCCTTGCTTACTTGGATCCCCAATTTCTTATGAAGACTCAACAACATGAAGCTCGCCGCACAACTCGGCACAACGGCCAGGTAGTTACCTCCACCGGTTTACCAAACAGTCCGGTTCGGAAACGCCGTTCAGAGGTCTCTAATTTGCTTGTCAGTGCTTCTCCTAAAGTAGGCTGGTTTCATCAACCCCTTAATCCATCTGATTCTGATTATCAGGTCACTTCCCACTCCTCATCTGGCGAGTCATCAGCCACTCAGCTGCCGCCGCTAAAAACGGTGCTTGGGTAAGTTATACTTTTCATATTCCTTCTACAGCATCACTGTGTTGTATATGCCGTATTTAACTCTTGTTGTGCTTTTTCAGGGCCAAGCCTAGGCCGAGCAAAAAGGCTCGTCTGGGCAAAGCGGCCGACGAAGAAACTGCCCCTGAACCGGGGAGCACCCCAAACCTTGAAACGGACAACTGCGAAGACACACCCAATGATCCGTCACAGCAAAATGACGATCTTGTTACTGAAGAAAGGCCTACCGACAACGCCCTTCCTGCTGATCAGCCTAGAAGCCCAACCCGGATTGAAAAATCCACCACCCATTCCGCCTGGCGACCAACCGACGGTTCTGGTCGACCGGTAGCTCAAGGACGACGACGTCGTAATCACTGGTTTTGGCCACGGTGAACTGGGCAATCCGGTTGCTTTATCTAAACATTCGCCAAGGAGGTTTGCCACTATGAGCAAGGGCAAGTGGGATGTTGATCTGGCCACTTACGCCGCTCTGAACCCTCAAGACCTTCACTCCGGCTACTTGAACGGCTGTATACCAGCCGTGACTATGAAGCTGGCTCGGTGAAAATGATGAAGGAGAAACTCGAGGTAACCTCCATGTTCTTTTCTTGCCTGAATACTTCCATTTTTGTTAACTCTCCTAGTTCCCAAGGGCCGGTTCAACTTAGCATAGTTAAACCGGGACTTAATATAAACTCAATGCTTCAGAATCCGCTCATGTAGCTCCCAAGAGCCGGTTCAACTTAGCATAGTTAAACCGGGACTGTATTTTATATCGCCACATCAGTACATGTTTGAATAAATAGCCATTAGCCCCCAAGTGCCAAGTTGAATACTTGTATTGAGCTTGGGACTTTGTGATTGCATTAACAGATGAAGATTAAATATGCATTAGCCCCCAAGTGCCAAGCGCATAACAGGTTATGCACTGGGGACTTGAAATGACTATATGTAACATACTTCCTTGTTGCAGAGTGAGATACGTCAACAAGCCTCACAAATCCAGGACCTCCAAGAAAATCTGAAATCTCAACAATCAGAAACCTCCAAGGCCAAAGAAGAGCTGAAAACCGCTTTGACTACTATGGAACAACTCAAGGAGTGGTTCAAGTCTGAGCGGGCCGGCTGGGATACTGAAAAGGCTGTTTTGACCAAAAAGGTTGAAAATGCTGAGGCTGCCCTTAAACCGGTGGTAGACGAGCTGACCAGCGTGAAGCGGCAAGTGCATTCCATGACTGCTGCCATCTTCGGTAAGTTTCCTCTGGTTTCTATGATAACCTTGACCTTTCTTATGATAAGTCCGGTTTGTAATTTCTCTTGCAATGATGTAGGAACACGCATTGGTCACTTGGGGTCAGATGTTCGGAAAAAATTGGAGGCTGCCTATACCTTAATAGAGCAGCTGTATACTGGAGCGCAGCGGATCACCTCCACCGCCTCTCATAACAATCCGGCGCCTTCCTTAATTCAGGATACCCTTAAGCAGTTGTCTATGCTTCCCACCCGGATTGAAGAGCTGAAGAAATCTGCTGCACGAACCGGTGCCATCAACGCCTTAATCCGGGCCAAAGCATGGGTGCTGATTTTGATCCCATTGAAGCGGCTCGGGGCTATCGATCTGAAGGAAGGCGGCTCGAAATTCAACGAAGATGACTTGAGAGCAATAAAGCGGGCGTTAAGCCTTTGGCTTGACAATTAGCTGAAGAAGCCAACTTGTCACATTATCAAGCTCGAGATGATGATCGAAACAAGCGGTGGCTGCACCTATCCTGAAGCGGAGAACCCGATCCCTCAATCCGTAAGCATACTTATGCTCGATATTGACCCAACTTCCTGATCCATGAAGAGGCTGTCTTTCAAGCTTTAATGGGAATCGTTGGACCATTTGTTGATTTCCAGCAGCTGGGTAGAGAGGAAGAGGCTGAAGCGGCGCATGACGATCCACAACCATCAAACCGGGGTAGCGAACAAGCATGAACCAGAAGCCGGTTTGAAGAGCTGCTTTATTATATTCCGTCCAGAAACAATGATCTTATTTGGGCACCATGTTGCCTTGTAATAGGATAGCCAACACTCTTGCTCTGAACATGCCTTCGTGCATGGGTGCTGATACTCTTGCTTGAATGATCAAAACTTTTTATCTTATATTGCCTGCAACTACAAAATCTTAAACCGCCATGGCGGGTTATACCACCAGCTGGTTTGTGATATTCATGTATTCATATAATGGAATATTTAAGGCATATAACCAAAATTTATGATATCAAATACCTGCCATTGCTGGGCATAAGGTTGGCGTAGCCAATCTTGAAGCGGAGGTCGTATAAACCCTTACGTCAGCGGAGAAAACAGCTCATCATTTTTATCTGCGGTTTACCATGTAAACCGTGCGGGTCATAATAAGCCCCTGTTACTCCATAATAGGATGTTAACAGAAAAACATCAAACCAGTGAAATTATCACGGATTAAAGATTTGGCGAATTCCATCAACGATAGTTTTGAAAGCGGTTTAAAAATGTTGCGGTTTAAGAATAACCAAAATTAAATAACAGTGATGATGAAAAAATACGAGCGAAGGAAATGATAAAACCGTTTGCAAAAGAGGCTTTCTTGAGCCGATCGGATGGTGTTACCATGGTGGAACACGACCAAGCTCCCAATAAGGTGTAGCTATGGTTCAAGTCAGCGAGCCCCCAAGCTGAAACCGTGGCATTATGCCGATCAAGTGGCGTGGCAATGGTTGGGTTCGACCAAGCCCCAAGTGATTCTATGGCCTTAGGCGATCAAGAAGCATGGTTGGTTCAGACTTGACCATGTCCCCAAGTGATCTGGTGGCTTTCGCCTATCAAAAGGTGTTGCATTGGTTGGAGACGACCAAGCCCCAAGTGATATCACAAAGCTTTTGAAAAGCAAACTCAAGGGGTAAACCGGAGGCGCTTTAAGACGAACAACTCCATGTAACCACGCGGGATGTAGAGCGGATACCCGCTTTAGCGAGGCTCCGGTTTATTGCTTTATTCATAATGTATACCTTTGTCATAATATGTACATAAGTAGAGCCGATGGCTCGGGTATAATAAGGCGAAGATGAGCTATGTTCCACGGCTGTTGGTCTCCTCTTCGGCGTCGTGAGTCTTTATGCTCTCGAACAACGATCGAGATAATGCGACCCGTTGTGCAGATTCTTGCTGACCACGAAGCGTCCCTCC
This sequence comes from Aegilops longissima, assembly GCA_021605205.1. Taxonomy (NCBI): domain Eukaryota; kingdom Viridiplantae; phylum Streptophyta; class Magnoliopsida; order Poales; family Poaceae; genus Aegilops; species Aegilops longissima. Next base: position 323,813,131 of record CM038680.1, read on the forward strand.
CAAAGGCGGGATAGCTTGTGCATGTCATGCGGTCTTGGATGAGCGAAGCACCAAATCTCCTTCTTGAAAGGTTCTTGTCCTGACCCGGCGACTATGATAACGACGAAGATCCTGCTGGTAAATCGCCGAGCGAGCAGCTGCTATGTCTCGCTCTTCATCCAGCCGATCCAAAGCGTCTTGTCGTGCTGTCTTGTTATCCATTTCAACATAGGCTGCCACACGAGGTGAATCATGACGGATGTCGCTGGGGAGAACCGCCTCCGCTCCATACACCATAAAGAACGGCGTGTATCCCGTGGATCTGTTAGGTGCAGTATTTATACTCCATAACACCGACGGTAGCTCTTCTACCCAACAACCCGGCGTCCTCTACCATAAGCCGGGGTTTGATGCCTCTCAGGATCTCTTGGTTGGCTCTTTCCGCTTGACCATTGGACTGTGGGTGAGCTACTGAAGAAACGTCAAGCCGGATGTGCTCACGCTCGCAAAACTCCTTCATAGCACGTTTGGACAAATTTGTACCATTATCTGTAATGATACTGTGTGGAAAACCAAACCGGAAAATCACCTTTTTGATGAACTGGACCGCCGTGGCGCATCACACTTGCTAACGAGGTTACGCCTCTACCCACTTTGTAAATTTGTCAACCGCCACCAACAGTGTGTCTTCTTGTCCTTGGACCTTTTGAAAGGTCAACCATATCCAACCCCAAAATGCATAAGCGGCCAAGTAATTGGAATCATCCTCAATTCTTGGGCGGCACATGAGCACGTCTGGAAAACTTTTGGCAACCGTCACATCGTCGACCGGATCTTCCGCATCGGCATGGGCAGTCAACCAATAGAAACCGTGGCGGGCCTTTAGCCACCAAGGATTTTGAACCGGCGTGGTGACCACAGTCTCGCGTGGATCTCACGCAATATTTCACAGCCTTCCTCGGGGACACACAGCGTTGAAATGCCCCCGACACCTTTGCAATGATGCAACTTCGCCATTAATAATGGTCATAGACTTAGACCGCCGAACTATCTGTCGGGCCAACGTCTCATCTTCTGGCAACTCGCCTCGGTTCATGTATGCCAAATAAGGGAGCGTCCAATCCGGAATGACATGTAGAGCAGCCACCAACTGAGCCTCCGGATCAGGAATAGCCAAATCCGCTTCATCAGGGAGCTTGACTGACGGATTGTGCAATACGTCGAGAAAAACATTGGGCGGGGCCGGTTTGCGTTGAGAGCCCAACCGGCTCAAAGCGTCTGCCGCTTCGTTCTTCCGACGATCCATGTGGTCCACCTGATAGCCCTTAAAATGACCTGCGACAACATCCACCTCACGACGATATGCAGCCATAAGTGGGTCCTTGGAATCCCAAGTGCCAAACACCTGTTGAGCCACTAGGTCCGAGTCACCGAAGCACTTAACCCGGCTTAGATTCATCTCCTTAGCCATCCGAAGACCATGGAGCAAGGCTTCATACTCAGCTGCATTGTTAGTACAAGGGAACATTAAGCGGAGGACGTAACAAAACTTGTCACCTCGTGGGGATGTTAACACGACTCCAGCCCCCGAGCCCTCCAACTGCCTGGATCCGTCAAAATGGATGGTCCAATAGGTATGATTCGACTTGTCTTCAGGCGCTTGTAACTCCGTCCAATCATTAATGAAATCCACAAGTGCTTGAGACTTCACTGCCGTTCGAGGTACATACTTCAAACCGTGCGGCCCAAGCTCTATAGCCCACTTGGCAATCCGGCCAGTCGCCTCCCGGTTCTGTATGATATCACCTAAGGGAGCTGAACTGACCACCGTGATGGGGTGCCCCTGGAAATACTGCTTCTGCTTCCGGCTCGCCATAAAAACTCCATACACTAGCTTCTGCCAATGCGGATATCTTTGTATCGACTCAATAAGCACCTCGCTGATATAATAAACCGGACGTTGAACTGGATGCTCCTTCCCCGCCTCCTTCCGCTCTACCACAATGGCAACGCTAACGCCTGGCGTTAGCGACAACATCTGACGCAGCGACTCCTTGTCAATGGGAGCGGCGAGCACAAGCGGGTTGGCCAATTGCGCTTTATGTCCTCAATGCTTCATCGGTGGTGGACTCGCACAAACCGATATGTCTTCTTGACATCTGGTACAAAGGGATGGCCTTCTCTCGAGGCGGTGATAAACCGGCTCGGTAGCGGCAATCCGGCCCGTAAGCGCTGGACATCATTAATACACTTTGGTTTAGCCAAGGAGGTGATAGCCGTAATCTTCTCGGATTAGCTTCAATCCCTGTTGGACACAAGAAAACCCAATATCTTGCTGCCGGAACACCAAAGACACATTTGGCGGGTTGAGCATCATCTTGTAAACCCGGAGGTTGTCAAAGGTTTCTTTCAAATCATCAATTAGTGTTTCCTTCTTCCTTGACTTAACCACGATATCATCCACATAGGCATGCACATTACGGCCGATCTGTTCATGCAAACAATTACATGCATAGCGCGATAAGTTGCTTGGGCACTCTTGAGCCCAAAAGGCATAGACACATAGCAGAAGGCTCCAAAGGGAGTGATAAACGTTGTCTTCTCCTGGTCCTTAACCGCCATCTTGATCTGATGATATCCAGAATACGCATCCAAAAAGCTCAAACGCTCACAACCCGCAGTGGCATCAATAATCTGGTCAATGCGGGGGAGGGCAAAAGGATCTGCTGGACAAGCCTTGTTCAGATCTGTGTAATCCACACACATGCGCCAAGTGCCATTTTTCTTAAGGACCAGCACCGGATTAGCAAGCCACTCTGGATGGAAAACTTCAACGATAAAACCCGCTGCTAAGAGCCTGGCAACCTCCTCCCCAATGGCCTTACGCCTTTCTTCGTTAAACCGGTGGAGAAACTGCTTTACAGGTTTGTACTTGGGATCAACATTAAGAGTGTGCTCAGCGAGCTCCCTCGGTACACCTGGCATGTCAGAAGGCTTCCATGCAAAATGTCCCGATTCTCACGGATGAACTTCGATGGCGCGCTTTCCTATTTAGGATCCAAGTTGGCGCGATGATGAACTGCTTGGGCGAATCGCCAGTCTGAAGTCAACAAGTTTAGTCTCATTGCGATTTAAACTTCAGGGCGGATCGTGCTCATGGTTGGCTTCTTCAGCGGAGTCATGTCCGCCGGATCGACATTATCCTTATAGTACTTCAGCTCTTCTGTGGCACAAACCGACTCTGCGTAAGCCGCATCACCTTCCTCATACTCCAAAGCGATCTTGCGGCTCCCATGAACCGTTATCGTCCCCTTGTGACCCGGCATCTTGAGCTGCAAATAGATATAACACGGTCGTGCCATGAACTTGGCATACGCCGGCCGCCCAAACAGGGCGTGATAAGGACTGTGAATTTTCACCACTTCAAACGTCAATGTTTCTGATCTGGAGTCATGTTCATCCCCGAAGGCCACCTCCAGAGCTATTTTACCGACTGGATATGCTGACTTGCCAGGCACCACACTATGGAACATTGTATTGGACGGTTTGAGATGTTTATCTGTTAACCCCATACGACGGAAGGTCTCGTAGTACAGGATGTTGATGCTGCTCGCTCCGTCCATAAGCACCTTGGTGAACTTGTAACCTCCCACCTGAGGTGCCACCACCAGGGCTAGCTGACCCGGATTGTCAACCCGGGGAGGATGATCCTCCCTACTCCACACAATGGGCTGCTCTGACCAGCGTAGGTAATGAGGCACGGCGGTTCAACAACGTTATTGCCCGCTTCAAGCTTCGGTCTCGCTTGTCTAAGCTGGTGGTGAGGGCGTGGTACTGCCCACCATTCAAGCTGCTTTGGGTTGCTCGATAACCCATTGCTGCTGCTGCTTTGCTGCTGCTGATTGTAACCACCTTGGTTATTACGATTGTTACGATTGTTATGTCGCCGGATTACCACTAAACCTGGACTGGAATTTCCTCCACCGTAACCGGGCGGACCACGAACGCTGCGGAACCTTGATCATACGAAAGCATTAGAACTTTTGAACTCCTGCATAATGTAACAATCCTTCCAGAGGTGGTTTCTTTGGCGCCTCCTTCGTCCCATGCTTGGACGGGGTTGATTCAGCAGATAGTTCAATCGGTCCGGATTGGGATTAAGCGCACCACCGGTTCGGCTGTTTACCCTTGCGCGCTGGCCCTTGTCCTGCTGCGTTGGTGTTAGCTCTGAAGTCCATGTTGCCGTTAAACTTCGCTTACTTCCACCATTACCGCCGGTGATCTTTGCTGGCCTCTAGAGTTCTTGTTCTTCTTTCCTTCCTGTCTCATCATCATCATCGGACTTCGGGATCCTTGGTACTATCGAATCAGCATACTTCACTAAAACGCCCATGAGAGTGCCCATGTCATTGCAAAACCGCTTCATCGTCCCAGCTTCAACTTTAAAGGTTTAAACGGCGGTTGCCCTCTAGGGTCAAGATCGCGAGAATCAGCGTTGATCCGATCGAAGAATGTAAGACTTCAAACGCGGCGTACCCAATGGGTTGTTGATTCCCCTCGGCTGGACACAAGCCGCCAAGTCCACCACGGACATGGGCTGTTTACGGTATCTTTGAAATTCTGAATGAACCGGGTCCGTAGCTGGGTCCATGAACTGATGGAATTGGGTGGCAAGTTTTTCAACCAAATGCGGGCCGTGCCCTCGAGCATCATGGTGAAGTACTTCGCTGCACGCAGCTTCATCCACATCCGGCATCTCCATGGCCATCTCATAGCTCTCTATCCATGCTTCGGAGCGGATCGGCGGTGTAATTCGGCACCTTGCGCGGCCCCTTGAAATCCTTGGGCAAGCGTACATTGCGTAAAGCGGGGACGAGGCAAGGAACCCCCAAAGAGCTAGAGGTAACTCCAGCCTCAAAAATGGTCAGACGAACCGGCGTAAGCTGATAATCGATCTTTGTCTTGCTTCTTCGGCCTCCTGCGTGCCGGGCCGGTCCACCACCTCTTGGCGTTATCGAAACCACCCGCGGGTTGTTGCCACGGGCGCACTGCGCCGTGCATTACCAACCGGGCGGTTCATCCACGCGCTGCTATAGCTCCGGCTTGGCGGGGTAGAGTGGATCCGATCGCGGTGTCTGAATCGCTTCTGTTGGACGAGCTGTCCTAAGGAGCTCCTTGACCAGCGCGTCTCTACGCTGTGGTGAATCGCCTTCAATTGGAATCGCCTCCAATCGTGCCGCAGCTGCAACAAGGTTATCCATCGGGTTGGAGTAGTGACCTGGAGGTGTTTGCACAACCTAAGGCGTGCCGGTATGATGGCGAGGTAAATCTATTAGGCGGGGCTGAAGCGGCGCGCCCGTCCCAGGTGCTTCCGCCCGGCTTACCACCGGCGGATTACTGGTCCCTGCTCCTGGGGTATTGAAGAGATCTCTTCTCTCGAAAACTGAAGGCAAACGGGATCTGTATTTCCTCTTCATGACTTCATGCGACGCGTTCTGATCCAGCATGAGCCTATACGCTTGCGCATCCAAAGCGGCCTGCTCTGCCACCATCCTGGCGTCTGCAGCTGACAAATCCGCTTTAGCCTGAGTGATTTGTTCCTTCACCTTCGCAATCTCCGCATTATGAATGTCCTGGTCTGCCGGGTTAGCCTCTGCCATGAGCACAGCCAACGCATCGAATAGTTCGGATAAAACTTGAGCCGGCGGGCGCACAGGGCCTCCTTCCCCGGCTGCCGTCGCCGCTGTTGAACCGGCGACCATTGTCGCAGCGGTCGAAGAGTGAAGCATCGCTTGTGTTCCGGCCATGAATATTCCAACCCGGTTGGGCATATCAAGGGGGTCCGGAATACTGTCACCATCGGAACAGCCCCCAATCTGGCCATCTTGCAGCTGATCTGAGACTTCGGTTTCTCCGATTGACGACTTCGTCATCGAGTAGGCAGCGGTTTACGCCACCAGATGCTGATTCGTCCTCATAATTTCCTCCGTGGATGACTCCCACGAAAGCACGCTTGACGGCCTGTTTAGCCTGGGCAGGTTTCGCACGCTGAGTCGTCTCGACGAGGTCGGTGCAGATGTCCGGTTCAGACCCTGGCTCACCAATCTTGCCGATGAAAACGTGTATGCCACCAAAGGGGACCCGGTATCTGTACTCAATCGAGCCGGCCTCGGGGCCCTAGCCTGCATCGTCGATGTAGAGCTTGCCGCGGCGACTCTTGGTCATCCGGCCCATAGCGTAGCCTTCGAGTCCTTCGAACTTGCCCTCCAAGATCATCAAACCATCGTGCGATAGCCCCACGGTGGGCGCCAACTGTCGTGGTTTTGTCACGGCAGATGTCCTCATGAAAGGACTTAGTCGCGGAGCCATCGCTACGGGTTAACTTAGAGGGGTTAAAGCGGATGCAAAGACACGGGAGTTATACTAGTTCGGCCCCTTCGATGAAGGTAAAAGCCTACGTCTAGTTTGTGATGGGATTGATGTGGTCTCGATGACTAGGGAGCAAACAGCTTCGCCTAGGCCTCGAGTTGTTGTCGTCTCCCCTTGAACCGTCCCGGGTCGTCCCCTTATATACACGGGTGACGCCCGTCGGCTCAGAGAGTCCCAACCTCCGGTTCATATTCGTATCCGGGTTGGTCTCTCTCTATTCCTAACTTACAATACAAGTTATACATCCGGCCGGTTTACGGCTACAGGTTCTGATCCGACTACAGGCCTTGGGCCCTTACACTCATGCCTCTTGGGCTTTTATACTATTGAACTACTGATGAAGTTAACCCAGCCCAGATAGGCCGATTTACGCTATGGGTTCGAGAACTATGTAGACCTGATCGAGACACATATCCGGTCAATAACCAATAGCAGAACCTGGATGCTCATGTTGGCTCCTACATATTCTATGAAGATCTTTATTGGTCAAACCGCATAACAACATACGTTGTTCCCTTTGTCATTGGTATGTTACTTGCCCGAGATTCGATCGTCGGTATCTCAATACCTAGTTCATTATCTCTACTGGCAAGTCTCTTTACTCGTTCCGTAGTGCATCATCCCACAACTAACTCATTATTCACATTGCTTGCAGGGCTTATAGTGATGTGCATTACGTAGGGGGCTCAGAGATACCTCTCCGATACACGGAGTGACAAATCCTAATCTCGATCTATGCCAACCCAACAAACACCATTGGAGATACCTGTAGAGCATCTTTATAATCACCCAGTTACGTCGTTACGTTTGATAGCACACAAGGTGTTACTCCGGTATTCGGAACTTGCATAATCTCATAGTCTGAGGAACATGTATAAGTCATGAAGAAAGCAGTAGCAATGAAACTGTAACGATCATAATGCTAAGCTAACGAATGGGTCTTGTCCATCACATCATTCTCCTAATGATGTTATCCCATTCATCAAATGACAACACATGTCTATGGTTAGGAAACATAACCATCTTTGATAAACGAGCTAGTCAAGTAGAGGCATACTAGGGACACTTTGTTTTGTCTATGTATTCACACATGTACTAAGTTTCCGGCTAAAACAATTCTAGCTTGAATAATAAGCATTATGAAATAAAGAAAGAAATAATAACTTTATTATTGCCTCTAGGGCATATTTTCTTCATATATATGTGCTTAATATGAAAGTCAATTAGATTAGTAAATGGATTATTAATAATAGGGCAATTAGCCTGCTAATTGGCTAATTAGCTTGCCAATTGGGTTTTCCTATTGTAAACGGTTAATGAGAAACCGCAGTGGGCGGTGACCTCAGGCAACGCACACAGTTTCTAGGAACAAACCGTGTTAGATCAATGAACAATCACACACGGCATTCTCTTTAAAACTGTTTGCGTTACGCCACCTTGCATAAGCGTTTTCCTTGGAAGCGGTGTGTGGGATGTACATCTGACGGAAGCGTTTAGCGGGGACTGACTGTGTGGGATGTACTTGCGACCGGAAACAATTTAGCCATATAATTGTATTTTTTAGCTATACTATCGTATTTCCGTGTTTGCGCTCGCCGATCGCTACGACCTCATTTTGCCGAGCGTGTGTGTCGGGAGGCATATCCCGACGGTTTCGGGTGCGTGTGGGAAGGACCCCCTATCGCCCACACTCACTTGGCGGCGGTTCGGATGCCGTCGCGGAAAGGGTTAAAACCGTTTGTTTAGGACCAACGCGCACCTGTTTGATCCTTAGTATCCATTATGTTCTGAGATTGATGTTGCTATGACTTTGCTATGCTTAATGCTTGTCACTAGGGCCCGAGTGCCATGATTTCAGATCTGAACCTATTATGTTTTCATGAATATATGTGAGTCCTTGATCCTATCTTGCAAGTCAATACTCATCTACTATGTGTTATGATCTGGCAACCCCGAAGTGACAATAATCGGGACAACTCCCGACGATGACCGTAGTTTGAGGAGTTCATGTATTCCCTAAGTGCTAATGCTTTGGTCCGGTACTCTATTAAAAGGAGGCCTTAATATCCCTTAGTTTCCAATAGGACCCCACTGCCACAGGAGGGTAGGACAAAGGACGTCATGCAAGTTCTTTTCCATAAGCACGTATGACTATATTCGGAATACATGCCTACATTACATTGATGAACTGGAGCTAGTTCTGTGTCACCCTATGTTATAACTGTTGCATGAGGAATCACATCCGACATAATTATCCATCACTGATCCATTGTCTATGAGCTTTTCACATATTGATCTTTGATTAGTTACTTTTTCGCTGCCACTGTTACGATTACTACAAAACTGCTACTGTTACTTTTGCCACCGTTACCGTTACTTCCATACTACTCTGCTACTAAATACTTTGCTGCAGATATTAAGTCTTTCAGGTGTGGTTGAATTGACAACTCAACTGCTAATACTTGAGAATATTCTTTGGCTCCCCTTGTGTCGAATCAATAAATTTGGGTTGAATACTCTACCCTCGAAAACTGTTGCGATCCCCTATACTTGTGGGTTATCAGTTTTATTCATGTAAAAAGAATAACAATTATTTTTTGATTTAAATGAATAATCGTATTGCAATAAACATGATCCAATCATATTATGCTCAACGCAAACACCAAATAACATTTATTTTAGGTTCAACACTAATCCCGAAGGTAAAGGGAGTGTGCGATGGTGATCTTATCACCTTCCAATCACTTCGAACACACATCGTCACCTTGCCCTGAACTAGTCTTTGTTCATTTTGTAACTCTTGTTTCAAGTTACTAATCATAGCAACTGAACCAGTATCAAATACCCTGGGGCTACTATGAACACTAGTTAAGTACACATCAATAACATGTATATCATATATACTTTTGTTCACTTTGCCATCCTTCTTATCCGCCAAGTATTTGGGGCAGTTCTGCTTCCAGTGACCATTTCCTTTGCAGTAGAAGCACTCAGTTTCAGGCTTGGGTCTATGTCGTGGAATTGTCACGGTAGATGTCCTCTTGCAAGGACTTAGTCGTGGAGCCATCGCAACTAGGAAGCTTAAAGGGGTTAATCAGGACAAAGGACACGAGAGAGTTATACTAGTTCGGCCCCTTACGGTGAAGGTAAGGCCTACGTCTAGTTGGGTTGGTATTGCTTGATGTTTCGATGACCAGGGAGCGAGATACGCTATGCCCGGCTCTCGATGAGTTGTTTCTTGCCCTTAGCCGCCAGAGGTCGCCCCTTTATATACGGGTGGGCGCCTGCGACCTCTGAGTCGGCGGCTAATAGGCGATGTCGGCTCGGTGACTAGTTAATTCTACCTTATGTTACAAGTCATGTCATCATGGCGTTTTACCACTCTGAACCTTAAGCGCTTTGTGGGCCTTAGACCCTTTATTGAACCGCCATCTTCATACTTGATCTTGGGCTTCTTTCTGATGAGTCTTCTTTGCGTAACCCGACCCTCCCGGACGGCTTACACATATAGTTATATCCCCAACATTAGGCTCCAGATTGATTTGAACCGGCTCATGTCAATCTTAAAATACCTTAAGAAATAAGCCTTCAGTCTTCTGTTTGTACAAAGGGTTTAACCCGCCATGACGTCATCTTCTGGATCCATGTAAACCCGTCGTGACATCATCTCCAATTAAATCCTTATTTTATTCTGCTATATCTTCAACGAATCTTTGCTTTTACTGACCGTTACGAAAATCGAGGCGTCGGGGCCGCTGGATAATGATGTTTAATCTCCTCGTTTCTTGCGCCGTCTTAGTCGGTATTCCTTTATAAATAGGCGCGACCTAGGTCTTCCATTCTCCCCCCTTTCGGTCATCCTCTTCCTCTCGCTGTGTCTCTGCCACCCGAGCTCTGCCGCCGCCGTCGTCGAGCTCCTCATCTTCACCGACTCAGGCCGCTGCATCAACCTGAATCTGACCAGAAATCAACGGCGAACCTCCGCAGCCAGTCTGCATCTGTGAGTTCCTTTCTTCCCCTGTTTTAGATCTGCATTAAGGTTTCTTCGAGTTCATCGGCGTTCGTCACCGCCGGAGCCAAACCCTTGATAGCTTTTCCCTCCAATGCCCCCTTTTGATCTTCAGACAGTGTAGAACTATTGCGGTGGTTGTTTTGCACCCATTTCCAAATGCAAATAGATCCCTTTCCGTTGCACAGAGGCCCCGTTCGAGCCTATGAACTTCATCTGTACCAGTCCTAGGTCTAGAAATTTTTATTTTCAGAACAACCGTTTGATCCAAAATAATAGCCACAACTTGTGAAACCTGTTTGTTCCACCCTTAAGCAAAAAACTGCTTCTGTCAAATTTGTTTAACCACGACCGTCCACATGGCCGGTTTAAGTAAATGACACTGACCTGTCAACCTTGCTTGCTTCTCACGACTTTAAGAAAATTTAACTGCCCTTGATACGTGTAGCGGCTTAAATATCACCGCATAGTTACCCATATGTCATTAGGCCCCTTCTTAAGCCGCCGTTTTGGATAAACTCACGATGTTCTCCTCCAGGATATAAATTGAACCGGAAAATTTTCCTTTTGTTATAGGTTTCAACTTGCCTAATGGCTCCCAAGGCTCCCAAACCTCCGGTGACCTGCAACTGGGTCAAGTCCATCGTTACAGTAAGCACTTTGTCTGACTTTGTGAAATCCGGCCATCTGCCCAAGAGAGAGGTCATGTCTTATCATGCTCCTAACCCGTCAGAGGAGAAGCCTCAACCCAAGGAAGGGGAGGTGATCGTGTTTACTGATCACATGAACAGGGCTTCGCTCCACCGGTTCAAAATTCTTGAGGATGTTTTACATTTCTTCGATCTCAGACCTCAAGACACTGGGCCCAATTCCGTGTCAAATATTTGCAACTTCCAAGTCTTCTGCGAGGTGTACCTTGGGGAAGAACCCATCTTACTTTTATTCAGAGAATTGTTTTACTTAAACCGGCCAGAGCGAACACGCCTAACGGGCCCGATCTGGAACTTGGTGGCATCTCGATTCAGCGGCGGAGACTACCTTTTTCCTTATCTTTGAGCGCGAGTCATCCAAAGGATTGGAAGCGAGACATGGTTCTCTGAGGATACTTCTCCAGCTGACGAAAATCCTCTGCCCGGCTTCCGTGCCTTGCGCCTTGAATCCAACCACCCGTTGCCGGATAAACTGACTGCTGTTGAACGTATGCCACTCGCTCCCACCATTAGTAAGATCAAAGCTCTTTTGGGAAATGGCTTAGATGGCATTGACCTGGTCCGAGTCTGGGTCGCTTGGCGAGTTATTCCATTAAGTCGCCGCCCCGGCTTAATGTGTACTTACTCAGGCGAGAAGGATGACCCACTGCGTCATAATCCCGACGACTTACCAGATGATGTGGTGCAGGCTACGACCCAAACGTTGCTGAAAGAGGGCACGGTGACTAGTAATGCCTTTGGCTTACTTCCTTTCTGCAAGAAGAATCCGGCCCTTGCAGTAAGTCAACCTCAATAATTAATCCTTACTGTGTTATACCTTACTTTTATTTATAACCTTTTCCGTTTTCTCGAATAGCGATAACCACGGAAGGTCAAGTATGACCATGAGGCTGCCAAAGAAGCCAGAGTGGCCAAGAGAACCGAAAGGAAAGCCGCCAAAACAGGAACTTCAAAGAAAAGGAAGCCAAGCGCTTCCGATTTACTCAAATTGGACGACACCTTTGACGATGAAGAATAGGTAATCCTTAATTCTCCTAACTCCTTTATCATTATTTTATTGACATTCTACCCTTCGGGAGGATACGGGGAATAATAGCGGTTGTGAAGAGTAACTATAATCTCCTCCGACTCAGAGCCTTTGCCAAAGCATAAAATCCGAAGGGTGCCCAGAAAGTAAGATTTTCACATCCTTTAGCTTATCAAGATCCTTAATTTTTTTTGAAGCAACAGACTCATGAAAACCGGAGGCATACCCGAACCAACAAGGATGCAGAACTCTCCTCCGGCTTACCTGATGTAACCAGGAAGCGTCAAACTGAGGTTATCTCCGACTTATATTCTGCTTTTCCCTTGGCGGGCTTAATATGTCAACCTCTCAATTCATCCGACTCAAATTATCAGGAGACCTCACCCTCCTCCGGCGAGTCCATGCAATCCAACCTGCTGGCTTTCAAAACCGCCCCCAGGTAATATAAACTTATTTACCTTATACTTTACCTTGCTCATGTTTTTGTACTCACCCTTCTGCCTTGTCCACAGCATGCAAGTAAAGCCCAGTAAGAGGGTAAAAAAGAATAAACCGTCCCAAGATCCGGTCATAACTGAACCGGAACTCGGAACAGCTGCCCCTGACACTTCCACTCATCAACCGCCACCTGAACCGGTTTACGATATTCCAACACCAACCTCTGATCCGCCCGCTGAAGAAACTCTTGGCGGTTCTGATAAACTGGAAACTCCTAACCCGGCCAAGACAACTGATCCGGAAGTTGAGATTCTCAAGACTCAGTTTGTCGAGCCGAGGCAGCCCACTGTCCTTGTCAAGTGCTCTGCCAAGGAAGATCTTTTGGAGCGCCGAAAGGCCAAGTTAGACATTGCAGAGTATACTCATTTAGGTATTGGGGATATCGTCTCTGGCTATATCAGTCAAGTACATAGCAGCCGCGACCTGGAAATTGACATGGTGAAGCAGATACAACAAAAATCCGAGGTATAACTTATGCTACTTTTCTTAATCGTACTTACTGTATCAGCCCCCAAGTCTACTGCTTATGAATAAATATGTTGTAGACTTAGAAAACTGCTTAGCACTACTTTGTCCGGTTTAGAAAGAAGATACTTAACCCGGTTGTAATATGATACCTGGAACTTGCGATACACATTAGTGTTGGGGAACGTTGCAGAAAATAAAAAAATTTCTACGGTTTCACCAAGATCCATCTATGAGTTCATCTAAGCAACGAGTCAAGGGAGTGAGTTTGCATCTACATACCACTTGTAGATCGAGTGCGGAAGCGTTCAAGGGGATGGTGATGATGGAGTCGTACTCGGATCACCGATGACCAAAGTGCTGAACGGACAGCACCTCCGCGTTCAACACACGTACGGTACGGACGACGCCTCCTCCGTCTTGATCTAGCAAGGAGGAAGGAGAGGTTGAGGAAGATGGCTCCAGCAGCACGACGGCGTGATGATGATGGAGTGACAGATTCTCGGCGAGGCTTCGCCAAGCACACGCGGCGGAGGAGAGGTGTTGGGGAGGGAGGGCTGCACCTTCAATTGTGTGTTGCAGCCTCCCTCACCCCTCTATTTATAGGGGAAGGGAGGAGGGCGGCCCCTCTAGATGCCATGTAGAGGCGGCGGCCAAGGGAGAGGGGCTTGCCCCCAAGCAAGGCGCCCCTCTGGGGTTCCCCCTCAACCCTAGGCGCATGGGCCCAAGGGAGGTGCGCCCAGCCACCAGGGGCTGGCTGCCTCCCACGCAGCCCAAGTGGCCCCGGGAGGTGGCCCCTCCAGTGGTCCTCCGGAACCTTTCCGGTGGCCCGGCACAATACCGATATGACCGAAACTTTTCCGGTGTCCGTTTGACAACTTCCATATATAAATCTTTACCTCCGGACCCTTCCGGAACTCCTCGTGACGTCCGGGATCTCATCGGGACTCCGAACAACATTCGTAATCACATACAAGTCTTCCTAATAACCCTAAGCGTCACCGAACCTTAAGTGTGTAGACCCTACGGGTTCGGAGACATCTTGAACATGACCGAGGCGCTCTCGGTTAATAACCAACAGCGGGATCTGGATACCCATGTTGGCTCCCACATGCTCCTCGATGATGTCATCGGATGAACCACAATGTCGAGATTCAAGCAACCCGTATACTATTCCCTTTGTCGACGGTATGTTACTTGCGAGACTTCGATCGTCGGTATCCCAATACCTCGTTCGGTCTCGTTACCGCAAGTCACTTTACTCGTACCATAATGCATGATCCGTGACGGACACTTGGTCACTTTGAGCTCATTATGATGATGCACTAACGAGTGGGCCCGGTGATACCTCTCCGTGTACGGGTGACAAATCCATCTCGATCCGTGTCAACCCAGCAGACACTTTCGGAGATACATGTAGTGCATCTTTATAGTCACCCGATTCGTTGTGGCGTTTGGTACACCAAAGCACTCTTACGGTATCCGGGAGTTACGATCTCATGGTCTAAGGAAGAGATACTTGACATAGAAAAATCTCTAGCAAAAGCGAACTACGATCTTGTGCTATGCTTAGGATTGGGTCTTGTCCATCACATCATTCTCCTAATGATGTGATGCCGTTATCAATGACATCTAATGTCCATAGTCGAAAACCATGACTATCTGTTGACCAACGAGCTAGTCAACTAGAGGCTCACTAGGGACATGTTATGGTCTATGTATTCACACGTGTATTACGATTTCCGGATAATCTGGTATAGCATGAATAAAGAAAATTATCATGAACAAGGAAATATAATAATAATGCTTTTATTATTGCCTCTAGGGCATATTTCCAACAGTCTCCCACTTGCACTAGAGTCAATAATCTAGTTACATTGTGATGAATCGAACACCCATAGAGTTACGGTGTTGATCATGTTTTGCCCATGAGAAGAGGTTTAGTCAGCGGATCTGCGACATTCAGATCCGTATGCACTTTACAAATTTCTATGTCTCCATCTTGAACATTTTCACGGATGGAGTTGAGCGGCAACTTGATGTGCCTGGTCTTCTTGTGAAACCTGGGCTCCTTTGCAAGTGCAATAGCTCGATGTTGTCACGAGAAGAGTTTGATTGGCCCCGACGCATTGGGTATGACTCCTAGGTCGGTGATGAACTCCTTCACCCAAATTGCTTCATCGCTGCCTCCGAGGCTGCCATGTACTCCGCTTCACATGTAGATCCCGCCACGAAGCTCTGCTTGCAGCTGCACCAGCTTCTTGCTCCACCATTCAACATATACACGTATCCGGTTTGTGACTTAGAGTCATCGGATCGTGTCGAAGCTAGCATCGGCGTAACCCTTCTGACGAGCTCTTCGTCACCTCCATAAACGAAACATGTCCTTTGTCCTTTTCGGTACTTTAGGATATTCTTGACCGTTGTCCGGTGTTCCTTGCGGGATTACTTTGGTACCTTCCTACCAAACTTACGGCAAGGTTTACATCAGTGCAGTACACAGCATGGCATACATAATAGATCCTATGGCTGAAGCATAGGGATGACACTCATCTCTTCTTTATCTTTTGCCGTGGTGGGGCATTGAGCGAGCTCAATCTCACACCTTGCAATCTGAGGCAAGAACCCTTTCTTGGACTGATCCATTTTGAACTTCTTCAAAATCTTATCAAGGTATGTGCTTTGTGAAAGACCTATGAGGCGTCTTGATCTATCTCTATAGATCTTGATGCCTAATATATAAGCAACTTCTCCAAGGTCCTTCATTGAAAACACTTATTCAAGTAGGCCTTAATGATGTCCAAGAATTCTATATCATTTCCCATCAAAAGTATGTCATCTACATATAATATGAGAAATGCTCTGAGCTCCCACTCACTTTCTTGTAAACGCAGGCTTCTCCATAAGTGCATATAACTAAACGCTTTGATCATCTCATCAAGCGAATGTTCTAACTCGAGATGCTTGCACCAGCCCATAAATGGATCGCTGGAGCTTGCATACTTTATTAGCATTCTTAGGATCGACAAAACCTTCCGGCTGCATCATATACAGCTCTTCCTTAAGATAACCGTTAAGGAACGCTGTTTTGGCGTCCATCTGCCATATCTCATAATCATAGTATCGACAATTGCTAACATGATTGGACGGACTTAAGCTTAGCTACGGGAGAGAAAGTCTCATCGTAGTCAATCCCTTGAACTTGCCGATAACCCTTAGCGACAAGTCGAGCTTTATAGATGGTGACATTACCATCGCGTCCGTCTTCTTCTTGAAGATCCATTTATTTTCTATCGCTCGCCGATCATCGAACAAGTCGGTCAAAGTCCATACTTTGTTTTCATACATGGATTCTATCTCGGTTCATGGCTTCTAGCCATTTGTTGGAATCTGGGCCCACCATCGCTTCTTCATAGTTCGAAGGTTCACCGTTGTCTAACAACATGATTTCCGGGACAGGGTTGCGTACCACTGCAGTGCGGGCGTGTCCTTGTGGACCTCTGAAGTTCAGTAGCAACTTGATCCGAAGTACCTTGATCATCATCATTATTTTCCTCTTGGTTGGTGTAGGCATCACAGGAACATTTTCTGAGCTGCACTACTATCCCGTTCAAGAGGTAGTACTTCATCGAGTTCTACTTTCCTCCCACTTACTTCTTTCGAGAGAAACTCTTTTCGAGAAAGGATCCGTTCTTGGCAACAAAGATCTTGCCCTCGGATCTTAAGTAGAAGGTATACCCAATGGTTTCCTTAGGGTATCCTATGAAGGCGCATTTTTCCGACTTGGGTTCGAGCTTTTCGGGTTGAAGTTTCTTGACATAAGCATCGCATCCCCAAACTTTTAGAAACGACAGCTTAGGTTTCTTCCCAAACCATAATTCATACGGTGTCGTCTCAGCGGATTTAGGCGATGCCCTATTTAAAGTGAATGTAGCTGTCTCTAGAGTGTATCCCCAAAATGATAGCGGTAAATCGGTAAGAGACATCATAGACCGCACCATATCCAATAGAGTGCGATTCGACATTCGGACACACCGTTCTGTTGAGGTGTTCGGTAGCGTGAGTTGTGAAACGATTCCACATTTCCTTAAGTGTGTACCAAATTAAGTGACTTAAATATTCTCCTCCACGATCCGATCGTAAGAATTTTATCTTTCGGTCACGTTGATTCTCTACTTCATTCTGAAATTCCTTGAACTTTTCAAAGGTCTCGGACTTGTGTTTCATCAAGTAGACATACCCATATCTACTCAAGTCATCTGTGAGAGTGAGAACATAACGATATCCTCCATGAGCCTCAACACTCATTGGACCGCACACATCGGTATGTATGATTTCCAACAAGTTGGTTGCTCGCTCCATTGTTCCGGAGAAGCGGAGTCTTGGTCATTTGCCCATGAGGCATGGTTAGCATGTGTCAAATGATTCATAATCGAGAGACTCTAAAGTCCATCAGCATGGAGCTTCTTCATGCGCTTGACACCAATGTGACCAAGGCGGCGATTACCACAAGTATGTGGGACTATCGTTATCAACTTTACATCTTTTGGTATTCACGCTATGAATATGTGTAACACTACGCTCGAGATTCATTAAGAATAAACCATTTACCATCGAACATGACCATAAAACATATCTCTCATATAAATAGAACAACCATTATTCTCGGATTTAAATGAGTAGCCATCTCGTATCAAGCGAGATCCGGATACAATGTTCATGCTCAAACTTGGCACCAAATAACAATTATTAAGGTTCAAAACTAATCCGTAGGTAAATGAAGAGGTAGCGTGCGGCGGCGATCACATCGACTCTGGAACCATTCGGCGACGCGCCGTCACCTCGTCCTTCGCCAGTCTCCGCTTATTCCGCAACTCCTGCTGTGAGTTACAAATATGAGCAACGACACGGTATCAAATACCGGGGAGTTACTACGAGTCTTGGTAAGGTACACATCAATTACATGTATATCAAATATACCTTTGGTGTTGCGGCCTTCTTATCCGCTAAGTATTTGGGGCAGTTCCGCTTCGATGACCCTTCCTTGCAATAAAAGCACTCGGTCTCGGGCTTGGGTCCATTCTTTGACTTCTTCCGGCAACTTGCTTGCAGGTAGCGCAACCTCCTTGCCGTCCTTCTTGAAGTTCTTCTTGCCCTTGCCCTTCTTGAACTTAGTGGTCTTATTGACCATCAACACTTGATGTTGTTTCTTGATTTCAACCTCTGCTGACTTCAGCATAGAGTATACTTCAGAATGGTCTTTACCATCCCCTGCATATTGTAGTTCATCACAAAGCTCTTGTAGCTTGGTGGGGCGATGAAGGATTCTGTCAATGACCGCCTCATCGGGGAGGTTAATATTCAATTGGGTCATACGGTTGTGCAACCCGGACATCTTGAGTATGTGCTCCTTGACGAACTATTTTCCTCCATCTTACAACTATAGAACTTGTCGGAGATGTCATATCTCTCGACCGGCGTGAGCTTGGAAAACTAGTTTCAGCTCCTCGAACATCTCATATGCTCCGTGATGCTCAAAACACTTTTGGAGCCCGGTTCTAAGCTGTATAGCATGCCGCCTTGAGCGAGGAGTAATCATCGACCGAGACTGCCAAGCATTCATTATGTCTTGGTTCTCTGGGACGGGCGCCACCTAGCGGTCCTTCTAGGACATATTGTTTCTGGCAGCTATGAGGATGATCCTCAAGTTCGGACCCAGTCCGTATAGTTGCTGCCGTCATCTTTCAGCTTGGTTTTCTCTAGGAGCGCGTTGAAGTTCAAGTTGACATGGCGTTGGCCATTTGATCTACAAGACATATTATGCAAAAGTTTTAGACTAAGTTCATGATAATTAAGTTCATCTAATCAAATTATTTCAATGAACTCCCACTCAGATTAGACATCCTCTAGTCATCTAAGTGTTACGATCCGAGTCGACTAGGCGTGTCCGATCATCACGTGAGACGGACTAGTCATCGTCGGTGAACATTCTCATGTTGATCGTATCTTCCATCGACTCGTGTTCGACCTTTCGGTCTCCGTGTTCGAGGCCATGTCTGTACATGCTAGGCTCGTCAAGTTAACCCTAAGTGTTTTGCGTGTGTAATTCTGTCTTACACCGTTGTATGTGAGCGGAAGAATCCATCACACCGATCATCACGTGGTGCTTAGAAGCGACGAACTTTAGCAGCGGTGCACAGTTAGGGAGAACACTTCTTGAAATTGTTGTAAGGATCATCTTATTTACTACCGTCGTTCTAAGTAAACAAGATGCATAAACATAATAAACATCACATGCAATTATATAGTAGTGACATGATATGGCCAATATCATATAGCTCCATTGATCTCCATCTTCGGGGCTCCATGATCATCTTGTCACCGGCATGACACCATGATCTCCATCATCATGATCTCCATCATTGTGCCTCCATGAAGTTTTCTACGCCAACGACTACTTCTACTTCTATGGCTAACGCGTTTAGCAATAAAGTAAAGTAATTTACATGGCGTTCTTCAATGACACGCAGGTCATACAAAAATAAAGACAACTCCTATGGCTCCTGCCGGTTGTCATACTCATCGACATGCAAGTCGTGATTCCTATTACAAGAACATGATCTCATACATCACAATATGTCATTCATCATTCATCACAACTTGGCCATATCACATCACATGACAATTGCTGCAAAAACAAGTTAGGCGTCCTCTAATTGTTGTTGCATCTTTTACGTGGCTGCAATTGGGTTCTAGCAAGAACGTTTTCTTACCTCGAATAACCACAACGTGATTTTGTCAACTTCTATTTACCCTTCATAAGGACCCTTTTCATCGAATCCGCTCCAACTAAAGTGGGAGAGCAGACACCCGCTAGCCACCTTATGCAACTAGTGCATGTTAGTCGGTGGAACCGGTCTCACGTAAGCGTCACGTGTAAGGTTGGTCGGGCGCTTCATCCCACAATACCGCGGAAGCAAGATAAGACTAGTAGCGGCAAGCAAGTTGACAAGATCTACGCCCACAACTAAATTGTGGTCTACTCGTGCAATAGAGAACTACGCATAGACCTAGCTCATGATGCCACTGTTGGGGAACGTTGCAGAAAATAAAAAAATTTCTACGGTTTCACCAAGATCCATCTATGAGTTCATCTAAGCAACGAGTCAAGGGAGTGAGTTTGCATCTACATACCACTTGTAGATCGAGTGCGGAAGCGCTCAAGGGGATGGTGATGATGGAGTCGTACTCGGATCACCGATGACCAAAGTGCTGAATGGACAACACCTCCGCGTTCAACACACGTACGGTACGGACGACGTCTCCTCCGTATTGATCCAGCAAGGAGGAAGGAGAGGTTGAGGAAGATGGCTCCAGCAGCAGCACGACGGCGTGATGATGACGGAGTGATAGTTCTCGGCAGGGCTTCGCCAAGCACACGCGAGAGGAGGAGAGGTGTTGGGAGGGAGGGCTGCGCCTTCAATTGTGTGTTGCAGCCTCCCTCACCCCTCTATTTATAGGGGAAGGGAGGAGGGCGGTCCCTCTAGATGCCATCTAGAGGGCGGCGGGAGAGGGCTTGCCCCCAAGCAAGGCGCCCCTCTGGGGTTCCCCCTCAACCCCTAGGCGCATGGGCCCAAGGGAGGGTGCGCCCAGCCACCGAGGGCTGGCTGCCTCCCATGCAGCCCAAGTGGCCCCCGGGAGGTGGCCCCTCCAGTGGTCCTCCGGAACCTTTCCGTGGCCCGGCACAATACCGATATGACCGAAACTTTTCGGTGTCCGTTTGACAACTTCCCATATATAAATATTTACCTCCGGACCCTTAGGAACTCCTCGTGACGTCAGGGATCTCATCCGGGACTCGAACAACATTCGGTAATCACATACAAGTCTTCCTAATAACCTAGCGTCACCGAACCTTAAGTGTGTAGACCCTACGGGTTGGAGACATCTGAACATGACCGAGGCGCTCTCGGGTTAATAACCAACAGCGGGATCTGGATACCCATGTTGGCTCCCATGCTCCTCGATGATGTCATCGGATGAACCACGATGTCGAGGATTCAAGCAACCCGTATACTATTCCCTTTGTCGGGCGGTATGTTACTTGCGAGACTTCGATCGTCGGTATCCCAATACCTCGTTCAGTCTCGTTACCGACAAGTCACTTTACTCGTACCGTAATGCATGATCCGTGACGGACACTTGGTCACTTTGAGCTCATTATGATGATGCACTACGAGTGGGCCCGGTGATACCTCTCCGTGTCTGGAGTGACAAATCCATCTCGATCCGTGTCAACCCAGAGACACTTTCGGAGATACACATAGTGCATATTTATAGTCACCCGATTCGTTGTGACGTTTGGTACACCAAAGCACTCTTCGGTATCCGGGAGTTACATGATCTCATGGTCTAAGGAAGAGATACTTGACATTGAAAAAGCTCTAGCAAAGCGAACTACGATCTTGTGCTATGCTTAGGATTGGGTCTTGTCCATCACATCATTCTCCTAATGATGTGATCCCATTATCAATGACATCTAATGTCCATAGTCGAAACCATGACTATCTGTCGACCAACGAGCTAGTCAACTAGAGGCTCACTAGGGACATGTTATGGTCTATGTATTCACACGTGTATTACGATTTCCGGATAATACAGTTATAGCATGAATAAAGACAATTATCATACCGACCGGGTATGCCGACTTACGGGCACCACTCCGTGAAACCTTTATCTTTGGGCTGCACGAGATGCCTATCTGAACCCCCATCCGTCGGAAAGTTTCATAGTCTGGGATGTTAATGCTGCTTCCTCCATCCATAAGAACCTTGGTAAACTTGTACCCGCCTACGGGGTGCCACCACGGGCTAAGCGGCCGGATTGTAAACACGGGAGGATGGTCCTCTGCTCCACACAATCGGCTGCTCGGACCAGTAGCGAATGTCTGGCTGCCAGTTCCAACAACGACCGCCCTCTCAAGTTTCCGGTCTCGTCGGTCCAAAATTTGGTGGTAAAGGCGTTATTGTCCGCCGTTCAAGCTGCTGGATTGCTCGATAACCCATTGCTTTGCTGTTGTTGATTGTAGCCCCTTAGTTGGTAATTACGATTACCTTCATTATTAACTGCCTTGCCCGCGGGATTACGCCCGAACCACAGGCGGAATTTCCTCATAACGGGCCGGACCACGAACGCCGCCGGACCCTTGATCATACGGAAAAGAGTTGGGTTCTTAAACTCACGCATAATATAAGATCCTTCAAGGTGGTTGCGGTGCCTCCTTTGTCCGTGCTTTGGACAAGGTTGATTTATCCCAGTTCAAGCGATCCGGATTATGACCACCCGGTTTGTTGTCTACCCGGCGCGTGACCCTTGTCCTGCGTGTTGGTGTTACAAAGCCCATGTTGCCCGTTAAACTTCGCTTGTGCCCTCCATTGCCTGCCGGTGATCTTGGCTCTGGAATTGCCGTTCTGTTTTCCCTTCCCTTCATCATTCTCGATTCGGGATCCTTGGTACCTCGAATCAGCGTATTTTACCAAAACACCCATTAGAGTGCCCATATCATGACAAAAGCGCTTCATCGACCCAGCTTCAGCTTCAGCGGCTCGAACCGACGGTGGCTTCCAAGGTCATGATCGTCGGAACCGGGGTTGATCGATGAAGAATGTAAAACTTCGAGACAGGCGCACCCAATGGGTTGTGACTCTCCGTCCGCTGGGCGCGGTCGAAGATCCACCACCGACATGGGCTGTTTACGGTGTCCTTGAAATTTTGGATGAACGGGTTCTCAAGCTGCGTCCACGGTGATAGAGTCGGTGACAAGTTTTTCAACCAGGTCGAGGCGGTACCTTCGACATCATTGTGAAGTACTTTGCATCTTCTTCATCCATCTAGCATCTCCATGGCCATCTCGTGGCTTTCTATCCATGCCTCACAGAGCCAAATTCGGTATAGTTGTGGGCACCGCGGCCCCTTGAAATCCTTGGCAGCGCCTGCGTTGCGTCGCGAGGGGCGAGCAAAGCACCCCCAAAAGCGGGCGTGACCCCGGTTCGAAGATGGTTGGTCGAACGGCGGGCGGATGATCCTCCGCTTGTGCTTAATCCGGCCTCTCGTGCCTGGCGCGGTCCACCACCGCAGGCATCCTCAAAAGCGCTGCCGGATTGTTGCCCATGCGGTCCACGCTGCGCATGACATATAAACCTTTGAGGGTGAAAAGGACAGAGGTCCCGCTTTATTGCTTTATATAATATATACATCAAAATATATACATCTTGAGAGCCGGTGGCTCAAGTATAATAAGGCGAAGATGAGCGATATTCCACGGCGGCAGTGTCTCCTCCTCCGACTTTACGTGAGTCTTTGTGCTCTCGAACATCGATGAGGTAATATGACCCGTTGTTCGATTCTTGTTGACCACAAAGGGTCCTCTCCAAGGAGGGACAACTTGTGCATATCGACCGATCCTCGATGAGCGAAGCACTAAATCGCCTTCCTGAAAGGTTCTGCTTCTAACCCGGCGGCTGTGATAGCGGTGCAGGTCTTGCTGGTAAATCACCGAGCGGGCTATTGCCAACTCTCGCTCCTCATCCAATAAATCAAGTGCATCCTAACGAGCTTTTTCGTTATCAGCCTCAACGTAAGTCGTCACGTGGGGTGAGTCATGACGGATGTCACTTGGCAGAACCACCTTTGCTCCGTACACCATGAAGAAAGGTGTGTAACCCGTAGATCTGTTAGGCGTAGTAATGATACTCCAAAGCACAGAGGGTAACTCCTCCACCCAACAACCCGGCGTCCGCTGTAAGGGGACCAAGAGCCGAGGTTTAATACCCTTCAAGATCTCCTGATTGGCTCTTTCTGCTTGACCATTGGATTGAGGATGAGCAACAGCCAAAACATCAAGACGGATATGTTCCCATTGACAGAACTCTTCCATGGCACCCTTGGAGAGATTAGTGCCATTATCAGTTATAATACTGCGTGGAAAACCAAAACGAAAAATCACCTTTTTCATGAACTGAACCGCCGTGGCTACATCACACTTACTGACCGGATCTGCCTCAACCCACTTTGTGAATTTATCCACTGCCACCAGGAGGTGTGTCTTTTTGTCTTTAGACCTCTTGAAAGGTCCAACCATGTCAAGCCCCCAGACTGCAAACATCCAAGTAATTGGAATCATCCTCAATTCTTGAGCCGGCACATGAGCTCGTTGTGAGAATTTCTGACATCCATCACATTTACTGACCAGATCCTCCGCATCAGCATGAGCCGTCACCCAATAGAAACCATGACGGAAAGCCTTGGCCACAAGAGATTTTGAGCCGGCATGATGACCACAATCTCCTTCATGGTTCTCAATGGCATCTCCTCGACCTCCGCAGCGGCTACACAAAGTTGAAACGCCTCAAAGAACATCAAGGTGATGTAACTTGCCATGAACAATCGTCATAGATTTGGACCGCCGATGATCTGTCTCGCCAAAGTCTCATCATCGTGCAATTCTCCCGTGTCATATAGGCCAAATATGGCACCGTCCAATCCGGATGACGTGAAGAGCTGCCACCAGGCTCTGCCGGGTCTGCACCGCTAGTTCTTCCTCTCAGAGGTACCTTGGCAGAAGGATTATGCAAAACATCGAGAAAGGTGTTAGGAGGCATCGGCTTACGCTGAGATCCTAGCCAGCTTAAAGCATCAGCTGCCTCATTCTTCCTTCGATCAATGTGCTCCACTTGATAACCTTTGAAGTGTCCAGCCACATCATCAACTTCACGACGGTAAGCCGCCATAAGGGGATCCTTGGAATCCCACTTGCCTGACACCTGTTGAGCCACGAGATCTGAGTCACCCAAACACCTTACCCGGCTCAAATTCATCTCTTTGGCCATCCCGAGACCATGGAGTAAGGCATCATACTCAGCTGCATTGTTAGTACAAGGAAACATAAGCCGGAGCACATAAAAAATTTGTCACCTCGGGGAAGTTAAACAACTCCAGCCCCGAGCCTTCCAACCGCTTAGACCCATCAAAGTGAATAGTCCAATATGTGTTATCGGCTTCTCCTCGGTGCCTCGTAACTCGTCCAATCATTGATAAAGTCCACTAAGGCTTGAGACTTAATAGCGATGCGTGGCATGTACTTCAAACCATGAGGCCCAAGCTCAATGGCCCACTTGGCGACTCGTCCTCCGCTTCCCGCCTCGATGATGTCTCCCAAGGGCGAACTTACTACGCTTATAGGATGACCTTGGAAGTACTACTTCAGCTTCCGGCTTGCCATAAACACTCCGTAAACAAGTTTCTGCCAATGCAAATATCTTTGCTTGGACCCAATGAGCACCTCACTGATGTAATAAACCGGCCGTTGAACCGGATGCTCCTTGCCAGCCTCCTTACGCTCCACCGTGATGGCAACACTGACAGCTCGTGAGTTAGCAGCCACATATAACAGCAACGGCTCTTTATCAATGGGAGCCGCAAGGACCGGCGGCTCACACAACTGTCTCTTTAAATCTTCAAAGGCAGCATTAGCAGCATCACTCCAGACAAAAGTGTCCGTTTTCTTCATCATTTGATACAGCAGTAGGGCCTTCTCACCTAGCCGGCTTATGAACCGGCTCAAAGCAGCAACACGACCCGCCAGTCGCTGAACATCATTGATGCACACCGGTTTAGCCAAAGAGGTAATTGCGTTGATCTTCTCCAGATTAGCTTCAATGCCTCTGTTTGAGACCAGAAAACCCAAAAGTTTGCCTGCAGGTACACCAAATACACACTTGGCCGGGTTAAGCATCATCTTATAAACCCGAAGATTATCAAAGGTCTCTTTCAAATCAGATATCAAGGTTTCCTTCTCTCTGGACTTCACCATGATGTCATCCACATAAGCGTGAACATTGCGCCCAATTTGATCGTGGAGACAGTTCTATACACATCGTTGATAAGTCGCCTGAGCACTCTTGAGCCAAAATGACATAGATACATAGCAGAAGGCTCCAAAAGGAGTGATGAAAGCCGACTTCTCCTGGTCCTTCACTACCATTTTGATCTGATGATAACCAGAGTAAGCATCCAAAAAGCTTAAACGCTCGCAACCCGCCGTAGAATCAATGATTTGATCAATACGAGGGAGAGCAAAGGGATCAGCCGGACAAGCCTTATTTAAGTTCGTGTAGTCCACACATCCGCCAGTGCCGCTTCTTCTTGAGCACGAGCACCGGTTAGCCAACCACTCCGGTGAAAAACTTCAACAATAAACCCAGCCGCTTAAGAGCAGGCGACTTCCTCTCCAATAGCTTTCCGTCTCTCTTCGTTGAACCGTCAAGAAACCGCCTCGACGGCTTATACTTCGGATCAATATTGAGAGTGTGCTCAACGAGTTCTCTCGAAGACACCCGCATGTCGGAAGGTTTCCATGCGAAGATGTCCCTTCTCGGGATGAACTTCGATGAGTGCGCTTTCCTATTTAGGATCCAAATTGGCACCGATATGTAATCTGCTTAGAGGAATCGCTGGAGTGAAATCAACAAGCTTGGTTTCAGCAACACTTAAACTTCATCACCGGTCATGCTCGTTGGTTGGCTTCTTTAGAGAGGTCATATCCGCCGGTCAACATTGTCTTGATAAAACTTCAGCTCCTCTGCCGCACAAACAGACTCAAAGATAAGCCGCGTCGCCCTCCTCACATTCCAGGGATACCTTTCGACTTCCATGCATGGTGATGGTGCCCTTGTGACCCGGCATTTTAAGCTGCAGATAAACATAACACGGCCGTGCCATGAACTTAGCATAAGTCGGCCAACCAAACAAAGCATGATATGGACTCTTGATTTTGACCACCTCAAAAGTTAATTTCTCAGCTCTAGAATCATACTCATCTCCAAAGGCCACTTCCAGTTCAATCTTGCCAACTGGGTAAGCTGACTTACCATGCACCACTCCATGAAAAACAGTGTTGGACGTCTTCAAATCCTTATCAGTCAATCCCATGCGTCGAAAGGTCTCATAATAGAGGATACTGATGCTGCTGCCTCCGTCCATGAGTACCTTAGTGAATTTATATCCACCAACCTGAGGTGCTACCACCAAGGCTAATCGGACCGGATTATCAACCCGGAGGGGTGATCTTCCTGCTCCATACAATGGGCTGCTCGACCACCTCAAATAGCGGGAACCGCCGCTCAACAGTAATTCACGGCCCTCTTATGAACCTTCTGGTCACGTTTGCACAAGTTAGTGGTGAACACGTGATACTGCCCACTATTCAGCTGCTTCGGATGGCTTTGATAACCCGACTTCTGCTGCTGTTGTCCCCCTTGACCAGACTGCTATTGATTATAACCTCCTTGATGTCTCTGAAAGCCGGAACTTGAACCGCCGCCCGGGCCATGAAAGCCGCCGGCCCCTGAGCCGCTGCCCGGCCCATGATTGCCATCAAATGTGTTGGAATTCTTAAAAGCTTTCATGATCGCGCAATCTTTCCATAAGTGGATGGCGGGTCGTTCCCGGGTGCCGTGTCTCGGGAAAGGCTCATTGAGTAGCTGCTCCAGAGATGGGCCTGACCCGCCAGATTGAGGGGGCGGTTTGCCCTTACGTCTCTGATTGTTACCCTGAGCATTGGCATTGGCTACAAACTCCGGGTTACCCTCAGCCTTACGCTTATTGCCTCCTTGATTCATCAGTTATGCTGCCGACCCTTTCCATTGCCGTTCTTCTTTCCCTTCCCTATCTTTTCCTCATCAGACGCGGGATCCTTGGTACTATCAGAGTCGGCGTATTTGACTAAAGCTGCCATCAGCGTACCCATATCATTGCAATCACGCTTAAACGCCCGCTTTCATCTCGGCGGCTCAAAGCGGCGCTCTTCTCCAACATGAGGATCGCAGAGTCAGATCCATCTTGTCAGTCGAATGTATTATCTCCTTGACCCGGCGCACCCAATGAGTCATGGATTCACCCTCCTCCTGCTTACAGTTTGTCAAGTCCACAATCGACATGGATTGCTTACAAGTGTCTTTGAAGTTCTGGATAAAACGGGCCTTTAGCTCTGCCCATGAACTAATGGAATTGGCTGGCAAACCCTTTAACCAAGGCCGGGCCGTTCCATCTAACATCATGGTGAAGTATTTAGCCATTGCTGCATCGCTGACCTCCAGCAGCTCCATGGCCATATCGTAACTCTCTATCCACGCTCCGGGATGTAAGCCGGCCGTGTAATTCGGCACCTTCCGAGGTCCCTTGAAGTCCTTGGGTAAACGTACATTACGTAGAGCCGGTACCAAACAAGGAACACTGCCGGTTCTGGTAGCCACTCCTGCCTCAACGGAAGCCGTCGGATAATCTGGCAAGTCCTGATGAGCCGTTTGTTGAGCTGCTAGCTGAGCCACCCGCTCGTCCTCCTGACGTATTCGGTCCTGCACTTGGTTATAACCGTTGGGCTGGTTACGGCGCTGGGCGTTGCTTGACAAAGCTTCTGACTCCATATGTCTTCTCTAACTCGGACTCCGGTTTGGACGAGCCGGGGCTGTCGTGGACTTGTCACGGCAGATGTCCTCATGAAAGGACTTAGTCGCAGGGCCATCGTACGGGTTACCTAGAGGGGTTAATGCGGACACAAGACACGGAATTATACTTGGTTCGCCCCTCGATGAAGGTAAAACCTACGCCCGCCAGGTTGATTGATATGATTCGGCGACTAGGGAGCAATAGCTTTGCCTTAGCCTCGAATCTCCTGTCCCTAACTCGCCGCCGGGTCGTCCCCTTATATACACGGGTTAACGCCCGGCCGGCTTACAGAATCCCAATCCGGCCATACAGAGTCCGGTTTGGTCTCTCCTTTCTTGTCTTACAATACAAGTTACATATTAGGGCGGTTTACATATATGGATCTTAATTCCTTCGGGCTCCAGCCTCCATATGGGCTCGATCACGCATTTAGGTAAACCGATTCTCCGGCGGTTCACACCGTAGTTGTATCCTCAACATTAGGCCCAGTTGACTTGAACCGGTTCAGGTTAATCTTCTACGCCTTCAGCAACTCTTGATCTCCTTGTAAACCGCCAATTGCTTGAACCGCCGCGGACGTCATCCTTCGATCTTCGTGTCGGGGTCCCCGACATCATTTTGAACAAAAATCTAAACAAGACGATTCTCCTCATTAAAGTTATCCCGAAATCGAGGCGGCCGCTGCACCTTCCGCCGCTTTTGGCTCCTCAACTTCGCTACCATTGATTACTCCGGTCCCTTATAAATAGACCGGTCGGGTCATTCTCTTCTTCTCCTTCCTCTCTTCTTCTTCCTCGCGACCCGCGAACTTGAAGCTCCTGCCGCCGCCTTGACCTTCGACCAACGCCCCACGGGCCACAGATCAACCAGACCTGACCAGAGTTCAGCGCTCCTCCAGCTGTTCCGCTCGTCGTAAGGTCATCTTGAACCCTAGATCTTATTTAGAAACTTCGGCTCATCGCATAGCTCATAAATATTCATGCCGATTCTTCATACCAGCTCCACCATGGTCAGATGGCTCGGCCGCACCGCCTCATGTGCAAGCGGCCGCCGCCATTTACCCGATTCCGTGCACCTTCCCTTTTGTTCAGATCTTGCACTTTAACATACCCAACCTTTCAGGTCTTGTAGGAGGTCCAGATAGGTCGCGAAATTTTCTTTATGAACCCCGGTAGATCTAGATTATTTCCTTTTGTATGGGAAACCTGTTTCGCGTCTATACTTAGTAACTTTTTCAGGCCGACCCTCCATTAGTCCTTAGTTGAACCGGACCGAAGCCGGCTTATTTAACTGCCGGTTTAACAATATTTGTAACGCCTGACCTGTTTAACGATGAACCGCTTTTCCTTTCTTTCGCAGCTTTAATCTTCCGGAATGGCTCCTCAATTTTCTGCTTGCAACTGGGTCCGTCCAGAGTCACCGAGACGCAGCTCAACGGCTATGTCACCACCGCGTTTGGCTCCAAAGTGTCCTCCATCGGGCGTGTTCGAAGGCGAAGTTTCTCCCGAGTCATGAAGGGAGAAGTAATCGTGTTCATGCATCACTTAGACCGGGGTTCGGTCCGCCTGGTTCAAAATTTTTCCGGATGTCCTTGCCAGATCTGCAGCTTCATCCTCGTGACATTGGCCCAAATTCGTGTCGAATATATGCAACTTTCAAGTCTTCGTGAAGTCTATCTTCAAGAAGAACCATCTGTGGAGTTGTTCCGGATTTTTTCCATTTGAACCGCCGCTGAGTTTTCTCGACGGTCCGAACACGAGCTGGGCGGCGGTCGATCCGTAAGAGGAAAGAAGTCGATTTTCCACACGCCAAGCACCACAGCCATCCAAAGGAATGGAACCAAACCTGGTTCTACCGCGGAACACTGCCTCGCCGATGAAAACCCCTTGCCGGGTTACCGCTTCACCGCTCAGAACCTGCATCCGCTGCCTTCCCGCTTAACCGCCGCTGAACGGAAAAACTTCGCGACCGCAAATAATCAAGCTCCGGCTCTAATGGCCAATGGCTTAACCGGCGAGATCTTGTACGCTGTCGGGTCTCTTGGGGCGTTTTGCCACTAAGCCGCCGCCCGGATTGATGCACGAGTACACCGGCAGCCTCAAAGATCCTCAAAGGCGCCACGAGCTGCCTATAACTGAACAGGAGGTCACGAAATCGTCAAGAAGATGCTTGATGAACCAATCTCCGTCTGCAGCCTCACCGATTGGCTCCATTCTGTACCACCAACAAACCGCCGCGTAAGTTCTATTCTCTCGCTTTCAAGCTCTTAATACTCCGCCGATGCATCGCTTAATCCTTTATCCCTTCTCAGCCGACAGCTCTTTCTCGAAGCGAACCAAACGGTTCGGGCGCCGTAAAGTCAAAGGCCACTAAGAAAACGGGCAAGAAGAAGACTGCCGAGTCCTCTAATCCGCGGAGGACGAAGAATCGACGCGAGGTGAACCGCTTGCCGCTTTGTGTTTCTTCCCGCACATGCTTAGTCCTTTACAATCTTTTATCGACAATTTTCTTCCCAGGATGATGCTGAAGCCAGCCACGCCGACCCTGTTGAGGTAATCTTACTTTCTTCCGAATCCGATCTTGCGCCGGTTAAGAGAATTCGTCGCGCCGTCCGGAAAGTGAAAAAATACCATTCCTGTGCTTACTTGAATCCAAATCTTAACTTGAAGACACAACAGTCGACGAAGCGTCAGACAACCCGGATAGTGGCCAACAGGTTACTTCAGCCGGTTTACTGACACACCTATCCGAAGCGCCGGCCGAGGTGACTTGCTCTCCGAAAAGCGTTATCCCTTAAAAGGTTTCTTCCGATGTCCTCTCAATCCGTCGATCCAATTATCGGGCCTCTTCCAACTCGTCTGGCGGTTCATCCACCACACAACCGCCTCCGCTGAACATCGCCAGCGAGGTACGTAATTCTCGCTTGCCAATTCAACTCACCATCACCCCGGTGAATTTGTCTTGATCCGACTCGACTATTGCAGCACCAAGGCTCGCTGAGCAAGAAGGCAAAACTCTTGATCCTACCCGGATGTTGATCCGGAAAACATCCCGAACAAACACACGAAAATCCTGAAGCTGCCAAGGAAAGCTACGCGAATGTATAAAGACGACAGTGGCTGATCCGCCAGAAGTTGAACCGGAGGCCCAAGTGGAAACTTCCCAACCTGCTCCATCAAATCCGTCCGCCGAGCGGGTCGTGACTGTTGAACCGCCGAGCCAAAGCAAAACGATGGCAAGCCCAAACAAGACCGCTGAAAACGACGATGTTATTGTGACAGGTACTGGCTACACTGCTCCTGGCCAACCAGTCACTTTAACAAAGCACAGCATCAAAGACGGTTCCACTATTATGAGCAAGGACAAGGGGAAGACTGATATGTCGACTATTTACCATTTCTCTGCCAAGAGCTTCATTCGGCTTTACAACCGGCTTTACACAAGCCGCGACTTTGAAGCTGGTCTAGTAAACCGCATGAAGGACCGCTATGAGGTAATAAACTGACCTCTCTTATATCGTAACTGCATAGTAGCCCCCAAGGGTCGGTTTAACTTTGCAAAGTTAAACCGGGACTTTAAGGTGTTTTCTCATAGCAAAATTGAGATCAACTAGCCATTAGCCCCCAAGTGCCAAGTTGAATACTTGTATTAAGCTTGGGACTTGCATAATGAAACCACTAACCTGCTTCCTTTGTCATCAGTGAAATACACCAACAGTCAGTGCAACTAAAGGACCTCCAACCAATCTGGAAATCCAAATAATGAAAGCCACCAAAGCCAAGGATGAGCTGAAAACTGCCACGACCACCATGGAACAGTGAAGGAGTGGTACAAATCGAGCAGGTCAATCGGGATCTTGAAGGCGGTTTAGTAAAGCGGGCGAGGAAGCCGAGGCGGCCCTTAAACCGTGACGGAAGAGCTGACCGGACTTAAGCGCCAAGTGCATGCCATGACCTCTGCCATCTTTGGTAAGCAAATTTATCTTGACTATGCTGTGTTAATGCGTCCGCCGGTTTAACTTGAGCTGTCTAAACCTGGTGCAGGCAAACGTATTGCTCATCTGGGCTCCGACGTGCGGAAAAAGCTCAAGGCTTCGTACACTCTGATCGAGCAGCTATACACCGGCGCCCAGCGGGTCATATGCGCCACCTCATATGACAACACGGCGCCGTCCCTGATCAGAGAGACGCTGGACCGGCTGTCGATGATTCGAGGGCAGCTTGAAGAGATAAAGCGATCCGCGGCCGGGCTGGCACCTTCGGCTCGGCGCGTGCCAAAGGCATGGATAGCGGACCTTGATCCGGCTGACATAGCTAAAGGTTTTCCCAGCGCTCAAGAGAACGGTGAAGCCTTTGATAACGACACCCTGAAGCGGATTACAAAGGAAATGCGTCCGTTGGCGAGTCAACTGGCCGCTGAAGCCAATCTGGAGGTTCACCGATCTTTTTATGATGCCAACAACAAGCGGGTGGAGTTTGTCATCCCGGAAGTGCAGAGCCTGATCCCTCCAATCCGTAAGCACACTTACGCCCCTGACGTTGATCCGGCTGAACTGATAAGTGAAGAAGCTGTCTTCGTGCCTTAACCCGATTGACCGGTCTACCAATGACTTCCGGGCTTTGGGTGAGGAAGAGGAAGAAGCTGAACCGACGCCAGGCGCCGTCCCCTCTACTTCGCGTCAACCCGGTGAAGCATCGTAATCCGTCAAGCCGGGTGATATCCAAAGCTTCAAGGCACAACTCCTCGTGAAGCGCCGGGCCGCGAAAGGCCTTGTAATAGGATAGCAAGTGTCTTTTATTGAACAATGCCGGTACAACCTCAGTCTGTAAACTTTTGTATGGCACTGCTGGATCCGTTGGCTTTTGTAGTAAATCCTGCAACATATTTTGCCTGCAATCACAAGTTCTTAAACCGCCGTGGCGGTTTACACCTCTAGCCAGACTGATCAATATTTATATGAGAAAATACCGAGGCACATGATCAAAACTATGTGATACAAACATACCTGCCAGCATCAGGCACATAGTTGGCTTAGCCAATCCCGAAGCGGAGGTCTTATAAACCATCACCGTCAAAGGAGAGTAATCTCTGTGTGTATAAGACCGATTTACCGTGTAAATCGTGCCGGGCATGATAAGCCCCCTGTTACTCCACAATGGGATGTTTAACGTAAAATCAAACGGAACAAAATCACCAGCGTAAAAAAGCGTACCGATAACATAAATCCGGTTTAAAAAAAATGTGTCGGTTTAAGAAGGCCGACAAAAGCCAAATGATTGGTATCAAAACCACATTAAAGCAAAATCAACGAGAGAATCGTTTTGCAAGAAAAGGCTGTCTTGAACCGGATCGATGGTGTTACCATGGTCGGACAGGACCAAGCCCCCTATCTGGCGTAGCGATGGTTCAAGTCAGCGGGTCCCCAACTGAACTCGTGGCATGATGCCGATCAAGTGGCATTGCAATGGTTGGGTTCGACCAAAGCCCCAAGTGATTCTATGGCCTTAGGCCGACCAAGAGGCATGACCGGTTCGAGACATGACCATGTCCCCAAATGATCTGGTGGCTTTACGCCAAGAGGCATTGCATTGGTTGGATCTGACCAAGCCCCCAATTGACAAAAGTTTCGAAACAAGGCTAAAGGTTGAACGGAGGCCGCTTCACGACAAAGATCTCCATGTACCCAAACCGAAGTTTATGCGAGAACAGATACCCGCTTAGCCGAGGATCGGTTTATTGCTTTTATTCAAAATATATACATTGTCTTAATATGTACATAAAAGCGGAGCCAATGGCTCGGGTATAGTAAGGCGAAGATGAGCAATGTTCCACGGCTGTTGGTCTCTTCCTCGGACGTGCGTGAATCCTTTCGCTCTCGAACATCAATCGATAGTAGGAACCGTTGTAGAGATTCTTGCTGACCACAAAGGCCCTTCCCAAGGTGGGGATAGCTTGTGCATATCTTTCGATCTTGAATGAGCCGCAGCACCAAGTCTCCTTCTGAAAGGTTCTGGTTTTAACCGCCGGCTGTGATACCGACGAAGATCCTGCTGGTAAACCGCCGAGCGAGCTGCTGCCATATCACGCTCTTCATCCAGTCGATCCAGATCATCTCGCCGTGCTGCCTCACTATCTGTCTCAACATAAGCTGCCACTCGGGGCGAGTCATGACGGATATCATCGGGAAGAACCGCCTCCGCTCCATAGATCATAAAGAACGGCGTATATCCGATGGATCGGTTGGGAGTAGTGTTTATACTCCATATCACCGACGGTAGCTCTTCCACCCAACAACCCGCGTCCTCTCCAAAGGGACCATAAGCGGGGTTTGATACCTTCAAAATTTCCTGATTAGCTCGTTCGCTTGACCATTGGATTGTGGGTGGGCTACGGAAGAAACATCAAGCCGGATATGCTCTCGTTCACAAAATTCCTTCATAGCTCCCTTGGATAAATTGGTGCCATTTTCCGTGATGATATTGTGTGGAAACCCAAACCGGAAAATCACCCGTTTGATGAACTGAACCGCCGTGGCTGCATCACACTTGCTAACGAGCTCTGCCTCGACCCACTTGGTAAATTTATCTACAGCTACCAACAGTGGGTCTTTTTGTCCTTGGACCTTTGAAAGGTCCAACCATGTCCAACCCCAAATGCAAAGCGGCCAAGTAATTGGAATCATCCTCAATTCTTGGGCTGGCACATGAAACACGCTCGAGAACTTTTGGCAACCATCACATCGTCGACTAGATCCTCCGCATCGGCATGGGCATCAACCAATAGAAACCATGGCGGAATGCCTTGGCCACTGAGGATTTTGAACCGGCGTGGTGACCACAATCCCTTCATGAATCTCTCGCAATATCTCACAGCCCTCTTGAGGGACACACAACGCTGAAACACCCACGACACAATGCGGCGGTGCAACTTCGCCATTAACAATGGTCATAGACTTAGACCGCCCGAACTATCTGCCGGACCAGCGTCTCATCCTCACGTAATTCGCCCGGTTCATGTATGCCAAATAAGGGCGTCCAATCCGAATGATATGCAAGGCCGCCACCAATTGAGCCTCCGGATCGGGATAGCCAAATCAATCTCATCAGAAGCTTGGTAGACGGTTTGTGCAACACATCAAGGAAAACGTTAGGCGGGACGGTTCTACGCTGAACCCAGCCGGCTCAAAGCATCGGCCGCCGTTCTTCCGACGATCCACATGGTCTACGATACCCTTAAAATGTCCTGCCACAACATCCACTTCCCGACGATACGCAGCCATGGCGGATCTTTGGAGTCCCAAGTGCCGGATACTTGCTGGGCCACCAAGTCCGAGTCACCAAAGCATTTAACCCGGCTGAGATTCATTTCCTTGGCCATCCGGAGACCATGGAGCAAGGCTTCATACTCAGCTGCATTGTTAGTACAAGGAACATTAGGCGGAGAACATAACAAAACTTTTCACCTCGTGGGGAAGTTAATACGACTCCAGCCCCCGAGCCCTCCAATTGCCTGGACCCATCAAAATGGATGGTCCAATAGGTGTGATCCGGCTTCTCTTCTGGCGCTTGTAGCTCCGTCCAATCATTAATGAAATCCACAAGTGCCTGAGATTTTACGGCCGTCCGGGGCACATACTTTAAACCGTGAGGCCCAAGTTCTATAGCCCACTTAGCAATCCGGCGGTCGCTTCCGGTTCGAGATGATATCGCCTAAGGGAGCCGAGCTGACCACCGTGATGGGGTGCCCTTGGAAATATTGCTTCACTTCCGACTTGCCATAAAACTCCATACACCAACTTCGCCAATGTGGATACCTTTGTTTTGATTCGATGAGAACCTCGCGATATAGTAAATCGGCATTGAACCGGATACTCCTTCCACCTCCTTGCGCTCCACCACAATGGCCACACTCACGCCACGGCATTAGCAACAACATATAACAGAGCGGCTCCCATCAATAGGAGCAGCAAGAACAGGCGGGTTGGCCACCTGCCGCTTTAAATCCTCAAGGCCTCATCGGTTGAGCTCCAAACGAATTGATCCGTCTTCTTGACAGATCGGTATAAAGGGATA
The DNA here is from genome assembly GCA_021605205.1 of Aegilops longissima. NCBI lineage: Eukaryota > Viridiplantae > Streptophyta > Magnoliopsida > Poales > Poaceae > Aegilops > Aegilops longissima. The sequence continues at coordinate 323,849,824 of CM038680.1, forward strand.
GCCTTCTCTCCGAGGCGACTGATAAACCGGCTTAGCGCAGCAATCCGGCCTGCCAAACGTTGAACATCATTGATGCACTTTGGCTTAGCTAAGGAGGTAATAGCTGTAATCTTCTCCGGATTAGCTTCAATCCCCCGGTTTGACACGAGAAAACCCAACAATTTGCCTGCCGGAACACCAAAGACGCACTTGGCCGGATTGAGCATCATCTTGTACACCCGCAAGTTGTCAAAGGTTTCCTTTAAATCCTCAATCAATGTCTCCTTCTGCCTTGATTTCACCACGATATCATCCACATAGGCGTGCACATTACGGCCGATCTGCTTATGCAAACAATTACGCATAGCGATAAGTTGCTTGGCGCTCTTGAGCCCAAAGGCATGGACACATAGCGAAGGCTCCAAAAGGGGTGATAAACGCAGTCTTCTCCTGGTCTTTAACCGCCATCTTAATCTGATGATAACCAGAATACGCATCCAGAAAGCTCAAACGCTCACAACCCGCCGTTGCATCAATGATCTGGTCAATGCGGGGGAGGGCAAAAGGATCCGCTGGACAAGCTTTGTTAAGATCTGTGTAATCCACGCACATGCGCCAAGTGCCATTTTTCTTAAGGACCAACACCGGATTAGCAAGCCACTCTGGGTGAAAGACTTCAACGATAAACCCTGCTGCCAAAAGTCTAGCGACTTCTTCTCCGATGGCCTTGCGCCTTTCCTCGTTAAACCGGCGAAGAAACTGTTTTACCGGTTTATATTTGGGTCCACATTAAGAGTGTGCTAGCGAGTTCCTCGGTACACCCGCATGTCGGAAGGTTTCCATGCAAAAATGTCCCGATTCTCACGGATGAACTCGATGGCGCGCCTTCCTATTTAGGGTCTAGGTTGGCACCGATGGTGAACTGCTTGGATGACTTCGCCGGGCACAAAATCAACAAGCTTCGTCTCAGCCGCGATTTGAACTTCAAGTCCGGATCATGCTCAGTAGTTGGCTTCTTCAAAGGGTCATATCCGCGGATCAACATTATCCTTATAATATTTTAACTCCTCGTGGCACAAACCGACTCGCATAAGCCGCATCACCTTCCTCGCACTCCAGGCGATCCGCGGCTCCATGAACCGTTATTGTTCCTTTGTGACCCGGCATTTTCAGTTGTAAGTAAACATAGCAGGCCGTGCCATGAACTTAGCATAAACCGGCCGCCCAAAGAGGCGTGGTAAGGGCTTTGAATTTTCACCACCTCAAATGTCAGCGTTTACGTTACGGAGTCATGCTCGTCTCCAAAGGTTACCTCGAACTATTTTACCGACCGGGTATGCCGACTTACTGTGCACCACTCCGTGAAACATTTGTCTTTGGGCGGCTGAGATGCCTATCTGTTAACCCCATCCGTCGGAAAGTTTCATAGTACAGGATGTTAATGCTGCTTCCTCCATCCATAAGAACCTTGGTAAACTTGTACCCGCCTACAGGGTGCCACCACCAGGGCTAAGCGGCCGGATTGTAAACACGGGAGGATGGTCCTCTGCTCCACACAATCGGCTGCTCGGACCAGTAGCGGTGTCTGGCGCAGCCAGTTCAACAACACCGACCGCCCGCCTCTGAAGTTTCCGGTCTCGTCGGTCCAAGCTGGTGGTAAAGGCGTGGTATTGTCCGCCGTTCAAGCTGCTTTGGATTGCTCGATAACCCGATGCTTTGCTGTTGTTGATTGTAGCCCCTTAGTTCGGCGATTACGATTACCTTCATTATTAAAGCGCCTTGCCCGCCTGGATTACCGCGAACCACAGGCGGAATTTCCTCAGAACCGGAGCGGACCACGAACGCCGCCGGACCCTTGATCATACCGGAAGAGTTGGAGTTCTTAAACTCACGCATAATATAACAGTCCTTCCAAAGGTGGTTCGCGGTGCCTCCTTTGTCCGTGCTTTGGACAAGGTTGATTTATCTGAAGTTCAAGCGATCCGGATTATGACCACCCGGTTTGACTGTCTACCCGGCGCCGCTGACCCTTGTCCTGCGTGTTGGTGTTGGCCACAAAGCCCATGTTGCCGTTAAACTGCGCTTGTGCCCTCCATTGCCTGCCGGTGATGCTTCTTGGCTCCGGAATTGCCGTTCTGTTTTCCCTTCCCTTCATCATTCTCGATTCAGGATCCTTGGTACTATCGAATCAGCGTATTTTACCAAAACACCCATTAGAGTGCCCATATCATGACAAAACGCTTCATGCGACCCAGCTTCAGCTTCAGCGGCTCGAACCGCAATTGGCTTCCAAGGTCATGATCGCGGAACCGTGGTTGATCGGTCGAAGAATGTAAAACTTCGAGACACGGCGCACCCAATGGGTTGTAGACTCTCCGTCCGCTTTGGGCGCAAGTCGCCAGATCCACCACCGACATGGGCTGTTTACGGTGTCCTTGAAATTTTGGATGAACGGGTTCTCAAGCTGCGTCCACGAGCTGATAGAGTCGGGCGGCAAGTTTTTCAACCAGGTCGAGGCGGTACCTTCGAAATCATTGTGAAGTACTTTGCACATGCTGCTTCATCCACATCTAGCATCTCCATGGCCATCTCGTAGCTTTCTATCCATGCCTCGGAGCCAAGTCGGCGAGATAGTTGGGCACCTTGCGCGCCCCTTGAAATCCTTGGGCAAGCGCCGCGTTGCGTAGCGAGGGAGGCAAGGCACCCCCAAAGAGCCAGACGTGACCCCGGTTCGAAGATGGTTGGTCGAACGGCGGCGGCGGATGATCCTCCGCTTGTGCTGCTAATCCGGCCTCCCTCGTGCCTGGCGCGGTCCACTACCACTTGAGCATCCTCAAAGCCGCTGCCGGATTGTTGCCTTGAAGCGGTCCACGCTGCGCATTGCTCGATCTGGCGGTTCATCGGCGCGTCATTGCAGCTCCGACTTCGGGCGGGGGTGGAATGGATCCTCTCGATCGTATGAGTACGCTTCTTGCCGAGCCAAGGCCGTCTGAGGAGCTCCTTGACCCGGCGTGTCTCCACCGCTGTGGTGAATCGCCTTCAATTGGGATTGCCTCTAACCGTGCCGCAGCCGCTCGAGGTTATCCATCAGGTTGGAGTAATGACCGGAGGTGTATGCGCACGGTGCAGGGTGCGCCGGTATGATGGCGGGGTAGATCTATCATCCGGGGCTGAACGGTGCGGCCGTCCCAGTGCTTCGGCGGTTTACCAATGGCGGTGGATTCTTGGTCCCTGCCCACAGGGTATTGAAAAGCTCCCTTCCCTCAAAACGGAAGGTAAGCGGGACCTGTACTTCCTTTTCATGACTTCTGTGCGCGCTCTGGTCGGCTGAGCCTATAAGCCTCGCATCCGGCGGCCCGTTCCGCCGCCATCCTTTCTTCGCGGCTGCCAAGTCCGCTTTAGCATTGGTGATCTGTTCCCTCACCCTTGCAATCTCCGCGTTGTGAAAGTCCTGATCCGGCGGATTAGCCTCCGCCGAGGAACACGGCTAACGCGTCAGCTCGACAAAACTTGAGCGGCGGGCGCGACGGGGCCTCCTTCCCCGCTACCATCGCCGCTGTTGAACGGCGACCAGGGGTGCCGCGGCGAAGAGTGAAGCGCCTCTGCGTGCGGCCATGAAGACCCGACCGGTTGGGTAGATCGAAGAAGTGCAGAATGCTCTCACCGTCGGAACAGCCCCGATCCGCCATCCTGCAGCTGGTATAAAGACTCAGTTTCTCCGCCCGATGACTTCGTCGCCCGAGTAAGCAGCGGTTTAGTCACGGATGCTGATCCGCCCTCGTAACCTCCGTGGGCGACTCCCACGAAAGCATGCTTGACGCCCGGTTTGGCGAGGCAGGACTCTTCTTCGCCCGCTGAGCCGTCTCAGCGAGGGCGGTGCGAGATGTCCGCCCAGCCCGACTTCGCCGATCTTGCCGATGAACACGTGTATGCCGCCAAAGGGACCCGGTACCGTACTCAACGAGCCGGCCTCGGGGCCCGATCCGCATCGTCGATGTAGAGCTTGCGCGGCGACTCTTAGTCATCCGGCCATGCGCATAGCCTTCGAGTCCTTCGAACTTGCCCCTAAGATCATCAAACCATCGTCATGATAGCCCCACGGTGGCGCCAGCGTCGTGGACTTGTCACGCAGATGTCCTCATGAAAGGACTTAGTCGCGGGGCCATCGTGCGGGTTACCTAGAGGGTTAATGCGGACACAAGACACGGGAATTATCTTGGTTCGCCCCTTGATGAAGGTAAAACCTACGTCCGATTGTGGTTGATTGATATGATTGGCGACTAGGAGCAATAGCTTTGCCTTAGCCTCGAATCTCTGTCCCTAACTTCGCCGCGGGTCGTCCCCTTATATACACGGGTTAACGCCCGGCCGGCTTCTGAATCCCAATCCGGCTCATCTGAGAGTCGGTTTGGTCTCTCCTTTCTTGTCTTACAATACAAGTTACAGTATTAGGGCGGTTTACATATATGGATCTTAATTCCCTTCTGGGCTCCAGGCCTCCATATGGGCCTGGATCATGCACGAGGGTAAACCGGCCCCTCCGGGGCGGTTCACACTCCGTAGTTGTATCCTCAACAGGGGCTAACCAAGGTGGAGGAGTTGAATGAATCATGTCCCGGCTATAAGAATAAGTCTCTTGCTGTAACGCCCCGGATTCGATGCGCCAGGTGTCTGCCAGTTATTTGCCGTCGTTGCCATGTCATTTGCTTGCGTGTTGCATTTTATCATATCATCATGTGCATCTCATTGTGCATACGTGTTCGTCTCATGCATCCGAGCATTTTCCCCGTTGTCCGTTTTGCAATCCGGTACTCCTATGTCCCCCGGCGCCCCCTTTTGCCTCTTTTCGTGTGTGGGTTTTAAACATTCTCGGAATGGCCTGAGGCTTGCCAAGTGGCCTTGGTACACCACCGGTAGACCGCCTGTCAAGTTTCATGCCATTTCGAGGTCGTTTGATACTCCAACGGTTAACTGGGTAGCCGCAAAAGCCCTCTTTTGTTGCAGCCCAACACCCCTTCAAAGTGACCCAAAACCCATCCTAACCCCTTCCATGCTCTCGTTCGTTCGATCACGATCGTGTGGGCGAAAACCGCTCCTCATTCTGACTCTCCTAGCTCCCTCTACCTATAAATATGTGCACCCCCCGGATTTTTCGCGCAGACCAAACCCTAGCAAATTCCCCTCTCCGCCGCCGGACGAAACCACCCACCGGCGGACATGTCCACTTCCGCCGCCATGTCGCCCGGCCAATCCAGGCGACCACGTCGCCTCGCGCGCCGCTTGCATGTCGCCGCCCGCCAAGTGGCGCTCCCGCGCCGCCGTTCTCCTCCACCGAGCGGGCCCACGGCCAGTTCGGCCGCGGGCCGGATCCATGACCTCCCGGCCTCATCCCGGCCTCCTCCCCGAGCTCCGGCCGTCTTCCCCATCTTCTCCGGCGGAGATCCGGCGAGATCCGCCGCCGCCTCGAAATCCGTGCCCGGTCAACCGTTTCCCTGGGGTGAGATTTTCTGCTAAGTCCCCGAAATTCCTGACATTCTGATGCATAATTTGACATCTTTATTTAGCCTTGTACTCCGCCGCGGCCCAACCTGATGCATAATTTGACATTCTGATGCATAATTCTGATGCTAAGTCCCCGAAACTCCTCCAGCAAGGCCCAACCTTGGTTTTACCATTTGCCTCACCACCACCTACTTTTCCCTTGTGAGTCGCTCTCTCGAGGGTCATCTTTATTTAGCCCCCCCGGGCCAGTGCTTCTCTAAGTGCTGGTTCGAACCAAGCTGCCTGCGGGGCCACCTTGGGGAAACTTGAGGCTTGGTTTTACTCGTAGCTAGTCTCATCTGGTGTTGCCCTGAGAACGAGATATGTGCAGCTCCTATCGGGATTTGTCGGCACATCGGGCGGCTTTGCTGGTCTTGTTTTATTATTGTCGAAATGTCTTGTAGCCAGGACTCCGAGACTGATCGGGTCTTCCCGGGGAGAAGGAATATCCTTCGTTGATCGCGAGAGCTTATCATGGGCTAAGTTGGGACACCCCTGCAGGGTTTGAACTTTCGAAAGTCGTGCCCGCGGTTATGTGGCAGATGGGAATTTGTTAATGTCCGGTTGTAGTAAACTTGAAGTAAACTCTTCTAAAATACACCAACCGTGTGCGTAATCGTGAGTGTCTCTTTTGGGGTTGATCGAGAGGAGAACACGGTTTCTGGGTTATGTCTGACGTAAGTAGGAGTTCAGGATCACTTCTTGATCATTACTAGTTGACGACCCTTCCTTTGTTTCTCTTCTCGCTCTCAATTGCGTATGTTAGCCACCATATATGCTTAGCCGTTTCTGCAACCTCACCACTTGACCCCTTCCTTTCCCATTAAGCTTTGCTAGTCTTGATACCCATGGTAATGGGATTGCTGAGTCCTCGTGGCTCACAGATTACTTCACCAACAATTGCAGGTACAGGTTATGCGATGATCATGACGCGAGAGCGATGTTTGCTTGTTTTGGAGTTCTTCTTCTGCTTCTTCTTCGATCAGGGGATAGGTTCTAGGTCGGCAGCCTGGGCTAGCAGGGTGGATGTTGTTTGAGTTTCTGTTTATGTTTCATCCGTAGTCGGATGTTGATCTTGTATAAGTTGTATTGTTGTATTCGTGTGGCATTGTATGCCTTATGTATGTATCCCCACTATTATGTAATGTTGATGTAATGATATCCACCTTGCGAAAGCGTTTCAATATCTTGGTCTATCCTTGGTGGGACCGTCGAGTTCCTTTGGATAGGGTGCATATTGGGTGTGACAAGTTGGTATCGAGCCTCGACCGACCCTAAGGAGCCCCTTGATTGATCGTGTAGTTTGGCGTTGTCGAGTCTAGAAGAAAACTTTTTGGAGTCTAGTTATATCGGAGAGTAGGATTTCTTTTACTCCTCAGCCCTTCATCGCTACGGTGAGGAATCTTGGCGTAGGTGTTTTGAACTAATCCTCTTCCCGTTCAATTTTCTTTAGGATCACGCAGTTGGTTTTCCGATCGTTGGTTCTCATCTCTTTTCATCCGGTGCATTTTCTCGTCAATGCAATTCGACCATATTCATCTTTGCAAGTTCAATCCTCAGTTGTTTTCTTTTCCCACCGCCCACCCTTTTTCTTCTCGAGCGAGTCCGTAATCGAGTATCCATCATACTCGTGCAAAGTCTTTGCATTCTTTCAACCGGTGTTTTCTCTTCAAGATATTCGTTGGTTTTTCCCCTTCCAAGTTGCTTTTGTTTTCCCGCCCTCCCACCCTTTTTCTTCCCGGAGTCTGACTCTCTCGACCATCAATTTCATTTGTTCGGAGCCTCTTCAGTCCTCCCTCAATTATTTCAACCGGTGAATTCTCGTCTCGTTCGTCATTCTTCATCCCTTTCTTTTTCCGATGCACTCAATTCTAGTCTTTCGAGTTGATCATATTATTTTCCTCGGCTCAAGTGTTTTCCCTGCTCGTTCGCCTCTCGCCAGTTTATCCTTCCGGAGTGCTCAAGTCATCTCAGCAGATTCGTTTGTGTTTGAATTAATTCGAGGTTGTCACCTCATTCAAATATTTCAATTGTGTCGGTGCATCATCTATCTGTTCAACAATCCTTTCCAACGGTGTTTTTCTTTTTAGTGGGCCCTAACCCACAGGTCTTTTCCCAGGATTTTACCTCACTCTTCTAATTATTCCGGAGCTATTCTCTAATTCTTTTCGGAGTTTGACGTAAGAATGAATTCCATCAGTCAGATGCCAGTTCCAAGATCGTTTTCAAATTCTTTTCGTTATTGGCTCAACCTTTTCGGTTTTCATTCTCCCGGAGTATCGCAGTAATTTTGGTGTTGTTTCTCGTCGTCATTCTTAACTTTTGAAGACCGAAGAAGAGTGTTTCCTCTCAATCTTGCCCGTTCTCCCGAAGATTCGTGGTTCAAGCTTCATATTATCCTCTCGAACTAGTCCATTTGTCAGAAATTCTTTTCATCCATCCGGAGCATTTCAGGAGTTGCTTTCTCTCTCGATCATCCGGAGGCCATCTTTTCAGAAGATTTCTTCGTTCTAAGTTTTCAGATTCATTCCCCAATTATTCTATATCCGTGCCCCTTCGTTCGTCTCAATAATCTTCCGGTGCTTCGTTCAAGTATTCTTCAATCAGTTCGCGATCTCTTCGCTCTTTTGCATCTAAATCCCCTCTAGCATATTGGTTCTTCTAATTCTTCCCGACGATTCATTCTCTTTCGTCAGACATTTCCGAATTCTAACGGTGGTTCTTTAAGATTCTTTTTCTTTGATTATCATATTGATTCATTCGTTCTTTCCAATCCTACCGGTGGTTCATGAAGACTTTCTCAAGTTTTGTGCTATACCCCTTAATCCTTTTCAAGAAGAATAAGTAGTATGCAAAATCCACTGCTGGTCATCAATTTAATTTGATGAAGGATAAGCATACAATAAATCTTATTCTTACTTCATGCAAGTGAGTAACCCCTTCCTTCGGAGTTTGTTCTTGATGAATAAATTCTAGTTCCAAGTGCTTTCACCTTTTCTTATCCGGAGTTAAAAAATTCCTCGGCCATCTCGTCGGAACCTCCATCTAAATCATCGCAAGGCTCATCGTATTCTTTCATCCTTCATTCTATCTCATCGTATTTTGTCACCGGAGTTCTTCATGATGGTTCTTCATGATTTAATTCATTTTTCAAGAGTTCATCAAGATTCTTGTTGGTGCAGTTCAAGTATTTTTTTCTCGCGTCCCGAAGGGCAATTAATTCTCCATATTCTTTTGAAGTGGAGTTTTGCATTTCTTTGTTCTTCTCAGCTATCCAATTATTTCCGTGTGTGGCCGGTTATCACCTTATGATCTTGAGATGTTACCTATGAGACCACAACAAGCTTATTCTTTTCGTCGTTGATTTTCTCAACAACTCCGTTTAAACCTTCCTTCTAAAGATGCTTTCAATTTCATTCGCGGCACAAGTTGTCATTTTCTTCTCCGTTCTTTTCATTCAACTCTTTCAATTCTTTCCGGAGGTTTTGTGTCATGTCTTCATCAAGTATCATTCCATCCTCTGAAGTTCATGTTCTATTCCTCCATGTTTCAACCGGAGTGTCTTATTCGTTTCTTATCTCGTTCTAACCGGAGTGGTTTCATAGTCTATCTGATTCCGTGAGTTTGCGATTCTCGTCATTCTCGTCGTTCCTCTCTTCTTCTCGAGTGCTCTCGATTCTTTGCTTCTTCTCTTGAGTTCTTGTTTCACATCATCCTTTTTCCCTTCCGTCTCGGTCCTAAGATCTCGGGACGAGATCTCTTGTTAGTAGAGGAGAGTTGTAACGCCCCGGATTCGATGTGCCAGGTGTCTGCCAGTTATTCGCCGTCGTTGCCATGTCATTTTCTTGCGTGTTGCATTTAATCATGTCATCATGTGCATCTCATTGTGCATACATGTTCGTCTCATGCATCCGAGCATTTTCCCCGTTGTTCGTTTTGCAATCCGGCGCTCCTATGTCCCCCGGCGCCCCCTTTTGCCTCTTTTCGTGTGTGGGTTTTGAACATTCTCGGAATGGCCTGAGTCTTGCCAAGTGGCCTTGGTACACCACCGGTAGACCGCCTGTCAAGTTTTGTGCCATTTGGAGGTCGTTTGATACTCCAACGGTTAACCGGGTAGCCGCAAAAGACCTCTTTTGTTGCAGCCCAACACCCCTTCAAAGTGACCCAAAACCCATCCTAACCCCCTCCATGCTCTCGGTCGTTCGATCACGATCGTGTGGGCGAAAACCGCTCCTCATTTGGACTCTCCTAGCTCCCTCTACCTATAAATATGTGCACCCCCCGGATTTTTCGCGCAGACCAAACCCTAGCAAATTCCCCTCTCCGCCGCCGGACGAAATCACCCTCCGGCGGACATGTCCACTTCCGCCGCCACATCGCCCGGCCAATCCCGGGGCGACACGTCGCCTCCGCGCCGCCCCCGCAGCCAATGCGCCGCCGCCAAGTGGCGCTCCCGCCGCCGTCATTCACCTCCACCGCGTGGGCCCACGGGGCCAGATTCGCCCGCGGGCCGGATCCCACGCAGCCATCCTCTCGCCAGCGGTGCTCTCGCCTCGCCGCGGCGTACCTCATTGGCGCCGCCTCCGCCCGCTTCGGCACGGCGCCTTCCGCCGCCCGCCGCGCCGCGCCCTCCGCCACGGACCCAAGCCCCACCACCTTGTGCCTCCGCGCCGCCCTGCCGCCCGACCCGCGCCGTACCTCCTCCGCCCCGGTCGTTCCCTCGCCGGAGATCCGCGTGCCGCCGCCGCCTCGCCGCGGATCCGGTCGGGCCAGACCGGATTCGGTCGTCCCCGACCTCCCCGGCCTCATCCCGGCCTCCTCCCCGAGCTCCGGCCGTCTTCCCCATCTTCTTCGACGGAGATCCGGCGAGATCCGCTGCCGCCTCGAAATCCGTGCCACGGTCAACCGTTTCCCCGGGGTGAGATTTTCTGCCAAGTCCCCGAAATTCCTAACATTCTCATGCATAATTTTACATGTCATAACTCCATGCATACTGCTCCGTTTCGTGCGTGTAATATATCAAATTGTTCGCCTCGACGAGTAATTCATTTCATTCCATTGCATCATGTTCATTTGAGCCCATCTTGATGTCTGAATCATTGTTGGAAGAGTGCTATATGATGTTAATCTGCTAAAACTGTTATAACTTCATGATTTGTCATTTTTGTTGCATTTGATGTGTGCATCCTATGAGCTTGATGTCTACATGTGTTTTGTGCTACATCATGCCATCTTCACAGCGGTGCTATCCATGTATTTTTGTGAGTCTTGTACTGAGTGCATCAAGCTTGTTAAGTAGGGTACTTGCTGTTGCTGTTTTGCTAGGCTGATTCTGTTATATTTTGTTGCTATGTTAACCTGCTGCTACAAGTCATTCTATGCATAATCTGGAGATGTTCACTAAAGCTGATTTGTTATACATGTCATGCTCTATCCATTCATGCTCCTGGTTGCATTTATAGCCTGCTGTAGCTTGTTATGATCTTGCTCCAAAGCTGCTACATATTGTTGTTGTCAGCCTATTAACATTAAGTTTCAATGTTGCCATGAATGTTGCTAGTGATCCGTGCACCCTATGAACTTGTTCTTGCCATGCTTAGCTTCATAAACATGTCTTCTTACTGTTGGTTGCCTTTCCATGCCATGTATTACTCTGTGGTGAGTGGTTCAAGCTCACCAACATGCCTACTTATTGTTGTTCCTGCCATGTATGAATCTGTAATATAACTTGCTATGTTTATATGGGTGCCATCATATCTTCTGATCCTTTTTGGCTCATGGTTAGTAAAGGATATTTGTTCTATGCATTTAGTAGATTAATGCCATGCCTTTGTTCTCCATGTTAAGTTCCTGTAGCATGTTGTTTGATAGCTCTAAACATTGCAGCCTGATGTTATTTCTGCAAAGTCTGAAACTGTTATAATTTGCAATCTTGCCATGTCCTTTTGAGCATGTTCTTGTTGTTTCTGGAGATAGCTTAGTGTTCATGTTTTTTCATGCTTTACCTGTACATCATGCCAATGCCTTTTTTTCACGTTGAGGTGCTGTAGCATATTGTTTTGATGCTTGCAATATGCCTAGTTGCTGTTTTGGACAGCTTGTCCTTTAAACTTGAATGGAGTATGTGTTGAACCGTTGCTCCGTTTTGAGTGTGCTCTATTTGAAACTTGCCTAGTTTTGCATGTAGATTCATATTACCTTGTTGGATCCATGTTTTGAGGTGTGTTTGCTTGATGTTTGTATGCATTTTGCATCGATGCCATGTTTAACTTGTTTTTCTCATATCTTCGAGGCCGTAGCTCCGAATTAAATGAACTTTATATATAACTTGACTAGAATCTCGTGTAGTTCATCGTGGTGCATCTTAACTTGCTGTTTAACAACTTGAACATAAGGTTTATTCAGTTCTGGACCAATTTCGAAATTTGCATATGAGGATTTACCGGAGTTGTTTTATGTTGTTTCCGGCCTCATTTAAACTTGCTTTGATGTGTTGCTCTTGTATGCATCATCTCTTGCCATGAGTAGCTTCATGTAGCCTTTGTCATGCATCATGCTTGGTTGAGCATCATCTCTTGTCTATGTGTGGTGTGTTTACTTTGTTGTGTGCTTCTTCTCGATAGTTCCCGTTTCGTTGCGATCGTGAGGATTCGTTCATCTACGCTTGGTTCGTCTTCATGGCTTCATCTTCTTCATGGACTCGTTCTTCTTCCTAGCGGGATTTCAGGCAAGATGACCGTCACCTTGGATCTCATTACTATCATTGCTATGCTAGTTGCTTCGTTCTATCGCTATGCTGCATTACCTATCACTTGCTTATCAAGCCTCCCAAATTGTCATGAACCTCTAACCTTTGTCACCCTTCCTAGCAAACCGTTGCTTGGCTATGTTACCGCTTATGCTCAGCCCCTCTTATAGCGTTGCTAGTTGCAGGTGAAGATGAAGATTGCTCCATGTTGGATTATGTTTATGTTGGGATATCACAATATCTCTTATTTAATTAATGCATCTATATACTTGGTAAAGGGTGGAAGGCTCGGCCTTATGCCTGGTGTTTTGTTCCACTCTTGCCGCCCTAGTTTCCGCCATATCGGTATTATGTTTCCGGATTTTGCGTCCCTAAAGCGGTTGGGTGATTTATGGGACCCCCTTGACAGTTCGCTTTGAATAAAACTCCTCCAGCAAGGCCCAACCTTGGTTTTACCATTTGCAAAACCACCACCTACTTTTCCCTTGGGAGTCGCTCTCTCGAGGGTCATCTTTATTTAACCCCCCCCCCCCCCGGGCCAGTGCTTCTCTAAGTGCTGGTTTGAACCGAGCTGCCTGCGGGGCCACCTTGGGGAAACTTGAGGCTTGGTTTTACTCGTAGCTAGTCTCATCCGTGTTGCCACGAGAACGAGATATGTGCAGCTCCTATCGGGATTTGTCGGCACATCGGCGGCTTTGCTGGTCTTGTTTTATTATTGTCGAAATGTCTTGTAGCGGGACTCAAGACTGATCGGGTCTTCCGGGAGAAGGAATATCCTTCGTTGATCGCGAGAGCTTATCATGGGCTAAGTTGGGACACCCTGCGGGGTTTGAACTTTCAAAGCCGTGCCCAGCGGTTATGTGGCGATGGGAATTTGTTAATGTCCGGTTGTAGTGAACTTGAAGTAAACTCTTCTAAAATACACCAACCGTAAAGCGTAACCATGAGTGTCTCTTTTGGGGTTGATCGAGAGGAGAACACGGTTTACGGGTTATGTCGGCGTAAGTAGGAGTTCAGGATCACTTCTTGATCATTACTAGTTGACGACCGTTCCTTTGTTTCTCTTCTCGCTCTCGATTCGTATGTTAGCCACCATATATGCTTAGCCGCTGCTGCAACCTCACCACTTGACCCCTTCCTTTCCGTTAAGCTTTGCTAGTCTTGATACCCATGATAATGGGATTGCTGAGTCCTCGTGGCTCCTGATTACTTCAGCAACAGATTGCGGTACAGGTTGTCACGATGATCATGGCGAGGCGATGTTTGCTTGTTTTGGAGTTCTTCTTCCGCTTCTTCTTGATTAGGGATAGGTTCCAGGTCAGCAGCCTGGGCTAGCAGGGTGGATGTTGTTTGAGTTTCTGTTTATGTTTCATCCGTAGTCGGATGTTGATCTTGTATAAGTTGTATTGTTGTATTCGTGTGGCATTGTATGCCTTATGTATGTATCCCCACTATTATGTAATGTTGATGTAATGGTATCCACCTTGCAAAAGCGTTTCAATATGCGGGTCTATCCTTGGTGGGACCATCGAGTTCCTTTTGGATAGGGTCGCATATTGGGCGTGACACTTGCTGAGCTAGGGCTGTCTGGACAAGGTCTCTGATCCTTCGAGTCTCTACTGTTGTTGGATCGTCACTGTCCACCAGGAGAGCCGCCAAGCATGCTGATGTCGCGATCAAGTTCTCCATGGGGTTGGAAAAGTGACCCGGCGGTATCGGTATGTAACGGGGCGGTGCCATGTTCCCATCAAGAGGTGCCATCTCCCGAGGCTGAGCCGGTCCTCTTGTTCCGGCTGTCATAAACTGATTTGCATCTGGCGGGTTACTTGGGCCGGCTCCGGGTGTAGCGAAAAGATTCTGAGGATCATAAACCGACGGTAAACGAGATTGGGTTTTCTGATGCCTCCTCCTCATCACCTCGTTAGATGCGTTCGGGCTCATCGTGGTGGAAGGCTTCGATCATAGCTGTTGTGCTCGTGCATCCAAAGCCGCCCGTTCTGTGGCTAACCCGGTGTCCTCAGCTGCTAAGGCCTCCTTGGGCCGAGCTATCTCCTCACGCACCCGTGCCACCTCCGCGTTATGCTCATCTTGATTCGCAGGGATGACCGTGGTGGTTAACAGGGCCGTCAGCTTATCCATGAGATCCATCGGCACTTTTTGGTGGTGGGCGCGAAACCTCCGCCCGGCCGCTCTTGACCCGGATGTTATTGCTCCTGCAGCCGTTGAGTTTTGACCGGGTTGAGTCCCAACCATGAAGACTCATGCCCAGTTTGGCGGCTCATAGGGGTCCGGAATACTAGAGCCGTCGGAACAGCCCCTAAGCCCGCCATCCTGTCTCAGATACAATGAATCTGTTGAACCGATGGACGAATCACCGTCGGAGAGGACGGCCGTCTCACCACCATCTACAGATCCTTCGGAAAGTTCTCCTCCATGGATGCAACCCACGAAGGCACGCTTCACGACGGGTTGAGCTCGGGCGGGTCTCGCACGCTGAGCCGTCTCGACGAGGTCGGTGCAGCAGTCCGGCTCAGGGCCCGGCTCACCAATCCGGCCGATGAAAACGTGGATTCCGCCAAAGGGGACCCGGTACCCGTACTCAATTGGGTCGGCATCGGGGCCCCAGCCTTCGTCGTCGATGTAGATCTTGCCGCGACAACTCTTGGTCATCCGGCCCACTGCGTATCCCTTGAGCCCTTCGAAGCTGCCCTTCAAGAACTCAAATCCACCGTCTGGCTGGCCCCACGGTGGCGCCAACTGTCGTGGAATTGTCACGGTAGATGTCCTCTTGCAAGGACTTAGTCGTGGAGCCATCGCAACTAGGAAGCTTAAAGGGGTTAATCGGGACAAAGGACACGAGAGAGTTATACTAGTTCGGCCCCTTACGGTGAAGGTAAGGCCTACTTCTAGTTGGGTTGGTATTGCTTGATGTTTCGATGACGAGGAGCGAGATCGCTATGCACGGCTCTCGATGAGTTGTTTCTTGCCCTTAGCCGCCAGGTAGTCGCCCCTTATATACGGGTGGGCGCCTGCGGCCTCTGAGT
The DNA here is from genome assembly GCA_021605205.1 of Aegilops longissima. Classification (NCBI taxonomy): domain Eukaryota; kingdom Viridiplantae; phylum Streptophyta; class Magnoliopsida; order Poales; family Poaceae; genus Aegilops; species Aegilops longissima. The sequence goes on from CM038680.1 coordinate 323,865,136, forward strand.
CGACCGGCTCATAGGCGATGTCCGGCTCGGTGACTAGTTAATTCTACCTTATGTTACAAGTCATGTCATCATGGCGGTTTACCACTACGGGCCTTAAGCCGCCTGTGGGCCTTAGACCCTTTATTGAACCGCCATCTTCATACTTGATCTTGGGCTTCCTTCTGATGAGTCTTCTTTCGTAACCCAACCCCTCCCAGGTGGCTTACAAAAATAGTTATATCCCCAACAGTCTAGCTTTGGGCTTCTTCATGGGAGTGGCAACTTGCTTGCCATTCTTCTTGAAGTTCCCTTCTTTCCCTTGCCCTTTTACTTGAAACTAGTGGTCTTGTCAACCATCAACACTTGATTCTTTTCTTGATTTCTACCTTCGTCGATTTCAGCAACACGAAGAGCTCGGGAAACGTTTTCGTCATCCCTTGCATATTATAGTTCATCACGAAGTTCCAGTAACTTGGTGATAGTGACTAGAGAACTCTGTCAATCACTATTTTATCTGGGAGATTAACTCCCACTTGATTCAGCGATTGTAGTACTCGGACAATCGGCGCATGCTCCTTTGGTTGAGCTATTCTCCTCCATCTTGTAGGCAAAGTACTTGTCAGAGGTATCATACCTCTCGACTCGGGCATGAGTCTGAAATACCAATTTCAGCTGTTGGAACATCTTATATGCTCCGTGGCGTTCAAAACATTTTGAAGTCCCGGTTCTAAACCGTAAAGCACGGCGCACTAAACTATCAAGTAGTTACCATACCGAGCTTGCCAAACGTTCATAACGTCTGTATCTGCTCCTGCAATAGGTCCATCACCTAGCGGTGCATCAAGGACATAATTCTTCTGTGCAGCAATGAGGATAATCCTTAGATCACGGACCTAGTCCGCATCATTGCTACTATCATCTTTCAACATAGTTTTCTCTAGGAACATATCAAAAATAAACGGGGAGCTACATCGCGAGCTATTGATCTACAACATAGTTATGCAAATACTATCAGGACTAAGTTCATGATAAATTAAAGTTCAATTAATCATATTACTTAAGAACTCCCACTTAGATAGACATCCCTCTAGTCACCTAAATGATCACGTGATCCATATCAACTAAACCATGTCCGATCATCACATGAGATGGAGAAGTTTTCAATGGTGAACATCACTATGTTGATCATATCTACTATATGATTCACGCTCGACCTTTGGGTCTCAGTGTTCCGAGGCCATATCTGCATATGCTAGGCTCGTCAAGTTTAACCCGAGTATTCTGCGTGTGCAAAACTGGCTTGCATCCATTATATGTGAATGTAGAGCTTATCACACCCGATCATCACGTGGTGTCTCGGCACGACGAACTGTCGCAACGGTGCATACTCTGGGAGAACACTTATACCTTGAAATTTAGTGAGAGATCATCTTATAATGCTACCGCCGAACTAAGAAAAATAAGATGCATAAAGGATAAACATCACATGCAATCAATTTAAGTGATATGATATGGCCATCATCATCTTGTGCCTTTGATCTCCATCTCCAAAGCACCGTCATGATCACCATCGTCACCGGCTTGACACCTTGATCTCCATCGAAGCATCGTTGTCGTCTCGCCAACTATTGCTACTACGACTATCGCTACCGCTTAGTGATAAAGTAAAACAATTACATGGCGATTGCATTTCATACAATAAGGCGACAACCATATGGCTCCTGCCAGTTGCCCATAACTGTTACAAAACATGATCATCTCATACAACAATTTATATATCATCACGTCTTGACCATATCACATCACAGCAAGCCCTATAAAAACAAGTTAGACGTCCTCTACTTTGTTGTTGCAAATTTTATGTGGCTGCTACGGGCTTCTAGCAAGAACCGTTCTTACCAACGGCATAAAAACCACAATGTGGTATAGCGATTGCTTTTTGATCTTCAGAAAGAACCCTCTTCATTGAAACCGGTTCAACTAAAGTGAGAGAGACAGTTACCCGCCAGTCACCTTTAAGCAACGAGTGCTCATAACGGTGAAATCAGTCTCGCGTAAGCGTACGCGTAATGTCGGTCCGGGCCGCTTAAACTCACAATACCGCTGAACCAAGTAACAACTAGTAACGGCAAGCAATATGTATATACCCACGCCCACAACTCCTTTGTGTTCTACTCGTGGATATAACATCTACGTATAGACCTGGCTTTGATACCACTGTTGGGGAACGCTGCATTTCAAAAAAAAATCCTACGATCACGCAAGATCTATCTAGGAGATGCATAGCAACGAGCGGGGAGAGTGTGTCCACGTACCCTCGTAGACCGAAAATGGGAGCGTTTAGGAACGCGGTTGATGTAGTCGAACGTCTTTGCGATCTAACCGATCCAAGTACCGAACGTACGGCACCTCCGTGTTCAGCACACGTTCAGCACGATGACGTCCCTCGAGCTCTTGGTCGGTCGAGGGCGAGGAGAGTTCCGTCGACCGACGGCATGGCGACGGTGATGATGATGTTACCCGCGCAGGGTTTCGCCTAAGCACTACGACGATATGACCGAGGTGTGTAACTGTGGAGGGGGGCACCGCACACGGCTAAGACAAATCTGATGTGTCTCTGGGGTGCCCCCTGCCCTCGTATATAAAGGAGCAAGGGGAGGTCGGCCGGCCCTCATAGGGCGGGCCCAAGGTGGACAATCCTACTCCAAGTAGGAGTTGGATCCTCCCTTTCCTAGTCCAACTAGGAGAAGAAGGAAGGAGAGAGGAAAGAGAAGAAAGGAGGGGGCGCCGCCCCTCCCCCTAGTCCAATTCGGACTAGGCCCATGGGGGGGCGCGGCCAGCTCTTGGCTGCCCCTCTCTCTCCCCTAGGCCCAGTAAGGCCCATTACTTCTCCGATGGTTCTGATAACCCTTCCGGCACTCCGATATTTATCCGGTGACCCCCGGAACTCATCCGGTGTCCGAATAATATCGTCCAATATATCATTCTTTATGTCTTGACTATTTCGAGACTCCTCGTCATGTCCGTGATCTCATCCGGGACTCCGAACAAACTTCGGTACATCAAATCACATAACTCATAATACAAATCGTCATCGAACATTAAGCATGCGGACCCTACGGGTCCGAGAACTATGTAGACATGACCGAGACACCTCTCCGGTCAATAATCAATAGCGGAACCTGGATGCTCATATTGGCTCCCACATATTCTACGAAGATCTTTATAGATCAAACCGCATAACAACATACGTTGTTCCATTTGTCATCGGTATTTTACTTGCCTGAGATTCGATCGTCGGTATCATCATACCTAGTTCAATCTCGTTACCGGCAAGTCTCTTTACTCGTTTCATAATGCATCATCCCGCAACTAACTCATTAGTCACATTGCTTGCAAGGCTTATAGTGATGTGCATTACCGAGAGGGCCCAGAGATACCTCTCCGATACTCGGAGTGACAAATCCTAATCTTGATCTATGCCAACTCAACAAACACCATCGGAGACACCTTTAGAGCATCTTTATAATCACCCAGTTACGTCGTGACGTTTAATAGCACACTAAATGTTCCTTCGGTATTCGGGAGTTGCATAATCGCATAGTCATAGGAACATGTATAAGTCATGAAGAAAGCAATAGCAACAAACTAAACGATCATAGTGCTAAGCTAACGGATGGGTCTTGTCGATCACATCATTCTCTAATGATGTTATCCCGTTCATCAAATGTCAACACATGTCTATGGCTAGGAAACTTAACCATCTTTGATTAACGAGCTAGTCAAGTAGAGGCATAGTAGGGACACTCTGTTTGTCTATGTATTCACACATGTACTAAGTTTTCAGTTAATACAATTCTAGCATGAATAATAAACATTTATCATGATATAAGGAAATATAAATAACAACTTTATTATTGCCTCTAGGGCATATTTCCTTCATCGGCAAGGACACAACGCTGGAGTAGGGTGTGATGGCGACGAGGCGCACGGCCGAGCGGTGGCACGGGCGGGCATTGGCAATGTGGTGGCCACGGGGTCTCCAACGGATGGGCGTGGTGGTGTTTGGTGGCGGTGGCACGCTGACGTGACACTTTTATGAGAAGGTTTACAGAAAGGGTCATCTTACTAAGATATACAGAAAAGTTAGTCAGATTATATGAATCATTGAAGATGCTTTAATATGACTGATAATTTCAAGTCGCTTTTCATAAAGATATTTTTGACTCGCAAGTGGTTGCACATGCGCACCACTTGTTTCAAAACTCATTATATAATAGAGATGGGTTTAGCCTGATTTTTGGTAACAAAAAAAGTACCACTTAACCGACATAGTGCCAGATCGGGCACCCACTGGGAATGCATCTATTTCTTTCCTCTCTTGCAACGCTATTAGGGAAAGCCTTCTTCCCTTCAATCTCCGCCGGCGAGTCCATGGATTCGTCTCTCCTTCGCCTGCCGGTGGTGGGGAGGGTATTCCTGGTGCCTCGTTGTACATAGGTAGGATTTTGATTCTCGCAAGGGCGGCACTCGGACGGATGGCGACGCTTCTTTTCGAGTCCGTCTTCTAGACTTCGATTCTCCTCAAGTTCGTTTGTCGGGACGGATTAGACGGAGCTCCGGCATAGATTCCTGCCAGCTCCTCGAAGCGTCGAGACTAGGGTGTCTCGTCATGCGTACGTAATGGTGAGATTTGGTGTCAGGTTCTTCAGAACGATTGAAGGATTCAATGGCGACGACTGCGGCTGCCGAATGCTGGTGCTTTGGGACACATGCAAGAAGACTTCCCGGCTCTTATCGGCAAGGTCAAACAGGCTTCGGTATGGAACCGCCGACAACGTTCTGGCGGCGGCAATGGTCGTTCGGTTGTTCATGGATTTTGATGTACTTTTTATTATGTTTGGGATGTTTTTTACTTTTGAAGAACCTTTATATTAGATCTAATATTTTCGCAAAAGAAAAAACACTCATTTCAAAATATCATGAAGAAATTCAGCAAAACTACAAAAAAGACGGATAAAGTCGTGGTGTGGCGGTGTTCCTTTTTTTCACTTTGGAGAAGTACAGACGCATAGGTAAACCTGAATTCAACTCTCATTTCAAAGAAAAAACGCTTAAATAAACTCTATCTGTATTTACCTACGCTTCACACTCAGGACCAGAACAATGATAGCGAGGGCCGCGAGGCACACCATAGCAGCAGCAGCAGCCCACATCGTCGTCTTCATCATCTTCTTTTTCTTCGGTTGCCGCCTCTGCTTTGCGCGGCAAACACGGGCGGGGCGCTGCGGACGGCGGGACGGGACGACGCGAGCTCCGGGGTCTCTCATGACCACGCTGCTCCCGAAGAGCACGGAGTTGGTGACGCCCTGCACGTTGTTGTTTACGTAGATGTTGATGCAGCAGCGGCAGCAGGCGCTGTTACCGCCGCTCGCCGGCGCCACGGACATCGTCGCCCCCGTGCTCCTGCACCTCGACGCCGACGCCGACGAACCACCTCCAACACCCATCCTCACTCAATCCCCCTGTATTCACAATCACAGGCCCCAGTTTCGTTTATGTGTAAGCTACTAGTACAAGGAAGGAGATGAAGGTGGCGCGCGTTATTGTTCTTTGCTCCAACGCCAAGGAAAGCATCGGGAATCAATTGCTCCCTTGTTCTTTTTGTGTCTTGCAGCTTAGGACAGGCATCTTAAATAAATTCTTAATTACCCAGTGTGCTTCATTGCATAGGCAGGATGCGAGAAGACATGAACGATGCTGTAAAATAAACAGAAAGTTACCTGACGAGATTACGCGTGATCACTTATTTGGACCATGGGGACAGTATATATTTAACATAACGCAGAGGTTCAAGCTGCCATTTTACTATTTCGTTGATGTTTCACAACTTAAACTACAAAGCAAACTATTATGTTGAACTGCATCGCAATCAATCTTCTGAATCGCAATGCTCCTCCCGCCTACGCTGCTGTTGAACTGCATACTCTGTTGCTTTCTTTTACTGTTTCCATGGTCCAAACTGAGAATTTTGCCAGTTCAGTGTCAGTATGTCACAAATGCTTAAGTTTAGGCAGTGCAGCATCTTTCGTTATGACACATTTTTCACCAAGGTTACTATGGTAAACTTTATTATGGTTGTATAATGAGTTACGGCGGAAGCTGGTTACGGCACAATTGTAGTTGCCAGGAACCTCGGAAATTCACTGGCGCGGACGAGCTCGCCTGCTCATTTTATCGCCGGGCGTCGATCGCTCTGGGAGGTGGGATCGGTGCGGTATTCACGCGGCTTATTTAATGTGTGGGTTGGACGGAAGACTTGACGGATGTACGGTGTGTACAGTGGAACGTCCAGGAACTAGCAACGGCGGCAAACAACATCGTAACGGTGGGAGCCAGGGGAAGACGGCATGTGGGTCGGCCCACCAACTACATTTAGCCCGCACGGGGCACGCGCGGGAGGTCTCCATTTAACCCCAATCCATCCCGAAATTGAGAGAACAGAAACCCAGCCGATGTTTCAATCGATCTCCAAGTCGAAATCAAGATAGCTCGGCAGGGGCAGAACGCCGGCGAGCGTTTCTGCAAGTACCGGAATCACATGTAAAGCGGTTTTGTTTGGAGATTTTTTGTTGCATTATTCTTCTGATCTGCTCAAGACCTCACTTTTCTTCGTCTCTTTTCTTTGAATCAACGATAGCCATCAGCTGGTGGATGCGACTTCTATGTGGCAGCAAGCCTATGCCGACTACCTCGCCTCTCTTGGCCCAGCTACGTCCAGGAGCAAGTCGGCCAAGCGGTGGGAGCTCAAGGTCTGCAGCCGCCGCACGCATCGGATGGGCAGCAGAACGTCGTGCCCGAGGGTTCCCAGGTCGCATCTTCCGTCAGCGCCGCCGCAGGGTACATGGTCGCTCCGCCCCCAATTGCAGGGCACCATGGAACCATTGCTGTCGACGCTTCGTCCATAAATCTGGTGGCATCCGTCGCTAATCTCGTGATTGGCGTGGCCAATCTTATACTGCTTGTGGCCGCGATTGTGATGCGCGTGCTGAATTAGGTGTGAGGATTTAACTGGAGTATCATATACTCCCTCCGTTCCTAAATATTTGTCTTTTTAGAGGTTTCAAATGGTCACCACATACGGATGTATATAGACATATTTTAGAATGTAGATTCACTCATTTTGTTCCGTATGTAGTCATCATTTAAAACCTCTAAAAAGACAAATATTTAGGAACGGAGGGAGTAGCTCGTAGTAAATGGCGTATCTACTGTCCTTGTAAATTGAGTTTTATGGTGTGTGTGTGTGTTTATAGCGGTCAAAGTAACAAATTGCGTAGAAGCAGTCATCTACTCCTGGATGTACAAACAGTAGGCCTTCTGAATCTTTTGGATGGGCAGACCGGTGACATGATTTTTGGTTACAATTACACACAAACAATGTTGATTTTTCACTGTGGTTTTGTGGTTTCAAGGATAAATATGGATATCTGACAAATCTAGAGTAAATGTATTTTTAGTCAATATTGTTTTCAAAAATAGAAATGAAAAACATTTTTTTGGGTTTTGTCATTTTGCCTTTCTTTTCCAGGAGCATATCAATGAGCCCAAGCTTAGAATTGGTCATTTTAATTTTTTGGACGGTAGACTGGCGTGATTTTTTCTAGTCGAATTTGAAGGATGTCGATTTTTATTGTGTTTTTGTGTTATCAGGTACAGTCACAGACGCCCTGATGAGTGTACCACACTGCCTTTTTTTAGCTACTAATGTTTATGTAAAACATAACTGAACAAACAGATTTTTGGGTTTTGTTTATTATTTTCACGGAGCTGCTTGACAAGGTCACGTGTATATATGTCGATATGTTTGTGTGAGGGCCAGTATAGTTTCTCACCACACTTATCTGTAAGAGAGTGATTGAGGAATGTCATGTGCTCACTTATGTACCATCCAATGTCCTTTGAACGGAGTAACAGTATAATTGTTGGGCACCTACATCGGTAAGACCGGGTGTTACTTCTTTCCGGGACCCCCTGCAAAATATTTTGTGAGAAATAACAATATGTGAGTTTCGTTTTTATGGTCACAAGCATCACTCTCATAAATATGATGGTGAATAAAAAAATGATCCTAACCGAGCAGCCGCAAACTATATCCTGCATACATTTTGTTCTCTCGACGTTCAGTTGCAAACTATCTCCGGAGTAGATACTTGAGATCAACCTTTTTTCAAAATAAAAATATAAACCATGTGCATTTTTTTGTTAATATTATTCCCGGCTAACTAAATAGATATTTTTAGATGCTAGTACATGTCACCCATCACTCCTATGGTAATAGTGTCATATACCAACTGTAGAAAGCTGGCAGCATAAATGGTCAAAAAATATGTATTTTCCTATGTATGTAATTTGCACATTTACTTTTGTTTTCCTTTTGTCTACATGCATTATACTTGCACAGTGCTATTCTTTTGTCACTTCTGTTGCTTCAGAGATGAAATTTCCAAACTAATCGAATGTGTTAGTCTGAATTCCCTAGGTTCGTATGAGCATCTCACACGAAGGAATGTTTGTTTTGTAGCCGCACCTCCATTTACGCAATCGCCACCATAATTTCATAATAAGTTAGACCAAGACACAAAGGGTGGATTCCATATTGTGTCTCCATCAGGGAAGCCATGAAAAATATCATCACTGTGAGTGCATCGCCCATCACCAATGATGGATTCAGCAGCCATGCATACCAAAGTTTGGTTGCCTTCGCCGTCCAGCAAGGATTCGGCGGCCGCGAGATCTGACAGCGGCCGACACCGGAAACAAAAAGCGGCGGCAGCAAAACATACCTGTTAACCGGATCTGATAGGAACTCAAATCCATCGCCTCCGGCCTCCGCCGTCGCCATAGCTCTGAGCTCCTCGCCTCCCACCTCCGCCATCGCTATAGCTCTGAGCTCCTCGCCTCGTGCGGCACCCGAAAGGATATATTTGTCTTTTTTTCCTCCTCAGCGTCACCTGTGGGGATTTTTGTTCTTCCTTCGTGGGTCGTTTGGCCTGTAGCTGACGACAATCGTTTTTATATGTACCAACGGAACAAACGCACGATTGACCGTCCACCCACGTTATGTTACACGGAGCCGTCGCCGTATGACCCTGTTGGACAGGGCGTATCCGTCGTCCCTCTGTACGATCGCATTCAATATAAGCTGGAACGCGTCGCTGTTCGATTGGTAGGCGCAACGGGAGCAGGCGAGCTCGTCCATACCATCGCCGCTCTCCCAGGAACCTCTGATATGTAACTTACTGGCAACCAATAGACCTGTGGCACATCCAAAGTTACTGGTAAATAGTCCAAATGATGCTTGGTTAGCTGGCCTAGGTTGGCTTGAGTTCAACCATGCTGAAATTTAGCACTAAAATTCGCAGTGACAGTACTAGCCTTTTACTGTGCATTGTACAGAGATGCCAGATTCAAAGCAAGTGTTTTTTTCTTCGAAAAGGAGGTTATCCCCTGGCTTCTGCATCAGGACAATGCATACGGCCATATTATTGATAAGCAAGGCGTTCAACAAAAATTCTTCATGTCTCGAAAAATAAAAAGGCTCACAAAGATCAAAAGCTAAACAAAAGGACAGCCACAACCGACAGGCACAAATTAAGATAGGAAACTAAACATCTATCCTATTACATGACCACTATCCAAACCGGTTGAAGATACCCCGAGCTACCATCTCCTATCTACCATCTCCCATCGGATAGATCCAGTAACCAAGCGCTCCCCGGTCTCCATCGGAGTGAGTATCGACCACATACGAATCAGTGTAGTGGCCCGAAAGATAACCTGCAAGAAATGAATATTTGTTGTTCTGTTAAAAACCAAATCGTTTCTGCAGTTCCAAACTGCCCACAATAAAGCACATACTCCTACACGGATATGTCTCGTTGTTTCGGAATCTATCCCGTCTAGCCACGTCCCAGATAATGTGTTGATAGTATTCGGATGAGTAATATTAAATGCTATGTGAACCGACCGCCATAATTTTTTGCCAAAGGGCAGTCAAGCAAGAGGTGTTTGATGGATTCATCACTCTCACAAAACTACATCTTGTAGATTATGTCCAGTTGCGTTTTGTCAAATTGTCCTTACTTGTTTATGGACAAATCACATAAACACTTTAATCTTTAAAGGAACTTTGACTTTCCAAACATATTTTGAACGAGGAATAGAGCTAGAATTGATAACATCCAAATACATGGATTTAACCGAAACTCTCCATTCTTTGTTAGTTTCCAGCGCAACTGGTCAGGCTGTTGAGATAGTTGAACATCCATCAATCTTCTCACAAGCTGGAGCCAAACTTCCCAACGGTTCGCTGCTAACGTCCTCCTGAATTGAATATTAAGAGGATTGGACTGTAATATTGTTGCAACGTAAGCATCTCTTCGCTCAACAATATTATAGAGAGAGGGACATTGGAGTGCAAGGGGCGTCTCCCCTAGCCATGTATCCTCCCAAAATCTCGTGGTAGTACCATTTCCAACTACAAATTTTGTCCTGTTAAAAAAGACTGATTTCACTCTCATTAGTCCTTTCCAAAAGGGCAAATCAGTGAGCCTTAAAGTCACCTGCGATAAGGTTTTGGATTGGAGGTACTTATTACGCAGAATCTGGGCCCAAGTGGCATCCGTCTCTACAGATAACTTATACAGCTACTGTAGCGACCAGACCTCAAACAGTCTGACCTCTATGCATCAGTGTCATCCCTGGATCAGTAATATTGTTACTGTTTTGCGTAAAGCCAATTTTTCCTTACTGCAAAGGAATAAATTTTATTTAACTATCATGGTGGTTGTTAAACATTGAGAATGGTTGACAGCATTCTCAATCCCAATTAAGTATCATCATTAAAACCCAACAATATTAATTAAAGTAACATGATGAGGTTCACATGATAATCCAGGTACTAGATACTCAAGATGTCCATAACCAGGGACACGGCTAACCATGATTAGTTTTATACACTCTGCAGAGGTTTGCACACTTTTCCCCACAAGACTCGATCTCCTCCGTCGGGATTCTCGCACTACAAGGTGTTTGAGAAACGGATGACCGAGACATAGTCTTTCGAGCGCTAGCACCTTACGAGCGGGTGAGCAGTTACACCTACATCCCTCTACATCTACTAGTCTACCCTTTGTAAGAGTTCGCATGACTTAATCAACTATGACAGAGCCCATAGTAGCTTGTGGCTGCATACGGAAGTTTCTAGCATGAATAATCTCATGATCCCTTTGAGCACAGGTGGCGGTTCAAAAAAACAGGCAATCTGGAATACCCAGGTACCTCAATCCACCCAGATGTGTGTTTAAGTTGCCACCTTAAATAAACCATTAATTAAAATCTCACATCTGTCATGGATACACTCACCCAATCCACGTCTACTAGCATAGCATGGCATAATAAGCAAACGTAGAAGTAACTCCCAAGGGTTTGAAAATAAAACAGGTAATAGGTACTACCTCATCTACTTTCCCAAAACCCACAATTTAATTAGATTCTAATCATGCAATGTTTGAGGATTGATCTAATGCATAAAAACTGGGTATGAAAAGAGATATGATCAAAGTGTTACTTGCCTTGCTGAAGATCCGTAAAACCTAGCGATTCAAAGTAGCAAGCGGCACACTCCGGGTACTCTATCGCAAACAAACAATCATACAATAAGTACTCATCTAATGCACACGTAAAACTCAAATAAAAGATCTAACCAGAAAGTTCAACTATAGAACTCCGGTTTGCAAAAAGAATCAAATCGAACGAAGCAACGAAAGTCAAACGGCAAAAGAAACAAGCTTCGTTTACTAATCTGGACCTAAGTCAAATTTTACAGAGGCAAAAACTTGTTTGAGTTGATTATTCAGAAAGAGGGTTTCGAGACGAAACTCTAGGCGCTTGAATCGCCTGATTCGATAAACGAGCGAAAAGTTATACTAGATCGAAAATCGGATCACAAATCGAGATCAGAAATAATCGCAGAAAATCCAAGAAAAAGAAAACGGATGAACAGGCTAACGAACGAATGTTCATTAACTGAAACTAAACGACGAAAATCGTTCGTTAAAACGAACAAACGCTTGCTAAATAATTAAACCGATAATAACCGAGCTAAAAAAACGAAAACCTAGGGTTTTTTTTAAACCGGATCGGTTTTCTTTAGAAAACCGGGCGACGGGGCGGCTACCTCGGCTCGGCTCCGGCGAGGTCCGGCGGGGTTGCGAGGTGGCGTGGCGGCAATGGCGGCGACGAGCGGCTGGCTGGCGGTGGAGTCTTGGCGGCGGGCGCGGCTATATGGCGGCGGTGGAGTGGCGGCGGCGGCAATGGCGGCTTGGGCTCGAGGGCCCGGGTCGGCCTTTTAAAGGGAGGGAGGCGACGGCAGTGGCTTGCGGGAGGGGCGGGGAGGCGGAGTCCTCCCGGACTCGGGCGGCGGCGGCGATCGGTACTCCGGTCCCGATCCGAGGCGGGAGAAGGCGGCGCGAGCGGGCCGGCCTGGTTGTGCCTTCGGCCCAGTCGGGTGCGGGGGCGGTTTTTTTTAAACAGGTTTCCGCCGATACAAGAAAAATTCTAGAAAACAAAAATAAAATTCTAAAAATGCCAAAATAAATTTTCACCGCCTAAACAAAATATTTAGAATGAGGTGAACATTTTCTTGGCCCTAAAATGTAGTTTTGAAAACGTGCAATTTTTCCTAAATTCAAATAAAATAGCGATAAACTCCAAAAAAATCTTATTTGATTTTTTATTAAACCTTCAATATTTCTTTATTTTGGGAAATTCATTTTATTCCCTCTCTAATATTTTTATAATAGAAATAATTGAAGATAAAATAAATAAAATCAAATGATCCTATTTCCAGAATTTGAGAAAACTCAAATATGAAAATAATGAAATCTCCAACTCTCTCCGTGGATCCTCAAGTTGCAAGAAATTTCTAGGATTAAGCCCAAAATGCAATAAAATATGATATGCAAATGATGATCTATGTATAACATTCCAAATTGAAAATTTGGGATGTTACAAACCTACCCCCCTTAAGATGAATCTCGCCCTCGAGATTCGGGTTGGCTAGAAAATAAGTGAGGGTGGTCCTTCAGTAGATCTTCCTCTCGTTCCTAGGTGGCTTCATCCTTGGTGTGGTGGCTCCACTGGACTTTGCAAAACTTAATAACCTTGCCGCGGGTGACTCGGCTTGCATATTCGAGAATTTTGACTGGTTTCTCCTCGTAGGTTAAATCATTATCCAACTGAATCGCTTCCAGCGGCACTGTATCCCTCAGCGGTATATCAGCCATCTCTGCGTGGCACATCTTCAACTGGTAAACATGGAACACGTCGTGAACTCCTGACAATCCTTCGGGCAATTCCAACTTGTAAGCAACTTCTCCCATGCGCTCCAAAACTTTGTATGGTCCCACAAAACGTGGCGCTAATTTTCCTTTAACTCCAAAACGCTTAACTCCTCGAAGTGGAGATACTCGAAGATAGACTCTATCTCCGATTTCGAAAACTGTCTCCTTGCGTTTTGGATCTGCATAGCTCTTCTGCCTAGACTGGGCTACCTTGAGCCTATCGCGAATCAATTTCACCTTCTGTTCAGACTCCTTAATGAAATCTGGTCCAAACAACTGGCGATCTCCAACCTCATCCCACAACAGCGGGGTTCTGCACCTCCTTCCGTACAAGGCTTGAAAGGGCCATCTTCAAACTGGATTGATAACTATTGTTGTAAGAGAACTCGCATCTGGCAAATTGTCGTCCCAACTAGATCCATAATCTAGTGCACAAGCTCTCGACATATCCTCCAAAATCTGATTGACTCTCTCGGTGCATCCATCATCTCTGCGGATGACAAGCTGTACTGAACTCTAGTCTGGTACCCAAAGTTTCGTGCAACTGATTCCAGAACTTTGAGGTAAACTGGGTTCCTCTATATGATACGATGCTCCTCGGAACTCCATGCAGACATACGATCCTGGTCATGTATATCTTAGCCAACTTGGCACTGCTGTAAGTGGTCTTCACTGGGATGAAATGAGCTACCTTCGTCAAGCGAACAACTACAACCCAAATCGAGTCATAGCCTGAACGAGTCATGGGCAATCCCGTGATAAAATCCATGCCTAATTTTTCCCACTTCCATTCGGTATCGCAGATGGCGTAATAGATCCTGGCCGCTTCGATGCTCTGCCTTCACTCTCTGACATACATCACAAACTGCTACATACTCCGCAATATCCTTCTTCATCCCGGTCCACCAGAAAGTGTCCTTCAAATCCAAATACATCTTGGTATTTTCTGGGTGAATCGAGTACGGCAAGTCATGGGCCTCTTGCAAAATTAACTTCCTGATCTCCGGATCATTAGGCACGTAAACGCGGTCCTCAAACCATAAGGTATCGTGTTCATCCTCACGAAATCCCTTAGTTTTTCCCTTGCTCATTTTCTCCTTTATTGAAGCAATCTCCTTGTCAGTCGTCTGAGCTTCTCTGATCTTATCCATCAAAGTAGATTGAATCTCCAATGCTGCTACATAGCCTCTCGGAACTATCTCTAAACATAGCTCCCGAAGATCCTCGGCTAACTCCTTTGGTAAATCTCCGGTCATGAGTGTGTTGACATGGCTCTTGCGGCTCAACGCATCGGCTACTACGTTAGCCTTTCCGGGGTGATAATGCAATCTCATATCATAGTCCTTGATGAGCTCCAACCATCTCCTTTGCCTGAGATTCAACTCCTTCTGCGTGAAGATATACTTCAAACTCTTGTGATCCGTGTACACCTCACAGTGGTTTCCAATGAGAAAATGTCTCCAAGTCTTCAATGCGTGTACCACGACTGCTAACTCCAAATCATGAGTATCATAATTCAACTCATGGGGCTTAAGTTGTCATGAAGCATACGAAACAACTCTTCCCTCCTGCATAAGTACTGCTCCAAGTCCTCGACGTGATGCGTCGCAATACACCTCATAATCCTTGCGCTGATCTGGCAGAACCAACACTGGTGATGTAACCAAACGTTTCTTCAACTCCTGGAAACTAGCCTCACATTCTTCAGTCCAATTGAACTTGGTATCCTTCTTTAATAACTCCGTCATAGGCTTCGCAATCTTCGAAAAATTCTCAATGAATCTCCGGTAGTATCCTGCCAGTCCAAGGAAACTCCGGACCTCTCCTACTGTCGTTGGTGCTTCCCAGTTTGTCACAATGACAACCTTGGTGGGATCTACTGCTATACCTTCTCCGGATATAACGTGTCCGAGGAATCCAACTTCCTTCAACCAAAACTCACATTTGCTAAACTTGGCATATAACTGATGTTCTCTGAGCTTCTCAAGTACTAAACGCAAATGCTCCTTATGCTCTTCTTCATTCTTCGAGTAAATCAAAATATCATCAATGAACATGGGACGCCCCCAACTCGACCGTACACTAATCATACACGCAAATGTGTACGATCAAGATCAGGGACTCACGGGAAGATATCACAACACAACTCTAGACACAAATAGAAATAATACAAGGTTCATATTACAAGCCAGGGGCCTCGAGGGCTCGAATACAAGCTTGATACACAAGAGTCAGCGGAACCAACAATATCTGAGTACAGACATAAGTTAGACAAGGATGCCTTAAGAAGGCTAGCACAAAAATCAACGATCGAAGAGGCAAGGCCTCCTGCTTGGGACCTCCTAACTACTCCTGGTCGTTGGTGGTCTCCATGTAGTAGTATCCGTCGGCGGTGGCATCTGGCTCCAAGGATCCACCATCTGGTTGCAACAACCGGAAAGGAGAAGGAAGGGGGGAAAGGGGTAGCAAGGCAACCGTGAGTACTCATCCAATGTACTCGCAAGCATCAGATCTATACTAAGTATGCATTGGTATCAAATGGAAGGGCAGATATCGTGGACCGAATCGCGAGAATGCCAGAATATAGGGGAAGGTCTAGCCTATCAAAGACTAGCATCTTCAAGCATCTCCAAGCATCTTGCAGCATGTAGAAGAGTAAAGAATAGCAGTTTAATTAACAATCATGTTGTAACATTAAGGCCCAGAGATCCTTCCTCGACTCCTTGCGAGAAAGCAATCCCGGAGCCAACATATCCATCACATATCAAGTATCCGTTTCTAGTTGTATAAGATCAGGATACAAGTCTGAATGTCCATTACCGTGGACACGGTATTCGAATATATGTCTTCCCTGCAGGGGTGCACCACGTTTTCCAACACGCTCGATCACTTTGGCCGGACACACCTTTCTGGGATCAATGCCCGGCCTCGGAAGATCAACATGTCGCAGCCCTACCTAGACTCAGCAGAGAGGTCCCCGTCGGTCTACATCCTAAGCGCTCCGGGGTCTTGGGCCCATCACGCGCAACACTCTGTGTCGTTGCGCACAGGGTGAATACCAGCACCGCCTCGGATGGCCAAAGATGATCCGGCCGTCTTTGCCTTCTTTGAACCGGACGTCGACAAAGCTTGGTGATACCACGACGTCGAGGCCCATAACTATTCTCACGTGGTGATTAGTGCGTAAAGGCCAAAGGCCAACTCAGAACAAATACCCAAAACCTGTTAATGCATTATTAAGAGGAGTGACGGCTATCGGGACAAGTCCGGAGCTATCACCCCCTCACGGGTGATACCGCTAAACAGCCAGCCGCCACTGTCACATCGCACGGGTGCTCTCCGGGCCCGCCCGCCTTTCACAATGGTCTCCAGTAAAGTCAAGGTAACTATGTGTCCAGACATCAAGGGGAAAACCCGAGGAATCACCCCCGGAGGATTCCACTCGATGTAATCATCAAGGTGAACGTAAGAGGAACCACCCTCGAGGTTCACACTTGAGGTGTTGCACGACTGAGCCGTATCGGGAATGGTGAAAGAGGAACCACCCTCGATGACCACACCGAATAGCTACATTACAGAATTATCATCAGGAGTGCGTTAAGAGGGATCACCCTCGGCACTCGATAGTAGCTCTGAAGAGTCGAGCAACTAAAGGGGCGTGATGTGATGTGAGGTGTCAGGCTCTGGTCGTCGATCACGTTGATCGAGTCGTTGATGATGAAGCAGGGGCAACAAGGACAAGGTGGGGGTCACTGATGGATCACTAACCAACCTATACTAAGCAGTTTAGGATAAGTAGGTAGGTAACAATAGCAGATACAAAAGCAGGCTATGCATCAGAATAGGAGCAATCAATAACAGTAGCAGAATCTAATGCAAGCATGAGAGAATGGAATAGGTGATATCGGGATGATCAAAGGGGGGGCTTGCCTGGTTGCTCAGACAAGAAGAAGGGGTCGTCGTCGACGTAGTTGATCACAGCGGCATCAACGGCAGTCTCGGGGTCTATCGGAGAGAAGAGGGGGAGGAAACAGTAAATACAGGCAAACATATGCACAACATGATTACAAGCCGGGCTAGAGGTGTTCTAACGCAATGCTAGGCGTTACTGGCGAAGGGAGAAACATCCGGGAAAGTTTTCCCGATCCCGGACGTCGGTCAGTCAGATGAACCGGAGGGGAAAGTTTGCAGGTTCGCAATGCTAGGGATGTGTGGCAGATGAACGGACCATGTATCCGGATTCGTGTCAAAATTCTGAGCAACTTTCATGTAGAAAACTTCTTCATCCGAGCTACGGTTTAATTTCTATTAATTTTCAAAGATTTAAATTATTTCCTAAATTTATTTTTAATTCGAAATAAATAGTTAAAATGCTATGTGCACCCAGATCTGTGTACACATAGGTGTACCAGAGGGTGACATGCGGGCCAGGGAGACCCAGTTGACCATCAACGTTTGGTAGTCAACATGGGGGTGGGGCCCTCGTGTCATTGACAGCGGCTAAACTAACAGGATTAGTTAGTCTAATTAGTTAGTTAACTGGTTAATTAAGCAACATTAATTAAGTTAATTAACCATTAAATTAACTAATTAATTTAATTATTTATATAAATATTTTCTAAAATGTTTTCGTAGGCGTGGGGCCCGTTAAATGATGGCACTAGGCCAACCCGATGGGGCGGGTTAGGGCGGAACCCGGGTGGTCTGCGAGCCTCCCGGGCGGAGGCGGGCGGGCGCCCATGGAGGCATGCACACTGCACAGCGAGGTGAGGCGTGAGCGCCGGCGGTGGCAGCTGCGGTGAGGGACGGCAGTCAGGGCAGCGACGAGCAAAGGCGCGGCGGGGTGGGGCAATGGCGGATGGCGCGGAATCGGCGCGCGCCGCCGAGGGCGAGGCCGTGGCCTCGGTGGGCTTGGGCGGAGGCGAGAGAGCTGCCTTGCGGGTGCTTGGCGCATGCGCCAGATTGGGCGTTGGCGCGGGGACGCGACCAGAGAGGTGCGGGAGCACGAGCTCCGATGGTCTCGCGCACGGGCACGGCGACTACGGTGGGGAGCTGGCTACGAATCGCTGGTGTTTAAAAGAAGGAAGGGAGAGAGGCAGGGGCTCACGTTGCGGCACACGAAGGCCGTTGGGGGCTTAGTAGCGCAGGGTCGACGGCGAGCTCCGATGCGTCCGACGGTGGAGCGTGTCGGAGCCGAGGAAGAGGAAGAAGATGCGGCGGGCGCTCCGAGGGCTCCGAGCTCGAAGTTGAGGGCGCAGGCGACGTAGCGGTGCTCAGCGAAGCTCCTGGGTACGACGACATGGCAAGGGGCGGCCGGTGGCCGTGGTCAACTCGGTGGCGTGGCCACGGTAGCGCTCGGCCGAAGCAGAGAGGAAGAGGGAGAGAGCGTGGAAGAGTAGGGGTGAGGCCAAAATATCTGCGCGGGCGGGGGAGGGAGCTGACGAGGCAGAGAGGAGGGGGGCTCGCCCTTATCCCCGGCGCTGCCGGCAAGGGGGTTCGGCGGCGACTAGCCCCTCGGTCGGATGAGCAGTGTCGGGGCGGGAAACGACCAAAAGGGGGAAGTGGGATGGGCCGGCTCGGGTGGTGGTGGGCCGAGGCCCAGGGGGAGTCAGGGGCCTTTTGTTTCCTTTTTTTGTTTTTATTTTGCCTTTTTCTTTTAAAAGTTTCTGTTTTCTAATTTCTTTTCATATAGCTTTAGCTTTATAAAAATACCATTCCTGCACCTAAATTAGCAATACTATTTATAACTCTGCCCCAAAAAGTTTGGTGCTCAAAATAAAAGTTAGTTGTATTTGATTATTAGTTAAAAGCCTTTTATAATTGTTTTTAGCCACTCCTTTGATTATTTAAGGGCACTTAAACCCTTTATAAAATATAGTTTCAACATGACAAATTAACAAGAGATTATTTGCCACCATTTGACCATTTTAGTTTTTATGTTTGAAAACTTTTATTTTTGTCTTTGTTTTAAATTTGAATTTCGATAGTGATTTGGATCAAGTGATTTAGCAACAGTAAAACGGATGACCTGGCATCGTAATAGGAAATTATTGTAGCGTAATTATCCGAGCGTCACAATTCTCCTCCACTACAAGAAATCTCGTCCCGAGATCTTGGAGGTAGAAGGAAACAAAATGGGGTATTTATCTCGAACACAATTCTCGCGTTTCCAAGTGGCTCCATCTTCAGAAGGATTTGACCACTGAACTTTTAGAATTTTGATAGCCCTCTGACGGCGTGACGTTCAGCTTGATCGAGAACACAGACCGGATGCTCTATGTAAGTGAGATCATTTTGCGGGGGTCGAGCTTTATAAGCCATGTGGTTTTGCAATAAGACTTGCGACTCAAGGCATCAGCCATGATATTAGCCCTGCCGGGGGTATAAGAAATATCGCAGTCATAGTCTATGATTGCTTCCATACATCGTTGTTGACGGAGATCTAGATCTAGCTGAGTAAATGATTACTTCAGACATTGATGATCGGTGAAGATCTCGCGACGACTACTAGGAAGATAATGCCGCCATAACTTTAGTGCAAATTTAACTGCAGCAAGTTCAAGGACAGGGACTGGGTAGTTCTTTTGGAAAGACATCTTGGAATTCACAAACAACCGAAACGTTTTCAATTCTCACAAAAGGAGAAGCGCTTACGCATCCAAGGGATAAATCCGTGCTTCGCCATTTCAAACAAGATGAGCATGGTAGCCTTCTATCTCACTTGAAGGATGTAGTAGATGGACGGTTTTAATGGCGCAAATGATAGATGCAGTATGTGTTTTCAACCATTCCATTCCCAGAATGAGGTCGATATTGGGCGACTTCAAAAAAATGGGGGAAACAAGGAATTCCAATCCTTCAATTTCAACTGGGTAGTTGTGACTAACAATGGTGGTTCGACATTGGCCTGCGGAATGCAGCTTGGAATTTCGCACAAGTGATGGCGGTTCCAACAAGTAAGGAATGCATGTGGCTGTTCTACCATTAAGCAAAGGGACCTTTCAGGTAATAAGTCGTGAAGGTGAGATAGTTGGAAGGGGCTACATCAGCAGACTCCAACTCAAAGGTGATGTCACGGAGCCAATCACCAGCAGCAATGGGCTAAGTAGAGCTGCGGTAGATGACAGGGTTGAGACGCGCAAAGTGTTGCAGCGTTACTGAGCTTGGTTGTTGATTCATAGTGGGACGAGGGAACTGAGCCATGACTCATTCCATGATCTGGCGATTCAGCATCAAACAGCTGTATTATTCCTGCCATGTATTCGGGCGGTGGTGGATTGTCGCTACCATGGCCACGACTAGCGGGTCTAACCATCTTGCTTAAAAGCAACAGGGGTAGTTTAGCAAGGGGTGGAGCAAGTGTATGGAGTCATTCACGATACAACCTGAACAGTGAGCAAAGGCGCAATATGCAAAAACCAGTAGTCATTAAAGACATACTGACACATATATAAAGCCAATTACACATTGTTCGTTAGAGTTCAGACAAAAGAAACATCATAGACATACTAGGCGGCACGCATGCACGTGATGAAGGGATACCACAATGGGACATAGAAAAGGCTACATCAGCGTCGGGGGAAAACACTAGAGCAAGGGATTTGCAAGTGATGGCGCAGGGTGCCCTCGATACAAGGATCCTGCGGGCAATGAACATTGTGAAGCAGATCTTGGACCTCAGTTTGAGAAAGGGGCAATACAAACCTCCGTGTGGATGTGATCACAAGATCCTAATGTTAGAGTTATCAAAATCATTTAACCCGAATATAAGAGAGATCAGAGTCCCAGAGTAAAGGTCGAGGAGTAAAAGATCCTAATACCACCAATTTGGCAACGTGGGCCCGTAAGCCAGATAGCCATGTTAGTAAATCAGTTTTTCAAAGACTAGACTCAACTTCGGCCAAGGAGTTGGAAAGGGGGATCCTACAGGCAGTCGGCTCTGATACCAACTTGTGACGCCCCCGACTTGACCGTACACTAATCATACACGCAAAAGTGTACGATCAAGATCAGGGACTCACGGGAAGATATCACAACACAACTCTAGACACAAATAGAAATAATACAAGCTTCATATTACAAGCCAGGGGCCTTGAGGGCTCGAATACAAGCTTGATACACAAAAGTCAGCGGAACCAACAATATCTAAGTACAGACATAAGTTAGACAAGGATGCCTTAAGAAGGCTAGCACAAAAATCAACGATCGAAGAGGCAAGGCCTCCTGCCTGGGACCTCCTAACTACTCCTGGTCGTTGGCGGTCTCCATGTAGTAGTATCCGTCGGCGGTGGCATCTGGCTCCAAGGATCCACCATCTGGTTGCGACAACCGGAAAGGAGAAGGAATGGGGAAAAGGGGTAGCAAGGCAACCGTGAGTACTCATCCAAAGTACTCACAAGCATCAGATCTATACTAAGTACGCATTGGTATCAAATTGAAGGGTTGTATCTGTGGACTGAACTGCAGAATGCCAGAATAGAGGGGAAGGCCTAGCCTATCGAAGACTAGCATCTTCAAGCAGCTCCAAGCATCTTGCAGCATGTAGAAGAGTAAAGAATAGCAGTTTAATTAACAATCATGTTGTAACATTAAGGCCCAGAGATCCTTCCTCGACTCCCTGCGAGAAAGCAATCCCGGAACCAACATATCCATCACATATCAAGTATCCATTTCTAGTTGTATAAGATCAGGATACAAGTTTGAACGTCCATTACCGTGGACACGGTATTCGAATATATGTCTTCCCTGCAGGGGTGCACCACGTTTTCCAACACGCTCGATCACTTTGGCCGGACACACCTTTTTGGGGTCAATGCCTGGCCTCGAAAGATCAACACGTCGCAGCCCTACTGAGGGAGTCCTGGATTAGGGGGTGTCCGATTAGCCGGACTATAGCCTTTGGCCGGACTCCTGGACTATGAAGATACAAGATTGAAGACTTCGTCTCGTGTCCGGATGGACTTTCCTTGGCGTGGAAGGCAAGCTTGGCAATACGGATATGTAGATTTCCTACCATTGTAACCAACTCTGTGTAACCCTAACCCTCTTCGGTGTCTATATAAACCGAAGGGTTTTAGTCCGTAGGACGAACAACAATCATACCATAGGCTAGCTTCTAGGGTTTAGCCTCTCTGATCTCGTGGTAGATCAACTCTTGTACTACCCATATCATCAATATTAATCAAGCAGGAGTAGGGTTTTACCTCCATCGAGAGGGCCCAACACAGGTAAAACATCGTGTCCCTTGTCTCCTGTTACCATCCGCCTAGACGCACAGATTCGGGACCCCCTACCGAGATCCGCGGTTTTGACACCGACATTGGTGCTTTCATTGAGAGTTCCTCTCGTATGTCGTCATCTTTAGGCCCGATGGCTCCTCCGATCATCAACGACAATGCGCTCCGGTGAGACTTTTCTCCCGGACAGATCTTCAGATTCGGCGGCTTTGCAATGAGGGCCAATTAAGCAGCCATCTGGAGTAGATTGAAAGCTACGCCCCAGGCCACCAAGTCAGATTTGGAAGTTTGAACTACACGGTGGCGTCCGCGAGACTTGATCTTGATGGGTTCGAGCCACAGCCAGCGCGCCGCACTTTCACGAGGGCATGATCTAGCTCTGCCGCGAGCAGTGTCCTGGAGGTCGCACCAGTGTCCGCTCCGACCTTTAGCTCGGAGCCGACTACGTCGATCGAGGACGGGTGGCTGAACACTGCCTCGGGGCTCACGATCTCACTGGCGATTGAGCCGTACACCTACCGTCCCTTATGGCTTCGTAACTCAAGGTGCGGACTCCTCTCCGGACTCGAGCCTTCGCGACAGCGCCAAAAGAATCCGATTGGGGCCGATCATGGAATTCATCACCGCGGACATCTTTCATTTTCGCCCTTTGGCGACATCCTGAATTCACTAAATCTCTCTCTTATCGGAGAGCCTGGCGGATTATGGTCGGGAAGGTTGGGATCTGGACGACAAAGAAATTCAAAGCCCACCCACCACCCACTTCAGTAGCGGTCGTCGACGATTTAACCGACATGCTCGACTTGACTCGAAGACATCGGCGGTATGGACGGCGATATGCAGAGACGACCAAGAACCAGCGCCCACAGGGCACCGGAAGGCCACCTCGTCATACGACATATACATGGTGGACATCCCAAAAGATGGGAATGGCGATGGAACAGCGGAGGATGATCCCTCCAAGAAACAGCCTAAGCGCCGACGTCGCGGCGCCGCTCTAAATCCCTCCACAGCAAAAACGGTGATTCCGGCATGGGAGACAATAACACACCGGACAGTGCCGAAGACAACCCCCTCTAGTAGGACTCATCTCAGGAGGATGGAGAAGCCAGCCGTCATGAGAAAGCGGCAGAAAGAGAGGTAGAGGACGATAATTACATGCCTCCCTCCGAAGATGAGGCAAGCCTCGACGACGACGAATTCGTCGTGCCCGAGGATCCCGTCGAACAAGAGCGTTCCAAATGCAGGCTCATGGCCACGGCAAGCAGCCTCAAGAAAAAGCAGCAACAACTTAGAGCTGACCAAGACCTGCTAGCTGACAGATGGACTGAAGTCCTTGCAGCCGAAGAGTATGAACTCGAACGCCCCTCCAAAAGCTACCCAAAACGCAGGCTGCTACCCCGGTTAGAGGAGGAAGCACCCAAACCTACATCACCAGCGCATGACATGGCTGACCGACCACCTCGTGGCTGCGACAGAGAGGCCTCTCGGCCCTCAACTCAAGCCGCACCCCGGCACCGCTCAAAAATTACCAAGGCGCGGGCAAATGCGCCAGACCTGCGAGACATATTGGAGGACAAGGCAAGGCAAACAAGATCGATCTATGGATCGCGTGGGCGCCCCGCGACACATGACGATAACCGTCACACCGGATATGGCAACTCCGGCCGGGCCGAACACAGTAGACAAAGCTCATTTGAGCTACGTTGTGATATAGCCCAATACAGAGGCGCCGCACACCCACTATGCTTCACAGACGAAGTGATGGATCATCAAATCCCTGAGGGTTTCAAACCCGTAAACATTGAATCATATGATGGCACAACAGATCCTGTGGTTTGGATCGAGGACTATCTCCTTCACATCCACATGGCCCGCGGTGATGATCTACACGCCATCAAATACCTCCCACTCAAGCTTAAAGGACCAGCCCGACATTGGCTTAACAGCTTGCCGCCAGAGTCAATTGGTTGTTGGGAACACCGGAAGCCGCATTCCTCGACAATTTCAGGGCACATATGCGACCACCACCGACGCCGATGACCTAAGCCACATAATTCAGCAACCAGAGGAATCGGCGGACAATTCTGGACACGGTTCCTAACCAAGAAAAATCAAATCGTCGATTATGCGGATGCAGAGGCCCTTGCAGCCTTCAAACACAACATCCGCGACGAGTGGCTTGCCCGCACCTAGGACAGAAAAGCGAAATCCATGGCAGCCCTCACAACACTCATGACCCGCTTTTGCGGCGAGACAGCTGGCTAGCTCGCAAAGAACAACATGACCAAGAGCCCTGGTAATTCGGATACCAAGGACAGCAATGGCAGGTCGCGTCGCAACAAGCACAAGCGCCGCATTAACGGCGATAATGTTGAGGATATGGCAGTCAATGCCGGATTCAGAGGTTCTAAACCCGGTCAGCAGAAAAAGCCATTTAAAAGAAGTACTCCGGGCCCGTCCAATTTGGACCGAATACTCGATCGCTCGTGCCAGATATACGGCACCCCCGAAAAACCAGCCAATCACACCAACAGGGATTGTTGGGTGTTCAAGCAGGCAGGCAAGTTAAATGCCGAAAACAATGACAAGGGGCTGCATAGCGATGACGAGGAGGAGCCCCGGCCGCCGAACAATAGAGGACAGAAGGGCTTCCCCCCACAAGTGCGGACGGTGAACATGAGATACGCAACCCACATACCCAAAAGGGAGCGGAAGCGTGCAGCAAGGGACGTATATGCGATGGAGCCAGTCGCCCCAAAGTTCAACCCGTGGTCTTCCTGCCCGATCACTTTTGATCGAAGGGACCACCCCACTAGCATCCGGCATGGCGGATTCGCCGCATTGGTTCTAGACCCAATCATTGACGGATTTAATCTCACTAGAGTCCTAATGGACGGCGGCAGCAGCCTGAACCTGCTTTATCAGGACACAGTGCGCAAAATGGTCATAGACCCATCAAGGATTAAACCCACGAAGACGACCTTTAAAGGCGTCATACTAGGTGTAGAGGCCAATTGTACAGGCTCAGTTACACTTGAAGTGGTCTTCGGATCCCTGGATAACTTCCGAAGCGAGGAGTTAATCTTCGACATAGTCCCGTTCATGGCGGCTATCACGCGATCTTTCGGACGAACCGCATTTGCAAAGTTCAATGCGGTGCCGCACTACGCATATCTCAAGCTCAAGATGCCAGGTCCTCGAGGAGTCATTACGGTCAATGGAAACACCGAACGCTCTCTCTGGACGGAGGAGCATACGGCGGCCCTCGCGGTGGAAGTACAAAGCAGCCTCTTAAGGCAATTCTCGAGTCCGACTGTTAAACGTCCGGACACCGTCAAGCGCGCCCGGAGTAACCTACAACAAGACCGCCTGGCACGTTCCGAGCACGCATAGCAATGCGGCCCAAACCCCAGCCCTCGCGAAATTGCGAAACCATTACTACACGTACATAATTACGCTCTGGAAATACCATGGGCATAGAGGGAGGGGCACGACCACGGCATCCCCAGAATGCGGCTCAACCGCACCAGGGGCTCCCGATTGTGTCATTCTTTTCTTCTTTCCTTTTTACTTTCAGGACTACGTTCTCACGAAGCCTGTCCGTGATAGAATCGCCAACACACGATGCAACAGCCGGGGAAGCAAAAAGCTACGTCGAGTGTCCAGGTGGTCTCTATTACGAGCAGTATACCTGTTTTACACACCATACATAGCTTACCCTCGAGGGGGACATGTCAAAAGTCTAGTCCCTTGCTTATCGCACTATTTGTATCATTCTCTCTTCTGCAACCCTTTTGAATAAACAATACATAGCTTCGCCTATTATTGAATTCCTTTTTCCATATATATATATATATATATATATATATATATATATATATATATATATATATATATATATATATATATATATATATATATATATATATGTTCATTTATGACATTGTGCAACCGTACACTTTGGTACGGGCAATACACTAGGGGCTTAAGTACCCCACAACATGGTGTGATAAGTTCGAACACTTCCACAAGTGCGGCACACCGAACTTATAGCATTATATGCATCGGCTCTGAATCATGCCTTGGGTCAATAGTTGGGTTTGCCCGGCTCCCATGTTTTGGTACCTTATGTTCCGTTATATCGGCTAAGGTAGCGCTGGAGAACCACTGCGATTGTGCCCCGGTTGAGCTGGGTTAAGCACCTCAGTGGAGAAAGCTAAAACTGACCGTCATGATAGGGCGAGAGCCGGTCGCTGTTCGAGAGGTTTTCGAGTCCCTAAAGACTTATGCCGCTTAGAGCGAGGAGTCGGCATTGTCCGGCCTAGGCGTGGATATCGCCCCGAACTTGGTCTTCCGAATACTAGGGGCTTCGCTGAAATTTAAAATTATAGAATTCTATGGCTAAGTGAGAGTGTTCAAGCATTATAGTCTGGTTGCCTTGTTCGTCGCGTTGAGCGCCTCCCTCGAATGACCCAAGAATGGGAACAAGAGCGCTCAAGTTTATCCCGAACACCCCATCACTCGTGGCATGGGGGCTGAAGCCGACGACTCGCCATCTCTCAAATTTAATACACGGCCACACAGAAGGTAATATTTTAAATTCAAAAGTGTTGCTTAGCGCATATGAACAAGTTTCCAGCGTACATGATAACAAATGAGAGTCTACTAAAAAATTACATCTTTGGAGCATTCATCCGCTATAAGGCGGGCACCCTTCAGGACGCCCTCATAATACATTTCAGGCTTGAGATGCTCCTTGCATGGTGGTGGTCCGTCCGTCACAAGCTTCTCAGCGTCCATCTTGCCCCAGTGCACCTTAGCAAGGGCAAGGGCCCTACGGGCACCTTCGATGCAGACGGAGCGCTTGACGACTTCAACCCATGGACAAAGCGCCCACCAGCCGCCTCACCAGCCAAGTAGCTCCTGGCATGGCTTCCTTAGGCCACAGCCAAACTATGAGGCCCTTCATGGCCTGTTCGCCACCTTATAGGGCTCGACCAGCTGCTTCAACTGGTCGCCCTAAGGGCACTGGGTGTCCGCCTCAAAGATCTTGAGACCGAACACCTTCTCCGTCGAGCTTCCCTCCTCGGCTCGGTAGAATGCGGCAGCATCAAACACTGTGGGGCAGATCTGAGAATGCTCCTAGAGAGCTCCAGATTTGGGTAAGTAACAGATAATTCACTTTCACATGCTTGCTTTGCATATAGAATGCCTTACCCGCTGCTATCTTCTTCATCACCTCAATTTCTTGGAGGGCTTTTTGGGCTTCGGCCTTAGCGGCCTTGGCGCTCTCAAGGGCCGAGGCGAGCTCGGACTCTCGAGTCTTTGAGTCACGCTCCAAACTCTCGTGTTTTTCCACGAGCACTGGAGCTCTTGCCGCACCTCCACCACCCGCGCCTCCTGCTTCTCTCGCTCGGTGCGCTCCGCGGCCGCATTGCTTTCGGCCTTGGACACCGCTTCCTTCAGGGTCGCCACCTCGTTCGTGGCCCCTGCAGTATTCATGTTATTCCTGTCATCTTTTTCAACACATCTTTTAAATACTCCCATAAGGTTTTACTTACCTTCCTTGTCCTCGAGCTGCTTTTTGGCAAGTCCGAGCTTGTTCTCGGACCGCTCGAGGCTCTGCCTTAATGCATCAACCTCCATGATCGGTCTGGCAGAGGTCGATGGCGCAGCATGCATTCCCATATTGACATACTTATGTTAGACTCCTGCGTATATCTTTTTAGATCCTCGGTTCGGCTATTTCTTTCCGAACACCAAACTGAGCATCAGGGGCTACTGTCTATGCGGTAATATTTTTACATATCTTAAATACATACCTCAAAGCCTGTTAGAAGGCTGGCACAGGCTTCAGTCAGCCCGCTCTTGGCGGACTGAACTTTCTGGATCACCACACTCATAACAGTGCGGTGCTCCTCATTGATGGAAGCGCTGTTAAGCGCCTCCATCAAATCATTCGGTGCCTCCGGTTGGACAGAGGTCACCGGCATCGCAGTCTTTCCCTTCTTGCGAAGGGGTCGCCTGTCGGACTCCGGAACCACTGAAGGTTCCGGTACGGAGTCCGGCGCAGGGCTGGACTTAAAGCCCTTTGGGGTTTTATCCCCTTTACGCCCGGAGTCCGGGAGGTCGCCTTGCGGCGCCTCCAGGGCCACCTCCTCCTGGCTGGGCCCCTTTTGGGACTTCACCCCGGCGTCATCCGCGGCGGGAGGAGACGAGGCGGTCGGAAGTGAGGTGCTATTCACATCCGACGAATCCAGGGAGCCGCTCGACGAAACGTCGAGCCCGTCCTTGGGCGGGCTGCATGGTTATATTCGGTGTTAGAAGATGTTGTGCGGCAAATGGAACGCCATGAGTTATTCTGTTGTCCGGACACTTACGATTTCGCCAGGGGCTTGGTCCTTGGTGGCCACTCCTCTCCGCCGTCGTCGGCGTTGGTGGTGTAGTCCAGAGGGAGGGTCCTTCCCTTCTTGGACCCTCCGGCCTCCCCAGTTGGGGCGACCTTCCTTTTCTTCTCTCGCCGGGAGAGAGGTCTCTTCCTCCTCCTCGTCTTGGCGGAGGAGTCCGCCTCGGAGTCATCGGACGATGAGTCCGACAACACCTGGCGGCGGGAACTCCTTCGAGTCCCCGTGGCCTTCTTCTTGGGCTTCTTTTCCGGCACCACGTAAGGTGCCTGAACTAGAAGCCCCGTCAAGCGGACGTTCGCTGGGTCTTCTGTCAAGGGAGCCGGACAGTTAACCTGTCCGGACGTCTTCTGCCAGTCCTGTCAAAGGTGAGGGAGTTTTAGATCCCGCATAGAGTCAAACTATGAAAAAAGAGTCCCGTAAAGGGTAAAATAGCTTACCTCGCTGGCTTGATGCTACGAGCTGAATCCGCGATCTTCGGTAGCGAATGCGGGAGCCTCGGCGCCCTTGAACAGCACCTTCCAGGCATCTTCGTACGTAGTGTCGAAGAGCCGGCTCAAGGTTCGGTGTTGTGCCGGATCAAACTCCCACAAGTTGAAGGCCCATTGCTGGCATGGGAGGATCCGGCGGATGAGCATAACCTGGACTACGTTGACAAGCTTGAGCTTCTTGTCCACTAGGTTTCGGACGCAGGTTTGGAGTCCGGTCAGCTCTTCCGAATTACCCCACGTCAGGCCCGTCTCTTTCCATGAGGTGAGCCGTGTAGGGAAGCCAGATCAGAATTCGGGGGCCGCCGCCCATTTAGTCGCGCGGCTCGGTGATGTAGAACCACCCCGATTGCCACCCCTTTATGGTCTCCACGAAGGAGCCCTCGAGCCATAGGACGTTGGCCATCTTGCCCACCATGGCACCTCCGCACTCCGCTTGGCGGCCGCCCACTACCTTCGGCTTGACATTGAAGGTCTTCAGCCACAAGCCGAAGTGGGGCTGGATGCAGAGGAAGGCCTCGCACGCGACGATGAACGCCGAGATGTTGAGGATGAAATTCGGGGCCAGATCATGGAAATTTAGGCCGTAGTAGAACATGAGCCCCCGGACAAATGGGTGAAGTCGAAAACCTAGTCCGCGGAGGATGTGGGGGACGAACACCACCCTCTCATGGGGCCTGGGGGTAGGGATGAGCTGCCCCTTGTCGGGGAGCCGATGCGCGATGTCGTCGGACAAGTATCCAGCCTTCCGCAGCTTTTTGATGTGCCCCTCCGTGACGGAGGAGGCCATCCACTTGCCTCCCGCTCCGGACATAGTTGGAGAAGGTTGAGGTGGGATGTGCGGACTTGGGCGCTGGAGCTCGAGTGCGTGGAAATGGATAAGCAAAGGAGGAAGAAGGCGTGCGTGAAAAAGTGGATCCTTATCCCCTTATATGGACGGACAAAGCTATGCGTCCCCACCGCCCGATAAAACTCGCTTATCTCCCAAGCGCCGAATCAATGGCACGGTTGGGTTACCCACGCCGTATTGATGAGAATCCGGAATAAGGGACACGATCTCTGCTTTGACAAGACGTGCCAAGAAACCGCCTCGCTATACGCTGGCGCGAGGTGGGACAAAGAAAACGATTCGAATAAAGGCTTGGCCGTGGTGTGATGTCACGCCGCGGAATACGTCAGCAGACTGAACTTGTGTAAATATTATTCTCTCTACGGTGGTATGTGGAACTTATTTTTCAGAGCCGGACACTATACTTGTGTTCAAAATCTTCTATGAAGCATTCGGAGGAGGAACCCGCCTTGCAATGCCGAAGACAATATGCGCGTCGGACTCGTCGTCATTGAAGCATGGTTCAGGGGCTACTGAGGGAGTCATGGATTAGGGGGTGTCCGGATAGCCGGACTATAGCCTTTGGCCGGACTCCTGGACTATGAAGATACAAGATTGAAGACTTCGTCTCATGTCCGGATGGACTTTCCTTGGCGTGGAAGGCAAGCTTGGCGATACGGATATGTAGATTTCCTACAATTGTAACCGACTTTGTGTAACCCTAACCCTCTTCGGTGCCTATATAAATCGGAGGGTTTTAGTCCGTAGGACGAACAACAATCATACCATAGGCTAGCTTCTAGGGTTTAGCCTCTCTGATATCGTGGTAGATCTACTCTTGTACTACGATATCATCAATATTAATCAAGCAGGAGTAGGGTTTTACCTCCATCGAGAGGGCCCGAACCTGGGTAAAAACATCGTGTCCCTTGTCTCCTGTTACCATCCGCCTAGACGCACAGTTCGGGACCCCCTACCCGTGATCTGCCGGTTTTGACACCGACACGTACCTAGGCTCAGCAGAGAGGTCCCCGCCGGTCTACATCCTAAGCGCTCTGGGGTCTTGGGCCCATCGCCCGCAGCATTCCGGTTTGTTGCGTGCAGGGTGAATACCAACACCGCCTCGGATGGCCAGCACGATCCGACCGTGCCGCACTGCTGAACTAGACGTCTGACCAAGCTTCGGCTGATACCAAGACATCGAGGCCCATAACTATTCTTGCGTGGTGGTTAGTGCGTAAAGGCCAACGGCCAACTCAGAACAAATACCCAAACCTGTTAGTGCATTATTAAAAGGAGTGACGGTTGTCGGGACAAGTCCGGAGCTATCACCCCCTCCCGGGTGATACCGCTAAACAGCCAACCGCCACTTTCACATCACACGGGTGCTCTCCGGGCCCGCCCGGCTTTCACAACGGTCTCCAGTAAAGTCAAGGTAACTATGTGTCCAGACATCATGGGGAAAACCCGAGGAATCACCCCCGGAGGATTCCACTCGATGTAATCATCAAGGTGAACGTAAGAGGAACCACCCTCGAGGTTCACACTTGAGGTGTTGCACGACAGAGCTGTATTGGGAATGGTGAAAGAGGAACCACCCTCGATGACCACACCGAATAGCTACACTACAGAATTATCATCAGGAGTGCGTTAAGAGGGATCACCCTCGGCACTCGATAGTAGCTCTGCAGAGTCGAGCAACTAAAGGGGCGTGATGTGATGTGAGGTGTCAGGCTCTGGTCGTCGATCACGTTGATCGAGTCATTGATGATGAAGCAGGGGCAACAATGACATGGTGGGGGTCACTGATGGATCACTAACCAACCTATACTAAGCAGTTTCGGATAAGCAGGTAGGTAACAATAGCAGATACAAAAGCAGGCTATGCATCAGAATAGGAGCAATAAATAACAGTAGCAAAATCTAATGCAAGCATGAGAGAATGGAATAGGTGATATCGGGATGATCAAAGGGGGGGCTTGCATGGTTGCTCAGACAAGAAGAAGGGGTCGTCGTCGACGTAGTTGATCACAGCGGCATCAACGACAGTCTCGGGGTCTACCGGAGAGAAGAGGGGGAAGAAACAGTAAATACAGGCAAACATATGCACAACATGATTACAAGCCGGGCTAGAGGTGTTCTAACGCAATGCTAGGCGTTACTGGCGAAGGGAGAAACATCCGGAAAAGTTTTCCCGGTCCCGGACGTCAGTCAGACAGATGAACCAGAGGGGAAAGTTTACAGGTTCGCTATGCTAGGGACATGTGGCAGATGAACGGACCGTTTATCCGGATTCGTCTCGTAATTCTGAGCAACTTTCATGCAGAAAACTTCTTCATCCGAGCTACGGTTTAATTTCTATTAATTTTCAAAGATTTAAACAATTTCCTGAATTTATTATTAATTCAAAATAAATAGTTAAAATGCTATGTGCACCCAGATCTGTGTACACAGAGGTGTACCAGAGGGTGACATGCGGGCGGGAACCAGTTGACGATCAACGTTTGGTAGTCAACATGGGGGTAGGGCCCTCCTGTCATTGACAGCGGCTAAACTAACAGGATTAGTTAGTCTAATTAGTTAGTTAATTGGTTAATTAAGTAACATTAATTAAGTTAATTAACCATTAAATTAACTAATTAATTTAATTATTTATATAAATATTTTCTAAAATGTTTTTAGGGCGTGGGGCCCGTTAAATCGATGGCACTAGGCCAACCAGTGAGGCGGAGTTAATCTGCGGAACCCGGGGTGGGCGAGCCTCCCAAGAGGCGGAGGCGGGCGGGCGCCCGTGGAGGCCGCAGACCTGCCTAGGGCGGGGCGAGGCGGCGGCGCGGCAGCTGCCACCGCGAAGAGGGACGGTAGTCTGAGGCAGCGACGAGCAAAGCGCGCGGCAGTGGGGCAACGGCGGATGGCGCGGGCATCGGGCGCGAGCGCCCATCGAGGGCGAGGCCGTGGCCTCGGCTGGGCTTCGTGGGAGCGACAGAGGCGCTGGCGGCGTCGAGGCGTCTTGCTGGCGCGTCGAGGAGCGGCGCGCGACCGTCTGCAACGCGTCTTGCCAGCGTGGCGTTAGCGCGGCGCGGGACGCGACCAGAGAGGTGCGGGAGCACGAGCTCCGACGGTCGCGCGCACGGGCACGGTGACTATGGTGGGGAGCTGGCTACGAATCGCTGGTGTTTAAACGGAGGAAGGGAGAGGGGCAGGGGCTCACGTTGCGGCACACGAAGGCCGTTGAGGGCTTAGTAGTGGAGGGTCGACGGCAAGCTCCCATGCGTCCGACGGTGGAAGACGACGGTGGAGCGTGTCGGAGCCGAGGAAGAGGAAGAAGATGCGGCGGGCGCTCCGGGGGCTCCGAGCTCGAAGTCGAGGGCGCAGGCGACGTAGCGGTGCTCAGCGAAGCTCCTGGGTACGACGACGTGGCAAGGGGCGGCCGGTGGCCGTGGTCAGCTCGGTGGCGAGGCCACGGTGGCGCTCGGCCGAAGCAGAGAGGAAGAGGGAGAGAGCGTGGAAGAGTATGGGGCGAGGCCAAAATATCTGCGCGGGCGGGGGAGGGAGCTGCGAGGCAGAGAGGAGGGGGCTCGCCCTTATCCCCGGCGCTGCCGGCAAGGGGGGTCGGCGGCGACTAGCCCCTCGGTCGGATGAGCAGTGTCGGGGGTGGAAACGACCAAAAGGGGGAAGTGGGATGGGCCGGCTCGGGTGCGGGTGGGCCGAGGCCCAGGGGGGTCAGGGGCCTTTTGTTTCCTTTTTTGTTTTTCTTTTGCCTTTTTCTTTTAAATTTTTTTTGTTTTCTAATTTCTTTTCATATAGCTTTAGCTTTATAAAAATACCATTCCTACACCTAAATTAGCAATACTATTTATAACTCTGCCCCAAAAGGTTGGTGCTCAAAATAAAAATTAGTTGTATTTGATTATTAGTTAAAAGCCTTTTATAATTGTTTTTAGCCACTCCTTTGATTATTTAAGGGCACTTAAACCCTTTATAAAATATAGTTTCAACATGACAAATTAACGAGAGATTATTTGCCACCATTTGAACATTTTAGTTTTTATGTTTGAAAACTTTTATTTTTGTCTTTGTTTTAAATTTGAATTTGGATACTGATTTGGATCAAGTGATTTAGCAACAGTAAAACAGATGACCTGGCATCGTAATAGGAAATTAGTGTAGCGTAATTATTCGAGCGTCACAGAACACCACGACGAACTTATCCAAAAACTCCATAAACACCTTGTTCATCATGTTCATGAAATAGGCAGGTGCGTTAGTCAGACCAAATGACATAACGGTATACTCATACAGTCCATACCTGGTGGGTTGGTGCGGTTTTGTCCGTTGCTCCCTCCATTCCCGTTACCATTCTTGGAGCCATTATGATTGTGCGAGCTACCTCCTCCATGGGTAAAGCGTAGCTTCTGCTGTGCTCCAGAATTGTACTTCCCTTGACCATACTTCCTCTTGCGGTTTTCAATCTGTTGCTGCTTCCCTTCAATCATAAGAGCACGATCTACCAACTCCTGGTAGTTGTTGAAAGTTTCTACCATCAACTGCATGCTCAGCTCATCATTTAGTCCTTCCAGGAACTTCTCCTGCTTAGCTGCATCTGTAGCAATGTCATCTGGGGCATAACGTGCTAACTTACTAAAGTCCTCCACATACTGGCCTACAGTGCGTCCTCCTTGGCGTAAGTTGCGAAACTCACGCTTCTTCATGGCCATAGCTCCTACTGAAACGTGGGCAGTATGGAAAGCTTGCTGAAACTGATCCCATGTGACAGTGTCAATAGGGTGTGTGGCTGTGTAATTCTCCCACCATGATGATGCGGGTCCATCAAGCTGATGTGCGGCAAAACGCACTCTCTCCGCATCTGTGGATCCTGCAGTGGCCAGCTCCCTTCCAACCTTGCGGAGCCAATCATCTGCAACAATCGGCTCGGTGCTACTGGAAAACACCGGAGGATTTAGCCTTAAAAAACGAGTCAAATGGTCAACAGGTGGTGGTGGTGGTGGGTTGTTGTTGTTGTTGCCTTGATTCTGTACTAGTGCTTGCATCAAAGCATTCTGCTGCTGAATCAACTGAGTGATCTCCGGTGGGAAAACAAACCCGGTGTCGCGTCTCGGAGGCATCTGAGGGTGTTAGAGAAGATGAGAATATAGAATAGAATGAGGTCTAGTGAGAAAACACTACCCATATGCACATGAGACAAATGCAAACAATATCACTCTAATCAATTCAAACAAAGATATACAACGGTCTATCTATCGTTACAAAAGTGCTCGAACTATACTAGATATAATGGGGGAAAATACTACTACTGTTATGGTGGTCATCTAGAAAAACTGCTCCGATGAAGACTCCATGATATCCGCTCCAGCTTCTTCAACATAGTCATCATCGTTGTCGTCGGGGTTCGAGTCGGTGTTGTCGATGATGATATAGTTATTCGGGCAAGTGGAATCGTCGTCTTCTCTTCCTGGTGCTGGGTCTCCCATGAAAACTCCTAGCTTCCTGGTTAAGTCGTCATTCTTCTCCACTAGCACTTCAATTTCTTCCATGTAATCTTCACGTGTGGCCTTGAGTTCTTCCTCTAGCTCCGTGATCTTGGTCAAAGCCTTCTGCAGATCCATCATGCCTGCGCACATCTGGTTCTCTTGGCGTCGGATGTGCTGGTTTAACTCCTGGATAAAAGCTGCGATTGATCTATCCTTCCTGGTGCTGATCATCTCCCATTGCTCATCTCGGCGCCCACAAATCTGGTAGATAGTATCCTTGAGATCATTGCGGTAAACTTCTCCAATACGTCCCATAGTGATGTGGGCTGCCATGCTCTTTCCTAGATTCCAGGTTGGTGCATCAAAGGAAAACTCCATTTGCTCCGTGACTGGCACGAACGTCCTTCCTGGAACTTGAACTTGAATCATTCATCGCTCCTCTTCGGGTAAAGTGGCGTTGTAGGTCCCGGTGAAGCTTGGTACTCCGATGTTCAGGTATCTAGTGACTTCCTTCAAGTGACGTCCAAAGGGTGTATCATCATCCGGTTGCATGAACTTGTTCCTTGCATCCGCCATCCTAAAAGAGTAGAAAAGATGAGGAGTCAGAAATGAGAAGAAAGAGTAGTGATCTAGGGCTTTATCTTAGTGGTCGTGTCCTACAGTCAGCGTGTGCTCTGATACCATATTGTAGCGACCAGACCTCAAACAGTCTGACCTTTGTGCATCCGTTCATCCTGGATCGAATGTCTTGACACGCACAAGATTTGAAGGATTTATAACAGAGTAGCAAAATCACACACTTATTACATCGAATGTCTCAAAAGAGAACTTATTACAATAAATATGTCTTAAGGCCATCTAATAACGATAACAGTGGAAGGCTTGGAAGATAAGCGAGTCCATCATCTCCAACGGCATCACTGAGTATAGAACCACGACCTAAGGCACCTTACTGTCGTTCGAAAAGTCTCGCAACATGAGCGTTGCAGCTGAAAACAATCAAGACATGGAATATGCTGGCAAAGTAACACATAGAGAGTATATGAAAGAGTAATGCTATACTAGATGCATATATGGCTGGTGAAAAGCTCTATGGTTACTGTTTTGCGTAAAGCCAATTTTTCCCTACTGCAAAGGAATAAATTTTATTTAACTATCATGGTGGTTGTTAAACATTGAGAATGGTTGACAGCATTCTCAATCCCAATTAAGCATCATCATTAAAACCCAATAATATTAATTAAAGTAACATGATGAGGTTCACATGATAATCCAAGTACTAGATACTCAAGATGTCCATAACCAGGGACACGGTTAACCATGATTAATTTTATACACTCTGCAGAGGTGTGCGCACTTTTCCCCACAAGACTCGATCTCCTCCGTCGGGATTCTCGAACTACAAGGTGTTTGAGAAACGGATGACCGAGACATAGTCTTTCAGAAGCGCTAGCACCTTACGAACGGGTAGGCAGTTACACCTACATCCCTCTACATCTGCTAGTCTACCACTGTAAGAGTTCGCATGACTTAATCAACTATGCTAGAGCCCATAGTAGCTTGTGGCTGCACACGGAAGTTTCTAGCATGAATAATCTCATGATCCCTTTGAGCCTGGGTGGCGGTCCAAAAAAACAGGCAATCCTGGAATACCCAGGTACCTCAATCCACCCAGATGTGTGTTTAAGTTGCCACCTTAAATAAACCATTAATTAAAATCTCACATCTGTCATGGATACACTCACCCAATCCACGTCTACTAGCATAGCATGGCATAATAAGCAAACGTAGAAGTAACTCCCAAGGGTTTGAAAATAAAACAGGTAATAGGTACTACCTCATCTACTTTTCCAAAACCCACAATTTAATTAGATCCTAATCATGCAATGTTTGAGGATTGATCTAATGCATAAAAACTGGGTATAAAAAGAGATATGATCAAAGTGTTACTTGCCTTGCTGATGATCCGTGAAACCTAGAGATTCGAAGTAACAAGCGGCGCACTCCGGATACTCTATCACAAACAAACAATCATACAATAAGTACTCATCTAATGCATAGGTAAAACTCCAATAAAAGATATAACCAGAAAGTTCAACTTAAGAACTCCGGTTTGCAAAAAGAATCAAGTCAAACGAAGCAACGAAAGTCAAACGGCGAAAGAAACAAGCATCGTTTACTAATCTAGACCTAAGTCAAATTTTACAGAGGCAAAAACTTGTTTGAGTTGATTATTCGGAAAGAGGGTTTCGAGACGAAACTCTAGGCGCTTGAATCGCCTGATTCCGACAAACGAGCGAAAAGTTATACTAGATCGAAAATCGGATCAGAAATCGCGATCAGAAATAATCACGGAAAATCCGAGAAAAAGAAAAACGGACGAACAGGCTAACGAACAAACGTTCATTAACTGAAACTAAACGACGAAAATTGTTTGTTAAAACGAACGAACGAGTGAACGATTGCTAAATAATTAAACCGATAATAACCGAGCTAAAAAAACGAAAACCTAGGGTTTTTTAAAAAAACCGGATCGGTTTTCTTTAGAAAACCGGGCGACGGGGCAGCTACCTCGGCTCGGCTCCGCGAGGTCCGGCGGGTTATTGGGCGGCGTGGCGGCGGGCGGCGGCGCTTGGCGGCGAGGCGAAGCGCTGCGCGCGGCGGTGGAGTCTGGCGGCGGCGGCGGGCGGCTTGGGCTCTCGAGGCAACCAGTCGGCCTTTTAAAGGAGGGAGGCGGCGGTGGCTTGCGGGAGGGGCCGGGGAGGCGGAGTCCTCCCGGACTCGGGCGGCGGCGGCGGCGATTGGGACTCCGGTCCCGATCCAGAGCAGGAGGCAATGACACGAAGGGCCGGCTGGCCGGGCCATCGGCCTAGTCGGGTCTTGGGTTTTTTAAACAGTTTCACTAAACAAGAAAAATTCTAGAAAACAAAAATAAAATTCTAGAAATGCCAAAATAAATTTTTCACCGCCTAAACAAAATATTTAGAACGAGGTGAACATTTTCTTGGCCCTAAAATGCAGTTTTAAAAATGTGCAATTTTTCCTAAATTCAAATAAAATAGCGATAAACTCCAAAAAATATCTTATTTGATTTTTTATTAAACCTTCAATATTTCTTTATTTTGGGAAATTCATTTTATTCCCTCTCTCATATTTTTATAATAGAAAAAATTGAAGATAAAATAAATAAAATCAAATTATCCTATTTTCAGAATTTGAGAAAACTCAAATATGAAAATAAAGAAATCTCCAACTCTCTCCGTGGATCCTCGAGTTGCGTGAAATTTCTAGGATCAAGCCAAAAATGCAATAAAATATGATATACAAATGATGATCTATGTATAACATTCCAAATTGAAAATTTGGGATGTTACAGCCACTTGCTGAGAAGACATATGTTCTTCACCTCTAAATTTTCAATGCCGAGACCCCCTTGGTCTTTCGGCCTACAAATGATATCCCATTTAGCGAGTCTGTACTTTCGTTTTAGTTCGTCACTCTGCCAGAAGAAGCGCGATCAGTAGAAATCTAGCCTTTTCCGGACTCAAACTGGTACCTCGAAAAAGGATAATGGTACCTCGAAAAAGGATAAGAGAAACATAGGCATACTCGTGAGTACCGAATTAATGAGAATTAGTCGGCCTCCGTATGACATGAGCTTGCCCTTCCAACAGCTTAGTTTTTTTTTCAAACCGATCCTCAATGCACTTCCATTCTTTGTTGGACAGCTTGCGGTGGTGGATTGGTATACCCAAATACGTGAAGGGTAAATTGTTGGAAATATGCCCTAGAGGCAATAATAAATTGGTTATTATTATATTTCCTTGTTCATGATAATCGTTTATTATCCATGCTATAATTGTATTGATAGGA
Organism: Aegilops longissima; assembly: GCA_021605205.1. Lineage (NCBI taxonomy): Eukaryota > Viridiplantae > Streptophyta > Magnoliopsida > Poales > Poaceae > Aegilops > Aegilops longissima. Next base: position 323,904,846 of record CM038680.1, read on the forward strand.
AACTCATATACATGTGTGGATACATAGACAACACCATGTCCCTAGTAAGCCTCTAGTTGACTAGCTCGTTGATCAATAGATGCTTATGGTTTCCTGACCATGGACATTGGATGTCATTGATAACGGGATCACATCATTAGTAGAATGATGTGATGGACAAGACCCAATACTAAGCCTAGCACAAAGATCGTAGTTCGTATGCTAAAGCTTTTCTAATGTCAAGTATCTTTTCCTTAGACCATGAGATTGTGCAACTCCCGGATACCGTAGGAATGCTTTGGGTGTACCAAACGTCACAACGTAATCGGGTGACTATAAAGGTGCACTACGGTATCTCCGAAAGTGTCTCATGGGTTGGCACGAATCGAGACTGGGATTTGTCACTCCGTGTGACGGAGAGGTATCTCTGGGCCCACTCGGTAGGACATCATCATAATGTGCACAATGTGACCAAGGGGTTGATCATGGGATGATGTGTTACGGAACGAGTAAAGAGACTTGCCAGTAACGAGATTGAACAAGGTATCGGGATACCGACGATCGAATCTCGGGCAAGTACAATACCGCTAGACAAAGGGAATTGTATACGGGATCGATTGAGTCCTTGACATCGTGGTTCATCCGATGAGATCATCGTGGAACATGTAGGAGCCAACATGGGTATCCAGATCCGCTGTTGGTTATTGACCGGAGAACGTCTCGGTCATGTCTACATGTCTCCCGAACCCGTAGGGTCTACACATTAAGGTTCGATGGCGCTAGGGTTATAAAGGAAGTTTGTATGTGGTTACGAATGTTGTTCGAGTCCGGATGAGATCTCGGACGTCACGAGGAGTTCGGAATGGTCCGGAGGTAAAGATTTATATATGGAAAGTTGTTGTTCGGGTTCCTAAAAGGTTCGGGTTTTTTCGGTATTGTACCGGGAAGCTTCCAGAAGGTTCCGGAGGATTCCGGAGGGGTCCGGAGGTCCGGAAATTGTTCCACCACATCCAATACAGTAGCATGGGCTGTAGGAGGGCGCCCTAGCCTTAATGGGCTAGGGGCACCAGCCCCCCCAAGGCCCATGTGCATGGGAAGGGGAAAGCCCTAAAGGGGGAGGCCTCCACTTGACTTGGGAGGCACTCCTCCCCCCTTGGCCGCCCCCCCCCCTAGATGGGATCTAGGGCTGGCCGCACCCCTTTGGGTGGGGAAACCCTAAAGGGGGTGCAGCCCCCCCTTCCCCCTATATATAGTTGAGGTTTGGGGCTGCCATACACATGAGAACTTCTCCTCTTGGTGCAGCCCTACCTCTACTCCTCCTCCTCTCCTTGGTGCTTGGCGAAGCCTGCTGGGATTGCCACGCTCCTCCACCACCACGCCGTTGTGTTGCTGCTGGATGGAGTCTTCCTCAACCTCTCCCTCTCTCCTTGCTGGATCAAGGCATGGGAGACGTCACCGGGCTGTACGTGTGTTGAGCGCGAGGTGCCGTCCGTTCGGCACTAGGATCTCCGGTGATTTGAATCACGACAATGCGACTCCATCAACCCCGCTTCACATGAACGCTTCCGCTTAGCGATCTACAAGGGTATGTAGATGCACTCTCCTTCCCCTCGTTGCTAGTTTCTCCATAGATAGATCTTGGTGACACGTAGGAAAATTTTGAATTTCTGCTACGTTCTCCAACGGTGGCATCATGAGCTAGGTCTATTGCGTAGATTCTTTGCACGAGTAGAACACAAAGTAGTTGTGGGCGTTGATGATGTTCAATGTGCTTACCGTTACTAGTCCAATCTTGTTTCGACGGTATTGTGGGATGAAGCGGCCCGGACCGACCTTACACGTACTCTTACGTGAGACAGTTCCACCGATCGACATGCACTTGGTGCATAAGGTGGCTAGCGGTGCCGCCTCTCCACTTTAGTCGGAACGGATTCGATGAAAAGGGTCCTTATGAAGGGTAAATAGCAATTGACATATCACGTTGTGGTTTTGCGTAGGTAAGAAACGTTCTTGCTAGAAACCCATAGCAGCCACGTAAAACATGCAAACAACAATTAGAGGACGTCTAACTTGTTTTTGCAGGGTATGCTATGTGATGTGATATGGCCAAGAAGAATGTGATGAATGATATGTGATGTATGAGATTGATCATGTTCTTGTAATAGGAATCACGACTTGCATGTCGATGAGTATGACAAACGGCAGGAGCCATAGGAGTTGTCTTTATTTATTGTATGACCTGCGTGTCATTATACAGCGCCATGTAATTACTTTACTTTATTGCTAACCGGTAGCCATAGTAGTAGAAGTAATAGTTGGCGAGACAACTTCATGAAGACACGATGATGGAGATCATGATGATGGAGATCATGGTGTCATGCGGTGACGATGATGATCATGGAGCCCGAAGATGGAGATCAATGGAGCTATATGATATTGGCCATATCATGTCACTACTATATAATTGCATGTGATGTTTATTATGTTTATGCATCTTGTTTACTTAGAACGACGGTAGTAAATAAGATGATCCTTACAACAATTTCAAGAAGTGTTCTCCCTAAGCGTGCACCGTTGCTAAAGTTCGTCGCTTCTAAGCACCACGTGATGATCGGGTGTGATGGATTCTTACGTTCACATACAACGGGTGTAAGACGGATTTACACACGCCAAACACTTAGGGTTAACTTGACGAGCCTAGCATGTACTGACATGGCCTCGGAACACGAGAGACCGAAAGGTCGAGCATGAGTCGTATAGTAGATACGATCAACATGAAGATGTTCACCGATGATGACTAGTCCGTCTCACGTGATGATCGGACACGTCCTAGTTGACTCGGATCGTGTAATCACTTAGATGACTAGAGGGATGTCTATCTGAGTGGGAGTTCATAAGATGAACTTAATTATCCTGAACATAGTCAAAAGATCTTTGCAAATTATGTCGTAAGCTCGCGCTTTAGTTCCACCGTTTTAGATATGTTCCTAGAGAAAATATAGTTGAAAGTTGACAGTAGCGATTATGCGATCAGTAGAAAGCTTATGTCCTTAATGCACCGCTCAGTGTGCTGAACCCCAAGCGTCGCTTGTCGATGTTGCGAACGTCGGACATACACGTTTTGATAACTACGTGATAGTTCAGTTAAACGGTTTAGAGTTGAGGCACCAAAGACGTTTTTGAACGTCGCGGAACATATGAGATGTTTCGAGGGCTGAAATTGGGATTTCAGGCTCGTGCCCACGTCAAGAGGTATAAGACCTCCGACTATTTTCTTAGCCTGCAAACTAAGGGAGAAAAGCTCAATCGTTGAGCTTGTGCTCAGATTGTCTGAGTGCAACAATCACTTGAATCGAGTGGGAGTTGATCTTCCAGATGAGATAGTGATGTTTCTCCAAAGACATTGCCACCAAGCTGATAGAGCTTCGTGATGAACTATAACATATCAGGGATAGATATGATGAGCCTTGAGGTATTCGCGATGTTTGACACCACGAAAGTAGAAATCAAGAAGGAGCATCAATTGTTGATGGTTGGTGAAACCACTAGTTTCAAGAAGGGCAAGGGCAAGAAAGGATACTTCATGAAACGGCAAATCAGCTGCTGCTCTAGTGAAGAAACCCAAGGTTGAACCCAAACCCGAGACTAAGTGCTTCTGTAATGAGGGGAACAACCACTGGAGCAGAATTACCCTAGATACTTGGTAGATGAGAAGGCTGGCAAGGTCGATAGAAGTATATTGGATATAAATTATGTTAATGTGTACTTTACTAGTACTCCTAGTAGCACCAGGGTATTAAGATACCGGTTCGGTTGCTAAGTGTTAGTAACTCGAAATAAAAGAGCTACAGAATAAACAGAGACTAGCTAAAGGTGAGCTGACGATATGTGTTGGAAGTGTTTCCAAGTTTGATTTGATCAAACATCGCACGCTCCCTCTACCATCAAGATTAGTATTAAACCTGAATAATTGTCATTTCGTGATTGCGTTGAGCATTGACATGATTGGATTATGTCTATCGCAATACGGTTATTCATTTAAGGAGAATAATGGTTACTCTATTTATTTGAATAATACCTTCAATGGTCTTACACCTAAAAGAATGGTTTATTGAATCTCGATCGTAGTGATACACATTTTCATGCCAAAAGATATAAGATAGTAATGAAAGTACCACCTGCTTGTGGCACTGCCATTTGAGTCATATTGGTATAGAACGCATGAAGAAGCTCCATGTTGATGGATCTTTGGACTCACTCGTTTTGAAAAGTTTGAGACATGCGAACCATGTCTATTGGTGTATATGCATGAAGAAACTCCATGCAAATGGACCGTTTGGACTCACTTGATTTTTGAATCACTTGAGACATGCAAATCATACCACATGGGAAAGATGACTGAAAAGCCTCGGTTTCAGTAAAATGGAACAAGATAGCAACTTGTTGGAAGTAACACATTTTGATGTGTGCAGTCCAATGAGTGTTGAGGCATCAAATGAATATCGTTATGTTCTTACTTCACAGATGATTCGAGTAGATGTTGAGTATATTTACTTGATGAACACAAGTCTGAATTATTGAATGGTTCAAGTAAATTCAGAGTGAAGTTAAAGATCATCGTGACAAGAGGATAAAATGTCTATGATATGATCATAGAGATGAGTATCTGAGTTACGAGCTTTGGCACACAATTAAGACATTGTGGAAATTGTTTCACAATTAATACCGCCTGGAACATCATAGTTTGATGGTGTGTCTGAACATCATAGTTGCACCCTATAAGATATGGTGCGTACCATGATGTTTCTTATCGAATTACCACTATCGTTCATGGGTTAGGCATTAGTGACAACCACATTCAGTTTAAATAGGGCACCACGTGATTCCGTTGAGACGACACCGTTTGAAATATGGTTTAGAGAAACCTAAGCTGTCATTTCTTGAAAGTTTGGGGCTACGACGCTTATGTGAAAAAGTTTCAGGTTGATAAGCTCGAACCCAAAGCGGATAAAATGCATCTTCATAGGACACCCAAAACAGTTGGGTATACCTCCTAATTCAGATCCGAAAGCAATAGGGATTGTTTCTTGAATCGGATCCTTTATCGAGGAAAAGTTTGTCTCGAAAAGTTGAGTGGGAGGATGGTGGAGACTTGATGAGGTTATTGAACCGTCACTTCAACTAGTGTGTAGCAGGGCACAGGAAGTTGTTCCCGTGGCACCTACACCAATTGAAGTAGAAGCTTATGATAGTGATCATGAAGTTTGGATCAAGTCACTAACGTACCTCGTGGGGTGACAAGGATGCGTACTACTTGAGTGGTACTCAATCCTGTCTTGAAGGTCATGTTGCTAGACAACAATGAACCTCGAGCTATGGAGAAGCGATGGTGGGCCCAAATTCCGACAAATGGTTAGAAGCCATGAAATCCGAGATAGGATCCATGTATCAGAACAAAGCATAGACTTTGGTGGACTTGCCCGATGATCGGCAAGCCATTAAGATGAATGGATCTTTAAGAAGAAGACGGACGTGGACGGTAATATCACCGTCTATGAAGCTCGACTTGTGGCGAAGAGTTTTTCACAAGTTCAAGGAGTTGACTATGATGAGATTTTCTCATCCGTAGCAATGATTAAGTCCGTCGGAATCATGTTAGAATTAGCTGCATTTATGAAATCTGGCAGATGGATGTCAAAACAAGTTTCCTTACCAGTCTGCGTAAGGAAAGGTTGTATGTGATACAATCAGAAAGTTTTGTCGATCCTAAGGATGCTAAAAGGTATGCTAGCACCAGCAATCCTTCTAAGGACTGGAGTAAGCATCTCGGAGTTGGAATGTGCACTTTGATAAGATGATCAAAGATTTTAGGTTTATACAAAGTTTATGAGAAACTTGTATTTCCAAAGAAGTGAGTGGGAGCACTATAGAATTTCGATAAGTATATGTTGTTGACATATTGTTGATCGAAATGATGTAGAATTTCGTAAAGCATATAGGGTTATTTGAAAAGTGTTTTCAATAGAAAACCTGGATTAAGCTACTTGAACATTGAGCATCAAGATCTATAAGGATAGATCAAAATGCTTAATGGTACTTTCAAATGAGCACATACCTTGACATAATCTTGAAGGTGTTCAAGATGGATCACCAAAGAAGGAGTTCTTGCCTGAGTTGTAAGGTATGAAGTTAAGAGTTAAAGCTCGACCACGGCAGAAGAGAGAGAAAGGACGAAGGTCGTCCCCTATGCTTCAGACGTAGGCTCTATAGTATGCTATGTTGTGTACCGCACCGGAAGTGTGCCTTGCCATGAGTCTGTCAAGGGGTACAAGGATGATCCAGGAATGGATCATTGGACAGCGGTCAAAATTGTCCTTGCAGCAAATAAGGACATGTTTCTCGATTATGGAGGTGATAAAGAGTTCGGCGTAAAGGGTTACGTCGATGCAAGCTTTAACACCTATCCGAATGACTCTTAGTAGCAAACCGGATACGTATAGTGGAGCAACCATTTGGAATAGTTTCAAATGGAGCGTGGAAGCAGCATTTATAATATGACCTAGAAATTTGCAAAGCACACACGGATCTGAAAGGTTCAGATCCATTGACTAAAACCTCTCTCATAAGCAAAACATGATCAAACCCCAGAACTCATTGAGTCTTAATCACATGATGATGTGAACTAGTTTACAGACACTAGTAAACTCTTTGGATGTTAGTCACATGGCGATGTGACCTATCAGTGTTGATCACATGGCGATGTGAACTGGATTATTGACTCTAGTGCAAGTGGGAGACTGTTGGAAATATGCCCTAGAGGCAATAATAAATTGGTTATTATTATATTTCCTTGTTCATGATAATCGTTTATTATCCATGCTATAATTGTATTGATAGGAAACTCATATACATGTGTGGATACATAGACAACACCATGTCCCTAGTAAGCCTCTAGTTGACTAGCTCGTTGATCAATAGATGGTTACGGTTTCCGATCATGGACATTGGATGTCATTGATAACGGATCACATCATTAGTAGAATGATGTGATGGACAAGACCCAATACTAAGCCTAGCACAAAGATCGTAGTTCGTATGCTAAAGCTTTTCTAATGTCAAGTATCTTTTCCTTAGACCATGAGATTGTGCAACTCCGGATACCGTAGGAATGCTTTGGGTGTACCAAACGTCACAACGTGGCGGGTGACTATAAAGGTGCACTACGGTATCTCCGAAAGTGTCTGCATTGGGTTGGCACGAATCGAGACTGGATTTGTCACTCCGTGTGGCGGAGAGGTATCTCTGGGCCCACTCGGTAGGACATCATCATAATGTGCACAATGTGTCCAAGGGGTTGATCACGGGATGATGTGTTACGGAACGAGTAAAGAGACTTGCCGGTAACGAGATTGAACAAGGTATCGGGATATCGACGATCGAATCTCGGGCAAGTACAATACCGCTAGACAAAGGGAATTGTATACGGGATCGATTGAGTCCTTGACATTGTGGTTCATCCGATGAGATCATTGTGGAACATGTGGGAGCCAACATGGGTATCCAGATCCCGCTGTTGGTTATTGACCGGAGAACGTCTCGGTCATGTCTACATGTCTCCCGAACCCGTAGGGTCTACACTTAAGGTTCAAGACGCTAGGGTTATAAAGGAAGTTTGTATGTGGTTACGAATGTTGTTGAGTCCGGATGAGATCTCGGACGTCACGAGGAGTCCGGAATGGTCCGGAGGTAAAGATTTATATATGGAAAGTTGTTGTTCGGGTTCTGGAAAAGGTTCGGGTTTTTTCGGTATTGTACCGGGAAGCTTCCAGAAGGTTCCGGAGGATTCCGGAGGGGTCCGGAGGTCCGGAAATTGTTCCACCACATCCAATACAGTAGCATGGGCTGTAGGAGGGCTCCCTAGCCTTAATGGGCCAGGGGCACCAGCCCCCCCAAGGCCCATGCGCATGGGAAGGGGAAAACCCTAAAGGGGGAGGCCTCCACTTGACTTGGGAGGCACTCCTCCTCCCTTGGCCGCCCCCCCTAGATGGGATCTAGGGCTGGCCGCACCCCTTGGGGTGGGGAAACCCTAAAGGGGGCGCAGCCCCCCCTTCCCCCTATATATAGTTGAGGTTTGGGGCTGCCATACACATGAGAACTTCTCCTCTTGGTGCAGCCCTACCTCTACTCCTCCTCCTCTCCCTTGGTGCTTGGCGAAGCCCTGCGGGATTGCCACGCTCCTCCACCACCACCACGCCGTTGTGTTGCTGCTGGATGGAGTCTTCCTCAACCTCTCCCTCTCTCCTTGCTGGATCAAGGAATGGGAGACGTCACCGGGCTGTACGTGTGTTGAACGCGGAGGTGCCGTCCGTTCGGCACTAGGATCTCCGGTGATTTGAATCACGACGAGTACGACTCCATCAACCCCGTTCACATGAACGTTTCCGCTTAGCGATCTACAAGGGTATGTAGATGCACTCTTCTTCCCCTCGTTGCTAGTTTCTCCATAGATAGATCTTGGTGACACGTAGGAAAATTTTGAATTTCTGCTACGTTCTCCAACGGTGGCATCATGAGCTAGGTCTATTGCGTAGATTCTTTGCACGAGTAGAACACAAAGTAGTTGTGGGCGTTGATGATGTTCAATGTGCTTACCGTTACTAGTCCAATCTTGTTACGACGGTATTGTGGGATGAAGCGTCCGGACCGACCTTACGTACTCTTTCGTGAGAGACAGTTCCACCGATCGACATGCACTTGGTGCATAAGGTGGCTAGCGGGTGCCGCCTCTCCACTTTAGTCGGAACGGATTCGATGAAAAGGGTCCTTATGAAGGGTAAATAGCAATTGACATATCACGTTGTGGTTTTGCGTAGGTAAGAAACGTTCTTGCTAGAAACCCATAGCAGCCACGTAAAACATGCAAACAACAATTAGAGGACGTCTAACTTGTTTTTGCAGGGTATGCTATGTGATGTGATATGGCCAAGAAGAATGTGATGAATGATATGTGATGTATGAGATTGATCATGTTCTTGTAATAGGAATCACGACTTGCATGTCGATGAGTATGACAACCGGCAGGAGCCATAGGAGTTGTCTTTATTTATTGTATGACCTGCCTGTCATTATACAGCGCCATGTAATTACTTTACTTTATTGCTAACCGGTAGCCATAGTAGTAGAAGTAATAGTTGGCGAGACAACTTCATGAAGACACGATGATGGAGATCATGATGATGGAGATCATGGTGTCATGCCGGTGACGATGATGATCATGGAGCCCCGAAGATGGAGATCAATGGAGCTATATGATATTGGCCATATCATGTCACTACTATATAATTGCATGTGATGTTTATTATGTTTATGCATCTTGTTTACTTAGAACGACGGTAGTAAATAAGATGATCCTTACAACAATTTCAAGAAGTGTTCTCCCTAACGTGCACCGTTGCTAAAGTTCGTCGCTTCTAAGCACCACGTGATGATCGGGTGTGATGGATTCTTACGTTCACATACAACGGGTGTAAGACAGATTTACACACGAAACACTTAGGGTTAACTTGACGAGCCTAGCATGTACAGACATGGCCTCGGAACACAGAGACCGAAAGGTCGAGCATGAGTCGTATAGTAGATACGATCAACATGAAGATGTTCACCGATGATGACTAGTCCGTCTCACGTGATGATCGGACACGGCCTAGTTGACTCGGATCGTGTAATCACTTAGATGACTAGAGGGATGTCTATCTTAGTGGGAGTTCATAAGATGAACTTAATTATCCTGAACATAGTCAAAAGATCTTTGCAAATTATGTCGTAAGCTCGCGCTTTAGTTCCACCGTTTTAGATATGTTCCTAGAGAAAATATAGTTGAAATTTGACAGTAGCGATTATGCGATCAGTAGAAAGCTTATGTCCTTAATGCACCGCTCAGTGTGCTGAACTCCAAGCGTCGCTTGTCGATGTTGCGAACATCGGACATATACGTTTTGATAACTACGTGATAGTTCAGTTAAACGGTTTAGAGTTGAGGCACCAAAGACGTTTTTCGAAACGTCGCGGAACATATGAGATGTTTCGAGGGCTGAAATTGGGACTTCAGGCTCGTGCCCACGTCAAGAGGTATAAGACCTCCGACTATTTTCTTAGCCTGCAAACTAAGGGAGAAAAGCTCAATCGTTGAGCTTGTGCTCAGATTGTCTGAGTGCAACAATCACTTGAATCAAGTGGGAGTTGATCTTCCAGATGAGATAGTGATGTTTCTCCAAAGACATTGCCACCAAGCTGATAGAGCTTCGTGATGAACTATAACATATTAGGGATAGATATGATGATCCTTGAGGTATTCGCGATGTTTGACACCACGAAAGTAGAAATCAAGAAGGAGCATCAATTGTTGATGGTTGGTGAAACCACTAGTTTCAAGAAGGGCAAGGGCAAGAAAGGATACTTCATGAAACGGCAAATCAGCTGCTGCTCTAGTGAAGAAACCCAAGGTTGAACCCAAACCCGAGACTAAGTGCTTCGTAATGAGGGAACAACCATCGGAGCAGAATTACCCTAGATACTTGGTAGATGAGAAGGCTGGCAAGGTCGATAGAAGTATATTGGATATACATTATGTTAATGTGTACTTTACTAGTACTCCTAGTAGCACCGGGTATTAAGATACCGTTCGGTTGCTAAGTGTTAGTAACTCGAAATAAAAGAGCTACGAATAAGCGGAGACTAGCTAAAGGTGAGTGACGATATGTGTTGAAGTGTTTCCAAGTTTGATTTGATCAAACATCGCACGCTCCCTCTACCATCAAGATTAGTATTAAACCTGAATAATTGTCATTTGGTGATTGCGTTGAGCATTGACATGATTGGATTATGTCTATCGCAATACGGTTATTCATTTAAGGAGAATAATGGTTACTCTATTTATTTGAATAATACCTTCAATGGTCTTACACCTAAAAGAATGGTTTACTGAATCTCAATCGTAGTGATACACATTTTCATGCCAAAAGATATAAGATAGTAATGATAGTACCACCTGCTTGTGGCACTGCCATTTGAGTCATATTGGTATAGAACGCATGAAGAAGCTCCATGTTGATGGATCTTTGGACTCACTCGTTTTGAAAAGTTTGAGACATGCGAACCATGTCTATTGGTGTATATGCATGAAGAAACTCCATGCAAATGGACCGTTTGGACTCACTTGATTTTTGAATCACTTGAGACATGCAAATCATACCACATGGGCAAGATGACTGAAAAGCCTCGGTTTCAGTAAAATGGAACAAGATAGCAACTTGTTAGAAGTAACACATTTTGATGTGTGCAGTCCAATGAGTGTTGAGGCATGCAGTGAATATCGTTATGTTCTTACTTCACAGATGATTCGAGTAGATGTTGAGTATATTTACTTGATGAACACAAGTCTGAATTATTGAATGGTTCAAGTAAATTCAGAGTGAAGTTAAAGATCATCGTGACAAGAGGATAAAATGTCTATGATATGATCATAGAGATGAGTATCTGAGTTACGAGCTTTGGCACACAATTAAGACATTGTGGAAATTGTTTCACAATTAATACCGCCTGGAACATCATAGTTTGATGGTGTCTCTGAACATCATAGTTGCACCCTATTAGATATGGTGCGTACCATGATGTTTCTTATCGAATTACCACTATCGTTCATGGGTTAGGCATTAGTGACAACCACATTCACTTTAAATAGGGCACCACGTGATTCCGTTGAGACGACACCGTTTGAAATATGGTTTAGAGAAACCTAAGCTGTCATTTCTTGAAAGTTTGGGGCTACGACGCTTATGTGAAAAAGTTTCAGGTTGATAAGCTCGAACCCAAAGCGGATAAAATGCATCTTCATAGGACACCCAAAACAGTTGGGTATACCTCCTAATTCAGATCCGAAAGCAATAGGGATTGTTTCTTGAATCGGATCCTTTATCGAGGAAAAGTTTGTCTCGAAAAGTTGAGTGGGAGGATGGTGGAGACTTGATGAGGTTATTGAACCGTCACTTCAACTAGTGTGTAGCAGGGAACAGGAAGTTGTTCCCGTGGCACCTACACCAATTGAAGTAGAAGCTTATGATAGTGATCATGAAGTTTCGGATCAAGTCACTAACGTACCTCGTAGGGTGACAAGGATGCGTACTACTTCAGAGTGGTACTCAATCATGTCTTGAAGGTCATGTTGCTAGACAACAATGAACCTACGAGCTATGGAGAAGTAGTCGTGGGCCCAAATTCCGACAAATGGTTAGAAGCCATGAAATCCGAGATAGGATCCATGTATCAGAACAAAGCATAGACTTTGGTGGACTTGCCCGATGATCGGCAAGCCATTAAGATGAATGGATCTTTAAGAAGAAGACGGACATGGACGGTAATATCACCGTCTATGAAGCTCGACTTGTGGCGAAGAGTTTTTCACAAGTTCAAGGAGTTGACTACGATGAGATTTTCTCATCCGTAGCAATGCTTAAGTCCGTCGGAATCATGTTAGCATTAGCTGCATTTATGAAATCTGGCAGATGGATGTCAAAACAAGTTTCCTTACCAGTCTGCGTAAGGAAAGGTTGTATGTGATACAATCAGAAAGTTTTGTCGATCCTAAGGATGCTAAAAGGTAAGCTAGCACCTGCGAGCCTTCTAAGGACTGGAGTAAGCATCTCGGAGTTGGAATGTGCACTTTGATAAGATGATCAAAGATTTTAGGTTTATACAAAGTTTATGAGAAACTTGTATTTCCAAAGAAGTGAGTGGGAGCACTATAGAATTTCTGATAAGTATATGTTGTTGACATATTGTTGATCAGAAATGATGTAGAATTTTTGTAAAGCATATAGGGTTATTTGAAAAGTGTTTTTCAATAGAAAACCTGGATTAAGCTACTTGAACATTGAGCGTCAAGATCTATAAGGATAGATCAAAAATGCTTAATGGTACTTTCAAATGAGCACATACCTTGACATAATCTTGAAGGTGTTCAAGATGGATCAGTCAAAGAAGGAGTTCTTGCCTGAGTTGTAAGGTATGAAGTTAAGAGTTAAAGCTCGACCAGGCGTAAGAGAGAGAAAGGAAGAAGGTCGTCCCTATGCTTCGGACGTAGGCTCTATAGTATGCTATGTTGTGTACCGCACGGAAGTGTGCCTTGCCATGAGTCGATCAAGGGGTACAAGAATGATCCAGAATGGATCATTGGACAATGATCAAAATTGTCCTTGCAGCAAATAAGGACATGTTTCTCGATTATGGAGGTGATAAAGAGTTCGGCGTAAAGGGTTACGTCGATGCAAGCTTTAACACCTATCCGAATGACTCTTAGTAGCAAACCGGATACGTATAGTGGAGTAACCATTTGGAATAGTTTCAAATGGAGCGTGGAAGCAGCATTTATAATATGACCTAGAAATTTGCAAAGCACACACGGATCTGAAAGGTTCAGATCCATTGACTAAAACCTCTCTCATAAGCAAAACATGATCAAACCCCAGAACTCATTGAGTCTTAATCACATGATGATGTGAACTAGTTTACAGACACTAGTAAACTCTTTGGATGTTAGTCACATGGCGATGTGACCTATCAGTGTTGATCACATGGCGATGTGAACTGGATTATTGACTCTAGTGCAAGTGGGAGACTGTTGGAAATATGCCCTAGAGGCAATAATAAATTAGTTATTATTATATTTCCCTGTTCATGATAATCGTTTATTATCCATGCTATAATTGTATTGATAGGAAACTCATATACATGTGTGGATACATAGACAACACCATGTCCCTAGTAAGCCTCTAGTTGACTAGCTCGTTGATCAATAGATGGTTACGGTTTCCTGACCATGGACATTGGATGTCATTGATAACGGGATCACATCATTAGTAGAATGATGTGATGGACAAGACCCAATACTAAGCCTAGCACAAAGATCGTAGTTCAGTATGCTAAAGCTTTTCTAATGTCAAGTATCTTTTCCTTAGACCATGAGATTGTGCAACTCCGGATACCGTAGGAATGCTTTGGGTGTACCAAACATCACAACGAATCGGGTGACTATAAAGGTGCACTACAGGTATCTCCAAAAGTGTCTGTGGGTTGGCACGAATCGAGATCGGATTTGTCACTCCGTGTGACGGAGAGGTATCTCTGGGCCCACTCGGTAGGACATCATCATAATGTGCATAATGTGACCAAGGGGTTGATCACGGGATGATGTGTTACGGAACGAGTAAAGAGACTTGCCGGTAACGAGATTGAACAAGGTATCGGGATACCGACGATCGAATCTCGGGCAATTACAATACCGCTAGACAAAGGGAATTGTATACGGGATCGATTGAGTCCTTGACATCGTGGTTCATCCGATGAGATCATCGTGGAACATGTGGGAGCCAACATGGGTATCCAGATCCCGCTGTTGGTTATTGACCGGAGAACGTCTCGGTCATGTCTACATGTCTCCCGAACCCGTAGGGTCTACACACTTAAGGTTCGGTGACGCTAGGGTTATAAAGGAAGTTTGTATGTGGTTACCGAATGTTGTTCGAGTCCGGATGAGATCTCGGACGTCACGAGGAGTTCGGAATGGTCCGGAGGTAAAGATTTATATATGGAAAGTTGTTGTTCGGTTAGGAAAAGGTTCGGGTTTTTCGGTATTGTACCGGAAGCTTCGGAAGGTTCGGAGGATTCGGAGGGGTCCGGAGATCCGGAAATTGTTCCACCACATCCAATACAGTAGCATGGGCTGTAGGAGGCGCCCTAGCCTTAATGGGCCAGGGCACCAGCCCCCAAGGCCCATGCGCATGGGAAGGGAAACCCTAAAGGGAGGCCTCCACTTGACTTGGGAGGCACTCCTCCCTTGGCCGCCCCCCCTAGATGGGATCTAGGGCTGGCCGCACCCCTTGGGGTGGGGAAACCCTAAAGGCGGCGCAGCCCCCCCTTCCCCCTATATATAGTTGAGGTTTGGGGCTGCCATACACATGAGAACTTCTCCTCTTGGTGCAGCCCTACCTCTACTCCTCCTCCTCTCCCTTGGTGCTTGGCGAAGCCCTGCGGGATTGCCACGATCCTCCACCACCACCACGCCGTTGTGTTGCTGCTGGATGGAGTCTTCCTCAACCTCTCCCTCTCTCCTTGCTGGATCAAGGCATGGGAGACGTCACCGGGCTGTACGTGTGTTGAACGCGGAGGTGCCGTCCGTTCGGCACTAGGATCTCCGGTGATTTGAATCACGACGAGTACGACTCCATCAACCCCGTTCACATGAACGCTTCCGCTTAGCGATCTACAAGGGTATGTAGATGCACTCTCCTTCCCCTCGTTGCTAGTTTCTCCATAGATAGATCTTGGTGACACGTAGGAAAATTTTGAATTTCTGCTACGTTCTCCAACATAAAGACCCCAATTCATACCCTAACAATTGTTTGTAAGCTTCTTATTCGTCTTTAGCTCTTCCAAAGCAGAACAATTCACTTTTATGGAAGTTAATTTTTAACCCCGACAATTGTTCGAACAGGCATAACACAAGCTTCATGTTCCTTGCTTTTGCCAAATCATGCTCCATGAAGATGATAGTTTCATCAGCGTACTGTAGGATGGACACTCCTCCGTCAACTAAATGCGGAACGAGGCCACCTACCTGGCCATCATGCTTAGCCCTTCCTATTAGGATTGTCAACATGTCGACCACTATGTTGAACAGAATCGGTGACATCGGGTCTCCATGCCTTAAATTGTGTGTCTGGAAGTAATGACATATCTCATCATTCACTTTGATTCCAACACTCTCTTTTTGCGTGAAAGAGTCTACCTGGTTTCTCCAGGACTGATCGAAACCTTTCATACGTAAGGCCTGCTGAAGAAATGGCCATTTTACCTTATCGTATGCTTTCTAAAAATCCACTTTGAAAACCACCCCATCTAGTTTTTTCGTATGGATTTCATGGAGAGTTTCATGAAGGACTGCCACCCCTTCTAGGATGTTTCTCTCCGGCAAGAAAGCAGTCTGAGACGGCTGCACCACAGAATGCGCAATCTGCGTAAGCCTATTAGTCCTTGCAGAAATCTACAAACTAGTAGTATGTTTCATCTGTTATCTACTAGAGTTTGGACACATCCATTTACAAATTCATATTGATGTATGTGATACACATATCTTCTTATTTCATATCATATACGTGCGACAATTGTTACTTGATGAGGATGCATCTCGCTGGAGAACCTTCAGCGCCGCGCAACCTTAGTGGCAAGCAATGCAAGGTGTATATTCCAGTGCCAACATGTTCAAGGTTTAATGCTTCCACAAGGATGACTTCCTGAAAGGAACAGATAACAGGTTTAAAAGGAGTCTCAATCTGGTTTTTAGGGATTTTACATGGAGAGTGATCTCAATATCGAAACCAATGTTTCTTTGGAAGACATGGAAATTACAAGTAGCAAAAGGGTTACTACCGAACAACCAATTTTTATGTTGAATATAACCTTTTCGTATCTTCCAAATATGGATGAGATTGATTTGAACTAAACGGGTTTATGTAATATGTCACCTCCCTAAGATATGTTCCCACAGAGACCGGTTTACCACTCGAATGGGTTTAAACCCTTACCCTTTTATCAAGAAAAACTAGATGAGCTGGAATACATTCATCATATGCTCCCACAGACAAGTAATCAACTCCTGCACGAACAAAATATTAATTAAGATTAGAGAAGAGAATGTGAGGAATATGGGAGACTAAGACCAAAGATATATTACATGTTCAGTAAGTTAAAACTTAAAATCAGCCATTTTCGCTTTGGTGATTTACCACACATTATTGGTAGCAACAGTATTGCTGATGAAAAACATATCTTGCAAATTTAATCGAAAGACTGTTGTGCACAAAGTGGATGAATACACTTCGACTTACCAACTAGTTGGATGTCAGTGTTATCAATCAACCATTGAGCACCGTCCTCCATGAAGCCAACATAACTTGAATCAAACTCTTTCTTCCACATAAGCTTTCTGCATTAAGGAATGTTTGATATAGTTTATACTACATAGTCTTTATTAAATAATAACTCACTTCGAATATGATATACATTTTGCTCCATAAGAAAAGGTCATACACACTCAATTAAAAATTGAGTACCAGGAACATTAAACAAATCAATGAACCAACATCATATATCAAATATACAATTAAAATGGGTTGATCCACTAAAAGGAAATATAAACAAAGACCGATATTGAAATTTCTATTGTTTCTTATTGCGTTAGCACATGCATTTTATATTCAATTTACATGATTAATATTACCTAACTCATGCGCACAACATAGACAACGTAACTGCAAGGGAACTATTGAAAATATTTGGATATGCTTATCTTTTCTATAACGTACTTTAGTTGTCATGCTTAAAATTGCATGTTCATACGATTTTTTTTGTTCAATACTCCCTTCGTCCGGAATTACTTGTCGTAGGAGTGGATGTATCTAGACGTATCTTAGTTCTAGATACATCCATTTCTATCCATTTTTGAGACAAGTAATTTCGGACGAAGGGAGTATATATGTTCTTTTGATATGGACTATGAAGTTAAAAATAATTGGCAACCAGTGTTAAACAGTAATAAGATCATACCATGAAAATCCAACTATAGAAGTGTAGGATGTGGGCTCAATTGAACCCCACACCACCCCCCCACACACACACAATTCTGTAAAACAGTCTAAATTTTCTGGCCTACAGACGGCAGTGATCACAACGTTATTAAGAAAAATAACATAAGATGTAATTCCAAGTGTTAAATCCACCTCAATTTTCTGATCGGCAGAGATGACGA
Source organism: Aegilops longissima (assembly GCA_021605205.1). NCBI lineage: Eukaryota > Viridiplantae > Streptophyta > Magnoliopsida > Poales > Poaceae > Aegilops > Aegilops longissima. The sequence goes on from CM038680.1 coordinate 323,922,685, forward strand.
GGTTAAAAATTACATAATATGCTAACTTAGGTTTATTGTGTCCCATCACCATCATAGAGTAAAACCACCATGTGTTGTATGTACACACAACACACATATACATGAATGTGATGCAAGTTCTTGTGTGCATGCATAGTATGTTGGTACTACCTGTCGGTATTTAAGGTTCGGAAGAGTACACGGCGGACTCCTTTAGGAATATGCAAGGACTCCATGACATCAGCTGCAAGAAAAGGAATTTGTATTTGGGGGTGTTTTTAATGAACATATATGCACACATTGCCTACCATGAGTCCATGAAACATTATGAAACAATATAATTTGAGGTGGCAGAACCAGTATTACATGATCATGATGTAACATGGAAATATCATCTTTACAGTTCAAAATGAAACGCAGTGGTGTGCGCACATATATAATTCTCGCTTGCGCTCTTAATCCTGACAATTTGCTATTTTTACTTTCCAATTGGTGTGTCTTACAAGGACACAAATTTGACATATGCCAATTTAAATATCTGAAACCAAATTTGTCAACCGGGTGAGATTACTTCCTGAAATTCAAAAATGTAACATTTTTTTAATTTAAATTCAGACATGTGAGATTACATCATGAAATTCAAAATGTAATACTTTTTTTTGCACGGGTCAGAGTGATTGGGCTTTCCCCTAAACAATACAGATAACATTTGGACATGAACACGTACATGTCTAGATTTTTTGTATTTTTTTTCACATTTACTAAACTATTTTAGAGCGAATGCTCCCTGGAGCCTAATTGAATAGCTGACTTTATGAACCCTGAAATATGAAAGTGGAGTGGGGGTTTATGTAGTTTACCTGTTATGTTGCTGTCCCTTGGAACATCTACCAATAGCGCTGGTCCTGCGGCACACCAGATTACAAGTCAGAGACTCAAAATTATTCCTGTGATCGATAATTAGTACCACTAATGAATCACATGCCTACTGCTAGCTACCTAGCCAGCGATTGAGGTAATATCATTGACAGTATAAAACTTGCATCTAATGTTCAGTTTAGTGCTAAAAGTTAAAAAATATATCATTGCAGTCGCATAACTTGCCTATGCATGTAGATACGGTCAGTTCTTCCATATCTAGTTGTATTCCGTGCTCACACGGCGTGTCAGCATGAATCCGGCCCACATGCCCGTGGCCGGGAGTGGTGAGGCGTTGGGTGAGCCACACACTATCTATTATTTTTGCAGAACGTACCCTCGACTTTTATTTAATTACGCACCTTCCAGCACATGGTTCGTGAGAAACAGGAATAAAACATAGCACCAAGGGTTTCTATCCGATATCCTCCACTCCGTAAAGAATTATTTAAACATTGTAAAAAATTTAAAAAGTAAAAACTATTTAAACATTGTAAAAAAGACAAATTGCATTTTAAAATTGTTCACGCATTTAAAAAAAATGTTCATGCGTGGAATAGAAATGTCCGTGTGTATGTTGTTATTTATCTTGTTCTGTTTAAGAAAACTACGTGGGAAATAGAAATTCTCCATGACATATGCGGATATCACGGGGAGAGTGGGGTCATTCTGACTAAGTGGTCTATTTTTTTTCAAATTTAAAATTATTTATATTTTAAATTTCTTTCGGATAAATCAGCTGAACTCTATTTTCTTTTATCTAGATTTTCAAATTTAAAATTATTCGAATTAAAAAAAAATTTCCACTGATTTGTCCGAAAGAAATTTACGTACATTTATTCTGCACTACATCTTCTTTTATCTAGATTTCTTAATTTAAAATTATTCAAATTCAAAGAGAATAGTTGATTTGTCCAAAAAATGTACGTATATGCACACTGACCTATATTTTCCTTTATCAAGAGTAAAAATTTAAAGTTATACGAATTCAAACAAAATTCCGTTGATTTGTTCAAAAAATTACGTACAATCATTCTGAGCTATATTTTATTTTATCTAGATTTTCAAATTTAAATTATTCAATTCAGACAAAAAATTCATTGATTTGTCCAAAATAATTTATGTTCTTTCATTATGCACTAGAATTTTAAGTTAAAATTATTAGAATTCAAACAAAAATTTACTTGATGTGTCCAAGAAATTTACTACATTCATTCTGCGCTGTATTTCCTTTTTCCAAGATTTTCAAAATTAAAATTATTCAAAATCAAACAAAAAATTAGTTGATTTGTCCCAAAAAAGTATACAGTATAAGTTGTTTTCTTACACAGAAAAAAAAGAAACAAGAATACAGAAGATAAATTGTGTATATCTCACAAGCGGCGAGGTCATAGGTTCGAACCGAGGCTTTCCCTTTTTTGCACACCCTTTTTTGCGATTTTTTACATTAATTCGTACTGTCCATGTTATATAAAGTTAACAGTACTACCTAATCGTTTAATGCCAGTTGGTCGAGTGGTTATCTATCCGCTGCTAATTGCAGTAGGTCATGGGTTTGAATCGCAGCCCCGATTTGGCACTTTTATATTTATACGAGGATTTTCTGCATAAATAAATAAAATGCAAAGGTGCTTTCTGCAGAAAAAAACAGTGCTCGTTGATCCCCTTGCGCTATTTTTTTATCATTTTTCTTGCAAAACACTATGTGCTGACAGATGCATAATTAAATCAAAGCCGAAGTTGTTTTTTGTAAACAATAGATAATACTTGGCCCATCCAACGCCTCACCACTCCAGTCACTGACGTGTGCGTCGCATTCATGCTGATACGCCAGGTAGCACTAGATATGGCTGAATACGGAAGAAAGACCGTATTTGCCACTGATATTACCTCCAGCGATTTATTTGTAGGATCAAAAAATAAGAAGCGTATGCGTGGCGTACCGTTGAGGACGGCGAGATCGAGCGTGTCGACGTCGAAGCCGGCGTCGTAGTAGTGCTCGAAGACGTGGCCCGGCGCGTCGACGTGGGTGCCGGAGTGCGCCGTGAGCCGGAGCTCGGAGAAGTTGGCGATGTCGGAGCCGTTGCGCATGGAGCGCGCCAGCCGCAGGAACCCGGGCGTGCCCTCCGCCGACTCGAACGCCGGCATGTCCTCCCGGTAGTAGTGGCTGATGTCCAGGATCCGCCCCCCGTCGAACTCCTCGCGCCTCTCCGGCACAGGCACCGCCGCCTCCTCCTTCACGCCGCACGCCGGCTCGGCCTCGGTGGCGCCGTAGCCAGGGTACGCCGGTTCGCCGGAGGCTACGGTGGCGCCCACGAGTAGCAGGAGGAGGAAGGGGAGGAGCTCCATGGCCGTGGGGTTGGAGTGTTCGCTTCTGTTACGCATGCGGCCGGTCAAAAAAGAACAAGGTGTGTGTGTATGGATCATTGGTACTTTGGTAGGTGATGGTCTGATGGAGATGGACGTTTGCCATCATCTTGTATAGTCTTCTTCTTCGGAAAAAGAATCATGCCAAATCTTCTGTTGGGGCGGCTAGGGGTAGTTAATTCAGCAAAAGATACTTCGAGGATTTTACATGGACATGGATGTACATGCAGATAGGGACGGAGCTCCATGGAGTGTTCGCTTATTCGACCGGTCAAATGGTCAATGGTCAGCTGGGTGATGGAAATGGACAGAGAGGAATTTTCGTCACCCTTGTTTGCGATCATCTTCTATACGCGAATCATGTCGAATCGGATCAGTCGTTGGGGCAGCTAGGAACTGGAGTAGTTAATTTGGTAAACGATATTTTGAGGATTGTCCTGAATAAATAAATAAATAGGAAGGACAAAGGAACGGAGTGAAAGAGTTTTTAAGAAACTGGGGATTCACAAGGCTCTCTAGAGAGTTCGAATCCCTCCCTTTCCGCTCCCTAGGATCATTTGGGACTTTCGAAAGAATTCTGACCTCCGGATTTTCTCATATTTGCAGAAGAAGAAAGGCTATCAAGATATCTACGAATACACCGTTAAAAAGCCAACGTTAGGCGCCGATCGGATGGCCCAAATTTTGGCCGGCTGCGGGTGAGCCATAGGATTAGGCCACTCGTGCTATTTGATCTTGAGCGGAAAAGAAATTCCCATCTCTTCATGCGCTCGTCTCTGTCCCATATCGCCCCACGTGTTCGCCTGTGGCAACCCGATTCGCATGGAGTAGGGGGCCTTCGTACGTCAGCCTAGGATAACACCTAACACGCGACAGGTACATGATACAACATTTCAGGTACAAAAATATATGGCATTTACATGACATGGAGTATTACATCATTGATGAATACAATGGTTGGCATAGCTCTAAGGCTGGCTAAATGGCGGCGGAAGTCTGGGTTTAGCGGCTCGACGACTCTGGCTGGGCTCCACAACTCACAGGACTGGCAAGGTTACGGCCTAGCGCGACAAGTCTTCTCCTGCAATCTGGCCACGTGCAAGGCCAAGTGAGTACTTTGAATATACTCGCAAGACGACCAAATACATAGCATCCAAACAAGCAGATGACAAAGCAAGTACCGTGCGCATGCAAAAATTTACCTCATAACAATAACTAAGCATGGCATGATATTAACAGGGCACATGGATCAAACTAAACATTGACATATCCCAGCATATTTTAGCATGGCATATCATAGCATTTCATCACATTGCATGGAATGGCATAGATGTATCTACAAAGCATGGATATATGCATGAAACTATGCTGGAAAGTAAACTACCATTTACCTCCCGTGGAGAATGAAAGCAGTATAATGTTCATCAATCACTTACTCTGCCACTGCCCCTCTAGGCCAACTCATGACTCACCGAGATCTCATCTCGTGATAATGCCTGAAACAACCTCCGTGACATCTTGCGACTATCTCATAGTTTGAGTCACCACATTCTTTATAACACATTATTTATCAAATTAGTTATATTAGGTTTATCCTCCATTTCGACCAAGACCCGACAGTGTGACCTAGTACGAACTGTGTCCATGACCGAGGACACGGCTATCGATAGTTTATACACTCTGCAGAGGTTAGCACATTGTACGCACACCACAGAACCCATGGCCTCGTGCTTCTATTCGGGTGGACCAACGGCGTTCCGACGAAACCGATCTATTGCATGACACTCTCTCGGCCACTCCGACCGACTCCCCTTTGGGCTAAGTCGTGGGTGGCCCCGATGCCACTCTGGACATCCAACGGCCACCGTCGTGGCAAAACAAAATGGTCCCGAACGAGGACATTGAAAGGATCAAGATGGACCTAGAGGAGGGGTGAATAGGTACAATTACAAAATTTAATTATTACTTAGCAATTTTAGGCAATAATGCGGAATATAAAAGTGAGCCTAACAATTGCAAGTATGATGCTAAGAGCTAAGCAAGGTAAACGAGTAACACAAATATGTGAGTAAGCAAGCACAATATGATATAAGTAAGGCCTAAGGGACAAGTAACCACAAGTAGGAAGTTAGGGTTAGGGATAATCGCAACTTCGAGAGACGAGGATGTATGCCGATGTTCACTTCCTTGGAGGGAAGCTACGTCACCGTTAGAGAGGTGGATGTTACCACGAAGGCACACTAACGCCACGAAGGCTCACCCTATTCTCCCTTTGAGACAACACCACAAAGGCATTTCTCAACCACTAGTGGTAGACCTTGGGGTGATCTCCAAACCCTCACAAACTTTCCGGGGATAATCACAATGGTCAATTCCTCTCCGAAAGACTCCTACCGCCTAGGAGTCTCCAACCTCCAAGAGTAACAAGAACGATGGGGAAAAGCTCAAAACTTACTCAAATCACGAATTCCTTTGGTGCAAAAAAGGGGAAGGAGTGGATCTGTCACTTGGATGGACAACTTCTCTCAAATGGTCTCAAATCCCTTAGGGATCTAAGATTTGGTGTAGGAGAGTGAGAGAGAGAGAGAGAGAGTGAAATGTGTTCTAGGGATTGCTCAAAGTGAATGGTCAACCCTCTCCCGCGGGGGAAGAGGGCTATATATAGTGTGGGTGCAAATATGGTCATTGTATTGTAAGTGACAGGGTAGGCCGGACATCTGGCCTAGCGTAGTACATGTGAAGTGAAGTAGAAAACATAGGGGCCGGACATCCGAGGCACAGCCCGGACATCCGGTGAGACTGGAAGACCCGGACATCCCGCAAGATGGCCGGACATCCGGCTAGTTCACAGAACTGAAACGCTCATTGGATAGCTCGAGCCGGACATCCGGCATGGACAGCCCGGAAATCCGGGGAGCATGGAGAGCCCGGACATCCGGAAGTAGACACCAGCACATAGTGCTCTCTGGATAGCAGGGTCCGGATATCCGGCGTGCGGGCCAGATATCCGGCAGGTGGCCCGGACATCCGGTAAGGCCGGAGGCAGAACATAAGCATAAGAATATTGTGATAGATCCAAAGACTTGAGGAAGGAATTTTGTGGCATGAGCAAGTCCTTTACTAACCCTACGGATCCCCTCTTAATAGTGCGGGATCCTATACTCAAGAAAACAAATGTGCGATCTTTTTTATACTTCTTCCTTGAGTAAAATCAACTCCGCATGTTCATGATCCGCACAATTGATGATCCAAGGACTAACACCTGAGATTCACTTGACGAACATAGTTTGTCCCCTACATGTATATTGTCATCAACATCAAAACTTGATGTAAGGGCATGATTGCACTTTCAATCTCCCCCTTTTTGTTTGTTGATGACAATCATGCATGTAGTATCATAGATAGAATAAATAGATTTAGCATTGTAATCCATGAGAGCATAATACAATATATGTTCCTATTTTCTTTAGCTCCCCCTCATTGTGTGCATAAGTTGATTATGTTAGAATGTACTACACAAATGCTCATGGTAGCATATGTAGCTCAAAAGATAGGAAAGTAGGACAAGCACACATGAAACAAACATAACAACAACCCATAGCAACAACAAGTCATAGCCACAAGGATAACAACATAGTCTCAAATGATTAAGTACCGTATGTAGCATACATGAAGAGTTTGAATAATAGCGAACACAAATAGCAACATATAGCACGACAGCCAATTAAGATACTACTTCTCCCCTTTGACATCAACATGCAAAAAGGGGCGAAGGAAGAGGATAACAACACTGAAATCACTCCTGGCGGATGTCATCATCATCAGCGATGCCCTCAAAGAACTCGGCGTACTCGTCATGAGACGGGAATCCAAAGGTGGAAGAGGACGGTGCCGCGGGAATAGGATCATCATCACTCATGGGACTCCCACGGTCGCGAAGGTGCTGCTTGAGCTGGTTCTTGGAGACGATGAGGCACTTTTGAACATCATGGTTTTGCTGACAGTTAAAAGTGATCGCCTTCATAATAGCAGACTGAGCCTTGCCCAAGAATGAGTCAAGACATCCATGAGGCGCGGTCGAGGAGGAGGCACGGAGGAACCCGTGGGTTGAGACCCACCAGCAAGCTTCCTAGGCTGACGAGGTGCAGCAGATGGTGCAGGAGCTGCCATGCGCATATGAGTAGGAGGTTTCCAAATGGAATGCACAATAGTCTTAGCAACCTCAAAGGGAGAAGTGTGACCAATCAGTGCCTGAATGAATGGAGCATGAGGAAATGTGCGCGTCTGAAGAAAGCTGGAGAGACGGATCTCATGCCAAATGTAATGGGTGGTGTCAAGAGGCTCGGTAGGTGTGTCAAGCATACGAACCATCAAGTCAATGCAATAGTTGCGAGCCCTTGAGGGATCTTCCTTCTTAGCATAGACAGTGCGAAGCACACTCTGATAGAGAATGTAGTTAGGAGACCGGAAGATGGATACCTCATTGGGTGGATATTCATGTTCCTCTTGAGTGAGCTGAGTGATAGGCCTAACAAGAGGCATGCAAGCATCAATCCCTTTGGGCTTATACTGGGGATCCATATTGTGGATGCGATGTCCAACACTGAAGAAGCCCAAAATCTGAACAAAACGGTCATAGGTGATGCTCGGCATAGTGTCATCAGTCATCCACGTGAGAGTGTTGTTTGGGCCAAACAAGCACGTGGCATAGAACTGAAGGATGGCAGCTTTATTCCAATCACACTTGAAGGTCATTACTTGACCTAGAGTCATATCATCAATGATCTTGACTGTGTTGTCAGGAAACATGGCAGGATGATCACGCATGAACTGAAGATCCAGGTACTTATGAGGAGCAAGTCCACAACCGTGGACGAAGCTAGAGTAGAGATCATGCTGCATGCGAGTACGGAAACGAGGATCTCGGCATCATCCACCATCTCATATGGGTTGGTATCCCGTCTGAACTCAAGATATGGACCAGCCCCCACGGTTGTGAAGTCGTGTGTGGGGCGGTCCCCTTTGGAAGGAAGCTCCATGGAGATGCGACGACCATGGACAACGGGCATCGCAGCTCCACGGACCTGAGGCACGGGAGCCCTCCGAGTGCCTGGCTTTGACAGACCAACAGAGCGTCTTGGAGCAATGTCCACTTCTTCCTCCCCAACATAGTCCTCATCGTCCGGATCAGAGGCCGACGGACTCGGTGATGGTGCCCAACACTTCTTCTTAGGACCGGTGGTGGTCTTCTTCTTCTTAGGTCAAGTATGTTCCTTGGAGTCGATGGAACCTTGCCAGTGATCGACTGAAAATGATACACGATAGGGATACTGATGAGAAGGAGTCAAAAAGGTATGAACAAGGGTAAAGCTATTAATCAGTGGGAATGTGAACATTTTTGAATATGACCATAGGACAAGTCCAAGTGGTAGATAAAAAATATCGACACACCCATGGTTAAGTTGTTTAGCCAAGTACATACACTACAAAAAAAGATACATCCGTGACATTTTGGGCCGAACGAAAAAAAATTATGTCATGCTTATGACACTTCTATGATGATAATTGTGACAAAACCCGGTATCATCATAGATGTGGTGGGCTCCTACTTCTATGACAAAAAAATATGACAGAAAATGGGCTTTTCATCCTGGGCGGGCCGAAGACGCGGCTGCATGACATTCTTTGGGCCGTCCATGATGGAAAAAACCGTGGTATAAGCGAGGGCGAGGAAAATATCGGGGAGTTTCCGGTTACGGTGGGTGGTCAGGGGCCGAGTGATGCATGTTTCTCTCGTACACATACGCGTGTGGGTGCGAGGTGTTGGGCTCTAACTGAACCCAAGCGAGGCATTCGCCTAGTGAACCCGAGCGATTGCACTGCAAGCTACGCGTTACTGAACCCGAGTGATCGATCGATCCTTGGCTGTTAACTGAACCCGATCGAGCAATTCCTTCGCTACTGCTGCTAACTAAAGCCGATTGAACCTGCTGCCTCCTTCCCTTGATGAACAGTGAGAGTTGTTGGGGGGGGGGGGGGGTGGATGAACAGTTTCCGGCGGGGGGTTAGATGAACAGGCCCCCATGGTAGTAGAGGCCGTTGCCGCTGGATGAACATGACCCCGGTTGATCGAGCCGGTTGGGGGTGGATGAACAGGGCCCCGTGGAGGGCTAGATGAACATGACGACCTCATGGAGGGCTGGTTGAACAATAGCCGGTGGAGGGTTGGATGAACATTAGCCCGTGGAGGGGTGGTTGAATAGGACCCTGTGGAGAGGGCTGGTTGAACAGTAGCCGGTGGAGGAGCGGAGGAGGCTGGATAAACAGGAGCCCGTGGATGAACAGTCGCAGGTGGAGGCTGGAGGAGGTCGGAGGTGGATTAACAGTAGCCCGTGGAGGCTGCAAGAGGTCGACGATGGAGATGAACAGTAGCCCGTGGAGTTCCGTTTTGCGGTACGCCACACCCCTCCCGATCAACAGGACCCCGTTTCGACCGTAGCGCTCAAACACAAGTTCATTTCCTCCGTTTTGCGGTACGTCACACCCCTCTCGATCAACAGGACCCCATTTCGACCGTAGGAGGTCCAAGAGAAGTCCATTTCCTCCGTTTTACGGTACGCCAGTGAAGGAAATATGCCCTAGAGGCAATAATAAAGTTATTATTTATTTCCTCATATCATGATAAATGTTTATTATTCATGCTAGAATTGTATTAACCGGAAACATTATACATGTGTGAATACATAGACAAAGTTAATGTCACTAGTATGCCTCTACTTGACTAGCTCATTAATCAAAGATGGTTATGTTTCCTAACCATAGACATGTTTTGTCATTTGATTAACGGGATCACATCATTAGGAGAATGATGTGATTGACTTGACCCATTCCGTTAGCTTAGCACTTGATCGTTTAGTATGTTGCTATTGCTTTCTTCATGACTTATACAAGTTCCTATAACTATGAGATTATGCAACTCCGTTCATCGGAGGAACACTTTGTGTGCTACCAAACGTCACAACGTAATCGGGTGATTTTAAAGGAGCTCTACAGGTGTCTCCAAAGGTACATGTTGAGTTGGCGTATTTCGAGATTAGGTTTTGTCACTCCGATTGTCGAAGAGGTATCTCTTGGCCCTTTCGGTAATGCACATCACTATAAGCCTTGCAAGCAATGTAGCTAATGAGTTGGTTACGGAATGATGCATTAAGTAACGAGTAAAGAGACTTGCCGGTAACAAGATTGAACTAGGTATTAAGATACCGACGATCGAATCTCGGGCAAGTAACATACCGATGACAAAGGGAACAACGTATGTTGTTATGCGGTTTGACCGATAAAGATCTTCGTAGAATATGTAGGAGCCAATATGAGCATCCAGGTTCCGCTATTGGTTATTGACCCGAAATGGTTCTCGGTCATGTCTACATAGTTCTCGAGCCCGTAGGGTCCGCACGCTTAAGATTTCGATGACAGTTATATTATGAGTTTATGAGTTTTGATGTACCGAAGTTTGTTTGGAGTCCCGGATGTGATTACATACATGACGAGGAGTCTCGAAATGATCGAGACATGAAGATTGATATATTGGACGACTATATTCGGACACCGGAAGTGTTCCGGAGAAGTTTCGGATAAAACCGGAGTGCCGGAGGGTTATCGGAAACCCTGGGGGAACTAATGGGCCTCGATGGGCCTTAGAGGAGAGAGAGAGAGGGGCGGCCAGGTCAGGCCGCGCGCCCCCTCCCCCTCTGGTCCGAATTGGACTAGGAGAGGGGGGGCGGCGCCCCCCTTTCCTTCTCCCTCTCCCTCTCCTTCCTTCCCCCCCTCTCCCTTTAGGTGGAAACCTACTAGGACTTGGAGTCCTAGTAGGATTCCCCTCTTGGGGGCGCGCCATAGAGGGCCGGCCGGCCTCCCCCTTGCTCCTTTATATACGGGGGCAGGGGGGCACCCCAAAGACACAATAATTGATCCTTGAGATCTCTTAGCCGTGTGCGGTGCCCCCCTCCACCATAGTTCTCCTTGATAATATTGTAGTAGTGCTTAGGCGAAGGCCTGCGACGGTAGAACATCAAGATCGTCACCACGCCGTCGTACCGACGGAACTCTTCCCTGACACTTTGTTGGATCGGAGTCCGGGGAACATCATCGAGCTGAACGTGTGCTAGAACTCGGAGGTGCCGTAGTTTAGGTGCTTGATCGGTCGGGCTGTGAAGACGTACGACTACATCAACCGAGTTGTTCTAATGCTTCCGCTTTCGGTCTACGGTGGTACGTGGACTACACTCTCGCCTCTCGTTGCTATGCATCACCATGATCTTGCATGTGCGTATGATTTTTTTTTGAAATTACTACGTTTCCCAACAGTGGTATCAGAGCCAGGTTTTATGCGTAGATGTTATATGCACGAGTAGAACACAAGTGAGTTGTGGGCGATACAAGTCATACTGCTTACCAGCATGTCATACTTTGGTTCAGCGGTATTGTTGGATGAAGCGGCCCGGACCGACATTACGCGTATGCTTACGCGAAAACGGTTCTCCTGACGTGCTTTGCATAGAGGTGGCTAGCGGGTGTCAGTTTCTCCAACTTTAGTTGAACCGAGTGTGGCTACGCCCGGTCCTTGCGAAGGTTAAAACAACACTAACTTGACGAACTATCGTTGTGGTTTTGATGCGTAGGTAAGAACGGTTCTTTCTAAGCCCGTAGCAGCCACGTAAAACTTGCAACAACAAAGTAGAGGACGTCTAACTTGTTTTTGCAGGGCATGTTGTGATGTGATATGGTCAAGACGTGATGCTATATTTTATTGTATGAGATGATCATGTTTTGTAACCAAGTTATCGGCAATCGCGAGAGCCATATGGTTGTCGCTTTATTGTATGAAATGCAAGCGCCCCGTAATTGCTTTACTTTATCACTAAGCGGTAGCGATAGTCGTAGAAGCAATAGGTGGCGAGACGACAACGATGCTACAATGGAGATCAAGGTGTCGCGCCGGTGACGATGGTGATCACGACGATGCTTCGGAGATGGAGATCACAAACACAAGATGATGATGGCCATATCATATCCTTATATTGATTGCATGTGATGTTTATCCTTTATGCATCTTATTTTGCTTTGATTGACGGTAGCATTTTAAGATGATCTCTCACTAATTATCAAGAAGTGTTCTCCCTGAGTATGCACCGTTGCAAAAGTTCTTCGTACTGAGACACCACATGATGATCGGGTGTGATAGGCTCTACGTTCAAATACAACGGGTGCAAAACAGTTGCACATGCGGAATACTCAGGTTAAACTTGACGAGCCTAGCATATACAGATATGGCCTCGGAACACAGAGACCGAAAGGTCGAACGTGAATCATATAGTAGATATGATCAACATAGTGATGTTCACCATTGAAACTACTCCATCTCACGTGATGATCGGACATGGTTTAGTTGATTTGGATCACATGATCACTTAGATGACTAGAGAGATGTCTGTCTAAGTGGGAGTTCTTAAGTAATATGATTAATTGTACTTAAATTTATCATGAACTTAGTACCTGATAGTATTTTGCTTGTCTATGTTTGTTGTAGATAGATGGCTCGTGCTGTTGTTCCGTTGAATTTTAATGCGTTCCTTGAGAAAGCTAAGTTGAAAGATGATGGTAGCAACTACACGGACTGGGTCCGTAACTTGAGGATTATCCTCATTGCTGCACAGAAGAATTACGTCCTGGAAGCACCGCTAGGTGCCAGGCCTGCTGCAGATGCAACTGACGACGTTAAGAACGTCAGGCAGAGCAAAGCTAATGACTACTCGATAGTTCAGTGTGCCATGCTTTACGGCTTAGAACCGGGTCTTCAACGACGTTTTGAACGTCATGGAGCATATGAGATGTTCCAGGAGTTGAAGTTAATATTTGAAGCAAATGCCCGGATTGAGAGATATGAAGTCTCCAATAAGTTCTATAGCTGTAAGATGGAGGAGAATAGTTATGTCAGTGAACATATACTCAAAATGTCTGGTATAATAATCACTTGATTCAACCGGGAGTTAATCTTCCGATGATAGTGTCATTGATGAAATTCTTCAATCATCGCCACCAAGCTACAAGAGCTTCGTGATGAACTATAAGATGCAAGGGATGGACAAGACTATTCCCGAGCTCTTCGCAATGCTAAAGGCTGCAGAGGTAGAAATCAAGAAGGAGCATCAAGTGTTGATGGTCAATAAGACCACCAGTTTCAAGAAAAAGGGTAAAGGGAAGAAGAAGGGGAACTTCAAGAAGAACAGCAAGCAAGTTGCTGCTCAAGAGAAGAAACCCAAATCTGGACCTAAGCCTGAGACTGAGTGCTTTTACTGCAAGCATACTGGACACTGGAAGTGGAACTGCCCCAAGTATTTGGCGGATAAGAAGGATGGCAAGGTGAACAAAGGTATATGTGATATACATGTTATTGATGTGTACCTTACTAATGCTCGCAGTAGCACCTGGGTATTTGATACTGGTTCCGTTGCTAATATTTGCAACTCGAAACAGGGACTACAGATTAAGCGAAGATTGGCTAAGGACAAGGTGACAATGCGCGTGGGAAATGGTTCCAAAGTCGATGTGATCACGGTCGGCACGCTACCTCTACATCTACCATCGAGATTAGTTTTAGACCTAAATAATTATTATTTGGTGTCAGCGTTGAGCATGAACATTATATCTGGATCTTGTTTGATGCGAGACGGTTATTCATTTAAATCAGATAATAATGGTTGTTCTATTTATATGAGTAATATCTTTTATGGTCATGCACCCTTGAAGAGTGGTCTATTTTTGATGAATCTCGATAGTAGTGATACACATATTCATAATGTTGAAGCCAAAAGATGCAGAGTTGATAATGATAGTGCAACTTATTTGTGGCACTGCCGTTTGGGTCATATTGGTGTAAAGCGCATGAAGAAACTCCATACTAATGGACTTCTGGAATCACTTGATTATGAATCACTTGGTATTTGCGAACCATGCCTCATGGGCAAGATGACTAAAACACCATTCTCCAGAACTATGGAGAGAGCAACAGATTTGTTGTAAATCATACATACAGATGTACGTGGTCCGATGAATGTTGAGGCTCGTGGCGGATATCGTTATTTTCTCACCTTTACATATGATTTAAGCAGATATGGGTATATCTACTTGATGAAACATAAGTCTGAAACTTTTGAAAAGTTCAAAGAATTTCAGAGTGAAGTTGAAAATCATCATAACAAGAAAATAAAGTTTCTATGATCTGATCGTGGAGGAGAATATTTGAGTTACGAGTTTGGTCTACATTTGAAACAATGCGGAATAGTTTCGCAACTCACGCCACCCGGAACACCACAGCATAATGGTGTGTCCGAACATCGTAATCGTACTTTACTAGATATGGTGCGATCTATGATGTCTCTTACTGATTTACCGCTATTGTTTTGGGGTTATGCTTTAGAGACGGCCGCATTCACATTAAATAGGGCACCATCAAAATCCGTTGAGACGACGCCTTATGAACTGTGGTTTGGCAAGAAACCAAAGTTGTCATTTCTTAAAGTTTGGGGCTGCGATGCTTATGTGAATAAACTTCAACCAGATAAGCTCGAACCCAAATCGGAGAAATGTGTCTTCATAGGACACCCAAAAGAGAATATTGGGTACACTTCTATCACAGATCTGAGGGCAAGATTTTTGTTGCTAAGTTCGGATCCTTTCTAGAGAAGGAGTTTCTCTCGAAAGAAGTGAGTGGGAGGAAAGTAGAACTTGATGAGGTAACTGTACCTGCTCCCTTATTGGAAAGTAGTTCATCACAAGAACCGGTTCCAGTGACAACTACACCAATCAGTGAGGAAGCTAATGATATTGATCATGAAACTTCAGATCAAGTTACTACCGAACCTCGTAGGTCTACCAAAGTAAGATCCGCACCAAAGTGGTACTGTAATCCTATTCTGGAAGTCATGTTACTTGACCATGGTGAACCTACGAACTATGAGGAAGCGATGATGAGCCCAGATTCCGCAAAATGGCTTGAGGCCATGAAATCTGAGATGGGATCCATGTATGAGAACAAAGTATGGACTTTGGTTAACTTGCCCAATGGTCGGCATGCCATCGAGAATAAATGGATCTTCAAGAAGAAGACTGACGCTGATGGTAATGTAACTGTCTACAAAGCTTGACTTGTTGCGAAAGGTTTTTGACAAGTTCAAGGGATTGACTACGATGAGACTTTCTCACCCGTAGCAATGCTTAAGTCTGTCCGAATCATGTTAGCAATTGCCGCATTTTATGATTATGAAGTATGGCAAATGGATGTCAAAACTGCATTCCTGAATGGATTTGTGGAAGAAGAGTTGTATATGATGCAACCGGAAGGTTTTGTCGATCCAAAAGGTGCTAAAAAAGTGTGCAAGCTCCAGCGATCCATTTATGGACTGGTGCAAGCCTCTCGGAGTTGGAATAAACGCTTTGATAGTGTAATCAAGGCATATGGTTTTATACAGACTTGTGGAGAAGCCTGTATTTACAAGAAAGTGAGTGGGAGCTCTGTAGCATTTCTGATATTATATGTAGATGACATATTATTATATGGAAATGATATAGAATTTCTGGATAGCATAAAGGGATACTTGATTAAAGTTTTTCAATGAAAGACCTCGGTGAAGCTGCTTACATATTAGGCATCAAGATCTATAAAGATAGATCAAGACGCTTAATTGGACTTTCACAAAGCACATACCTTGATAAAGTTTTGAAAAGGTTCAAAATGGATCAGGCAAAGAAAAGGTTCTTGCCTGTATTACAAGGTGTGAAGTTGAGTCAGACTCAATGCCCGACCACAGCATAAGATAGAGAGAAAATGAAAGATGTTCCCTATGCTTCAGCCATAGGCTCTATCATGTATGCAATGCTGTGTACCGACCTGATGTATGCTTAGCAATAAGTTTAGCGGGAGGTACCAATGTAATCCAGAGTGGATCATTTGGACAGCGGTCAAGAATATCCTGAAATACCGAAAAGGACTAAGGATATGTTTCTCGTTTATGGAGGTGACAAAGAGCTAGTCGTAAATGGTTACGTCGATGCAAGCTTTGACACTGATCCGGACGATTCTAAATCGCAAACCGGATACGTGTTTATATTGAACGGTGGAGCTGTCAGTTGGTGCAGTTCTAAACAAAGCATCGTGGCGGGATCTACATGCGAAGCGGAGTATATAGCAGCTTCAGAAGTAGCAAATGAAGGAGTCTGGATGAAGGAGTTCATTTCTGATCTAGGTGTCGTACCTAGTGCATCATGACCAATGAAGATCTTCTGTGACAATACTGGTGCAATTGCCTTGGCAAAGGAATCCATATTTAAAAAGAGGACCAAGCACATCAAGAGACGCTTCAATTCCATCCAGGACCAAGTCCAGGTGGGAGACATAGAGATTTGCAAGATACATAAGAATCTGAATGTTGCAGACCCGTTGACTAAGCCTCTTCCACGAGCAAAACATGGTCAGCACCAAGACTCCATGGGTGTTAGAATCATTACTGTGTAATCTAGATTATTGACTCTAGTGCAAGTGGGAGACTGAAGGAAATATGCCCTAGAGGCAATAATAAAGTTATTATTTATTTCCTCATATCATGATAAATGTTTATTATTCATGCTAGAATTGTATTAACTGGAAACATGATACATGTGTGAATACATAGACAAAGTTAATGTCACTAGTATGCCTCTACTTGACTAGCTCATTAATCAAAGATGGTTATGTTTCCTAACCATAGACATGTGTTGTCATTTGATTAACGTGATCACATCATTAGGAGAATGATGTGATTGACTTGACCCATTCCGTTAGCTTAGCACTTGATCGTTTAGTATGTTGCTATTGCTTTCTTCATGACTTATACAAGTTCCTATAACTATGAGATTATGCAACTCCGCTTACGGAGGAACACTTTGTGTGCTACCAAACGTCACAACGAATCGGGTGATTATAAAGGAGCTCTACAGGTGTCTCCAAAGGTACATGTTGAGTTGGCGTATTTCGAGATTAGGTTTTGTCACTCCGATTGTCGGAGAGGTATCTCTGGGCCCTCTCGGTAATGCACATCACTATAAGCCTTGCAAGCAATGTAGCTAATGAGTTGGTTACAGAATGAAGCATTACGTAACGAGTAAAGAGACTTGCCGGTAACGAGATTGAACTAGGTATTAAGATACCGACGATCGAATCTCGGGCCAGTAACATACCGATGACAAAGGGAACAACGTATGTTGTTATGCGGTTTGACCGATAAAGATCTTCGTAGAATATGTAGGAGCCAATATGAGCATCCAGGTTCCGCTATTGGTTATTGACCCGAAATGGTTCTCGGTCATGTCTACATAGTTCTCGAACCCGTAGGGTCCGCACGCTTAAGGTTTCGATGACAGTTATATTATGAGTTTATGAGTTTTGATGTACCGAAGTTTGTTCGGAGTCCCGGATGTGATTACGGACATGACGAGGAGTCTCGAAATGATCGAGACATGAAGATTGATATATTGGACGACTATATTCGGACACCGGAAGTGTTCCGGAGAAGTTTCGGATAAAACCGGAGTGCCGGAGGGTTATCGGAAACCCCGGGGGAACTAATGGGCCTCGATGGGCCTTAGTGGAGAGAGAGAGGGGCGGCCAGGGCAGGCCGCGCGCCCCCTCCCCCTCTGGTCTGAATTGGACTAGGAGAGGGGGGGCGGCGCCCCCCTTTCCTTCTCCCTCTCCCTCTCCTTCCTTCCCCCCCCCCTCTCCCTTTAGGTGGAAACCTACTAGGACTTGGGGTCCTAGTAGGATTCCCCTCTTGGGGGCGCGCCATAGAGGGTCGGCCGGCCTCCCCCTTGCTCCTTTATATACGGGGGCAGGGGGGCACCCCAAAGACACAACAAGTGATCCTTGAGATCTCTTAGCCGTGTGCGGTGCCCCCCTCCACCATAGTTCTCCTCGATAATATTGTAGTGGTGCTTAGGCGAAGCCCTGCGACGGTAGAACATCAAGATCATCACCACGCCGTCATACTGACGGAACTCTTCCCCAACACTTTGCTGGATCGGAGTCCGGGGAACGTCATCGAGCTGAACGTGTGCTAGAACTCGGAGGTGCCGTAGTTTCCGTGCTTGATTGGTCGGGCCGTGAAGACGTATGACTACATCAACCGCGTTGTTCTAATGCTTCCGCTTTTGGTCTACGAGGGTACGTGGACTACACTCTCCCCTCTCGTTGCTATGCATCACCATGATCTTGCGTGTGCGTCAGAATTTTTTTGAAATTACTATGTTCCCCAACAACCAGACCCCTCCTGATGAACAGGATCCTGTTTCGACCGTGACCGGTCGAACAGAAGGCCGTTTCCTCCGTTCTGCAGTATGCCAGGCCTTTTTTCGACCGGCTGTTACGTCCAAGCCGGTTGGCTCCCGATGAACACGACAACGCAGTTTCTCCATTCCGACCAAGCCGGTTGGCAGCCGATGAACAGGACGCCGTTGCTGCATCTCCACGTACACGAGCCCTGGCCGTACGTATGCGCGAGTAGGCCTTCGAGACCCTGCCCGTATGTACGTATGTGGCCATTTTTTTTGGCGTGTGGCTGTATGTACGTGTACACGGTTTAGACGGGACAACCTGAACTGCTACGTGGGGGGCTCTACTATGACATGTTCCGCTACTTACTCGGCCATGGTTCATCGTTGTAGAGCGACCGATTGACCAGTATGTACATACACGTTCGCGACTAGACAGACAACGGTACGTACACTTTACCGGGTGGGTCCCAGCTGCCAGGGAGGATAAGGACGAACTTCCTTGCGTGCGAAGATATAGCTGTTGGGTCCCAGCTGTCAGGGGGGAATCATTTTTTGCCCATAATAAGGACGCACTTCCTTGCGTGCGAAGATGTAGCTGGTGTGTCCTAGTTGTCAGGGGAGAAAACATTTTTTTCAGGGTAAAAAGAATGAGTTGCATGCATGCATCCATCGGCGTGGTGCGTCCCCACTGCCAGCCTCTCACGTATAGTCATCTTCTGATGACTCTCGTTTGTTGACCACGTTGACCACACCGTGCCGAGCGCACCAAGGCCGGTGGACGGCGGCGAGGCCCTAGACTGGGGAAGACGCGGCAGTGGAGTCGCGGATGGAGAGGAGTGGGAAGCTTGACTGGTTCGGGTGCGTGGCAGCACTGCCGCCTACGGGAGACAGGAGCAAGAACAGAGGTTGAAGAAGGAGCATGGTTGTTGGATTAACATCCAATGGTCCATCTACTAGAATCATTTGTTGATTAAGCTGACAAAGTCCTGCATACACGTCAGCTTAGTAGTCCCACAAGTCAGCCACCAAATCTGCCGGGTCCCAGCTGTCATCGGGAGGAATAGTTTTTTTCACATAACAAGGAGGCACTTCCTTCCGTGCGAAGATACAGCCGATGGGTCCCAGCTGTCAGGGGGAGGAAACATTTTTTCAGCTTTATAAGGAGGAACGTTCCTTGTGTGCGACCATGGACCTCGTGGGTCCTAGCTGTCAGGCTCTTCACGTACAGTCCTCTTCTGATGACTCTCGTTTGTTGACCACGCCGCGCCGAGCGCAGCGAGGTGGTGGACAACGGCGAGGCCCTGGACGGGAACGACCCGGAGATGGGAAGACGCGGCAGTGGAGTCGCAGATTGAGAGGAGTACAAGGGTTATAACTGTTCTGGTGCGTCGTGGGGCTGCAGTTGATGGAGAATAACAGGAGGTGTGGAGGGGTGGAGGGATAGTCTGGCCGGTGATGGGGTAGCACTTCGCAGCGATGCATGCTAAGCATAGCCGCTAGCCGCCGGAGGCCGGAGCAGGCGGTCCCGGTGACGCTGGAGGAAGAAGACGAGAGATTGAAGGTGCATGCTGGTCGTTGGATATAAATCCAATGGTTGTGGATGTCATAATCATTTGTTAACCAAGTTGACAACGCCTTGCTTAGGCTTCGACCTATTGGCCCACATGTCAGCCTGCAAAAATGTGGTATATATTTAACCCATGTTTTCTAGAATTTACAGTCCATTTGCTGGGTTGGTGAACAAATAATTTTGCGTCAATGCGGCCCATTTAATATTTTCTAAGAAATCCAAGCCCATTTGCACTTTCTTGAAATACATGAATTAGCTGGGCTCGTTCTATATATAATGTTAGGTTAGAAGGATGTTTGGTCTTGGCATGGCTCTGAGAAACCCTATACTCCTAAACAGTTTTATGTATCCAGGTTCATTAATCATACTTTTAATCCTGTATTGACTTGGATTTGGAGGAGTTGCTGTACCATGAAGATTAAGGTTTTTGCCTGGATGTTAATAATGGATAGGCTCAACACCAAGAATATGGTGGAAAGAAGGCATTGGCATATAGGTGATGGAGTCAATTGTGTGCTTTGTCCCACTCACACCAGGGAAAATAGAGATCACCTCTTCTTCAACTGTAATTTCAGTCATAGGGTTTGGAACTTCCTCCAGATTGATTGGGAAGCCGGGAGTGACATGAGTCAGATTGTGCTCAATGCTAAGAGGAACTTTGCTCATCCTTTCTTTGCTGAAGTGGTCTTTACTGCTTGTTGGAACATCTGGATCATCAGGAATGGAAAGGTTTTTCGAAAGGAAAGGCCAAGTTTTAATAGGTGGAGAGGAGCTTTTGTGAATGATATGCTTTTACTTTCTCATAGAATCAAGGTGAGATACAAGGAAGGCCTGATTAGATGGGTCTCCTTTCTCCCTCCTTAAATGTAGTTGTTTTATTTTAGCTTTTCCTTTTTCTTTTGCTACTCCTGGTAGCATTTGTAATCTTTGTAATTATGTTTGTTAAGTCAATAAAAGGCTGTGGGGGCTTTCCCTACAGTGTTCAGTAAAAAAAATTAATATCAAAAAATAAACCAGAGCGACATATTTCTTATATATAAAATTAACAAATTAGCGAGTTATTGCTCAAAACAAAAATGAGCGCGTTATTATGACATTGGTCCTTAAAATCTTCGCAAGCTTTTGTACGCAATCACCAGGATTTTTTCCTTGCATGTGAGTCAAAAACAACCAGGATTTTCCTTGCCAACTTCTGTTAAACATTTACTTTTATAAGTTAATAACATGTGGGATGTTTTTATAATGTATATATAAGTCTCTATTAAATATACGATAATAGTAAAAATATAAATATATATATAATGTGGTTAGAAGGGAAAACATAAATTGGACACAACATTATTATTCTTATATATAGATAAATAGAACAGACATCTGTGTTTTATTAAAAAAATACATTGGGCTGCCGATCTTTAAGAAAAAGCAAAACCTACGCTGGGAGGCCCATAGGCCAGTATGTACATGATGGACCTCAAAAATAAGTTGAAACCACTATCTTTGTATGTCGTGGGCTACGCATCTTAAAAAACAAAACCTAGGCCTAGCTGATACTTGCTTGTCCTCTGGAAAAAAATGATACCAGCTAGATCCCCGATACCCCTTTCCCGCAACAACAACAACAACAAAAATCCCCGATACCCCCGAAAAAAGCTCCCCGATGACAGTCATTGTTGGAAATTTATTTTGTTTATTGACTAAGGTTGACAAACCTGTGGGCCCCAACGTCAGTATACAATTAGGAGGAAGCTTTTTTTCCAATGGGCACTTGCTTGCGTACGGCTTGGACCTGGTGGGTCCCCACTGTCAAACTCTCGGTGTACAGTCCTCTCCAGATTCCTCTAGTTTGTTGAGCATGTTGACAACGACATATGATGGCGCCACGGAGAGCGCACACGGACGGGAAAGAACCGGAGCCGGGGAAGACGCCTTCATTCTTTCGAACATACCGCACTAGCCCGGTGGCTGCAGCCCTCTCACCCAAAAGTTGTACTGCACGGGTTCGATTCCAACTAGTGAAATTGAAAAATATCTAACACTTGCCAAAATTTCGTCCCTAGTTTACCTAGTTTTTCGCACACTCAGCATTGTCTTGTCATTTTGAAAATAGCATATCTTTTTTACTTTGCATCATATGAAGATGTGCTATACGTGAATGTCGATCAGCATGATGTTAACTTGTTGTCAGTTCCATTTTTTACCATGAGTAAAATTCCCAACATTCTGTTATCCATGTTTGAAAAGTGCCTGTTGATTTAAATGCTCTGCCTCTGAAATATGCAGTTTCTTATCTGAAAATCACTTGGACAAGCAGCCATCACCGGTGTTGGATTCGATGCCGCGCTTCTTCAATCCCTCGAAAGGCGCGAGGGGGAAATAAACTTCCATCCCTGTTGCTGGTTGGGGAATGGAGCGAATTGGATTAAAGAGGGGGCCGGCGACGCGACTGAAGAAGCACATCAGATGAGATTTTTTTTCAGTGGATGGCTCACAATGGCGTTCCTTTTACTTGCCTCTGCACCATACAACTTGTATTTTTAGCCTCCCAGTCCATGGTGGACCAGCAACCCATTTGCTGGGCGGGCCAACCTACAGAAAGAAGCACTCGATTTTTCATCAAGCCCCAAAAACAATGCAGTACTATCTTTGTTTTGAGGCCGAAAACATTATGGCAGGGGTTGAGCGGGGGAGGGGGGAAGACAGAGCAAAAAGATTAAAAAGAGCTGATGCGCCATTGCTACCCTAACAAGCAGGTGCAATTCTTCTTGGGAAGAAGGTGTGCCATTGACACCCACACGTCACAAATCCCACAGTAGACATAATAACAAGTTCACACACAAGTACAACAGAAAAGGTAAACATTCGTATCAAACTCAGGTTCACAGGACACATCCATATTCATAGCCAACATTCACAATCAACAACTCAAAAGATTCATATATACACAAGTTCAGCATGTCTATGCATCCAAATGATTGATAAATCACAAGACAATATTCATAGATAATTCACAAAAAGATTCAGATATACACATGTTCAGTACGTTTATGCATCCAAATGATTGAGATCATAGCCAATATCATCCATGGACAAACTTTAATTTCCTAGGGTATAGACTGGCAAATGGTGTTCAGTCGGAGGTACTTCTTGCTTAAATTAATGCTTGTACGAGTAAACTTTCGAGTACATAAGAGGCAGCACAGACAATCTGAACTTTGCTTGTAGGTTTATCCTCGAAATAGTGGCCTCGTGCCGAGGGAAGTTTGAGCAACTTGGACACTGCTTTCATCCAACTAGTTTACTGGCTCATCTTGGTCCTATAGCTCACCAAAATTCTACATTGCAGACAAGAAAGGAGGCGGTTGATAAAATGAACCACCCAAATTTTTTGTGCAGTTCAGCTGAAATGGAGCATCCCTGGCGTCCAGACTAATTAGTGCCAGATGAATATACGCGTCAACCAACTTGTCTGGAATCTTTAGACTCCATGCCATACATTTCGCTACCATATGTGTCGATAACCAAAAGGCACAAGTTGGGACCAAAGACTGGACTGCGTTTTTTTGGTCTATGTGCCAAGCAATATTTTTGGCGTTCACTTTCCTAATACTTGGAGTTTGACAACTGGTTGACGCCGGTTGATACTCGAATGAATATAGGCACTTCTTCTTGTCAACATCGATGCTTGTTTGAGTGAACTTTGGAGTACATAGCAGCAACATAAGTATCTGTCCATCTGATCTTTTTGTGCAGTTCTACTGAAATCGCCCAATGTAATGATTTTCTTGCGAGTTGTGGCTCCAAGTTACTCCTTTATGAAATCGGCAAATAGTAGCACAATACCAAATTACCAATACATATGACAAGCACAATAATCAGGATAAAGACCGGTACTAACCTGTGTGAGGTAGCATATCAATTACTATTTCCTTTGACTGGAAGCCGAGATAAGCGAAGCGACTGACAGGAAAGGAAGGAAGCAAGCCGAGATAAGCGACTGACAGGAAAGGAAGGAAGCAGTCGAGGCAATGAAGCACCCAAAGTTTTGGTGCAGTTCCACCAAAATCGAGCATCCCTGTTGGCACACATATTGAGAGAGTGAGATTACTGTAATAATGGGACTATTTGATGAAACATACATTAACAAATAGAAGCACCCTCATTATCTTAATGGGTAAAGTTAGCAACATAGTAGTCTTGCTTAAAGATATGTATTAGTTTATTTAATTAGTGCCAGTTAGCTCAACACTCAAAGCATTGCCATTTATCATAGGTTGTAAAACTTTAACATGCAAAGATAAAGGAGTTTCTCATGACAGTAGCACGATACAAATAGAGATGACATCAAACTAATATGGATGAAGGCCTTAGGCCGGTACCAACCTGAGCAAAAAAGCTTATTCATGTAGTCCCAGAAGAGATGATAAAGCACTCACTCGAATCACTCAATAGTATATATTTTTATGCACTTCAAATGTATGGTTGAAATCACTCTTGTTTACCAGTGGTGAGATTATATCGGAAGATTATCAAGAACTTCCAGCAGAGTTAAAGCACTGGCTGGGATATAGTTCACTGTATTGTGTTGTGTAATTCCACTAAAATGTATGATTGCCACAACATGATCCCTATTTGCACAAGTAGGAACAAACTGAAACCTTCAATAGCTTAGTGAGAAAGGATAGAAAGACACTGGCATATTAGTCTAACTGTAGCATCAAATTCATGATGGACAATACGCAAAACATTGCCTCATTGAACCAATGGCAATAAATTGACATGCAAAACAATAGCACTATTATGTCATGACACTACCAAGATTCCATCCCTGCTCCACCACATGATTCACCTCCACAGACACACATACACACGTGCATGATTCAACATAGGGTGCTACTAAAGATTTGTTTAACTCCGACAGGAAAATTAGGCAGCAATAAATTGGTGCTACTTAAGTACTCCTAATTAATTAAGTGACCTTGCAGGAGAGACAGCAGAAGTGGAAGGGCTCCCTGGAGGATTGTCTCACATGTAAGGTAGACGTTGCCGGAGCCCTTGAATGGCCTCGACTGAGGCCTCGGCTTCAGCAAGATCACCTTGGCACTGTTGATCATGTAGAGCTGGGTCACAAATGCATCGAGAATCCAGTTAATTAGTATGATGTGTCGTCAACCCAAGTACTACTCTGCTGCATTTCTCTATCTATCTCTACTCTACTCTTATCTACTCTACTCTTATAAAAAACAGTGTTGGTCATGATGGTGTGCCTGCCATCCTGCAATATAGGCCATCCGATTTATATCTGACGGATGGGAAGGAAACTATGGCAATTTTGCAAAAAGGTACCCACACCCCTCTCCACATTTGCAAATAAGTCCTTCCCTCGTTCATCCTTTTCTCTCACAAGATAAACTACTCATACAAATGCATCTTCATGTTACGTGCACCGCACGGGCATCTTGCTAGTCTTCCAAGTAAATTAAGATTAGTAGCAACACAGCAATACAATACCACTAGCAAGATGTCAGGATAACATAGGACTACCATCGTGTGATCTCCATTTCCTCTTTACTCTTCTTCTTCCTCCTCTTCATGCTCTGTTTCTCTTTCTCCTCACCAGTTGGTGAAACCAAGTACATGATTGGCCTTCTATTTCAGAATTGGTTTTGTCAGTGAGGGAGTACAAGTGCACTAGTAAACAATAGCATTATTTTCTTATGGCAGTCGCAAAATAGAGATGAACACATGCATTAAATATCATTCTTACCTAAAGGAAGGTTATGGTGCCAATATGGATGATGAGGATTGGAACACAGATCTCCCTTTGTGCAGTTCCACCGAAATGAACCAACGGTTTCATTCTGACATTGCAGTTAAACAACACAAAAGTCACTTCTTTTAAGAAGTGTTTTGTGCAGTGCACCAAAAGGCCACAATAGCAACGAGGTGAAATGGATATCCCTGTTTGCACAAAAAGCTAGAGAGGAAATAGTTAGAGTCTCAAACAATTACTAGCAAAAACAATTGGCTAAACTTGTCATGGCTTATAATAGTGGCATTGCTTCATTTTACCAGGGGCATTAGATTAAGAACAGCTAAATATTTGTATAAGGGCATGGGACCATGGGTGCACCAGCAGTCCAGCACCATGTACCTAAGCCGGGGCATAAAGTGGTGATTCATAGTTTGTTGCCCCAAGAAACAAACATCCAAGAAACATATCTAGGTTGGTCCCATTTTTGTTCACTCTAGCCACCTACTCCTATGTGTGGATAGCAAATCTAGTCCTGGTCATACCACTATGTACAACGTTTCCCCTATATTTCCCTTTTCGACCAAGAGACCGGTTGGATGACCAGTCTGTACTACTTTCACCCCATTTCCTTCCTGTTTGTACCAAGTCCGACGTACATACTAAATCCCCCCCCCCCTTATTTCTTGTTTGAACCAAGTACAAGATTCGACTCCATGAAGTAGCTTTACCTCTAACAATAGAAAAAATAGGTGATGTTGGACCATCCGATCGAGAGGGGCTGAGAGGTAGAAAATGATGCACATGCAGCAACGTAGCGAGCTGGGGAAGTAGAGCTATGCCGGTTTCAAAGGAAGATATACGTGAAGGTCGTCGGGATGTGGATAGGTGGGCGGCCGAAGGCTGGATCCGCCCACACTAGGGCAATGACGAAGGGATCGAAGGACCTCCCGTGACGGCGCTCGGCCAGAGATAACGGTGTGGCCGGCAGTGGGTCTCCTCCCCCGCTGTCGACGACGGCCTAAACGCTGCCCCTCCTCCCCTTCACCGGCGGAGGGGGATACGTCTGGATCTTTAACTAGCGGTGAGGATAGAAAGACAATGTTACCACCGCTATCTTGTTTATTTCTGGACAGGATGAGATTGTGTGAATAGAGCAACCCTAGCTAGCAAGCGCGGAGGCTCCGGCCTATATATATACGTATAGTGGGGTAGTTATCTTTTTTCACTCCATCAAAAAAATTGTTTAAAATTGTGTACGTGCCATGTCGTCGTTTTTTTGAGTTGTTGATTGTTTTTTGAGATAGCTACCCGCTTATTCCAAGTGGTGTTACGGAGTGCCAGGTCGCACTTTGTATCGTTCAAGTCTGGTACTAGACCCTCCATTAAATGAACAACCACCGCCTCATAAAATTTGTGAACAAGCCCACGGCTAAAATTATCAGAAACGTGGGCTGCCCCAACATGCATTATTATTTATGTTTTATATGTGGGAGTATCCTCAAAACAAAATGTGAGAGTACAATATTTATGGGGCCCTTTGTATTTAGCAATTTTGACCAAAGATTTAATCGACAATCTGTTAGTGCATGTTAACAAAAATTATATCCTTTGATTCGTATTTGAACATAGTTTTCAATGATCTAATTTTTTGTGACATGCATGAACATTTGGTTAGTTAAATTTATAGTCAAAATTTGGCAAAGATTATCATAGGGACCAATAAACCAGGACGGAGCTCCTTGTCTGTCGTCCAAACTACTACCGGAGTATATGACTAGCCACTCTATCTACATGCGGGACATCAAAGCATCCGGGTCCGCGTGCCATCCACCAAATCACAGCGAGGTGCTACAGTTGAGACTCACGATCACCCCGGTGTGGCCGGACTGAGCTTCAGTGACTTAACTGCAGGTGCAGTTGCGTAACTGACATGTGGCCCAGATGCCTATTGGCCCCACGTGTAAATGACCCAACTACACCTGCAGTTAAGTAACGGAAGTAGCATCCCACCGTCATGACCCGTCATATCACAAAACCCACACCTTTACCAGCATTGGTAAAGTGGCATCGAAGTTGGACTGGACGAAGCAACCATCATTTCACTGGAACGCTCGTTGAAGCCCTTTATCCCCTTTCTTGAAGAAAACCTCACTCCAGGCTACTCACTTCTGCCATTTTTCTTCTGTACCGACGAAGGAAAGGTGGGTGAATCAGTGATGCTACTATATTTTCATTCCAAGAATCTTATTTTTGCGAAGCACCGACCGATTCTCACAGCCTATTCTTTTCCTGTTTTCATTGCGATTGTGGTTTCCTTTCGATTGCTTTTTGTTTGTCAGTTCATTGATAGATCCTGGAGCACTAGGCAAAGAGTTGCCAGCGGACAACCCACTCGAGACAGAGATCTCCAGGAAGCGAGCACCGACCAACGAGTTGACCATGTTGGCGGGCCAACCCATGGAGACAAAGAACTCCAAGAAACAAGCACTGACCAATGACGACGTTGGCGGACGAACTCCTCAAAGAAAGCTGGAATAACAGCAAGGGCCCCACCGTGCCTACCCCAGAAACTCTAATGACCACCTATGAGAGGCTCGAGGCCAAGTTTGAGGAGATAGTTATCATTGAGAAGCAGTATTTCCCTGGCAAGGCGATGGCCCCCATCGAGGACGAGGAGATGGCCCCCGGAGGGATGGGATCCCTGATACGTCTCCAATGTATCTATAATTTTTGATGTATTCATGCCATGTTTATAATATTTTTACATGCTTTTGGTATGATTTGGTTAGAACTAACCCGGATTGACGCTGTTTTCAGCAGAACTACCGTGGTGTTGTTTTTGTGCAGAAATAAAAGTTCTCGGAATGCGCTGAAAATCAACGGAGATTTTTTTCCGGAAAATATAAAAAATACTGGAACGAAGAGTTACCGGAGGGGAGTCCCGTGGGCCCCAAGAGGGTGGAGGGCGCACCCACCCCCCTGGGGCACGCCCCTGTGCTTTGTGGACTCTCCATGGGGCCCCCTGACTTGTTCTCGACGCCAACCTCTCCTATAAATCCCCAAACCTCCAGAAAATAACCTAGATCGGGAGTTCTGCCGCCGCAAGCCTCTGTAGCCACAAAAAACCAATCGGGACCCTATTCTGGCACGCTGCCGGAGGGGGGGGGGTCCATCACCGGTGGCCATCTTCTTCATCACGGCGCTCTCCATGACGAGGAGGGAGTAGTTCACCCTCGGGACTGAGGGTATGTACCGGTAGCTATGTTTTTGATCTCTCTCTCTCTCTCTCTCGTGTTCTTGATTCGGCACGATCTTGATGTATCGCGAGCTTTGCTATTATAGTTAGATCTTATGATGTTTCTCCCCCTCTACTCTCTTTTAATGGATTGAGTTTTCCCTTTGAAGTTATCTTATCGGATTGAGTCTTTAAGGATTTGAGAACACTTGATGTATGTCTTGCATGTGCTTATCCGTGGTGACAATGGGATATTCACGTGATCTACTTGATGTATGTTTTGGTGATCAACTTGCGGGTTCAGTGACCTTGTGAACTTATGCATAGGGGTTGGCACACGTTTTCGTCTTGACTCTACGGTAGAAACTTTGGGGCACTCTTTGAAGTTCTTTGTGTTGGTTGAATAGATGAATCTGAGATTGTGTGATGCATATCGTATAATCATACCCACTGATACTTGAGGTGTCATTGGAGTATCTAGGTGACATTAGGGTTTTGGTTGATTTGTGTCTTAAGGTGATATTCTAGTACGAACTCTAGGGTAGATCGAACGGAAAGAATAGCTTCGTGTTATTTTACTACGGACTCTTGAATAGATCGATCAGAAAGGATAACTGTGAGGTGGTTTCGTACCCTACAATAATCTCTTCGTTTGTTCTCCGCTATTAGTGACTTTGGAGTGACTCTTTGTTGCATGTTGAGGGATAGTTATATGATCCAGTTATGTTATTATTTTTGAGAGAACTTGCACTAGTGAAAGTATGAATCCTAGGCCTTGTTTCCTAGCATTGCAATACCGTTTATGCTCACTTTTATCGCTTTCTACCTTGCTGTTTTTATATTTTCAGATTGCAAATACCCATATCTACCTTCCATATTGCACTTGTATCACCATCTCTGCGCCGAACTAGTGCACCTATACAATTTACCATTGTATTGGGTGTGTTGGGGACACAAGAGATTCTTTGTTATTTGGTTGCAGGGTTGTTTGAGAGAGACCATCTTCATCCTGCGCCTCCCACGGATTGATAAACCTTAGGTCATCCACTTGAGGGAAATTTGCTACTGCCCTACAAACCTCTGCACTTGGAGGCCCAACAACGTCTACAAGAAGAAGGTTGTGTAGTAGACATCAAGCTCTTTTCTGGCGCCGTTGCCGGGGAGGCTAGGTAAGCAGCACTAACACCCCGTCAATTAAGCTCTTTTCTGGCGCTGTTGCCGGGGAGGTTAGTGCTTGAAGGTATATCCTTGCAATCGAATCTTTTTGTTTCTTGTTTTATCACCAGTTTAGTCTATAAAAGAAAACTACAAAAAATGGAATTGAGGTTGCCTCATATGCTTCATCTTTTTAATGTCTTCCTTGAAAATAAGGATTCCAAAAATTGTGCCCAAGTGCTAGAAGAAGAATGCATTAAAATGTTTGGCACTAAATCTTTGAATGATGAGCATGATTGCAATGTTATTAGTATGAATTCCTTGAATATCCATGATGCTAATGATATGCAAAGCCACAAGCTTGGGGATGCTATGTTTGATGAATATGATACTTTTTTTCCCCCAAGTTTTGATGAGCAAATTTATTATGATGAAAGCATGCCTCCTATTTATGATGATTATATTGATGAAAGTGGATTTGGAGAGGTCATGACTTTATTTAGTGATGAATCCACTATTTCGGAAGAGGTTCCAATTGATTATGAGAACAAAGTTGCTATCTATGATGCTTATTGTGATGACTTGTATGATATTAATAATAATTATAACCATGAAACTTGTCATCATGATTTTAATTTTCAATTTGATTATGCCTCACATGATAGTTATTTTGTTGAGTTTGCTCCCACTACTATTTATGAGAAGAAGTTTGCTTATGTGGAGAGTAATAAAAATTCTATGCTTGTGCATCATGAAAATAGTGCTTTATGTGATAGTTATATTGTTGATTTCATTCATGATGCTACTGAAAATTATTATGAGGGAGGAATATATGCTTTTAGGAATTGCAATAATATCAAGTTTCCTCTCTATGTGTTGAAAATCTTGAAGTTATGCTTGTTTTGCCTTCCTATGCTAGTTGATTATTGTTCCCATAAGTTGTTTGCTCACAAAATCCCTATGCATAGGAAGTGTGTTAGACTTAAATGTGCTAGTCATATTCTTCAGATGCTCCCGTTGTGTTTCAATTCTTATCTTTTATGTGAGCATCATTGTCATCATCATGCCTAGCTAAAAGGCATTAAAAAAGCGCTTGTTGGGAGACAACCCAATATTTACCCCTATTGTTTTTGTGTGTCCACATGATTAATCTACTGTAGCAATCATGTTTTATAGCTTTTGTTTTAATAAAGTGCCAAGTAAGACCTTTAGGATAGCTTACGGTGATAGTTGTGTTGATCCTGCTGAAAATCAGAAACTTTTGCGCCCAGTAAATTAGTTTTGATAATTCACAGAAACGTGCTTTTGATCTGATTATTTTTTATCTGGATTGGTACACAAATTTCTCAGCTTTTCCTAATTTGGTAGAATTTTTGGAGTTACATAAGTATTCGGGATTTACAGATTACTACAGACTGTTCTGTTTTTGACAGATTCTGTTTTCTATGTGTTGTTTGCTTATTTTGATGAATCTATGAGTAGTATCGGGGGGTATGAACCATAGAGAAGTTGGAATACAGTAGATATTACACCAATACAAATAAATAATGAGTTCACAACAGTACCTAAGTGGTGATTTACTTTCTTATACTAACGGAGCTTACGAGTTTTCTGTTGAGTTTTCTGTTGTGAAGTTTTCAAGTTTTGGGTAAAGATTCGATGGACTATGGAATAAGGAGTGGCAAGAGCCTAATCTTGGGGATGCCCAAGGCACCCCAAGGTAATATTCAAGGACAACCAAGATCCTAAGCTTGGGGATGCCCCGGATGGCATCCCCTCTTTCGTCTTCGTTCATCGGTAACTTTACTTGGAGCTATATTTTTATTCACCACATGATATGTGTTTTGCTTGGAGCATCATTTTATTTTATTTTGTTTTGCTTGCTGTTTGAATAAAATCCCAAGATCTGAAATTCTTAAATGTTAGAGAGTCTTCACATAGTTACATAATTATTCAACTACTCATTGATCTTCACTTATATCTTTTGGAGTAGTTTGTCGTTTGCTCTAGTGCTTCACTTATATCTTTTAGAGCATGACGATAGTTTTATTTTGAAGAAATAGATGAACTCTCATGCTTCACTTATATTATTTTGAGAGTCTTTTATAACAGCATGGTAATTTGCTTTGATTATAAAACTAGTCCTAGTATGATGGGCATCCAAGATGGGTATAATAAAAACTTTCATATAAAGTGCATTGAATACTATGAGAAGTTTGCTGCTTGATGATTGTTTTGAGATATGAAGATGGTGATATTAGAGTCATGCTAGTTGAGTAATTGTGAATCTAACATTCTTAATAAGTTGCTCCCCACTTCTACCAATTCTCTCAACATGCACACTATCCACATCATCACCATGCCACATCATCAATACTAAATAGGAGCAACCCACTAACTCATCCTATCTTCTATATCTAAATAGAAGACCCCCACTATCTTATTTCTCTTTACACACAAATCAATTATTCCCGTGATGCAATATTCTGTTTTTTTACGTGTAGTCGTTCCTGATCACCGAAGCGACAGCTCCTTCGCCTTCCATAACTGAGGATTGAGCCTAGCGTATTTTCTCTTCCGCTCCCTATTCCTGAACCATAAAAACCCACCACCAGCCGCATCTCGGCTCCTCTCTCGATCCCTCGATCTTCATCTCTTCGATCTACTCTCGGCTGTCTCATGGCGTTATCACCGCAGTCCTGCACCAACGAGTACCAACAAGTGGTCGACAACAGCTGCAGGACAGCCACTTGCTCGCCTGGCCGCCAATCTTCACTTGCTAGGTTGGACAGCGACCGGAGTTCTTCAATTGGTAGGTTTCAATGGTGCTCCTCAGCCTACACACAAGAACCATAACGTGTTGTTCTTCCCGGCGAGGACACGGTGGCTGATATGGAGGAACAAGATTGATCCGGCGGTGGCTTTAGTATGGCGTGGAAGGGTGTTGTATGGGCCAACTACATGTTCCTTCATAGGTCTCCTGAATCCTACCCTACCGATATCCATGACGGGACCATGTCTTCCGCTGATGAGGAATCAGGCAAAATCTGCTACCACGCGATAGGCCAAGAGGCGAGCCATGTTGTGGACCGAACACCGACTATTGCTCGGTGGGAATTCCGGCGTGGGAGGAGCGAGTCGTGGGTGCCGTGGAGCTCGGCGAGGAAGCCATTGTTCTCGTCAACCGAGGCCGATTATGACGACCCACGGCGCCGAGGACCGAGCGGCGATTCACCGGTGTCGCCGGGCTATTTTTGAATTTTGCCAGGTTCCCCTCCTGTTGCAAATATGCTAGACATCCTGCACGACAAGGGATATTAGTTTGGACTTTTGAGTTGCTTGCAAAGTTAGAGATTCTTTGTTGCGGGCTTGCTGCTTGCATTGGTAGTTTATTAGTATACAAGTTCCGTGATCGATCTTTTGTCACTGTGTTATTATATGTACATTCTGTTAGTTTTCATACATATTTATAGAGAATAGGATTTTGACGGAATCTTTTTTTATAATCAAAATCTGGTAACCATTTTGGATGCCAAGCTTATTTGCAGATTCAATCAGATCAACCTGTCTCACTGCAAGTGTGTCAAACAATTTTCTGCTGACAGCAAAGATTTAGGACGATTTGGTGGTTCTTGCCATAATATTGTTGCTGCTCCTATCAATGGAAAATTATCCTACAGAATTAATGGATGGGTAACCACGGTTGTTGGCACCCTAGCTATTCTGTTGACGCATACAACATTCATGCCCTGCACTCCCTGTTTGA
The DNA here is from genome assembly GCA_021605205.1 of Aegilops longissima. NCBI lineage: Eukaryota > Viridiplantae > Streptophyta > Magnoliopsida > Poales > Poaceae > Aegilops > Aegilops longissima. Next base: position 323,956,790 of record CM038680.1, read on the forward strand.
TCATCGCACAAGGTACATTTAGTTTCGTCATTTGTTTTTTTAAGGTTAACTGACTCAACGCACCATGTTTTCATTTGCCATGTATAACCATTGATGAGTTGAGCGTCAATGGTTTGAACGCATGCTTCCAATTGCTTGGGGCACTTGGTGAGAGACCACTGTGATATTGTTCTTTCATGTAACCTATATTCAGGTTGTGTAACGCCCCGGATTCGATGCGCCAGGTGTCCGCCAGTTATTCGCCGTCGTTGCCATGTCATGTGCTTGCGTGTCTCTCTTTGCCATGTCATCATCTGCATTTCATATCATGTCATCATGTGCATTTCATTTTGCATACGTGTTCATCTCATGCATCCGAGCATTTTCCCCGTTGTCCGCTTTTGCAATCCGCACTCCTATGTCTCCGGCGCCCCTTTTACCTCTTTTCATGTGCGGGTGTTAAACGGTCTCGGAATGGACCGAGGTTTGCCAAGCGGCCTTGGTATAGCACCGGTAGACCGCCTGTCAAGTTTCGTGCCATTTGGAGGTCGTTTGGTACTCCAACGGTTAACCGGGTAACCGCAAAAGCCTCTTTTGGGTGCAGCCCAACACCCCTTTCAAAGTGGCCCAAAACCCAGCAAACTTCCCTCCATGCTCTCGTTCGTTCGATCACGATCGCGTGGCCGAAAACCGCACCTCATTTGGAGTCTCCTAGCTCCCTCTACCTATAAATTAGTCCCCCCCTTCGAAATTCGCGGATGATTTCCCCTCCGAAACCCTAAAATTCTCCCCACGCCGCCGGACATGTCCGCGCCCGCGGACGTCCTGCGCCGCCGCCCAGCGCCAATGGCAGCGCGCCGCGTGGCGCCGCCGCCCACCGCCCCCCAGCGACGCAGGCTCCACGGCCGGCTCGACTGACCGCGCCTCCCGCCTCGCGCCCGCCGCCCGGCGCTGAAGGCCATGGCTTCGCCCGAGCCAGCGCTGCCTCCCTCCGCCGCCGTGGCGCCCGTCGAACCTCAAGCCCACTGGCTCCCCTCCGGCTGCCGGAGGCGCCGCCACCTCCAGCGCGCGCGCGCATGCTGCCTCGCCCTCCCGCCACGCTTCGCCGCCGTCGCTGGCACCCCGGCCGGATCCGCCACCCCGGCCTTTCCTTGACTCCGGCCGGCGTCCTCTTCTTCTCCGGTGAAGCTCAGGCGAACCTCGGTTCGTGTGCCCACGAGGAACCCTAGATCTGGATCCTGAGGTTGACCCCGATTTCCTACTAAGTCCCCGTTTCTGCTAATTTTGTGGCATTTTCATTGCATCGTAACTCTGCATCCGTAGCTCCGTTTTGCGCGTGTAATATGTCAAAATGTTCGACTCGATGAGTAGATCATTTAATCTCATTGAATCATTTTCATTTGAGCACATCTTGATGCCCGAAATGCTGTTGGAAGTGTGCTATGTGATGTTAGTTTCTGTTTCTTAATAGAACATGCACTTTTGTCATTTTTGCCACGATTGATGTGTGCATCCTATGGACTTGAGTCCTACATGTGTTTTGTAATATGCCATGCCATATTTCCAGGGGTGTATGCCATGTATTTTTGTGATCTCTGTGGTGACTAGCACAAGCATGCAAACTAGGTGTCTTGATGTTGCTGATTTCAGCCCTGTTTTGCTGATATTTTGATGCCATGTTAACTTGATGCTACAGAGAGATCCATGCATATTTTGAGATACTTCAGTAAGGATGTTTTGTTATACATGTCTTGCTCTATCCATCCATTCCCTTGTTTGCAATTATGGAGTGCCATAGCTTGAGTCAATCGAGCTCTACTTTTGCTATAAAATGTTCCTGGCAGATTGTTTACATGTTATTCAATTTTGCCAAGGTTGTTGTGGTTGATCCAAGAATGCTATGATGTTGTTCTTGCCATGTATAGCTTCTACGTCATGTATTCTTACTGTTGGTTGCCTTGCCATGCCATGTATTGCTCTGTGGTGAGTGATTCAAGTTCACCAACATGCCTACTTGTTGTTGTTCCTGCCATGTTTGAATCAGTAATATTACTTGCCATGGTTACGTAGGTGCCATCATATTTTGTGATCCTTTTTGGCTTATGGTCAGTAAGGGACTTTTGTTATATGCTTTGAGTAGATTCATGCCATGCCTTGGTTTGCCATGTTAAGTTCCTGTAGCATGTTGTTTGATAGCTCTAAACATTGCAACCTGATGTTATTTCTGCCAATGCCTGAAACTGTTATTATTTGCAATCTTGCCATGTCATTTTGAGCATGTTCTAGTGATTTCTGGAGATAGCTCAGTGTTCATGTTTTGTAATGCTTTACCTGTACATCATGCCCATGCCTTTTGTTTTCATGTTGAGGTCCTGTAGCATGTTGTTTGGATGCTTGCAATATGCCTAGTTGCTGTTTTGGACAGATTGTAGTTATGTCTTGTATAGAGTGTATGTGTTGAACCGTTGCTCCGTTTTGAGTGTGCTCTATATGAAACTTGCTTAGAATTGCATGTAGTTTCATATTATAATGTTGGATCCTTGTTTTGAGGTGTTTGCTTGATGTTTGTATGCATTTTGCATCAATGCCATGCTTATCTTGTTTTGCTCATATCTTCTAAACCGTAGCTCCAAATCTAATGAACTTTATATGTAACTTGACTAGATTTTCGTGTAGATCATCATGGTGCATTTTAACTTGCTGTTTAACAACTTGAACATAATGTTTATTCAGATCTGGACCAATTTCTAAATTTGCATATGAGGACTTACCGGATTTGTTATATGTTGTTCCCGGCCTCATTTAAACTTGCTTTGACGTGTTGTTCTTGTTTGCATCATCTCTTGCCATGAGTAGCTTCATCTAGATTTGTCATGCATCATGTGAGTTGTGCATCATGTCTTGTTCATCTGTGGTGTGTTTACTATGTTGTGTGCTTCTTCTTGTTAGTTCCTGTTTCGTTGCGATCGTGAGGATTCGTTCGTCTACGCTTGGTTCGGCTTCTTACGTTCGTCTTCTTCATGGAATCGTTCTTCTTCCTTGCGGGATTTCATGCAAGATGACCGTCACCTTGGATCTCATTACTATCATTGCTAAGCTAGTTGCTTCGTTCTTTCGCTATGCTGCGCTACCTACCACTTGCTGCTCAAGCCTACCTAATTGCCATGTCAGCCTCTAACCTTTGACCCCTTTCCTATGCAAACCGTTGTTTGGCTATGTTACCGCTTTGCTCAGCCCCTCTTATAGCGTTGTTAGTTGCAGGTGAAGATGAAGTTTGTTCCTTGTTGGAACATGGAGATGTTGTTCCTTGGTGGAACATGTTTACTTGTTGGGATATCACAATATATCTTATTTAAATAATGCATCTATATACTTGGTAAAGGGTGGAAGGCCCGGCCTTATGCCTGTGTTTTGTTCCACTCTTGCCGCCTAGTTTCCGTCATATCGGTATTATGTTCCCGGATTTTGCGTCCCTAACGCGGTCGGGTGATTTATGGGACCCCTTGACAGTTCGCTTTGAATAAGACTTTTCCAAAAAGGCCCAACATTGGTTTTACATTTGCCTCACCTAGCCTTTTTTCCTTGGGAGTCGCGATCCCGAGGGTCATCTTTATTTACCCCCGGCGGTGCTTGTCTAGCGTTGGTCCAAACTAGAGCACCGTCGGGACCATCCCTTGGCAACATGGGTTACGTCGGTTCAGACGCTTCGCTTATCCGGTGTTGCCACGAGAACGAGATATGTGCAGCTCCTATCGGGATTGTCGGCGATCGGGCGGTCTTGCTGGTCTTGTTTTATTGCTGTTGAAATGTCTTGTAGCCGGATTCCGAGACTGATCGGGTCTTCCCGGGAGAAGGAATATCCTTCGTTGATCGCGAGAGCTTATCATGGGCTAAGTTGGGACACCCTGCAGGTATAAACTTTCGAGAGCCGTGCCGCGGTTATGTGGCAGATGGGAATTTGTTAATATCCGGTTGTAGTAAACTTGAAGCAAACCCTTCTAAAATACACCAACCGTGTGCGTAACCGTGAGTGTCTCTTTTCGGGTTGATCGAGAGGAGAACACGGTTTCGGGTTATGTCGACATAAGTAGGAGTTCAGGATCACTTCTTGATTATTACTAGTTGACGACCGTTCCTTTGTTTCTCTTCTCGCCTCATTTATGTATGTTAGCCACCATATATGCTTAGTCGCTGCTGCAACCTCACCACTTTACCCCTTCCTTTCCCATTAAGCTTTGCTAGTCTTGATACCCATGGTAATGGGATTGCTTTGAGTCCTCGTGGCTCACAGATTACTACACCACCAGTTGCAGGTACAGGTTTGCGATGATCATGACGTGAGAGCGATGTTTACTTGTGTTGGAGTTCTTCTTCCGCTTCTTCTTCGATCGGGGATAGGTTCCGTGTCGGCAGCCCGGGCTAGCGTGGTGGATGTTGTTTGAGTTTCTGTTTATGTTTCATCCGTAGTCGGATGTGGATCTTGTATGATGTTGATGTATTCTTGTGGCATTTGTGCCTGATGTATGTATCCCCATCTATTATGTAATGTTGATGTAATGATATCCACCTTGCAAAAGCGTTTCAATATGCGGGTCTATCCTTGGTGGGACCGTCGAGTTCCTTTGGATAGGGTCGCATATTAGGCGTGACAAGTTGGTATCGAGCCTCGATCGACCTTAGGAGCCCCTTGATTGATCGTGTAGTTTGGCCGTTGTTGAGTCTAGAAGAAAACTGTTTTCGGAGTCTAGTTATATCGGAGAGTAGGATTTCTTTTTACTCCTCTGCCCCTTCGTCGCTCTGGTGAGGAATCTTGACGTAGGTGTTTTGAACTACTCCTCTTCCCCTTCAAATTTTTTTTTCTTTAGGATCACGCAGTTGTTTTTCCGTTTGTTGTTCCTCAGCTCTTTTTATCCGGTGCTTTTCTCGTCAAGTTGACTCGAGCCTCTTCATCTTTGAGTTCAATCCTCAGTTGTTTTCTTTTCCCACCCGCCCTCCCTTCTTCTTCTCGGAACCGGAGTCCGTAATCGAGTATCCATTCTACTCGTGTGAAGTCTTTGTTTTCTTTTATCAATGATTTTCAACCCGTGTTTTCTCTTCAAGATATTCGTCGGTTTCCCCTTCTAAGTTATCTTTGTTTTCCCGCCCTCCCACCCTTTTTCTTCCCGGAGTTTGAGTCTGTTTCGACCATCAATTTCATTCGTGTGGAGTCTCTTCAGTCTTCCCTCAATTATTTCAACGGGTGAATTCTTGTCTTGTTCGTCATTCTTCATATCTTTTTCTTTCCGGTGCACTCAATTCAAGTTTTGAGGTTGATCATATTATTTTCCTCGAAGTGTTTTTCCTGCTCGTTCGCCTCTCGCCAATTTATCCTTCCGGAGTGCTTAAGACATCTCAGAGATTCTTTGTGTTGAATTAATTCGAGGTTGTCACCTCATTCTAATATCTCAATTGTTCCGGTGCATCATCTATTTGTTCATCATCCCTTTCCAACGGTGTTTTCTTTTAGTGGGCCCTAACCCACAGGTCTTTTCCCAGGATCTTACCTGACTCTTCTAATTTCCCCGGAGGTATTCTCAATTCTTTTCGGAGTTTGACATAAGAATGAATTTTCATCAGTCAGATGCCTTTTCCAAGATAGATTTCAAATCATTTCATTATTGGCTCAACCTCTTTGCTTTTCATTCTTCCGGAGTATCTCATTAATTTTGATGGTGTTCCTCGTCATCATTTGAAGTTCGAAGAAGAGTTCCTCTTAAATCTTGTCCGTTCCCCCGGAGATTCATGGTGCCAGCAAGATGTTATCCTATCTAATTGTTTCCTGTCTTGCAATTTTTTTTCATCCATCCGGAGTATTTCAGGTGTTGCTTTCCCTCTCGATCATTCGGAGGCCATCTTTTCGGAAGATTTCTTCATTCTAAGTTTTCAGATTCGTTCTCCAATTATTCTATATCCGTGCCCCTTCGTTCATATCAATATTCTTCCGGTGCTTCGTTCAAGTGTTCTTTAATCAGCTCGTGATCTCTTTGTTCTTTTGCATCTAAATCCCCTCTAGCATATTGGTTCTTCTAATTCTTTCCGGCGATTCGTTCTCTTCTCTTCGGTCAGTTTCATTTCTAACGGTGGTTCGGTCAAGATTCTTTTCTTTGTTTATCATAATAATTCATTCGTTCTTTCTAGTCCTACCGGTGGTTCATGAAGATTTTCTCAAGTTTTGTGTTATATGTTTCCCCTTAATCCTTTTTCAACAAGAATAAGTATTATGCCAAATCCATTTCTTGTCATCAATTTAATTTGATGAAGGATAAGCATACAATAAATCTTATTCTTATTTCATCAAGTGATTAATCCCTTCCTTCGGAGTTTGTTCTTGAGGAATAAATTCTAGTTCCAAGTGTTTTCATCTTTTCTTTTCCGGAGTTCAAATTTTCTCGGCCATTTCGTCGGAACCTCCATCTAAATCAACGCAAGGCTCATCTTATTCTTTCTTCCTTCATTCTATCTCACCATCCTTTTTGTTACCGGAGTTCTTCATGGTGGTTCTTCATGATTTAATTCATTCGTCAAGAGTTCATCAAGATTCTTGTTGGTGGAGTTCAAGTATCTTTTCTTCTCGCATCTCGAAGCGCAATTAATTCTCTGTATTCTTTTGAAGTGGAGTTTTGCTTTTCTTCGTTCTTCTCAGCTATCTAATCATTTCCGTTTGTGGCCGGTTATCACCTTATATCTTGAGATGTTACCTATAAGACCACAACAAGCTTATTCTTTTCGTTGTTGATTCTCTCAACAACTTCGTTCAACCCTTCCTTCTAAGCTCATTTCTTTCCACTCTTTTAATTCTTTCCAGAGGTTTTGTGTCATGTCTTCATCAGGTGTCATTCCATCTTCTCAAGTTCAGATTATATTCCTTTCATGTTCAGCCGGAGTGCGGCATAAATCGTCTCAGTCTTGTTCGTTTCTTTTCTCATTCTAACCACTCCGGTTAGAACGATTTGTTTCATAGTCTATCTGATTCAGTGAGCTTTCGATTCTCGTCATTCTCGTCGTTCCTCTCTTCTTCTCGACTGCCCTCGATTCTTTGCTTCTTCTCTTGAGTTTTTGTTTCACCTCATCCTTTTTCCTCTCCGTCTCGGTCCTAAGATCTCGGGACGAGATCTCTTGTTAGTGGAGGAGTGTTGTAACGCCCCAGATTCGATGCGCCAGGTGTCCGCCAGTTATTCGCCGTCGTTGCCATGTCATGTGCTTGCGTGTCTCTCTTTTCCATGTCATCATCTGCATTTCATATCATGTCATCATGTGCATTTCATTTTGCATACGTGTTCGTCTCATGCATCCGAGCATTTTCCCGTTGTCCGTTTTGCAATCCGCACTCCTATGTCTCCGGCCCCCTTTTACCTCTTTTCATGTGCGGGTGTTAAACGGTCTCGGAATGGACCGAGGTTTGCCAAGCGGCCTTGGTATAGCACCGTAGAACCGCTGTCAAGTTTCGTGCCATTTGGAGGTCGTTTGGTACTCCAACGGTTAACCGGGTAACCGCAAAAGCCTCTTTTGTGTGCAGCCCAACACCCCTTTCAAAGTGGCCCAAAACCTAGCAAACTCCCCTCCATGCTCTCGGTCGTTCGATCACGATCGCGTGGCTGAAAACCGCACCTCATTTGGAGTCTCCTAGCTCCCTCTACCTATAAATTAGTCCCCCCCTTCGAAATTCGCGGATGATTTCCCCTCCGAAACCCTAAAATTCTCCCCACGCCGCCTCCGGACATGTCCGGCGCCCGCGGACGTCTGCGCCGCCGCCCAGCGCCAATGGCAGCGCGCCACGTGGCGCCTCCGCCCGCCGCCCTGCCCGCAGGGCTCCACGGCCCAGCCCGCCCGGCCCGACCGCGCCCGCGCCTCACTTCCTGCTCGCCCGCCCGCCCGGCCTTCGCGGCTTCGCCCGAGCCAAGCTGCCTCCCTCCGCCATGTGTGGCGCCCGTCGAACCCAAGGCCACGGGCTCCCCCCGGCTGCCGGAGGTGCACCGCCGCCTCCTCCGCACCGCGTCGCCATGGCCTCGCCCTCCCCCCTTCGCCGCGCCGCGCCGCCGGCGCCCCCGGCCGGATCCGCCACCCCGGCCTTTCCTCGACTCTGGCCGGCGTCCTCTTCTTCTCTGGTGAAGCTCAGGCGAACCTCGGTTCGCGTGCCCACAAGGAACCCTAGATCTGGATCCTGAGGTTGACCCCGATTTCCTACTAAGTCCCCGTTTCTGCTAATTTTGTGGCATTTTCATTGCATCAACTCTGCATCCGTAGCTCCGTTTTGCGCGTGTAATATGTCAAAATGTTCGTCTCGATGAGTAGATCATTTCATGTCATTGCATCATTTTCATTTGAGCTCATCTTGATGCCCGAAATGCTGTTGGAAGTGTGCTATGTGATGTTAGTTTCGTTTCTTAATGAACATGCACTTTGTCATTTTGCCACGATTGATGTGTGCATCCTATGGACTTGAGTCCTACATGTGTTTTGTAATATGCCATGCCATATTTCCAGGGTGTATGCCATGTATTTTTGTGATCTCTGTGGTGACTAGCACAAGCATGCAAACTAGGTGTCTTGATGTTGCTGATTTCAGCCTGTTTTCTTGATATTTTGATGCCATGTTAACTTGATGCTCTGAGAGATCCATGCATATTTTGAGATACTTCAGTAAGGATGTTTTGTTATACATGTCTTGCTCTATCCATCCATTCCCTTGTTTGCAATTATGGAGTGCCATAGCTTGAGTCAATCGAGCTCTACTTTTGCTATAAAATGTTCCTGGCAGATTGTTTACATGTTATTCAATTTTGCCAAGGTTGTTGTGGTTGATCCAAGCATGCTATGATGTTGTTCTTGCCATGTATAGCTTCTATGCCATGTCTTCTTACTGTTGGTTGCCTTGCCATGCCATGTATTTCTCTGTGGTGAGTGATTCAAGCTCACCAACATGCCTACTTGTTGTTGTTCCTGCCATGTTTGAATCTGTAATATTACTTGCCATATTTACGTAGGTGCCATCATATTTTGTGATCCTTTTTGGCTTATGGTTAGTAAGGGACTTTTGTTATATGCTTTGAGTAGATTCATGCCATACCTTGGTTTGCCATGTTAAGTTCCTGTAGCATGTTGTTTGATAGCTCTAAACATTACAACCTGATGTTATTTCTGCCAATGCCTGAAACTGTTATTATTTGCAATCTTGCCATGTCATTTTGAGCATGTTCTAGTGATTTCTGGAGATAGCTCAGTGTTCATGTTTTGTAATGCTTTACCTGTACATCATGCCCATGCCTTTTGTTTTCATGTTGAGGTCCTGTAGCATGTTGTTTGGATGCTTGCAATATGCCTAGTTGCTGTTTTGGACAGATTGTAGTTATGTCTTGTATAGAGTGTATGTGTTGAACCGTTGCTCCTTTTTGAGTGTGCTCTATATGAAACTTGCTTAGAATTGCATGTAGTTTCATATTATAATGTTGGATCCTTGTTTTGAGGTGTTTGCTTGATGTTTGTATGCATTTTGCATCAATGCCATGCTTATCTTGTTTTGCTCATATCTTCTAAACCGTAGCTCCAAATCCAATGAACTTTATATGTAACTTGACTAGATTTTCGTGTAGATCATCGTGGTGCATTTTAACTTGCTGTTTAACAACTTGAATATAATGTTTATTCAGATCTTGACCAATTTCGAAATTTGCATATGAGGACTTACCGGATTTGTTATATGTTGTTCCCGGCCTCATTTAAACTTGCTTTGACGTGTTGTTCTTGTTTGCATCATCTCTTGCCATGAGTAGCTTCATCTAGATTTGTCATGCATCATGTGAGTTGTGCATCATGTCTTGTTCATGTGTGGTGTGTTTACTATGTTGTGTGCTTCTTCTTGTTAGTTCCTGTTTCGTTGCGATCGTGAGGATTCGTTCGTCTACGCTTGGTTCGGCTTCTTCCGTTCGTCTTCTTCATGGACTCGTTCTTCTTCCTTGCGGGATTTCATGCAAGATGACCATCACCTTGGATCTCATTACTATCATTGCTAAGCTAGTTGCGTCGTTCTTTCGCTATGTTGCGCTACCTATCACTTGCTGCTCAAGCCTACCTAATTGCCATGTCAGCCTCTAACCTTTGACCCCTTTCCTATGCAAACCGTTGTTTGGCTATGTTACCGCTTTGCTCAGCCCCTCTTATAGCGTTGTTAGTTGCAGGTGAAGATGAAGTTTGTTCCTTGTTGGAACATGGAGATGTTGTTCCTTGGTGGAACATGTTTACTTGTTGGGATATCACAATATATCTTATTTAATTAATGCATCTATATACTTGGTAAAGGGTGGAAGGCCCGGCCTTATGCCTGGTGTTTTGTTCCACTCTTGCCGCCCTAGTTTCCGTCATATCGGTATTATGTTCCCGGATTTTGCGTCCCTAACGCGGTCGGGTGATTTATGGGACCCCTTGACAGTTCGCTTTGAATAAGACTTTTCCAAAGAAGGCCCAACATTGGTTTTACATTTGCCTCACCTAGCCTTTTTTCCCTTGGGAGTCACGCATCCCGAGGGTCATCTTTATTTACCCCCGGCGATTGCTTGTCTAGCGTTGGTCCAAACTAGAGCACCGTCTTGGGACCATCCCTTGGCAACATGGGTTACGTCGGTTCTGTCGCTTCGCTTATCCGGTGTTGCCACGAGAACGAGATATGTGCAGCTCCTATCGGGATTGTCGGCGCATCGGGCGGTCTTGCTGGTCTTGTTTTATTGCTGTCGAAATGTCTTGTAGCCGGATTCGAGACTGATCGGGTCTTCCGGGAGAAGGAATATCCTTCGTTGATCGCGAGAGCTTATCATGGGCTAAGTTGGGACACCCCGCAGGTATAAACTTTCGAGAGCCGTGCCCGCGGTTATGTGGCAGATGGGAATTTGTTAATATCCGTTGTAGTAAACTTGAAGCAAACCCTTCTAAAATACACCAACCGTGCGTAACCGTGAGTGTCTCTTTTCGGGTTGATCGAGAGGAGAACACGGTTTCGGGTTATGTCGGCGTAAGTAGGAGTTCAGGATCACTTCTTGATTATTACTAGTTGACGACCGTTCCTTTGTTTCTCTTCTCGCTCTCATTTGCGTATGTTAGCCACCATATATGCTTAGTCGCTGCTGCAACCTCACCACTTTACCCCTTCCTTTCCCATTAAGCTTTGCTAGTCTTGATACCCATGGTAATGGGATTGCTGAGTCCTCGTGGCTCACAGATTACTACACCACCAGTTGCAGGTACAGGTTTGCGATGATCATGACGTGAGAGCGATGTTTACTTGTGTTGGAGTTCTTCTTCTGCTTCTTCTTCGATCAGGGGATAGGTTCCAGGTCGGCAGCCTGGGCTAGCAGGGTGGATGTTGTTTGAGTTTCTGTTTATGTTTCATCCGTAGTCGGATGTGGATCTTGTATGATGTTGATGTATTCTTGTGTCATTTGTGCCTGATGTATGTATCCCCATCTATTATGTAATGTTGATGTAATGATATCCACCTTGCAAAAGCGTTTCAATATGCGGGTCTATCCTTGGTGGGACCGTCGAGTTCCTTTTGGATAGGGTCGCATATTGGGCGTGACAGGTTGCTACTCATGTATGTCTATAATACATACGCTTAAATCACATTGAGAGCTAATGGTTTTGTTTTTTGGACTGAGTCGACCAAGGCTTTAAGTACTTCCTAATCTTTCACGCATTGATCAAAACGTTCATGACAACAAAATCCCGCAGCAACGCGCGGGGTATCATCTAGTTTGATAAATACTTGTGTTGAGGTTTGCATGTCCCATAGCGTGCACGTATGGTAACCGTTGTGTAACAAATTTGAAGCATGAGGTGTTTCTTTGATTGTCTTCCTTATGAGTGGCGGTCGGGGATGAGCGATGGTCTTTTCCTACCAATCTATCCCCCTAGGAGCATGCGCGTAGTGCTTGGTTTTGATGACTTGTAGATTTTTGCAATAAGTATGTGAGTTCTTTATGACTAATGTTGAGTCCATGGATTATACACACTCTCACCCTTCCACCATTGCTAGCCTCTCTAGTACCGTGCAACTTTCACCGGTACCATAAACCCACCATTTACCTTCCTCAAAACGGCCACCATACCTACCTATTATGGCATTTCCATAGCCATTCCGAGATATATTGCCATGCAACTTCCACCGTTCCATTTATTATGACACGCTCCATCATTGTCATATTGCCTGGCATGATCATGTAGTTGACATCGTATTTGTGGCAAAGCCACCTTCATAATTCTTTCATACATGTCACTCTTGATTCATTGCACATCCCGGTACACCGCCGGAGGCATTCATATAGAGTCATATTTTGTTCTAAGTATCGAGTTGTAATTCTTGTGTTGTAAATAAATAGAAGTGTGATGATCATCATTATTAGAGCATTGTCCCGTGTGAGGAAAAAAAAGAGGAAGGCCAAATAAGCCAATGAAAAAAGAAGAAAAATAGAGAAGGGACAATGCTACTATCCTTTTTCCACAAGTTTTCTTCAAAGTAGCACCATGATCTTCATGATAGAGAGTCTCTTATTTTGTCACTTTCATATACTAGTGGGAATTTTCATTATCGAACCTGGCTTGTATATTCCAACGATGGGCTTCCTAAAATGCCCTAGGTCTTTGTGAGCAAGTAAGTTGGATGCACACCCACTTAGTTTCTTTTGTTGAGCTTTCATACATTTATAGCTCTAGTGCATCATTTGCATGGCAATCTGATACGTCTCCAATGTATCTATAATTTTTGATTGTTCCATGCTATTATATTATCTGTTTTGGATGTTCAATGGGCTTTATTATATACTTTTATATTATTTTTGGGACTAACATATTAATCGGAGGCCCAACCCAAATTGCTGTTTTTTTTGCCTATTTCATTGTTTCGAAGGAAAGGAATATCAAACGGAGTCCAAATGTAATGAAACCTTGGGGAACGTGATTTTCTGAACAAACGTGATCCATAGGACTTGGAGTAGACGTCAAGCAATCAACGAGGTGGCCACGAGGCAGGGGGCGCTCCTACCCCCTGGGCGCGCCCTCCGCCCTCGTGGGCCACTCGTAGCTCCACCGACCTACTTCTTCCTCCTATATATACCTACGTACCCCGAAAACATCAGTAGAGGAGCCAAAAACCCTATTTCCACCGCCGCAACCTTCTGTACCCGTGAGATCCCATCTTGGGGCCTTTTCCGACGCTCCGTCGGAGGGGGCATCGATCACGGAGGGCTTCTACATCAACACCATAGCCTCTCCGATGTTGTGTGAGTAGTTTACTTCATACCTTCGGGTCCATAGTTATTATCTAGATGGCTTCTTCTCTCTCTTTAGATCTCAATACAAAGTTCTCCTCGATTCTCTTGGATATCTATTTGATGTAATCTTCTTTTGCGGTGTGTTTGTCTAGACCCAATGAATTGTGGGTTTATGATCAAGATTATCTATGAAAAATATTTGAATCTCCTCTGAATTCTTTTATGTATGATTTGTTATCCTTGCAAGTCTCTTCAAATTATCAGTTTGGTTTGGCCTAATAGATTGATCTTTCTTGCAATGGAAGATGTGCTTAGCTTTGGGTACAATCTTGCGGTGCTCGATCTCAGTGACAGTAGGGGAAACGACACGTATTGTATTGTTGCCATTGAGGATAAAAAGATGGGGTTTATATCATATTGCATGAGTTTATCCCTCTACATCATGTCATCTTGCTTAAAGCGTTACTCCGTTCTTATGAACTTAATACTCTAGATGCATGATGGATAGCGGTCGATGTGTGGAGTAATAGTAGTAGATGCAGGCAGGAGTCAGTCTACTTTTCACGGATGTGATGCCTATATACATGATCATACCTAGATATTCTCATAACTATGCTCAATTCTATCAATTGCTCGACAGTAATTTGTTCACCCACCGTAATACTTATGCTATCTTGAGAGAAGCCACTAGTGAAACCTATGGCCCCCGGGTATATTCTCTATCATATTAATCTACCGTTATTTCTATTACCGTTTATTTTGCTTTCTTTACTTTTAGTCTTTATCATAAAAATACCAAAAATATTATTTTATCATCTCTATCAGATCTCACTTTTGCAAGTGGCCGTGAAGGGATTGACAACCCCTTTATCGCATTGGTTGCAAGGTTCTTATTTGTTTGTGTAGGTACGTGGGACTTGAGCGTGGTCTCCTACTGGATTGATAACTTGGTTCTCAAAAACTAAGGGAAACACTTACGCTACTTTACTACATCACCCTTTCCTCTTCAAGGGAAAACCAACGCAGTGCTTAAGAGGTAGCAAGAAGGATTTCTGGCGCCGTTGCCGGGGAGCCTACACACAAGTCAATACATACCAAGTACCCATCACAAACTCTTATCCCTCGCATTACATTGTTTGCCATTTGCCTCTCATTTTCCTCTCCCCCACTTCACCCTTGCCGTTTTATTCGCCCTCTTTTCCGTTCGCCTCTTTTTCGCTTGCTTCGTCGTTATGGCTAGTCCTTTATCTACTCCTTTGTCTCCCGAGAATGAAGTTCTTAATTTTAAACAAAGGGAGGGAGAAAATCTAAAAGATGCTTGGTACAGAATTTGCAATGCTAAAATAGATCTACTAGGAAGCAATCTACTTCCGTTCTTCTTCATAATTTTATGTAGGCATCACTCCTTGGAATAGATATATTCTTGATACCATTACCGGAGGAAATTTCTTGGGTAGCCATACTTTTGATTCTTATAATGCTATGATAGATTTGTTTGGACCACCACCTCTTTTGGTTAATGGAACTACTTTAACCTTGGAACATGTGATGCAATGGCTTGAAATTATTGAAAATAAAGTTGCCACCGTAGAGTTGATTGAAAATTTGGATAGAAAGATCCACAACCAAGTTACCCAATACAGATCTAAGGTAGGAGTTGCTCTTAAATTTTTTTAAAGAAAAGGAACCTATGGTTAATGAAAAGATAGATCAAGATTCCACTAGAATTGATAAAATCGAGGATATTATTACCAACCTATGGTCTGCCTTTTCTTCCATGAAAAACACTCCTTCTAATGCTAAGATTGCCAAATTAATGTATGTTCCTAAAAATAAAGGTGAAACTTCTAGTAAGGGAAATGCGGACCTCAAATCCATAAGTGTTCACCCCAACTTTCTCGCTATCCTTAAGGAACCTTTTGCTACAAATGATTTTCTCGATTTTGTGCCTAGGAGTTTGATAATTAATAAAAATAAAGAAACTCCTAGGGGTTATAGGTGTCTTATTGAAGAACCGCCCGCCAAAGATGGCAATACCTAGATCTATCCTTGCTTTTATGCCTAGCTAGGGGCGTTAAAGGATAGCGCTTGTTGGGAGGCAACCCAATTTTATTTTATTTTCTTGCTTTTTGGTTCTGTTTAGTAATAAATCTTTGATCTATCCTCTGGTTAGATGTGTTTTTATGTTTTAATTAGTGTTTGTGCCAAGTGAAACCTATAGGATCTTCTTGGATGATAGTTATTTGATCTTGCTGAAAATTCCAGAAACTTTCTGTTCACGAAAATAATTGTTTAAAATCACCAGAACGTGATAAAAATACTGATTCCAATTTCAGTAGGTCAATAAACAAATTATCTAGGTCTTCCTATTTTTGTAGATTTTTCTAAGTTCTAGAAGTTTGCGTTAGATACAGATTACTACAGACTGTTCTGTTTTTGACAGATTCTGTTTTTCGTGTGTTGTTTGCTTATTTTGATGAATCTATGGCTAGTAAAAGAGTTTATAAACCATAGAGAAGTTGGAATACAGTGGGTTTAACACCAATATAAATAAAGAATGAGTTGATTACAGTACCTTGAAGTGGTGTTTTCTTTTCTTTCGCTAACGGAGCTCACGAGATTTTCTGTTAAGTTTTGTGTTGTGAAGTTTTCAAGTTTTGGGTAAAGATTTGATGGATTATGGAACAAGGATTGGCAAGAGCCTAAGCTTGGGGATGACCAAGTCACCCCAAAGTAAAATTCAAGGACAACCAAAAGCCTAAGCTTGGGGATGCCTCGGAAGGCATCCCCTCTTTCATCTTCATCTATCGGTAACTTTACTTGGGGCTATATTTTTATTCACCACATGATACGTGTTTTGCTTGGAGCGTCTTGTATGATTTGAGTATTTGCTTTTTATTTTACCACAATCATCCTTGTTGTACACTGATGTCTACTACGCAACCTTATTTTTGTAGACGTTGTTGGGCCTACAAGTGCAGAGGTTTGTAGGACAGTAGCAAATTTCCCTCAAGTGGATGACCTAAGGTTAATCAATCCGTGGGAGGCGTAGGATGAAGATGGTCTCTCTCAAGCAACCCTGCAACCAAATAACAAAGAGTCTCTTGTGTCCCCAACACACCCAATACCATGTTAAATTGTATAGGTGCACTAGTTCGGCGAAGAGATGGTGATACAAGTGCAATATGGATGGTAGATATAGGTTTTTGTAATCTGAAATTATAAAAACAGCAAGGTAACAAGTGGTAAAAGTGAGCGTAAATGGTATTGCAATGCTAGGAAACAAGGCATAGGGTTCATACTTTCACTAGTGCACTTTCACTAGTGCAAGTTCTCTCAACAATAATAACATAGTTGGATCACATAACTATCCCTCAACATGCAACAAAGAGTCACTCCAAAGTCACTAATAGCGAGAACAAACGAAGAGATTATGGTAGGGTACGAAACCACCTCAAAGTTATTCTTTCCAATCAATCCGTTGGGCTATTCCTATAAGTGTCACAAACAGCCCTAGAGTTCGTACTACAATAACACCTTAAGACACAAATCAACCAAAACCCTAATGTCACCTAGATACTCCAATGTCACCTCAAGTATCCGTGGGTATGATTATACGATATGCATCACACAATCTCAGATTCATCTATTCAACCAACACATAGAACCTCAAAGAGTGCCCCAAAGTTTCTACCGGAGAATCAAGACAAAAACGTGTGCCAACCCCTATGCATAGGTTCATGGGTGGAACCCGCAAGTTGATCACCAAAACATACATCAAGTGAATCACGTGATATCCCATTGTCACCACAGATACGCACGGTAAGACATACATCAAGTGTTCTCAAGTCATTAAAGACTCAATCCGATAAGATTACTTGAAAGGGAAAACTCAATCCATTACAAGAGAGTAGAGGGGGAGAAGCGACATAAGATCCAACTATAATAGCAAAGCTCACGATACATCAAGATCGTGCCAAATCAAGAACACGAGAGAGAGAGAGAGAGAGAGAGAGAGAGAGAGAGAGATCAAACACATAGTTTCTGGTACATACCCTCAGCCCCGAGGGTGAACTAATCCCTCCTCGTCATGGAGAGCGCCGGGATGATGAAGATGGTCACCGGTGAGGGATCCCCCTCCGGCAGGGTGCCGGAACGGGCTCCCGAGAGGTTTTTAGTGGCTACAGAGGCTTGCAGCGGCGGAACTCCCGATCTCTTCTGTTCCCCGATCGTTTTAGGGTATATGGATATATATAGGTGAAAGAAGTATGTCAGGGGAGCCACGAGGGGCCCACGAGGGTGGAGGGCACGACCTAGGGGGGTGGGCGCGCCCCCTACCTCGTGGCTCCCTCGTTTCTTTCCTGACGTGCACTCCAAGTTTATTCGGTAGCTTTCCTTCCAAAAATGACTTCTCTAGTTGGTTTCATTCCGTTTCGACTCTGTTTGATATTCCTTTTCTTCGAAACACTGAAACAAGGGAAAAACAGGAACTGGCACTAGGCTCTAGGTCAATAGGTTAGTCCCAAAAGTAATATAAAAGTGGATAATAAAGCCCATAAACATCCAAAACACATAATATAATAGCATTGAACAATAAAAAATTATAGATATGTTGGAGACGTATCATACACACCTTTTGAGAGAGACACACATAATTCTGATTTTTTTAGAATACTCTATGTGTTTCACTTATATCTTTTGAGCTATATAGTTTTTTCTCTAGTGCGTCACTTATATCTTTTAGAGCACGGTGGTGGTTTTATTTTATAGAAATTATTGATCTCTCATGCTTCACTTATATTATTTTGAGAGTCTTAAACAACATGGTAATTTGCTTTAATTGTGAAATTAATCCGAATGTGATATGCATCAAAGATGAGCATAATAAAAATTTCCATATTGAGTTCATTGAATATCATGAGAAGTTTGATACTTGATAAGTGTTTTGAGATATAAAGGTGGTAATATTAGAGTGTGCTAGTTGAGTAATTGTGAAATTGAGAAATACTTGTGTTAAGGTTGGCAAATCCCGTAGCATGCACGTATGGTGAAAGTTGTGTGACAATTTTGACACATAAGGTGCTCTTTTATTGCTTTCCTTATGATTGGCGGTCGGGGACGAGCGATGGTCTTTTCCTACCAATCTATCCCTCTAGGTGCATGCGTAGTAGTACTTTGCTTCGAGGGCTAATAAAATTTTGCAATAAGTATATGAGTTCTTTATGACTAATGTGATTCCATGGATTATACGCACTCTCAATCTTCCACAATTTTCTAGCCTCTACGGTACCGTGCATTGCCCTTTCTCGCCTTGAGAGTTGGTGCAAACTTCGCCGGTGCATCCAAACCCCGTGATATGATACGCTCTATCACACATAAACCTCCTTATATCTTCCTCAAAACAAGCACCATACCTACCTATCATGGCATTTCCATAGCCATTCCGAGATATATTGCCATGCAACTTACCACCATTCCGTTTATTATGACACGCTCCATCATTGTCATATTGCTTTGCATGATCATGTAGTTGACATCGTATTTGTGGCAAAGCCACCTTTCATAATTTTATACATGTCACTCTTGATTCATTGCATATCCCAGTACACCGTAGGAGGCATTCACATAGAGTCATATTTTGTTCTAAGTATTGAGTTGTAATTCTTGAGTTGTAAGTAATAAAAGTATGATGATCATCATTATTTGAGCATTGTCCCATGTGAGGAAAGGATGATGGAGACTATGATTCCCCCACAAGTCGGGATGAGATTCCGGACTAAATAAAAAAAGAGGCCAAAGAAAAAAAAAGGCCCAACAAAAAAAAGAGAAAGAAAAAAAACAAAAAAATGAGAGAAAAAGAGAGAAGGGACAATGTTACTATCCTTTTTCCATACTTGTGCTTCAAAGTAGCACCGTGATCTTCATGATAGAGAGTCTCCTATGTTGTCACTTTCATATACTAGTGGGAATTTTTCATTATAGAACTTGGCTTGTATATTCCAATGATGGGATTTCTCAAAATGCCCTAGGTCTTCGTGAGCAAGCAAGTTGGATGCACAACGACTTAGTTTCTTTTGTTGAGCTTTCATATATTTATAGCTCTAGTGCATCCGTTGCATGGCAATCCCTACTCCTCTCATTGACATCAATTGATGGGAATCTCCATAGCCTATTGATTAGCCGTGTCAGTGTGAGACTTTCTACCTTTTTGTCTTCTCACATAACCCCCATTATTATACTTTATTCCACCCATAGTTCTATATCCCATGGCTTGCACTCATGTATTGCGTAAGGGTTGAAAAGGCTGAAGCGCGTTAAAAAGTATGAACCAATTGCTCGGCTTGTCATCAGGGTTATGCATGATGAGAACGTTTTGTGTGACGAAATTGAAGCATGGCCTAACTATATGATTTTGTAGGGATGAGCTTTCTTTGGCTATGTTATTTTGATAAGACATAATTGCTTGGTTAGCATGTTTGAAGTATTATTGTTTTTACGTCAACATTAAACTTTTATCAAGAATGTTTCGGATATAAATATTCATGCCACAATAAAAATAATTACATTGAAAATTATGCTAAGAAGCATTCCACATCAAAAATTCTGTTTTTATCATTTACCTACTCGAGGACGAGCAGGAATTAAGCTTGGGGATGCTTGATACGTCTCCAACGTATATATATTTTTTGATTCTTCCATGCTATTATATTATTTGTTTTGGGTGTTCAATAGGCTTTATTATATACATTTATATTATTTTTGGGACTAACCTATTAACCGGAGGCCCAACCCAAATTGTTGTTTTTTTGCCTATTTCACTGTTTCGAAGGAAAGGAATATCAAACGAAGTCCAAACGGAATGAAACCTTCGGGAACATGATTTTCTGAACAAACGTGATCCAGATAACTTGGAGTGGACGTCAAGCAATCAACAAGGAAGCCACGAGGCAGGGGGGCGCACCTACCCCCCTGGGCGCGCCCTCCACCCTCGTGGCCCCTCGTAGCTCCACCGACCTACTTCTTCCTCCTATATATACCTACGTACCTCGAATGCATCAGCAGAGGAGCCAAAAACCCTATTTCCACCGCCGCAACCTTCTGTACCCATGAGATCCCATCTTGGGGCCTTTTCCGGCGCTCCGTCGGAGGGGGCATCGATCACGGAGGGCTTCTACATGAACACCATATCCCCTCCGATGATGTGTGAGTAGTTTACTTCAGACCTTCGGGTCCATAGTTATTAGCTAGATGGCTTCTTCTCTCTCTTTGGATCTCAATACAAAGTTCTCCTCGATTCTCTTGGAGATCTATTCGATGTAATCTTCTTTTGCGGTGTGTTTGTTGAGATCCGATGAATTGTGGGTTTATGATCAAGATTATCTATGAACAATATTTGAATCTCCTCTGAATTCTTTTATGTATGATTTGTTATCTTTGCAAGTCTCTTCGAATTATCAGTTTGATTTGGCCTAATAGATTGATCTTTCTTGCAATGGGAGATGTGCTTAGCTTTGGGTTCAAACTTGCGGTGCTCGATCCCAGTGACAGTAGGGGAAATTACACGTATTGTATTATTGCCATCGAGGATAAAAAGATGTGGTTTATATCATATTGCATGAGTTTATCCCTCTATATCATGTCATATTGCTTAAAGCGTTACTCCGTTCTTATGAACTTAATACTCTAGATGCATGCTGGATAGTGGTCGATGTGTGGAGTAATAGTAGTAGATGCAGGCAGGACTCGGTCTACTTGTCACGGACGTGATGCCTATATACATGATCATACCTAGATATTCTCATAACTATGCTCAATTCTATCAATTGCTCGACAGTAATTTGTTCACCCACCGTAATACTTATGCTATCTTGAGAGAAGCCACTAGTGAAACCTATGGCCCCCGAGTCTATTCTCTATCATATTAATCTACCGTTATTTCTATTACCGTTTATTTTGCTTTCTTTACTTTTAGTCTTTATCATAAGAATACCGAAAATATTATCTTATCATCTTTATCAAATCTCACTTTTGCAAGTGGCCGTGAAGGGATTGACAACCCCTTTATCACATCGGTTGCAAGGTTCTTATTTGTTTGTGAAGGTGCGTGTGACTTGAGCGTGGTCTCCTACTGGATTGATTCCTTGGTTCTCAAAAACTGAGGGAAATACTTACGCTACTTTACTGCATCACCCTTTACTCTTCAAGGGAAAACCAACACAGTGCTCAAGAGGTAGCACAATCCCTACTCACTCACATTGATATCTATTGATGGGCATCTCCATAGCCCATTAATCCGCCTAGTTGATGTGAGACCATCTTCCTCTTTTTTTGTCTTTTCCACAACCACCATTCTATTCCACCTATAGTGCTATGTCCATGGCTCACGCTCATGTATTGCTTGAAAGTTGAAAAAGTTTGAGAATACTAAAGTATGAAACAATTGCTTGGCTTGTCATCGGGGTTGTGCATGATTTGAACATTTTGTGTGACGAAGATGGACCATAGCCAAACTATATGATTTTGTAGGGATGAACTTTCTTTGGCCATGTTATTTTGAGAAGACATGGTTACTTTATTAGTATGCTTGAAGTATTATTATTTTTATGTCAATATTAAACTTTTGTCTTGAATCTTATGGATCTGAATATTCTTGCCACAATAGAGAAGATTACATTGATAAATATGTTAAGTATCATTCCACATCAAAAAATTTGTTTTTATCATTTACCTACTCGAGGACGAGCAGGAATTAAGCTTGGGGATGCTGATACGTCTGCAACGTATCTATAATTTTTGATGCATTCATGCCATGTTTATAATATTTTTACATGATTTTGGTATGATTTGGTTAGAACTAACCCGGACTGACGCTGTTTTCAGCAGAACTACCGTGGTGTTGTTTTTGTGCAGAAATAAAAGTTCTCGAAATGCGCTGAAAATCAACAAGGATTTTTTCTGGAAAATATAAAAAATACCGGAACAAAGAGTTACTGGAGGGGAGTCCCATGGGCCCCACAAGGGTGCAGTGCACGCCCACCCCCCTGGGGTGCGCCCCTATGCCTCGTCAACTCTTCGTGGGGCCCCCCTGACTTGTTCTCGACGCCAACCTCTCCTATAAATCCCCAAACCTCCAGAAAATTACCTACATCGATTTCGCCTCCATAAGCCTCTGAGCCACGAGAAACCAATCAGACCTGTTAGGCACCTGCCGGAGGGGGGATCCATCACCGGTGGCCATCTTCATCATCCTGGTGCTCTCCATGATGAGGAGGGAGTAGTTCACCCTTGGGTCTGAGGGTATGTACCAGTAGCTATGTGTTTGATCTCTCTCTCTCTCTCTCTCTCTCTCTCTCTCTCTCTCTCTCTCTCGTGTTCTTGATTCGGCACGATCTTGATGTATCGCGAGCTTTGCTATTATAGTTGGATCTTATGATGTTTATCCCCCTCTACTCTCTTGTAATGGATTGAGTTTTCCCTTTGAAGTTATCTTATCGGTTGAGTCTTTAAGGATTTGAGAACACTTGATGTATGTCTTGCATGTGCTTATCTGTGGTGACAATGGGATATTCACGTGATCTACTTGATGTATGTTTTGGTGATCAATTTGCGGGTTCAGTGACCTTGTGAACTTATGAATAGGGGTTGGCACATTTTTTCGTCTTGACTCTACGGTAGAAACTTTGGGACACTCTTTGAAGTTCTTTGTGTTGGTTGAATAGATAAATCTGGGATTGTGTGATGCATATCGTTAATCATACCCACGGATACTTGAGGTGACATTGGAGTATCTAGGTGACATTAGGGTTTTGGTTGATTTGTGTCTTAAGGTGTTATTCTAGTATGAACTCTAGGGCTGTTTGTGACACTTATAGGAATCGCCCAACGGATTGATTGGAAAGGATAACTTTGAGGTGGTTTCGTACCCTACAATAATCTCTTCGTTTGTTCTCCGCTATTAGTGACTTTGGAGTGACTCTTTGTTGCATGTTGAGGGATAGTTATATGATCCAGTTATGTTATTATTGTTGAGAGAACTTGCACTAGTGAAAGTATGAACCCTAGGCCTTGTTTCGTAGCATTGCAATACCGTTTACGCTCACTTTTATCGCTTGCTACCTCACTGTTTTTATATTTTTAGATTACAAATACCCATATCTACCATCCATATTGCACTTGTATCACCATCTCTGCGCCAAATTAGTGCACCTATACAATTTACCATTGTATTGGGTGTGTTGGGGACACAAGAGATTCTTTGTTATTTGGTTGCAGGGTTGTTTGAGAGAGACCATCTTCATCCTACGCCTCCCACGAATTGATAAACCTTAGGTCATCCACTTGAGGGAAATTTGCTACTGTCCTACAAACCTCTGCACTTGGAGGCCCAACAACGTCTACAAGAAGAAGGTTGTGTAGTAGACATCAATCCCCCGGTGAGCTGCACAAGGTAAAAAATTATGGCTTACCATAGTTGTGGTTTTTGATTATTTGCAATGTGCTTGCCAATATGTTAGGGTTGTGCAGGTGCCGGTGGACGTCCTTGATGATTCCGATGTCGCGGTCCATCCTGTGGACAACGCCCCAGAGGTCGTTTTTGATGTCGCGGTCCGTCCTGTGGACATCGCCCCAGAGATCGATTTCGATGCCACTGTCATCCTATGGACATCTCCCTAGAGATCGATTCCGATGTTGTGGTCCGTCCTGTGTACATCGCCCCGGAGATCGATTCCCATGCCGTTGTTCGTGCTGTGGTCATTGCCCGAGAGATCGATGACAAGAAATAGTTGGTCGCGCTAATCATTCAGGGTAGTTTGCATTGTGTTTAATTACTAGAACGATGCGTGTTATCAAACCATCTTAGGACTAGTGAACTTTCTTGTGTGGGCGGTACTTCCTACTTTTGTTTGATAGTGAATCATGCAAACCCTCTCCGAGTTATGGAAACAAATGTATCCTCATCAATTTTTGATGTAATATATCGCATGCTTAGATGTAAGTTTGAACTGTTTATCATATCAGCAGGGCTTGTTTGTTGATTCTTGGTGTTAGTAGGCTAGCTACTGTGCGAGCTATAGTACTTGCAAAGACTCACCAAAGAGAAACGTCGGGGCTGATGAGGTCCTGGTACACTTATAGGTCTAATCCGTCGTCGACTGGCCAATAGCCCAAGCTCCTAAAATTGTAGGATTAGCGATCGATCAGACAATAGTCGACACAGATACATTCAGGCCTCATTTGGTTCATAGGGTAGGAAAAACGTAGCAATAGGAAAGTCATAGGAAATGAGATAAAAAGTATCTTAAATCCTATGAGTAGGAATAGGAAAGGAGATGCCCTTTGATTCACATCATAGGATTTTTTTCCATTGAGTCAGGGCTAATGTTTATTTTCCTATGAAATGTGGAGGATAGGAAGAATTCCTCCATGGAAATATGATTCTATTCCTATAAACCAAAGGGCTCTACAGAAATTTTATCTATAGAAATCCTATCCTATGAAATTCCGACAAGATTCCTCTAAACCAAAGGAGGCCTCACATTGATAGCAAGCAAAATTGGCACGTACTTGTAGCATGCGTGAATGTGTAATTTTTTTGTTGGAAGCGTGAATGTGTAGTGACGTCATACTTTCGGAGTGGCTACAGAGAGTGTGTACGTGTGCTAGAGGGGTTGTGGGATGGAGAAAGATCTATAGAGAGAAAGACCCTCTTTCTACTCCTAATCGTTAGATTGACAAAGTATATTTTTGAGAACACAAAATCATAGCAGTACAGAGACGTACTCCCTCCGTTCCAAAATAGATGACTCAACTTTGTACTAACTTTGAAATGGAGGGAGTACAAATCCTAGGCGGGCTAGTTTGGCCTAGTGGGTTTCAGTGATATGACGTGCTACAGTGCCGTCAAGTCTTCGCGTGTGGTAGCAGTATTGCAGGTACAGTAAGTTTTCTTGAAGAAGTGGAATTAAACATAGTCATGATGGTTCCTTCATCCAACCAACTTATAGTGGGCAAGGTTGGGCCCGCGCTACGACCGGGGTGGACCAGGATAATTTTGTGCATGGCAGGTGGACCAGGATGGTCGACGTCCCACATGTCGACCTATGAAAGTATTCTTTTCGATATAGAGGACAAGCAACAATTATTCATTGTTTATTTTTGATGAAAGCTATTGCCTCCACTGTTACGACGGAGGAGTGTGAAACACGGCAGCCCAGTGAACTTGGCATGTGCACAACTCCCTCCTTCCTCATGTACTACCATAGTGTTGACTATAAGGTTGGCTATAAGGTTACAACTTTTTCTCACTTTCTCTCTATCTATTTCCTCTCAAATGTTTTTTTACCTTTATTTGTTTAGAAACAATTGTTTTTCAATACCTCTTTTTTTAGAATTATTTTTTTATACCTTGGAGCACGTGTAGAGACGGGATCTTGCAGAGCCCACTCCTTGACTTTGTCAATGCCTCTCTCTCCTCCACATAAGAGGGCTTATAGCCCAGTATTTTACTAGTACTACTTGCTATGAATGCAGGTGGTGGCGTCTGGCGGGAGCGCCTTGAGGAGGGGGGGGGCTACGGTGGGCTGTGGTGGTCGAGCGGGCTTGGAAGCGATCCGGACTCCCGCATGGCCCACCTCACATTATCACCATATATTTCTTGGAGTCGGTGCGCGGCGGGTGGGCGGGCGATCTCTTCTCCCTCCCCCATCTCTCTCTTCTTAGCTGACGCCCGCCGAGCGATTAGATTTCGGCTATCGACGGTTTATTCAATTGCAGTCCCACATGTCAGTGAAAATGCAAGACAACGCGTGTCCCCTCTAGTGAGAAGCGTGCAAGCCGGACTGTCGGGGGTGCGACGTGAACGCGACGCGTACGAGTCGTAAGTGTGCCGCCTTTTCCTTTTGAACTTGCAAAGCGTAACATTTTCGTGCGATCGATCGATAGAAATCCAGATCAAAATGACGAGGGCGGGGCTTTCCCACACGTTAGGCGGGCTAGTTTGAGTGATATGACGTGCTACAGTGCCGTCCACTTGCTCCATTTTTGTGTAAGCAAGAGTCTACACTCTTACGTGGGAGGAATGCGAAACACGACGAATCTGATTTTCATCGAGGGATAACTGTTACCTGTGAAATAATGGAGCACTGTTAGCGATTATAGCATGATAGTTAGGGCATCTCCAGCGCTGGCCCACAAATTTACACCAACTTCTATCCGAGGACACTCATGCCAGAGGATGCCATCCAATGCTGCCCGCATACCTTTTGACAACTATATGAACTAACTATTGGGGATATTACTACTGGGCGTAAACCGGCCTATCTGGGCTGGGTTAACTTCATCAGTAGTTCAACGGTGTAAAAGCCCAAGCATGAAAGTAAGGGCCCTAGGCCTGTAGTCGGTTTAGAACACAGAGCCGTAAACCGCCTGGTATGTAAACTTGTATTGTAAGTTAGGAATAGAGAGAGACCAACCCGGATACAAGTATGAACCGGAGATTGGGACTCTCTGAACCGACGGG
The DNA here is from genome assembly GCA_021605205.1 of Aegilops longissima. NCBI lineage: Eukaryota > Viridiplantae > Streptophyta > Magnoliopsida > Poales > Poaceae > Aegilops > Aegilops longissima. The sequence continues at coordinate 323,983,586 of CM038680.1, forward strand.
CGTCACCCGTGTATATAAGGGGACGACCCGGGGCGGTTCAAGGACAAACAACAACAACTCGAGGCCTAGGCGAAGCTTATTTGCTCCCTAGTCATCGAGACCACATCAATCCCATCACAACTAGACGTAGGCTTTTACCTTCATCGAAGGGGCTGAACTAGTATAAACTCTTGTGTCTTTGCGTCCGCTTTAACCCCTTCAAGTTAACCCGTAGCGATGGCTCCACGACTAAGTCCTTTCACGAGGACATCTGCCGTGACAAAACCACGACAGTTGGCGCCCACCGTGGGGCTATCGCACGATGGTTTGATGATCTTGGAGGGCAAGTTCGAAGGACTCGAAGGCTATCTTTGTGGGCGGATGACCAAGAGTCGTCGCGGCAAGCTCTACATCGACGGCGTGGATGGGGCCCGAGGCGGCTCAATCGAGTACGGATACGGGTCCCCTTTGGTGGCATACGTTTTCATCGGCAAGATTGGTGAGCGGGGCTGAGCGGACATCTGCACCGACCTCGTCGAGACGGCTCAGCGTCTGAGATCTGCCCAGTTAAACCGGCCGTGAAGCGTGCCTTTGTGGGAGTCATCCATCGAGGAAGTTATGAGGGCGGATCGAGTCCGGTGGCGAGACCGTCCTCTACTCGACGACGAGTCGTCAGCCGGAGAAACGAATCTCTATATCAGCTAAAGATGGCGGATTGGGGCTGTTCGATGGTGACGATTCCGGACCCCTCCGATCTGCCCAACCGGGTTGGAATATTCATGGCCGGTACACAAGCAGCGCTTCACTCTTCGACTGCTGCGGCAATGATCGCCGGTTCAACAGCGGCAACGGCTGCCGGGGCAGGAGGCCCCGTGCGCCCGCCGACTCAAGTTTTATCAGATCTGTTGGATGCGTTGGCTGCGCTCTTGGCAGAGGCTAACCCGGCGGATCAGGACGCTCATAACGCAGAGATTGCGAAGGTGAAGGAACAAATCACTCAGGCTAAAGCGGATCTAGCAGCTGCAGACGCCGAAATATGTCAACTTGCGACCATCACTATTGGTCACTGAAAGGTCATTGTTTTTCATTTGCGACCTTTTTGTGACCAAAAACAGAAGGTCAAAAGCTGGCGGTCGTAAACTGAAATTAACGACCTTCTCCGTGAGAAGGTCGTGGAATTCCACGACCAAAACAAAAGGTCGTTGATTCTATGACCTTCTGTTTTGGTTGCTAGCTCTCTGCCCAGGCCACGTCGGATCCGGCGTGGCAATCTGACGTGGCAAAATTGCGACCAATTGAAAAGGTCATTGATAAGATTCAGCCCGGTCTAGTTCGGTGTTTTACATTGGCCGAGGCCAACAATTCAGGCCATTTATTTTTTATTTTCGTATGGATTTTGATCAGCTACATGGGCCAAGCCCAACAATTTGGCATTTTTGGTTTCTAAGACATAGAACTTTTACGGTCCATTTCTTTTTGGGCCTCAGCCTTTTCACAGTCAACTTCTTTTTTGGGCCTCAGCCTTTTGCAAGCTATTTACGTTTTGGGCCTTGGCCTCTACCAATAAGTAGGTCCAACTCATCAGCTTTCTATTTCTCGCATTTTCACAGTACACAGATGACAAATATTTCAAATGAAACAAAACTATATACTTGAAATGATAGCCAAAATTAGCCTATTACAATCTTTACATAGTGTTCATACAACCAGACCAGTACCTAATACAATGTAACTAGCTATGAAGTACAACCAGAACACAAGGCATATTGATAGATAACAACCATGCTTCATCGTCTTCCTCTTCCCAATTCCAAGAAACAAATCACCTAGCATTGGAAGGATCACACATCAGAAGCATATAGAACATCAAACGAAGAAATAAATGGCAAGCAGTATAAAAATCAAGGTAGCACTAGTATATTTTAACTTATCTTGCAACAATCAATATAGTTTGCTTATAAGAAAACATATGGTCTGATGCTTATGAGCTACTAGATTACTAAACCCAAATTGCACACTATGCACTCAATTTGATATTTGCTTAACAGTTTCAATGTAAACCAATAGTTAAACCTGAAAAGATGCAAAGCTAAAATCTAACTGATGGTTGTAGCAAGAGTGCTCCCAGCACAATATCACAATTTTGCATTTCTAACCAGCACAAGGGTTCAGCAAGCCAATGCATTTTGGTGTGGATATTCTGGACTTTGATGCTGCTAGGTTCATTAGTCAAAGGAATACATCAAGAACAAAGTGCGAGCAATAGCAAAAGAAATGCATGCGTACCTCATGGAGGAGTGGAGGTTGGCAAAGGCGAGGGCGTCATCGGGGAGGCTGGAGGCGGCGAGGCGGCGCTTGATGGACGGAAAGTTTCAACATACACTCAGCTCCGTGTTGAATTGTACCGGCCAATCCAGCTCTTAAGCAGGCTTGTAGATCGACGAACACTTGGCCAATTTGCACAATAATAGAGACAGAACAATCAACTTGCAGCACACTAGAGGTAGAGGGATTTCTTTAGAAGAGAAACATAACTGAACATAGAGCCACATCCCACATTAATAAATTGCTTGCAGCAGCTGTAACATAATACCAATACAAATGCTGTATGGACATGAATAGCAGGATAAGTGACTACTGGTGAGAAAACTGAAGTTTGCAAGTTCTACTAGTCTCCCGACATGGGTACTGGTTCATCAAACAACATGAATCACAAATTGCTTGAAATTAACATGCTAGAACAAGTAGTTGTTGGTCCAGTGAATCCTGGAGAGCTTATTTCTCATGAACAAATACTTGCTAGAACAAATCACAAGCAGACAGTATGCAAGCAGGGTACACAGAGACCAAGAGAAGCAGGGTGTGGGCGGCTGAGAGAGTCCCGGATTAGGGGGTGTCCGGATGGCCGGACTACCATCATCGGCCGGACTATCATCGGCCGGACTATCATCATCAACCGGACTCCAGGGCTATGAAGATACAAGATTGAAGACTTCGCCCCGTGTCCGGATGGGACTTTCCTTGGCGTGGAAGGCAAGCTTGGCGATACGGATATGTAGATCTCCTACCATTGTAACCGACTCTATGTAACCCTAGCCCTCTCCGGTGTCTATATAAACTGGATGGCTCTAGTCCGTAGGACAACAACAACCCTTACAATCATACCATAGGCTAGCTTCTAGGGTTTAGCCTCCTGGATCTCGTGGTAGATCCACTCTTGTAAACATCCACAATATCAATATCAATCAAGTAGGACGTAGGGTTTTACCTCCATCAAGAGGGCCCGAACACAGGTAAACATCGTGTCCCTTGTCTCCTGTTACCATCCGCCTAGACGCACAGTTCGGGACCCCCTACCGAGATCCGCGGTTTGACACCGACATTGGTGCTTTCATTGAGAGTTCCTCTGTGCCATCACCGATAGGAAGGATGCCTCCTCCCGTCTTCAAGGACGGTATTTTCGCCAAAGGAGCCTTGGCCGCCGGCCAAACTATCCGGCTAGGTGGTTTTCTTATGACCGCCGTCCGCCATCGCTCGACAATGACCTCTCAAGTCGTCAAAAGCAATTTTCACGTCAGCTCGAATTCGCCGAGCGGCTAGATCAATAGAGCTCTCGTCCGTAAGCGAGCTCTTGGATCACATCGCCGCCACAGGAGTCGCTTCTGGACTACGATCGATTGGGCTTAAAACCGATCGAGAGATTAACTCTCCCGTGTCACCCACCACGTTGCGATGGTAGAGGAACAATGCGGCGATGCTTCCCTGTATTGAAAACTAGTCATGTCCGACCCCGAACCCCCATGCGGATTCCAGCGGAGGGACGGGCTTCGATCAAACACTGAACTTAAAGTCAGGCATCGGAGCAGACTCGTTGGACAACGTCCAGCAATCCAAGCTTCCAAATTCGGAAACTTCTCGGCCTTCGAGCCTTGAGATGGGTAGGGTTCCGGACTTAGTTCCACCCACCCGCCCAGACATATGCGATCTATCTCTAATTCGACAAGAGCCCGCCGAGAAAGTACATCACTACTGGGCCAGATTCCTCCTGGTTATGGACAGGATAAAGGACTGCTGAGAGGAAAACGCAATCTCAATCTTCTGCAATAATTGCATGGACAAGGGAATCCTAAACGCCATAAGTCGTCGCGAAATTACACGCTTTGCTGACTTGGTGACCATCGTACAAAAGTACTGTGCGATGGAGAGCGCCTGGAAAATCGAAAGTAAATTTTGGGATAATCCGGCCCCGAATACATCCCTAGTCCGGAACCAAAGGGTGCATCATTATCAAGCCCCTGGGTTGAATACCAAAAAACCAAAACCCCCTAAAGGGTACGGAACCGTACTGGAGGGCTGGCTAAATGGACCCTGCAAAATTCATAGCACAGAGGGCGCCACTCCAACTCATAGCCTTCGAGCATGTTGGATACTACGGTGGTGGCCAAAAGTGGCGAAGAGCTTCTAGCTTCAATCCCAGCCCAAAGAACACCGAAGACGGTGTTAATAGTCTTGAGACTTTCGCATCAAATAACATGCAAAACGACAACTCCATAACCTTGCGAAGTCTACCAAGTAGCAACAATAAATCCATGGGTGACACGGCTATTACCTTCAATGCCGTGGATTTAACCTAAATTCGAACTGCCGGGCACCAGCCGCATTGGTCCTCGGCCCGATAGTAGGCGGCTTTCGCCTTACTAAGGTACTCATGGATGGCGGCAGCGGACTAAACGTCATATATGAGGAAACCCTCCAAAAATGGAAATAGATGGAACCGCATTGAGCGAAGCAGCACAACCTTTAGAGGAATAATCCCTAGCCGGAGGCGCGCTGCCTGAGAAAAATCACACTCGATGTGGTATTGGCTCACCGGACAATTACAGATCCGAAGAAGTCACGTTCCAAGTGGCCCTGTTCAACAGCGGATATCACGCTATATTAGGACGAGAGGCATTCACAATTTTTCAAGTTGTACCCCATTACGGGTACATGAAGCTCAAAATGCCTGGGCCCGGCGGAATAATCACTCTCGTTAGTGATCCGGACATAGCACTCCGCGCCGAAAACAAGACAGCTGCATTAGCCTTAGAGGCACTATCCAAAGCCCTAGCGGCGGAGGAACTCACCACGCCTTCTTTCTGCGGTGAATAGGGACGATGTGATACTCGATAAGAGATCCAAGTCCACCTCCTTTAAACCAGCAGATGAAATAGTAAAATTCCAGGTCCACCAACGGACCCGACAAAGACGGCCTCCATCGGGCACAATTGAACCACGATGTGGGCGCCAGCCTTGCGAAAATTCCTTCGAAAATTGGGACATTTTGCACGGCACCCTCGGATATGCCCGAATCCCACGCAGATTGGCGAACACAGCCTAAACATCCTAAAAGGATTCAAGCCGATCAAACAGGCTCTTGACGATTTTCCGAACCCAAAAGACAGGCAATGGGAGAAGAGCTAGCCAAACTATTGGGCCGGATTCATCGAGTCATCAAGCACCGGATTGGCTAGCAAACCTGGTAATGGTACCAAGAAGGACAAATCCTGGCGCCTATGTGTCGATTTCAAAGACCTAAATAAGGCCTGCCCAAAGGATCCCTTCCCCTTCCCGCATCGACCAAATCATCGATGCCACCGCGAACACGATTCATTGTGCTTCACGGCGCATACTCGAGCTATCATCAAATCAAGATGGCGAAGCGGATCAAGCCGCGCGACATTCATTACTCCATATGGACCATTCGCTTCAACACGATGCCCTTCGGACTTAAAAACGCGGCGCAACATATCGGCGCATGATTCGGACATGTCGGCTACCCAGATCGGCAAAACAGTAGAGGCATACTTAGGCGACGTGGTCGTCAAAACTAAACTGCGTCGAAACTCTAGTAGATGACTTGAGGCTCACATTCGACAACCTCGGAGCATATGACATCAAGCTGAATCCGGAAAAATCGTTTTGATTGTACCACCGGAAAGCTCTTGGCTTCATTGTATCCGGTAGAGGAATTGAAGCAAACCCAGCCAAGATCCGAGCTCACACAGCTAGATATCCCAAAAGACCTCAAGCAAATACAAAATTTGACGGATGCGTGGCGGCTCTAAGCCGCTTTATCTCCGTCTAGGAGAAAAGGCATTACCCTCTACCGCCTCCTTAGGCACACGAACACTTTGAGTGGGCGGATGCTGCCACCGCGGACTCGAAGAAATAAAGGCCATATTGGCAACAAATCCGGTCTGGCTGCGCCCAACCCGGGCGAACCAATGTTGTTATACATCGCAGCTCGCATCAAGTTGTAAGCGCGGTACTCGTCGTCGAGCGAGAAAAGAAGGGCATAAATTCCCTCTTCAAAACCAGTATACTACGTATCCATTGTGTTAACCCCACAAGTCCGTTACCGCACTATCGGAAGATAGCATACGCGGTGTTCATGGCATCCTGGAAGCTCGACACTACTTTCAAGAGTGTTCGATAGCGATGGCCTCTGAAGTACCACTCAACGACATTATAAACAACGCGATCGCGACGGGCAGGATTGCAAAATGGGCCATTGAGCTCTTACCATTTGATATATCTTACAAACCTCGTGAGCTATAAAGTCACAAGTTTTGGCTGACTTTCGCTGAATGGACCGGCGAACTCCCTAAAGAATCTGGCGCATACTCCAATTGGATTATGCACTTGACGGCTCCAAAATGTTAGCGGATTGGGGTCTGGCGTCGTATTGACGTCCCGACCGGGGACACAGTCAATATGTACTTCAGATAATGTACACGGACTCCAACAACGCAGCGAATCTGAGGCCCTTTTACATGGTCTCCGGATGGCAATCTCCATGGGCATTCAACGCCTAGAGGTGCGCGGGGATTCAAACCTCGCAATATCCCAAATAAACGGAGCTTTGACGCCAAAGATCCGAAAATGGCAGCATATCGCAACGCTGTCCTAAAAATGTCAGCCCGATTCGAAGGACTTGAATTCCATCACGTCGCCCCGGATAATAACCAAGCAGCAGACGTACTGGCACGCATTGGCGCAAAACGCGACGCTGTCCCTCCTAACATCTTCCTGGAAAGGCTCTTCAAGGCATCCGTACTATGGGAAGAGAATTCCGGAACTAACAAACCGGAACAAGCCGCACCAACCGGCGATTCAGCCGATGACATAACACCTTCCGCCCACGACATAATGGCAGTAATTGCCCCGTGGACAGAACCATTCCTCGCCTACTTGCTTAGGCAGGAGCTTCCCGAAGACCAAAATGAGGCCCGCCGCATTGTCCGCGATCTAAAGCCTACAAGGTCTATGAGGAGAACTTTATAAGAAAAGCACAACCGAGTCCTTCAAAGGTGTATCTCCGAAGGAAGGGCGGAACCTCTGGCTGAAATTCATGCGGACTAGGCGGACACCACGCCGCAGCTCGGGCCCTTGTAGGAAAGGCATTCCGTGCAGGATTTTATTGGCCGACGGCCCGAGCGGATGCTCGGACTTAATCCAAAGATCGTCGGTTGTCGACTCTTTGCTAATCGAGCCATATGCCACCCACGCCCTCAAAACTATACCCATTACCTGGCCGTTCATGATGCAGGGCTTGACATGGTTGGACCACTTAAAGGGAACCCACAAGCAAAGGTACCTATTGGTCATGGTGGATAAATTCACCAAATGGATAGAGGCCAAGCCGGTTAAAGCGGCAGAGTCCGGACCAGTGATAGACTTTATATCCGGGTAACACCGTTATGGTGTCCCCACAACATCATCACCGATAACGGCACGAACTTCACCGCCGATGAGGTTAAATCATGGTGCAAAAATATGGGCATCAAGCTCGATTACGCTTGATCTATCATCCTCAAACCAGCGGTCAAGTGGAGCGAGCAAATGGTCTAATAATGGCGGCATCAAACCCAAACTAGTGCGGTCCCTTACGAAATCTAACACGCACTGGGTAGAGGAGCTCGACTCCGTACTCTGGGGGCTGTGGACAACGCCCAACCGTACTACCGGATTCACACCATTTTTTATGGTATACGGCGCAGAAGCAGTTTTGCCCTCGACATCATTCATGACTCACCTCGAGTGCGCATGTACGAAGAAAGAGAAGCCGAGTTGGATCGGCGGGACAACTTGGACGCATTGGAGGAAGAGCGCGGCGTCGCCAAGGCTCGTTCCGCATTCTATCAGCAGCAGGCTCGAAGATATCAAAGCGGAAAGTGCGGGCCAAGACTTACAACGTTGGCGAACTGGTTCTCGCTGCGGACAAGAAAAAGGACAAGCTCAAGCCCAAATGGGAAGGCCCTTCATCATCGATCAAGTCTGACCGGCGGGCGTACCGTCTCTGGCGCATCGGATAACCGACTTGAGCGAACCCATGGAGCGCAGCCCGCCTCCGGCGATTCTATGCCTAGCGCCGGACTAAGAGTTCGTTCCTTTCCCCGTCCAAATTTTTTTTACTTCAGCTGCCTTTCGTTTATCTTTTCTTCTCAACTCTATTCCTCCAAGCTTTAAAGGGCCTCTTGGCGCAGCGTTCACGCAAGAATTGATGTGCTATCCGCACTCATTATACACAGGGCTTCTTTACGGAAGCTTAATTATCTGGGCTTCATGCCCAGCACATGTGTCAAGCCTCCACATGTACCTTTTATTCACCATTATATGCATCGATATGACTTAAATTTTGGCCAAGCTGGGTTGCTGGCTCTGTGCTTACCCCTCGTTCCCGATTGTTCGGCTAGGAGGTAAAGGAGCACCTCTGCGATTATTACTGCGGGTCAGCGGATGTGTACCTCGGTGGGTGAAGCCGAGCTAGCGTTCTTAAGGGAATATTCGGTCGGTGACTTAAAAGATGATTTTTATCCACTTATTTATCTGCCCCGGATGTTTTTCTGCTTTTTACAGATCCGGACATGCACTTTAGGGCATGCCACCCCAGAGGAAAGGAACCCTTAACGGAACTATTCTCCTGGAAGATGTTTCTTACTACCCATGTAATATAACATAACTAGTTGGGCACTTATGCGATAAAGCACCGATGACCCCTACGCCTGGTCTCCATGCATACCCGGTTGTTTCATAACCGAGAAGGTATTCGACACACTCCGGACTCTAGGGTCCCGAGGTCGAAGCGAAAAGGTCGGCAAAGACAAACGATCTACAATCCGGCTAGAAGGCATTTTGTATGTCATTTTATAATACATTGTCAAATCGACTGATTGTATTCTTCCTCAATCCCGTCTAACAGGTTGTCTAATTTACAGTCTGTTGGGAAAATTTTCTGACCAACTCTACTTGGCCATATACTAAACTCACGAGGATCTCCTTCCCATCGGGCCCCACAGTCCGACTTGACCATGTGGTTGGGATTAGCCTTCTTGTACAGCGTCTTTACCATGGCCCAGGCCTCCACAGCACCTTGGCGGCAGGCGAAATCTTCCATAAATGGGCGCTACCGCACTCCTGCAGCTTTTCCGCAAGCTCCCAAGACCCTCGGGTATGGAGAAGGCTGGCCATAACGCTGGATGACGCCGCTCATAGCCTGCCGAACTCGTTCGATCGGTTGCAACAATTGGAAGTTGATCACCCGTTATTACGGGCATCTCCTCCAGAGGCGACACTGTGAGCATACCTCTGGACATATTACATCAAATTGACTTCCTCGCCCGAACTCTTCTTTTCAAAGGAGTTCGCTCAAGCACTACTATATATGCCGCGACGAGCCGCTGATTCTCCTTAACGAGCCCGACAGCTCGGCCGAACGCCTTTCAGCTCTTCTCCAAGCTGGGCATGGGCATCCTGGAGCTTGTTCCTTTCATGCTGCACCTTATGCAAGCACTCTCTCGCCGCCTTTAGTTGGCGCGAAGTTCTTGCCTGTCCGGATCTTGTCCGCAGCACCCGCAATGTCGTTTTTAGACTTGCGCAAAGGCCAACGCTACTTATCTTTCTAAAATAATGCGTTACGGGAGAGGTCCTTGCGTTTCCTCCTGCGCCGAAAATGCGGCCTCAAGTTGGGCCTTGCACTCTTGCAGCTCTGAGACAGTTGGGTATTCTTCTCGGTAAGATCCTCGTTTCATATGATCCTTAAATCAGTTTAATATAACTACTTTAAGTCCCGGGGCTCTTGGCATATATAACTATTAAATTCTCTTACCCGTATGTCTTTTACATACTTTGCTCCGTGGCTCGATAAAACCATCTTGAGCAGCATGAAGGTGCGCGTCCCCGTGTTAAAGGCATTCAGCGCCTCGGGGAGAAGCACGCGTCACGAAATCTTGTCCGACGGCGCATGTGATTGAGGGCACTATCCACCTCAGACTTGGTGGCGGACGGTCTGTCGGCATCCTCCGTCGGAACGTCGCTCGCGCCTTCGCCGCCTCCCCTCCGGACCAAAAAGGGAGCCCGCTGGTAGAGGTTGGGTTGACAACTTCCACGCCCGTGGTCCGGCGGACGCTTTTTCCCTATAAAGTCATGAGCACTCAAGCGCTTCCTAGGAGCGTTGCTCTAAATACTGAATTGTGAGCTACACCTTTGCGGCGACGTTTGATCTGCGCCACGCTCCTCTTCCGCCCTCTTGGTCGTCTTGGCCCTTGTTGGTCAGCCACCGCGAGCTCGGCTTCTCGCCCTCGGGCGCCTCCTGCAGTGCCATCATATACGGTGGTCGAAAATAAGCAAGGAAGGAATAGCGGTGTCGGGGCTTGGCCGCAATCACACAGGAAGCGGATATAGTCCGGATAGTCGGCCGTGATGGCGACTAAAGCATTGCCCATGCTGAGCTGGTGGAACACCCGTCGATTAGCTCCACCTTTATGTCCGGATCCTCTTGGAGGCGGATCCGGGATCTCTGGATCCTCAAGCTGCGGAGCCGACTTAGCATTCCTCCACGGTCCAGCGCAGTTCTGCGTCGAAGAAGAACACAATATAAGAAACTTAAGTTTTGAAAGGCACGGGTCGGACACGCTGAGTGTTAAACACCCAAGGCGAGGATTGTTCATGGAAAACCCATTTAACGGGTTCTTCGAAGGAAATCCTCCTTCTCCCCCTTATACAGGCGGACAAGATCGTCACGGATCTCGGCGAAACCCGCCCTTTGCGGCCATGGCGGGTGGCATCGTCCTCCCGTTGAAATCCCACATGGGTGGCCTGTATTGTAGTGGCTGCACCCCGCGTAATGCATGTTGCCATGACTCAATCATGGTCAACCGGGCATGGGCCAGTAACCTTATTCGGCCCACCAAATAATGGACGCTCTTGTCTTCCTCCAGACGGGGGCTTCGCGGGCGCCAACTAAAGGCGTTTCTTGAGAGGAGCATTGCTGAACTCCGGAGGCCGATCCGAACAGGTCCGGCAGCGGGCGTCTTCTATATAAAACCATTCGAAGGCCAGGTCTTGAGCGCCTTCTTAGGGGTTCGAATGGATATCCGGTCCGGCAATGCGCCATATTTGGCGCCGCCCACTTGATATATAGACCCCTCGTGAGAGCGGGGTACAAGGCAGAACAACCTCTTCCACAGCGCGAAGTGGGGCTCGGCGCCCAGAAAAGCTCAAAAGAGCTACATAACCCATAATATGCAGGATTGAGGCGGGCGTGAGGTGATGAAGCTGAGTCCGTAGAACTCCGAGGAGCCCGGAGGAATGGATGTACAGAAATCGAGCCCCTTATCGGATAGGGGACGAAGCATACCCGCTCCCTTTGTTGGGATTTGGGGTAACCTCCGCTTGCTTCCCACCTTTGTAGGTGGCTAGCCCGCTCGAACCGGAACCATGAAGGCGGAGGAGATATCCCTCCACTTGGAGCTTCACCAGCTCGTTGTGCGGAACAGAGCATCTCCTCCAATCTCTGGCAAAGGGCCGGGCGAGAAAGAGGAGCAGCGTTGGCGGTCCATGATGGAATGGATTCTTGGTCGGCGCTCCGATGAGTATTTGCGAGAGGAAGATGGTGAATTGATCTGGATTCTTGCCTCCCTTATAGGCAGATTATTACGCACAACTAGGGGTAAAACATAAAAGACACCTGGCTTTTCACGTTCGCATAGCGTGGAAGAAAACCATTATTGGGCATGGAAGCCAAGGCGCGACATTGATGAGGAAGCTGGACACTGTTCGGCGATACGTAGAACTTGAAGGAGAACCCGCCTTGCAACGCCAAGACTACACGCATCTTGGACTTACCGTCATTGAAGCCTGGTTCGGGGCTCTTGAGGAGTCCCGGATTAGGGGTGTCCGGATGGCGGACTACCATCATCGGCGGACTATCATCGGCCGGACTATCATCATCAACCGGACTCCAAGACTATGAAGATACAAGATTTAAGACTTCGCCACGTGTCCGGATGGGACTTTCCTTGGCGTGGAAGGCAAGCTTGGCGATTTGGATATGTAGATCTCCTACCATTGTAACCGACTCTATGTAACCCTAGCCCTCTCCAATGTCTATATAAACCGGATGGCTCTAGTCCGTAGGACAACAACAACCCTTACAATCATACCATAGGCTAGCTTCTAGGGTTTAGCCTCCTTGATCTCGTGGTAGATCCACTCTTGTAAACATCCACAATATCAATATCAATCAAGCAGGACGTAGGGTTTTACCTCCATCAAGAGGGCCCGAACACAGGTAAACATCGTGTCCCTTGTCTCCTGTTACAATCCGCCTAGACGCTGATTCGGGACCCCCTACCGAGATCCGCGGTTTTGACACCGGCAATGACATGGCGCTTATACGCTTCCGCATTTCTAATGGCCATGTACGCTATCACCAATGTCAATTATTTTCATACAAACATTTTCACAAACACCATACAAGCAAACTCCATTACACAATATGTAGTACATAGGAACAAAGAGCAGTCAACACGTATATATCTAGTCAATAAAATATGCATGCAAAGTTGTACTGATGTAGACATTCTTTCACAGTCATATGCATAGGTGTTTCACAATTGAACAGAATTGAATACCAAAGAAATCAGAATTGAACAGAATCGCCGTGCAAAATTAGTCATATGCATATGTTTTTCACATAATGAGGGGAGTTCTTGATTAGTTAAGAAAAACTCAATTTTCAGGAAAGTTAATACATATTTCCATGCTTGTCTGCCAAATAAATTGTATCAACTTAACAATTAGTCTTGCGTAAGTGTTTCACATCAAAAACATACAGAAGTGTAGACTCGAGATTGACAATTAGGATGCATGCTCTAAACATACAGAAGTTCTACAGAGCAGCAGCAATGGCATCACAGTTGAGTTGCCAGACCAAAACAAAGCCATGTATGTATGTATGTAACAAAATCAGCCAAACTGAATATGCATCATCAGCTGATTAAAAGTAGTGGATAATAGTATAGTTCATCAATGGGCAGCTAGCCAAGGTTCCCAATGGGAAGAGCTCACAAGAGCAGACAAAGAAATGGATATTTTAAACTAGACTAGATTGCAGGGGGGAAAGGAGACGGGATGTGTGGCATTACCAAGATAACACTCCTAATTTTCTCATGAAAGGATCATGATAGACACAGGCAGCTACCAACAGGAAGAGGAAAATGGAAAATGCAGGCTACATGACCGAGGTTCTACCAACAAGAACCAACCAAATTAACCCAGTAAGTTAGTCAGATGAGGCAAGCAGCCCATATGCATAAGGGTGGATTGTTCAGTTCACTTCAGTTCAAGCTATCCAGAAGAGAATGCTAGGACGGCCAGCTGGGTTCACTTCTTGTGCATCCTGCAGTCTGGGGAATTTGGCTGCATGCATCTGTATTGTTGAAACCGATGGCCAGGCCGACCGGGCTCGTGTCCTTCAGGCTCGACGACTTGCGCTTCTGCTGATGCACCAAGAATGACATTGTTAATGTAGTCAAGGTAGCCAGACAGTAGGGTAATTCAGGTTTCGACTAACAGTTGTACTGCCTGTGCTGTGTGTGTGCCATATTAAATTAAATCAGCAAGCACTTGAGCTTTTATGGTTGGGTTGGTTGGTGCTTTTACCTTGGTGGAATTGCTGGCGGAGTGCTTCCTTTCGGACTGATGTTTCTGCTCCTTCTCCTGTAAGCACAGCAGCCTCTTGTTGGCTTCGTCAACATCTCTTTTCTCCTCGAATAACTTAACCTTCAATGAAACACGCAAAAGAAACTTCAAACTGTCAAGACTACGTTAGTGTTGCATGAAGCAATGTTCACTAAGAGGGGGATAAGTTGCAGGTACAGAACATAGGTGTTGCAAGTACAAGAGTGAGATAACATACCTCCTCTGCTTTTTTTAGGTTGGTCTTGAGTATCTCCTTGTCCCTCTTCAGCGCTTGCACTTGTCCAGTAAGCTGCGCGTGAGTAAGATGAATGTTGGAGGAGCAGGTTGGTTAAACATCACTGCACTTTTAATTATACAAAGCAGCCACCGCAGTAGCATACAGGAGTATCATGCAAGCAAGCAGAGTGTTCAATGATGGCGATGGAGCTCTACAGTTGATCCAACACCAAATCACTTGATTGATGGTGATGGAGCTCTACTACAGTTGCCAGACCAAAAGCAAACAATGTAACAAGACCAACTAGTCAAACTGAATATGCATCAAGTGATTAAAATCCGTGGAAGATATAATTAGTCATCAACTGACGCAACTAACTAACTTTCCTTTCCCAATGGTAGAGCACACAAGAGCAGACGGTAAATCATATCCAGAATGTAGCAATCAGTGGATAACAGGAGCCATCAAGCATGAAATCGACTGATAATATGAGCGAGGAAAGGCGACGGGTCAGTGATGCTCTCGACGTCGGGGCGTCCTCGAGGCGCTTATGTGGGTCGTCGCTCTCCTTGGCGAGCTCGTCGCAGGACTCCATGGCGTGCTCAAGGTCGCGCTCATAGAGGCCGCACTCCTTCTCGAGCCTGGCGACGTGGGCGGCGAGCTGGTCGCGCGCGGCCGTCACGGCCTCCTTCTCCTCCAGGCAGCGCCGGATCCTCTCCGCGTTCATCGCCGACTCGTTCTGCAGGCACCGCACGGGGTCGTTCTGATTCGTCAGGCATTCTGGCGAACAGGTTGAGTGCGCGAGTAATCGCCGCAGTGGAATGGACGGGGGAAGGGGAAAATGGGGGCAGACTGACCCTGAGGAGGTCGATGCATCGGGCGGCAGCATGGAGATCCTCCTCGAGCGTGAAGACGCGGTCGTGGAGGCGGCGGCGCAGGTCCTAGGAGACGGCGAGGTTGAGGCAGAGCGAGCGGTCGGGCACGGGGAGGCAGGGGGCAGACTTTGTCGGGCGCAGTGATACGTCTCCAACGTATCTATAATTTTTTATTGTTCCATGCTATATTATATTCTGTTTTGGATGTTTAAGGGCTTTATTATACACTTTTATATTATTTTTGGGACTAACCTATTAACCGGAGGCCCAGCCCAAATTGCTGCTTTTTGCTTATTTCAGAGTTTCGCAGAAAAAGAATATCAAACGGAGTCCAAATGGAATGAAACCTTCGGGAACGTGATTTTTGGAACGAACGTGATCCAGAGGACTTGGAACCTACGTCAAGAAAGCAAACAGGAGGGCACAAGGTAGAGGGGGCGCGCCTACCCCCCCCCCCCCGGGGCGCGCTCCCCACCCTCGTGGGGCCCATGTTGCTCCACCGACGTACTTCTTCCTCCTATATATACCTACATACCCCCAAACCAACAGAGGCGTCCACGAAAACCTAATTCCACCACCGCAACCTTTTGCGGTGTGTTTGTTGAGACCGATGAATTGTGGGTTTATGATCAAGTTTATCTATGAACAATATTTGAATCTTCTCTGAATTCTTTTATGTATGATTGGTTATCTTTGCAAGTTTCTTTGAATTATCAGTTTGGTTTGGCCTAGTAGATTGATCTTTCTTGCAATGGGAGAAGTGCTTAGCTTTAGGTTCAATCTTGCGGTGTCCTTTCCCAGTGACAGCAGGGGCAGCAAGGCACGTATTGTATTGTTGCCATCGAGGATAACAAGATGGGGTTTATATCATATTGCATGAGTTTATCCCTCTACATCATGTCATCTTACTTAAAGCATTACTCTGTTCTTATGAACTTAATACTCTAGATGCATGCTGGATAGCGGTCGATGTGTGGAGTAATAGTAGTAGATGCAGGCAGGAGTCGGTCTACTTGTCACGGACATGATGCCTATATACATGATCATACCTAGATATTATCATAACTATGCTCAATTCTATCAATTGATCAACAGTAATTTGTTCACCCACCGCAATACTTATGCTCTTGAGAGAAGCCACTAGTGAAACCTATGGCCCCCGGGTCTATTTTCCATTATATTAATCTTCCAACACTTAGCTATTTTTATTTCCTTTTATTTTACTTTATATCTTTATTATAAAAATACCAAAAATATTATCTTATCATATCTATCAGATCTCACTTTCGTAAGTGACCGTGAAGGGATTGACAACCCATTTATTGCGTTGGTTGCGAGGTTCTTATTTGTTTGTGTAGGTGCGAGGGACTTGGGCGTGGCCTCCTACCGGATTGATACCTTGGTTCTAAAAAACTGAGGGAAATACTTACACTACTTTGTTGCATCACCCTTTCCTGTTCAAGGGAAAACCAACGTAGTGCTCAAGAGGTAGCACGCAGCACCCCGCCCACGCCGCCGGCGAGCCACTGGTCCAGCTGGTGGTGCTGCTGCATGATGGCGGCGCAATGGACTGGATCCGGTGCTGCACCTCCAGCCTGCGGATCCAGAGCTCGGTCGCCATGGCTACGCCGCGGGCTAGGGTTTCATGCGCTTGTGAAAGAAGGAAAAGGTGGGGGGGCGCCGGCGGTGGTGGGGTAGAGGAGAGGGTGGGGGCGCCAGCGGTGGTGGGGTAGAGGAGAGGGTGGGGGTCTCCGGCGGTCTCGGACAAGGTGAGGGGCGCGCGCGGGCGGCAGAGGGGCGTGCGGCGTAGGGGAGGGGAGAAAGGAAGGAGGCGGGGGGTGGATGGAAAATGTGCAGAGGACTCACGAGAGCTAGGGTTTCGGCTTAGGTGGGCTTCGGGTGAGGACAACCCTTGGATCCGGGAGCATCCAACAGTGATCCATCCACGATCCGCGTGAAACGCCCACGGACCAATCAAAATGCAATACACGCGTACCATGTCATGACCATCTAAATTGGTCGTAGTTAACTAAAAAATTGGTCGTAGTTGACTAAAACTTTATTTTCATTTTTCAAGTGCTTAAAATGAGTCTTTTTGTGAAGGACCTACAATATATTTATTGCAAAATTGGATCAAATAAATTTATAAAATATTAGGACATATTTAATTTACAATTGATCTAATAGTTGGGTGTTAAAAGTTTTGACTCACTCTCGTGAAAAAGACAAATTTTCGCCGATCCAGCTGTAAGTGGGTCAAGTTTGAACTGCAGTTGCCTCATAGTGTGTTCGTGATTTTTCCAAAAATCATTTCTAGGTACAAAAGTATCTATTTAATCATAGAAACACCAAAAGTTTTGCAAAATTCAACCACTAGCGAGGAACGGTCATGCCCGCCGTTTTGACTGCATTTTGAAATGGGCATGAAAAATTCAAAAATTGGAAAACCTTCGCATCGTGTCATTATATGTGACCATGTTACTAGAAAAAATAATAAACTTGTAATACAGTAATTATTTTAAAAATGTGTACTCAGAAATGAGCTATCATGTGTGAAGATTCATGGCTTTCAAGACAAATGATCAATCTTCTGGCCACATTCATGGTATAGTTTGTTCAAATGATCTCATATCATGCACAAGGGTGCATCTTGGAATGGCAAACCGTGTTTCCTAAGGAACTTTTCATTTTCTTTGGACAAAAAATTCATTTTCCATTTTTTGAATGCCCAAAATGAGTTTTTTGTGAAGGACCTACCATATATTTGTTGCAAAATTGGACCAATCAATTTTATAAAATATTAGGCCATATTTAATGCACAATTGACCAAATAGTTGGGTGTCGAAAGTTTCGACCCACCTCTAGTGAAAAAGACAAATTTCCACCGATCTAGCCGGAAGCAGGTCAAGTTTGAACTGCAGCGGCCTTATAGTTTATTCTTTATTTTTTTCCAAAAATCATTTATAGGTACATAAGTATATATTTAATCAGAGAAACACCAAAAGTTTTCCAAGATTCAACCACTAGCTAGGAACGGTCATGCCCGCCGTTTTGACCGCATTTTGAAACGAGCATAAACAATTAAAAAAAAATCAAAAAATTGGAAAACCTTCACATTGTGTCATTATATGTGACCAAGTTACCAGAAAAATAATAAAGTTGTAATACTACAATTATTTTAAAAAAGTGTTCTCGGAAAGGAGCTATCATGTGTGAAGATTCATGGCTTTCAAGCCAAATGATCAATCTTATGGCCACATTCATGGCATAGTTTTTTCAAACGATCTCATATTGTGCACAAGGGTGCATATTGGAATGGCAAACAATGTTGCCTAAGGAAGTTTTCATTTTCTTTGGATGAAAAAATCATTTTCCATTTTCCGAGTGCCGAAAATGAGTTTTTTTTGTGAAGGCCCTACCAAATAATTGTTGCAAAATTGGACCAAATCAATTTTCTAAAATACTAGGTCATATTTAATTCACAATTGATCAAATGGTCGGGTGTCAAAAGTTTTTATCCACCTCTCGTGAAAAAGACAAATTTCTGCTGATTTGGTTGGAAGCGGGTCAAATTTGAACTGCGCCTGCCTCATAGTTTGCTATTTATTTTTCCCAACAATCATTTTTAGGAACAAAAGTATATATTTAATCAGAGAAACACCAAAAAAGTTTCAATATTCAACCACTAGCTAGGAATGGTCATGCCCGCCGTTTTGACCGCATTTTGAAACGGGCATAAAAAATTCAAAAAAAACAAAAAATTGGAAAACCTTCGCATGGTGTCATTATATGTGACCAAGTTACCAGAAAAAATAATAAAATTGTAATACGACAATTCTTTTAAAAAAGTGTTCTCAGAAATGAGCTATCATGTGTGAAGATTCATGCCTTTCAAGCCAAATGATCAATCTTATGGCCACATTCATGGCATAGTTTTTTCAAACGATCTCATACGATGCACAAGCGCGCATATTGAAATGGCAAACAATCTTGCCTAAGGAAGTTTTCATTTTCTTTGGACGAAAAAATCATTTTCCATTTTCCGAGTGCCCAAAATGAGGTTTTTTTGTGAAGAACCTATCAAATAATTGTTGCAAAATTGGACCAAATCATTTTTCTAAGATACTAGGCCATATTTAATGCACAATTGATCCAATGGTTGGGTGTCAAAAGTTTTGATCCACCTCTGGTGAAAAAGACAAATTTCTACCGATTCAGTACGAAGCGGGTCAAATTTGAACTGCAGCTGCCTCATAGTTTTCTCTTTATTTTTTCCAAAAATCATTTATAGGTACAGAAGTATCCATTTAATCACAAAAACACCAAAAAAAATCTAGATTCAACAACTAGCTAGGAACGGTCATTCCTGTCGTTTTGACCGCAATTTGAAACGGGCATAAAAAATTAAAAAGAAAATTAAAAAATTGGAAAACTTTCGCATAGTGTCATTATATGTGACCAAGTTACCAGGAAAAATAATAAACTTGTAATACGACAATTCTTTTAAAAAAGTGTTCTCAGAAATGAGCTATAATGTGTGAAGATTCATGGCTTTCAAGCCAAATGATCAACCTTATGGCCACATTCATGGCATAGTTTGCTCAAAAGATCTCATATTTTGCACAAGGGTGCATATTGGAATGACAAACAATGTTGCCTAAGGGAGTTTTCATTTTCTTTGGACGAAAAATCAATTTTCCATTTTTCGAGTGCCCAAAATGAGTTTTTTTGTGAAGGACCTACCATATATTTGCTGCAAATTTGTACCATTTTTTTATAAAATACTAGGACATATTTAATGCACAATTGACAAAATGGTTGAGTTTCAATAGTTTTGATCCATCTCTCGTGAAAAAGACAAATTTCCGCCGATTCAAAAGTAAATGTGTCAAATCTGAACTGCAGTTGCCTTATAGTTTGCTCTTTATTTTTTACAGAAATCATTTTTAGTTACATAAGTATCTATTTAATCAGAAATGTCGGGGGAAATCGACACCTATGGAATCACTAGGATCCCTTCTACGGTTGGCGGGCGCGGGGTCATGCAAAGAGCGGGTCTGGCAGGAAGCACACAAATCGTTTACCCAGGTTCGGGCCGCGGAGATGCGTAATACCCTAGTCCTGCTTTGGTGGATGTATTTGAGTGTTCTTGTGTTCTTGAGCTAGCTACGGGCGTGACTTGCCAAAAAGATCTGAATCCTTCTCCTGGTCTCCTCGGGCCTCCTTTTATAGGAAAAGGGGCTGCCACAGTGGCACACAGGGGGTGGAAAGGTGTACAGTAGATGAGTCTATCCTTTGGCACCGTCAGACAAACGCATTTAATGCGCTGCCGACATGCCCCTCTTGCTTTATCGGGGACGGCAATGAAGCACGTCCCAGCTGTCGCCGCCTCGCCTGGCTTCGACACGCGTCCGAGCTGACGAGGCGTCGTGGCGCCACGTTGGCTCGCTGTTGGGCTGGCGCGGTGGTGGAGCCTTCACGAAGATCTGCATGCCACCATGCAGGTGCTTGCTGGGTCGGTGTAGAGGCTGCTCGTCACCACGCAGGTGCTTGCCCGGCTGGTTGAGCTGACAGCTGCATGGGGACAGCGGTGGTGTCTTGGCAGGCGCGAGCCTGGCTGTGGCCTCGCTGATGCCCTCGGCAAGGAACTTGCCGGGGCCCGGCAAGGGTCTTACCGTGGCGTCGTGGTCGTCCCCGGCAAGGATCTTTCCGGGGGTCTTGTGGATTTCCTCGGCTAGGATCCCGCCGAGGTTCGTCGTCTTCTGGTCCTCACCTGATCTCGTGTGTTTATGATCTTGACAAAGATCTGCATGCCACCACAGAGGTGCCTCCCGAGCCTTGGTTCCAACGTAGTCGTTGGTGGCGTTTGGAACTCTTGGGCTCGAGGGTGGCTCGCTCTGCTGGTACTGGGCCTGCTGCCCCGGCAAGGCTCTTCTTTGGGGCATGGCTTCGCCCGGCAAGGGCCTTGCCGGGGGAGTCCACCTCGCCCTCTTGCTCTTTGGTGTTTCTGGTCTTGGCGTTGCCTTGACCGTCTTGTTCTCCGGCTTCCCTCCTCTGCCCTGCTAAGTGTGGCCGCGGGCGTGGCTCTGACTGCTCGTGCACAAGTAAAGGGGTTAAAAGGAGAGCCCCTACTTTTGTACACCGACAGGAGCCCCCGGGCCTGGGCCATACATAAACGTGACGCGTTGCTGGGCTAGGCCCAGAACGGTGTGCGGGCAGGTGGGGCGGATTTTATCGCAGTAACTTTTTCAGCCGCTCCGCTTCCCCACGACCCGCGTTGAACGCGCGACATGGAGGATCGTGCGTGACGCGGGGGTCATGCGTGGGGCGGTTCCCGCATGCATGCGTCACATCGTGGTTAATGGGGAAAGAGGCGGCCCGCACCTTCCCCGTAAAAAGGAATAACTGCGGGCGCGTTGCTCATTTACCCCCTACGCCTTCTCCAATCTTGGAAAAACCGTCCCCTTCTTCCTCAACCTCAAGCTCTTGCTCCCGCTTGCCACCGCCGCGCCTTTGTCTTCCTCAACTGCCATGGCGCCCAAAACCAGCAGAGGCAAGGGGTGGCCAAGGACGCCGGAGAGAAGGAGCCGCCGGAGAGCGAGTTGGCGGTGCGGCGGATGCAGCACGCCTACTTCCCGTCAACGGTCGACGCGGTCGAACTCCGGGACTACTTCAAGCACCTGTGGGGGTGCAAGACGGGGAGCGAGACGACGGGGCATCCGGCCATGCGCGTCATCCCCGCCGCCTTCGCCGAAGCCGGCCCGAATAGGTACCCATTTTTCGCCGATTACTTCTGCTGTGAGCTTTGTCCCCCTTTCTCCGATTTCTTCAACGATGTCATGCACACCTATGGCTTCCGCCTTCTGGATTTTACTCCGAATGTTGTGGCGTGCCTGGCCCTTTTCGCTCATCTCTGTGAGGGCTTCGCCGGAGTGCATCCCAACACAGCGCTCTTCCGCCACTACTTCTTCCCTCGCATCCAAAAGGGGGCGCCATTTCATGTTGTGTCGCCTGGATCCCGAGGACCCAGGAGAAAAAGACATATCCGGACGGCACCCAGAAGGAGAGGTGGGAGGCGTGGCGGGGCGGATGGTGCTGGATTGAAGAGAAAGATCCGCCAAACTTTTGCCGGGTCCGCCACGCGTCGTCGGTCCGCAGAAACGACTTGAGTGGTGTCGATGTCAACGACAAGAAGCTCACGGTCGCCACCACCAGGATTCTTTGTCTCACCGAGGCCGGGCTCACCCTTGAGATGATCGGGGCGGATTTCATCCGCCACCGAATCGCTCTGCTACACAACAAGGGGAGGCCGGCCTGGCTCTTCACGAATGCGGCCGACATCATCAGGCTTCGCCCTGGCCTGGACCACAAACTCATGGTGATGGGGCACGCCCACTTCTGCCAGCATCTCTTCTAGCTCAATGTGAACCGCGACAGCAAGGTCGAGCGGTCCGGCAAGGCCGCGAAGGCCGACAAGGTCGCCAAGGGGCCCTTGTTTGGGTTGCCAGCGGGGGTGGTCCCGCTGAGCAACAACTCACGCTGAAACGACATCATCGCCATGATGCTGGAGTTCAACGCGCATGGCCTCGTCCCAACTTGGGCCGAGCCGCCGGCAGATCAGGTGCATGAGTTTTTTGACACCTTGGAGGAGAAGTACGTCCGCACCGAACCGCGGCTCGTCCAGGACACCACCCAGGCGGAGCTGGACTACATCGCCGCCAGGGCGGCGGAGGCGGAGCTCGCTAAGGAGGCCGGCAGCGCCGGCAGTGTGGAGGACAAGGTCGCGGCATCCGCGGAGGAAAAGGAGCTTGCCCAGTGGGCCGAGTCGTCATCGAAGGAGGCCAAGGCTGTCGATCCCCCAACCACGGGGAGAGGGCGAGTCCTGCGGAGGGCCAGCTCGGTGAGCGGTGCAGAGCGACCCGACCTCGAGGCGGTCAAGCCTTCGTATTCTTGTGCCATCCTCGGATCAAGATCTTTGGCACACACAGTACATCAATGTATATATCAAAGTGCAATCACATGCATAAATAACGTAGAATTGATATATACCTCATAATACTCAGCGGAAACAATCAAACGGGTGTGGAGTCCCATCAACGCCATCGGCAGGTTGAGTGTAGACCGTAACCCTGTATCGTAACTCTTACTCGTCGAGGAAAGTATCTGCAACATGATACGTTGCAGCCGTGTAGGTCAGTACATTGAATGTACCGGCAAGATCACAATAAAAAGAACAGATGATAAAACTATACTATATGCAATATGGCTTTGTGGCTCGTATGCGAGTTTTGTTTTGCATAAAAGCTGGTTTTATTTTCCCTACATCCAAGGCATAAATGAAGTCTGCACTATGGAGTTTTCTATCATGACATGGTTCCGCCAACCGATGTCTCATAGCCCAAAAATCATCATAAGTTGCCCACAATTAAGTTATCATCCGGTGTTGAGAGTTCCGAGATAGATCCAAGTCCAGAGGCTCAAATTGTCCGTGAATCGGGACACGGCTAATCGATTAGGTTATAACCCTCTGCAGAGGTTTGTACACTTTACCCGCAAGATTCGATCCCTCTCTTTACGTTCTCGCACTTCGGTGTTTGAGAACAAGATGATCGAAACATGGTCTTCAAAGAGTTCCTCGACCACCGTCCGGTACTCAACCCATCCTACCGTAGTTCTACATCTGCTAGTACCGTCCCAGCCAGAGTCACAACTAAGGTCAACCAAGCGAGCCCATAATGACTTGCGGTTGCACAGTAAGCTTCCGGCATGAAGTATTCTTCCGTCTCTTTGAGTCTGGGTGAAGCTTTCCGCAAGATGTCATGGCGCTTCTCCATGCATCCCGCCAACCACTGGTTTCTCCAGGTGCCCACAACCGTCCTTCACCCAGTAGTGTGTATTGAATTCTTGTCTCGAGTCTTGAAGTCTTGAGGCCTTGAAGATGCAGTCCTTGCAGGTGCCATCATGGAGTTGTCGTCATTGGCGAAATCCTTCATTCTCACACCACTCCACGAGCACTCATACCAAACCCGTCTACTATAGCGTAGCATTAAAATAAATAACGTCCGGGCTTGGTAACAGGGTGATGGGTTCCTACCTCATGCATACTACTCAACTACAAGGATTCAATAACACTCTTGAGGGGTGGTTGCAAAGGTGCCACTAAATGCAATAAACATAGGTATGAAAGCAATGGTCAAAGTGAACTTGCTCGGTGATGTTGACAAAGAAGAATTATCGTTCTCAAGAAATAACTTGATAGACTACTCGTCACTCTCTGATGAAATCTATATAACAAACATATCATTCACATAAGCACTCACACTAACAATCAAAACAAAAGAGAGAGCGAATAAGAATCCGAAGGAACTTCAAATAAAACTAGGAGTCTTCTTCTACAACATTCACAAAAATAGTTTTGTCTAACGGAAAATAAAACACTAAAATAACAGAGAATAAAATATAAAATTTAGTTAAGACAAAAAAAAAAAAAGTATTTTTTCATAAAGCTATTTTGAAAGTATTTTCAATTGGGAGTTAAAACAGTAGAAATCCATTGCAAGTTATTAGCGAACTTGAATTTATTTCATGATAACAAAATAAAAATAAATATAAAAACTTGTTGAACACCTACTGTTTAACTAATAGAAACCAAACATAAACTTTCTGAAATATAAAATAAAATAATTTAAAAACAACTATAGAAAAGGAAGTAGCTATAATTGAATAGAACTAAAACAGAATTTGTTTTACATGAAATAATAAGCTAAAATACTCAAACAATTTTGAAGTTTTTACCACTGGTAAATATGATCACTAGTGATCAGTAGAAAAAGAATCAAATAAAAATCTATTTTAAACTCCCGGAATAAGCAAAACAAGCTTTAATTCAAATCTGATCTAACTCAATTTTATAAATCCAAACATAGACAAATTATATATTTTGGAAACTACAAGAAAATTGTGATCCAACGCAAAAAGAATCAGCATCATTGGACTTCTAGATCAAAAGTTATAAGCTAAACAAGAACGGAACTAAATCTGTTACGGAAATAAATCTGAAAACGAAAACGGAGTTACCTGTACGTGAGGTAGAGATGGCAGGAAGGAGGCGGCGATGTGGAGGCTGCTCGGCGGGGGGGCAAGGTCGCCCGGCGAGGTGGGGGTGGCGGAGGAGGGGTCGGGCGCTTGGGAGGTTTCGGAGAGCTCCCGGTGGCGTTCTAGGCAGGAAAAGGAGGGCGGTGGCGAGAAGGCTACAGGCAGGGAGGCGTGGTGATGGGAAAAATGGAGCGAGGAGGGAGGGGTTTTATAGGCGGTCTCGGGAGGCGCTGGGATGGAAAGACGAGGAGATCGGGAAGATGGAGTTTCCTGCCTCCATGGATATGGAAAGCTTCTATAACGTGAGAGGAAACAGAGGAAGGAGATGATCTCTTGTTGGGCTAGAATAGGAAAGTGCTTAATGGGCCAGCAGGTTTTCCTAATAAAACGATTCCATTCCTATTTTTAAAATTAGGAAACTAAAACAATAAAAAGGAAATCAAATCAATTCGAATAAAGAGTTTTATATACTAAAATTATCAGAAAAATAAAATGTAGATGATGAGCATTATTCCACGGCCAAAATAAAAACTTAAAAAATGTTTTCAGAAAATCCCTAAAGGCTTTATTTCTTTTTGCAAATAATTTTTAAATAAAAACTTTGGTTTTCTTGGCTCAAATATTTTCAAAATGCCCCTGATTTTGGAGGTCATTTTCCTCCGCTCTTTCTTGCTTGCAAGAATTTATTTTTCGGGTATTTCTCGGGAAGAAAAATAGAGAAGCAAGTGCAAATATTTGAAAGAATTAAATTGCAAAACTCCGTTCAAATTCTTTATAGTTGAAGAAGTCATGTCATCTTCTCTCATTGATTTTAATAGGATGAATTTGAATTTACGGAGAAGGGAAAGTCATTTTATTCCCTCTCATTCAAAAGTTTTTGAAAAGGTTCAAATTTCACTCAAGTTTAATTCACTCAAGCAAACAAACAAACAATTCAATTAATTATATTAACATTCCAAAATTTAGAATTTTGGGATGTTACAAACCTACACTTAAAATGAATCTCGTCCTCGAGATTGAAGAAACTAACAAGAAAAGGTTAGGGGTTGGGGTCTCCTAGCAAATGTTTTGGTCGAAGGTCGGGGTGCTACCACACTTAAAAACAAGGTCATGGTTCCAATAAACTCAGATATTTCCTCCGGAGGGCTGACAATGTATGTCTCTTCACATATCTTACAATAGCTCCTTCATTAAAGCTCTTACATCGGAAGCATAGAGTTTTCCTCAAAAGCTTAGGTCGGTTCGTCAAGGTTGAAGTTAAATCTGAGACCGGATCTTCTTAGCTGATGGGTCTGTGTCCATTCTAAACAACTATCGAAACACTCATGGTGGTCTACAATTTATGGTTTTCTCCTGCAGAAAGCGGGTCTGGGTTGAACCTCACCGTATAACCTCGTTTGGCAACGGTTGCTGTAATGGGGTTCCATCGTCCTACCATTTTATGGTTTTATGGCTTATCGCGTCGACACTCTTCTAAGTTTTTCAAGGCTCTCGATTTTCCATCAACATATGATAGTTCATGATAGAAGTCTCGGTATGGGGACCAATCCATCCTGCACTTGAATCATTACCACATATGTAAATATCGAATCACGTGTTCTAACACTTGGGCATACTCACAAGCATTGCAGAATTTTCTCTTTTCTCGGACTGGTTTTCGAGTAAATCCATGGTTTCGCAAGCCAAACAAAACATCTATCGTTACTTCATCAATCTTAGGTTTTTGCGTAATCTCCTATGAAACGTATGCTGATTGGACTGCTGATTTCTCCAATTTATTCCTTTATTAAGGTTATATCGGTTTCCTTTCAAAATCCACGGGCACGTGGGTTATGGCCCACTTCAACACTAGTGCAGCTTTAACTCATCCTTGGAGTAACTCTCTTGTTACACCTCCTTTAAATCCAGAGTACTCTGTTTCTTCATACCATCATATCAAAAGCAAAATTTCAACTTATTTTGTCCAGCTTCCTTCTATGGACCGTCATGGATAACACATTTCTTTCTTCATTGATCCTGTGGTTTTACAGAGTACTATGACCAAAATAAATGCACAAGTTTATCCATAACATCTCATTATTCTCATATCAATCTTTCATTACATCCTTAATCATTTTTCGTGAATCCAAATTCCAAAAAGTTTATTACAAATGCTGCCACCCACATGGTTCGGTATGGTCAGACATTACTTCCAACTTTATTCATTTTTCCTCCTTGAGGATCCTTCAGTCCCACTGGAATTGGGCGACATGTGCCTTGAATTCTTTGATCTTCTGTTTCATTGTGGTGGCCTTGAGCTTCACCTCCATCATCTCGAGATGCACTTCGCTTAGGTATTCCTGAGTATAACGGAGTCTTGCTTCTAGTATTTCTCCGATCTGACGTATGGCTTCCATGGCTGCTTCACGAACAACATCGAAGAAAGTTGCTTGTGGCACACGTGAAATGAAAAAGTACTGCCCCATCATTTTTGGGCAAACTCCTTTCAAATGGTGGAGGTGTACCTCCACATACCAAAGTTCCACTCCCTTATGCATGAAGGGTAGCCTTTGTAGACTGCATCTCCTTCAAGGTGAATATGCTTCATCATGTCCTTCAGGACTTGGTAATCATGATCACTTGTCGTGGTCATGATGGTTTCCTGACCTTTAAGGAAAGACTCGTAAAGGGTCGTCATCTGCGGTTAATGGAGCAGAAATGATGCTCGAAATTAAGGTACTTATCTCCAGGGCATACATTCATATCATCCAAACAGAACTTCAAACTCAATTTCCAATTTCCTGTTTATGCATCACAACTCACTTTCTTCCATGTTCATCAAAATATTAATTTCCAAGATAAAACATGGCAACTCCTTAAAGCTTTTCAGCATGTGACATTACAACTTTATTGAGTCATGAACTATTACAAACTCGAGAAATCTATTACATAACTCAACTCATTGAGCTCATGAAAAGGAAATTGCTTTCTACTACTCTTATTATCCATATCAAAATTCCAACTACTCAACTCCAGCTTTCATCTTGTCGGGACATTTAATAGCATAATGTCCTGCCTCCTTGCAGCGAAAACAAATGACTTCCGACATGTCTCGGGGCTTCTTTGTGATTATCGGGCTCCTTGGATTCTTGGCTTCTTTTACGGGCATTTACTAGCGTAATGACCTAAATCCTTGCACCTGTAACAGGTTATATGACTCAAGTCCTTCTCTGCAAAAATTGTGTTGCTCTCGGGTTGCCTTCCTTTTCTCTTCCTGGATTTCTCTGTAATGATCGAGTTTCTATCTCCGGGGTCAAACTTCACTTCGCTGTCGGAAATATCCTGGATACTCCTTTCTTTCCTTGGTGCAATCTTGTGAAAATGTCCTTCTTCTCCACATGAATAGCGAGCATTGGAGTAAAATCTGTTGAGACCTTCTCCATCCAGGTCTTCAACACTTTCATCATTCTTGGTTCTTCTAGATCTTCCTTGAGGGCTTCTTTCATTCCATCTTCCTGGTTGGAATAGTTTGTTGCACCGTGGAGTAAATGTGACATTTGCAGCGGGTAGTGGGTGGTTCCTTCACACGGAAGCAAGTCACCAGCTAGTTGGGCATTCCTCACCGGGTGTTTCTCCTCACAATGAGGGCATCCATCTTTGTGTTCCTCCTGGTGTGTCCTATTTCTCCGCAAATCTTGCGAGCACAAGGTTTACTTCTTGGTGCATCATTGTGTTTCGGATAAGACGTGATTTCAACAGGTCTTCTTGAATTCCTCCCAAGTTCTTGCTCCATTAAATCCCTGTATGGCTTGATGCATGTTCCACCAGGTTGCAGCACTTTACGTAAAAATCTTGAAGAGCGTATTGGACCTCATACTTCCTTGAAACCAAATTGCTCCCGAAGTGGGTTTCCATGTTCGCATCCATAGCTCTCGCCTCGGGCTGAGTCTTGATCCAGAGAATATCAGTCCAACTTCATTCATCATCTATGGGGTTCAAGGGTTTTAGGGTGAGATGAGAGAGAGGTGGGAGGATATACACACAATACAAACAATAGTTTTTGAAGAAACAGGTTTTATTTTGGGGCTGTCGGAAAACATCAAACAAATGACAGCTCACAAATCATCGCATCTAACGTGGGTGTATAGCAGGGTTTGGTCTCTAAGGGTCAAATAATTCTTCAGATCCTTCAAGTCTTGAGTCTTCAACTGTTGTAGATTCTAATGGAGAAATCCTCTTTACTCAAGGGGTCATCAGTTCTCGATATCAAATCCTTCTTGGGCGTCTTGATTGATCCTCCGGGTGATCAAAGGATAAGGGTATATTCTAACTATTTGAGGTGAGAGGGTCTATCCGATAAAATCAGAAAAGACAAGAAGTAAAGGATCCTTTTGAAAATAAAGTTTTAGAGATTTCCTGTCCTAGGGGCTTTCCGATTTCTAGGGTCACGTCCTACACCAACATGGGCTCGATACCATTTACTGTAGCGACCCGACCTCGACAGTCAAGCCTCTCGTGTTCTTGTGCCATCCACGGATCAAGATGCTAGCACACACAGTACATCAATGTATATATCAAAGTGCAATCACATGCATAAATAACGTAGAATTGATATATACCTCATAATACTCAGCGAAACAATCAAGCGGGTGTGGAGTCCCATCAACGCCATCGGCAGGTTGAGTGTAGACCGTAACCACAGATCGTAACTCTTACTGTCGAGGAAAGAATCTGCAACATGATACGTTGCAGCCGTGTAGGTCAGTACATTGAATGTTGTAAGTGCATCTAGTGCCCCTTAGTGATTTTGGTGTATTGAAGACTTATAGGTTAAGTAACTAATGCGTTTGTGAGTGTACACAGGTCTATAAGTCTATGAGGAGTTTGATATTTACAAAGGAAAGTCGACCCTAAAATGAAGTTCTTCAACTGAAGAATTTGATATTCTGAAGACTTTATGAAGACTTTGAAAGTGAAGAAATTGGTGTGATCCTGAAGACTTGGTATTCCTTTGAGGAACATGAAGCGTGAAGACTTTTGTTTTCGTAGTTTCATTTTCTCTTTCTTGAGTCATAGGAAACACCGTCTTCAAAAGGGGTCGAGGAAATACTAAGGAAAAATTTCCATTTGATGCTCAACTCAAAATCCTACACCTACCAAACCCTTGAGTGAAGCCTTTGGAAATCTCATACAGATCAGTCAATTTCTTGATGTGAGAGACGAAGCTCTTCCGGTCGTGAGAATTTGTTCGGCGAGGAGTTAGGAATTCGCTAGTCGAATTGCCTACACATGAGGAACATGATAGCCCGAGGAATTTGATATTCAAAATTCCGACCGTTCTTTATCTTCTGGCCACCTGTCCAAAATATCTTATCCACCTAACGGTCATATCATTGAAGGGCATTTATGTCTTATCATGTCGGGCTGCTCCCTAGGCTATAAATAGCCGCCCCTACAACCACTAGTTGGTTGGCTGCTCGAGAGAACTTGACACTTGTCATTTGAGAGCAACCCATCCTCCGAGGACTTTGGTGAAAATCATCAAGTGAGGAAAAACCCAAAGTGAGGAAAAACCCAAAACCAAACCCCAACAAACCCAAAGTGATTGAGCATCATGAAGAAATTGATCCCGCATGGATCCGGCGCTTTTACCTTTGAAGACTGTGCTTCTTCCAGACGGTTAGGCGTCACGGTCTAGAGCATCAAGAGGAATTGTGGATTGCCGAGTGACCAAGTATGTGAAGGTTTGGAAGTCGCTGAAGACTTACCACGAGTGATTGGGCGAGGTCTGCGTGACCTTAGTTCAAGGAGAATACGGTGAGGACTTGGTGTCTGAGCTGCGTGCTCGATGGATTGGGTGTCCGGGACTGCGTGTCCTCGAGTTTAAATACTCAGCCGCTCCAACCAGACGTACAACTGAGACAACAGTTGGAACTGGTCTACCAAATCATAGTCTTCACCAACCTAACTGGTTCTATTTCCTCAACCCTTTCATTTCCTCATTACTGTGTTGAGTGTTTGTCATATCTGTGTTTGAAGACTTTGACTGAAGACTTTCTCAATTTCCTCAGTTCAATTTCTTCAGTCTGTTTGTCTTCATCTTGTGTTATCCTGTGATTGCGCTTTGTGTACTCTGTGATTGTCTTCATTTCACCATGATGACTATGCCTGTAATCTGCTATGCTTACTTCTGAGTACTTATTCCGCTGCATGTATTTCTTCGCTAAGGAATTTCCTCACCAGCAAATTCCTCAGTGAATAATTTGTAAAATTCTCTAAAAATCGCCTATTCACCCCCCCTCTAGTCGATATAACGCACTTTCAATTGGTATCAGAGCAAGGTACTCCCTTGTTCTGTGTGATTTTGGTTTAACCACCGGAGTTTTAGTTATGTCGACCGCAGTATGATCAAGGTCTCAGCAGGTGTCCTACCTTGATGGGACGGACTACCCCTCTTGGAAGAACAAAATGCGAATGCATCTTGAAGCAATTGACAATGATCTACGGTATGTTGTGACAAAAGGTGTTTCCTCACACACCCTCTCCGAATGATGCTGATATGAAGAGATTCAAGCAACTCGATTCTCAAGCGAAGAATATCATATGTGGTCATCGAGCAAAGGTCAATATGGAAGAGTGAGTGCTT
This sequence comes from Aegilops longissima, assembly GCA_021605205.1. Classification (NCBI taxonomy): domain Eukaryota; kingdom Viridiplantae; phylum Streptophyta; class Magnoliopsida; order Poales; family Poaceae; genus Aegilops; species Aegilops longissima. The sequence continues at coordinate 324,015,402 of CM038680.1, forward strand.
TGGAATCTGCCAAACTCATTTGGGACAGGCTGTCCAAAGTAAATGAAGGTGTTTCAACTCAGCGTGACTCTCGAGTTGATGTTCTTGGAATCTCTTCAACCGCTTCAAAAGACTCGACAACGAAAATGTTCAACAAACCTTGATCGCCTCCGACATCTCAAATGAGCTTCAAGCACTGGGTGCCACCGACATCACCGACCATGAGGTGGTGAAGAAATTGCTAAGATAAACTTGATTCCTCATTTGATACTCAGCACGATGATACAAGAACGAGCTGACTACAAGTCTCTTGATCCTGCCGATATCCTCGAAGGCTAAATACTCACGAGTTCGACTTGCTGAAAGAGATCTCTATGGTTACGGCTATGGAAAACACGTGCCACGAAGGCCAAGGCTGAATCTGAATCGAGAGTGAAGACTCGGTAGTAGCCTTGGAGATCTGAAGAATTTGGCGAGAGCTAGCAACTTTGCTCGTGAAGAAATTCCAGAAATTCACAAGGCGTGGTCGTTTTGGAAAATCCTCAAGAAGCGGTGATTCCTCATCTAGTGACTATAAGCGAAGACTTTGCCACAAATGCAAGAAACCTGGTCACTATATCCAAGATTGTCCTCGATGGGAAAAGGAATTAAGAAAGAAGAAACACAAGGATTACAGCTACGATGGCGTGAAGAAGAAGAAGAAATCATCAAAATCTTCATCATCAAAATCCTCAAAGCCTTCTTCTCACAAGAAGAGCAGCTCCAAAAAGGCTTGGGCATTCATTGGCAAGGAAATGGACTCGAAGCTGATTCGAGGAAAATGAGGAAGAGGAGGAGTCGAAGAATCCGAATCTGGTGTGGCTAGTCCGGCTCTTGCTCGCCTATGTTAGCAAGTCCATCTTCAACGCTGAAGAAACTGACTCACCGACAAACCCGATGAGGAAAATGATGACTACGCTCCCACCTATTGCTTCATGGCAAAAGGTGCCAAGGTACTCAATTTCACCTCCTCTGAATCCAGTGAAAATGAATCTGATGAGGATCTCAAGCCCAGCTACTCTAAACTTGCTAAGATTGCTATAAAACAACAAAGGGCTTTTGAAAAGGTTCAAAACATGCTAGATAAGAGTGATGATATGTTAGGTGAAGAAATGGATCGCACTCAAGCCCTGACTGAAAATCTTCAGAGAGTTCAGTCTAGGTTTGACAGCCTTCAAGGTCATCATAACACTCTCTTATCTGATCATGAGAAACTTTCTTATGAATTTCTTCAAAGAAAGCAAGATCTTGAGAAGCTAAGAGTGAGTTATGAAGATCTTCAGAAGGAGCGCGATTCATTACTTGCTCAACAAATCAGCGCTTCTCAAGAAGAATTTGTTCCTCCATGCTTAAAATGCATTGAGCGTGAATCGCTAATTCTTCACCAATGTTCAAATGCTTCAATCATTACAAATTCTTCACCTGCATCTGCTATCACTAATTCCTCACCGAGGACATTGCTAGTATCCTTGACGATGTAGGGCTGAAGGAATTGTACATGACAGCATGTACAAAAGCCTCAAAGGGCATCAGACTCTTTGTGATGTGCTTAAAAGCAGATCCTCAACAGAACCCTAGGAAAGAGGGTATTGCCTTTGAGAGGAAACTCAATCTTGATGGAGCGTCTTTGGAAGCTTTGAGCGGTATCCCAAAACCTCATGGGTTGCTGCAAAGGGACCTCCAGCTTGATCCATCCACCTTATCTGGCTTTACATGTGAATTTCCTCATTACGATGATGAGTCATTTGACTCAAACTATAAACTGTTCAAAAATCAGAATGGTGAAGTATTTGCTAGATATGTTGGCACTAATCTGCAGAGCGGTCCCCTATGAAGAAAATCTGGGTTCCCAAGAAGTGCCTTGAAAGTCTTCAGTGAATGTCCTCATGACACCACCGGTGAAGAAAAGGAACCCCAGATCAAATTCTTCATATGGACAAAATTCTTCATATGGATCCAAGTCCTCATCTTGACCAAATTCCTCACATGGATCAAATTCCTCAAAAGGATCAAAGTCCTCATATGATTATCATCGTGCTAACAACTCTGCTTTCGCAGGTAGAGCCAAGGGCTATGAATATGTGCATTATTCTTCAAACCAATATGTTCATAAGTCCTCGAAGAATTTCTCTGCTTATTCATATGCTTACCCTAACCCCTCTTATGTGAAACGAAATGGTTTGGCCTCTATGCCACCATTCTCATATGGTGCTCGCAGAATGATGAACTCTTTGCCACCCCTTCAGATGTGGGTGGTGAAGAAAAAGAACTAATCTCTTCTGCAGGGTCAGGTCTCCAGTCGTGTCTTAAACGTCTGAAGAATTTGCTGGGGGCCTGACAAAATTGCCTGAAAGGACGCAGGCTAATCATGATGAAATGAACTTTCATTTCACACGTCCTCATACTGCTTATCTAATTGATACTGACTGATGAAATTCATCTGATGAACTTGATATCATATTCTTCACTGATGAATATATGAGATCGTAAGTTGTACTAATTCATCTGCAGGATGATCAACCCAAAGCCACTGAGTGGGTTCTCGATAGTGGATGTCTGAATCACATGACTGGTGACAAGAATCCATTGATGGATGCTCCCTTATCACCGTCACATCTGAAGCATATCATCTTTCTTTGACAAGCAAAAGTCGTATTGGGACTTGGTAAGGTTGCTATCTCTAAGGACATGCACATGGACAAAGTCATGCTTGTTGAGTCTTTAGGATATAACCTCATGTCGATCTCAATGCTTTGTGATCTTGATATGGTTGTTATCTTTGGCAAATATCGTTGTGTTGTGATTATGGAAGTTGACAATTCCAAAGTCTTGAAGGCTTTAGGAGAGGAGACTTGTATATTGTTGATTTTTCCACAGGACCACAACCAGCCGTGTGTCTACTTGCAAAAGCTTGAATATTGGCTATGGCATCGACGACTTGGTCACGCAGCATGAGGAATTTACACGCCTTGCGAAGAAGAAGCATGTCATTGGCATTGAGAATGTCAAATTCCTCAAGGATCACTTATGCGAACTGTGAAGCGGAAAAATGACCAAGGCCAAGCATCCAAGAAAGACTATCATGACCACTACTCGTCCTTGAATTGCTTCACATGGACCTCTTTGGTCCCAATCATTATTCAGTATCGTTAATGAAGCATCACTATATGGCTTTGTTATTGTTGATGATTATTCTCGTTACACATGGGTACACATTGTTACTTACAAAAATCAAGTGCGGAAATCTTCAAGCGATTTTCCTCGAGGGCTTCAACCAACTTTGGTGTGAAGATCAAGCACATCGGAGTGACAATGGAACTGAATTCAAGAATTCGGTCTTGAGGATTATCTTGATGAACTTGGTATTACTCATGAGTTATCTGCTCCCTATACTCCTCGGCAAAATGGCGTCGTGGGCGCAAGAACAGAACTCTTGTTGAGATGGCTCGACTATGCTTGATGAATACAAAACGCCTAGTCGTTTCGGATTGAAGCAATTGACACTGCGTGCCACATCATCAACAGAGTATATCTTCACAAATTCTTCAAAAGACTGCCTATGAACTCCTCACCGACAAGAAACCCAATGTAAGTTATTTCAAAGTCTTGATTGCTAAATGCTGGATTAGAGATCCTCACCACACCTCTAAATTTGCACCAAAGCACATGAAGGTTTTATGCTTGGTTACGGAAAGGACTCGCACACCTCAGAGTCTTCAACATCGCACTTCACAAGATTGTTGACACTGTAGATGTGCGGTTCGATGAAACTAATGGCTGCAAAGAGAGCACCTACCTTCATGTTAGACGAACCAGCACCGAGGACTCTATCGGGTTCAAGGCAACCGAGGATGTCATCCCTCTTGAAGAAACTGCTGAAGAATTCATCCTGTCTGCGAAGAACGTCAAGTGATGCACTGAAGATAATGCTTGAAGAAAATGGTCTTTGAGGAAAATGATCAAATTCCTCGAAGACAACCAGCTCATCCTCGCGTTGCAAAAGAAGTACAAGTGGAGAAGATCATCGATGACATTAAAGCGCCAGTCCTCTCACTCGCTCAAAAGCTTCACATTTATCTAACTTTTGTGGGCACTATGCTTTTGTCTCTATCACAGAGCCCACTAAGGTAGATGAAGCATTTCGAGCCGGTGGATTCAGGCCATGCAAGAAGAATTACATCGATTCGAGCTCAACAACGTGCGGGAACTGGTCAAACGTCCAGATCCTCGCAAGCATAATATCATTGGCACAAAGTGGATCTACCGCAACAAACAAGATGAAAATGGTCTTGTGGTGAGGAATAAGGCTCGACTAGTAGCTCAAGGCTACACGAGTTGAAGGAATTGATTTCGATGAAACTTTTGCACTGTCGCTAGACTTGAGTCTATTCATATTACTCGCCTATGCTAACCATCACAATATCACTTTATATCAAATGGATGTGAAAAGTGCATTCCTCAATGGTAAGCTTGAGGAAGAAGTATATGTTGCTCAACCCCGTGTTTTGAAGATCCAAAGAATCGACAAAGTCTTGAGACTAAATAAGGCCCTCTATGGCCTCAAGCAAGCCCCTCGGTGGTATGATACATTGAAGGAATTCTTCGTGAAGAATGGCTTCACACCAGTTCACTCGACCCTACTCTCTTTACTAAATCTTATGATGGTGAACTGTTTGTGTGCCAAATATATGTTGATGATATTATCTTTGGCTGTCTTGACCAAAGTTATAGTGATGAATTTGCCTATATGATGAGTGAAGAATATCAAATGTCTATGATGGGAGAGTTGAAATTCTTCTTAGGTCTTCAAATTAAATCAACAACACAATGGCATATTCATATCTTAGGAGAAATACCTCAAAGATGTCCTCAAGAAATTGGCATGCAAGATTGCAAAGGTGTCAAAATTCCTATGCCCACAAATGGCCATCTATGCAATGATGAAAATGGTATTGACTTGATCACAAGGTATACCGCTCCATGATTGGTTCTTTATTGTACTTATGTGCATCTAGGCCAGATATAATGCTTAGTGTTTGCATGTGTGCCCGATTTCAAGCTACAGAAGGAATCACACCATAAGGCTGTGAAGCATATTCTTGATATCTAGCTCACACACCAACACTAGGATTATGGTACCCCAAGGGCTCTACTTTTGATCTCATTGGATATTCGACTCGACTATCTTTGGTGATCGTGTGGATCGCAAGTCAACATCTGGTACTTGTCATTTCCTCGGACGATCTTTGGTCCATTGGTCCTCGAAGAAACAGAACTGCGTATCACCGTCCCTCGCGAAGCTGAATACATTGCTGCTGGCTCGTGTTGTGCTCAATTACTATGGATGAAGCAAACCCTCAAGGACTACGGCATCAACGTGAAGAATGTGCCTCTCTCTTGTGACAATGAGAGTGCCATCAAGATTGCTCACAACCCGTTCAGCACTCGAAGACAAAGCACATTCAAATTCGTCATCATTTTCTTCGTGATCATGTGTTGAAGGCGACATCTCCATCGAGCACGTGAAGACGAAGAACAGCTAGCTGATATCTTCACTAAGCCCTTGGATGAGAAGAGATTTAGCAAGTTGCGGTGTGAGCTAAATATCTTAGAATCTTGAAAGTTCTTTGAAAGGACACACATCCTAACACTCATGCAAAATTGATGACTTAGATGTGCAACACATGAAGAAACGTTTTCTTCAATCAATGAAGAATAACACTCTAAATGTGAAGAAATTAATGAAGAATTTGATTCTCGAACCCTCGACAATTATGCGCGGTGTCTGAAATCATCATTCTTATCTGATGGGTCACGCCACCACCAAAGTTGAAAATCTTCAATTTGAGTTTTTCCTCGCTTTTGAAATTCTTGAGTTTTGAAATTCTTCAGTTTTCAAATTCTTCAGTTTTCAAATTCTTCAACTTTGCAAAATCTTCACTTTATTTCCGTCGTCTTTCTTCATTGGCTATATATATATATGGATTTATGTCCTCTACAGCATTCACTTATGGCTATTTCTTCAAGTCGCTTTTTACGCTAAGTGAATGTGATCGACCCTTTCCCTCTATGCTATACTCAACCCAATCCATTCACAAATTCTTCATGTGCGTTCTACTTTGAAACTTCGTTCAAATTCTTCATCGTGTGTCCTTAACAGCTGAAGAAATTGCAACGGAACTTTTAAAACAAATCTTATTCAAACCGTCGCTTTTACCGCTCAAACCGTTCCGCATCCCATGATGCATTATTATATTCACCCACGATCGCACACGATCTCCACTACCAAGATGCGTGGGTGACACATGTCGTGAGAAGGGAAGCGGTCAGGGGCACGTTCGTCCTAAATCTTCGGACGATCCGTTTTCACCGTGGCTATAAATACCCCTCTCTCCCTTCCTCACTCTTTTACTTCGCTCGACCTCTCTCCCGCTCGAGCTCCTCAAAACCCTAAGCGCCGCTTCTCCATCGTCGCCGGTGAGGAAAAGCTTCACTACCTTGACCTCTTCGCCGACGCGTACTCGCGCCGACAGTGGAATTTCTTCACTCCGCCGTCGCGTAGCTGATTTCCTCTGCCAAGTTAGGGCGGAGAAGATCTGAACAGACGAACTTCCCAACTGTTCATCTCAGTTCGTCGTGTTCTTCACTTGTAAATTAAAAGTTACTTTTACTACTCGATTTGATTCTCAAATTTTCTTCAAATTCTTCAAAGGTGTTTATTCTCCAAATCTTCATACATATGAACACCTCAAATCTCTTGACTCATTTCTCTAAGCAATTCTTCAAGATTCCTCAATTGTGTGGATCTTGATCTATACAACTCTGGAACCTAAGACAAAGAACGCTTATTGAAATTCTTCAAGGCTCATCTGGTCAAAATCCTCAAACTTGTTCTTTTGAAAACCCTCTCGAGAACATATGACCTCTTCAAATTCCTCGCACCTATACTCTGTTCACAGTACAAATGTCTGCTGCTGAATCCCTAGGTTCTCATCAACTTAACTCATTTGCAGCGTTCCTCGAAGAAAAACTGCACACTTCTTGAGAGAACTCAATTGTTCAATTTCCTCAATGAAGAAAATGGCGATGGTAAGAAGCCGCAGAAGGAGGAAAGAAACCCGAGGTCATGACAGATTCAAATCCACGAGGAAATATATGCTGACTATCAGACACCGATGAGGAAAGCAAAAATCAACGCAAGGTGCGTATCAGAAGATTGAGCGGAGATGGGCACGGAATGGAAGGAATACCGATATGTAACACCTAAGTACATGAAGAAATTAGCGTTAAATCCTCCATGCCCAAGAGCTCCTTTGGCACCAGGCCAAATAGCTGATCCCACTAGCATCAAACGCGTGAGGACTTTCCGATGAGTGGGCTAAGCGCCAAGCAAAGTTGGCTAAGCAAGCAAAGGAAGCGTGAAGAAATTCAATGAGGATTCTGCGCTGCTGCTACCATCGAGGTCTCGGTCAAACCGAGGAAATCAATGCAAAAGAAGTCTGCTAATAAGCCAAGTGCTTCATCATCTGCGCCTCACGGCCAAGTTCATCGGCAGCTCCTCCAGGCAAATTCCTCGTGACAAATTCCTCACACCGCCATTGTTCCATCAAAGTCCTCAACTGCTCCGTCCAAACCTTGAGTTCTGTGCATCTAGCTACTTGTCAAAGGACTGCTGGTTTCTCAATTGCCTCGAGCATCTCTGCAAGTTCCTCGGCTGCCCCAATTCTTCATCGGCCCGACTCTGCTGAAGACAAAAGCAACAATGGGCGTGGTCCTCGGCCTAGCCAAGGAAGAAACAACTTGTAGTCCACGTGCCATCGATGATGAGGCATCGATGAAGAACTTGAAGAAATCATCGAGACCGTCAAGTTAGGGCCGCTAGAGCCAAAGGTACATCTGTGCCCTTGCTTTTGGACCCAAAGAAAGTCCTCGACTTCATCGACCTCGCACAATGATCCCAATACCCCTCTTTGATCTTCCTTTGACACCTGGTCAAAGTCATGCGTTGACTCACTTCATCGCTGAAGAAAATGGAAGTTTGAGAAGGCGAGGGAAATCAAAAGGCTCAATACAGGAAGGAGAGGTTCACGAAGAAAAATGTTGTCAAGATGACACCGAGGAACTCCTTCAAATCAAACTGAAATTCAGAACCTCGGCAAGAACTTGACACATACTATGCTGATTGGCAAGTAGTCAAGACCAGATTAAATCGATCGACGAAGAAACTCACAAGTGTTGCTGCACCTGCAACGTGAAAATCCTCGGTGAAGCATCAGTTCAGCCTCTTCAAGAAAATGCTGATTCGAGGCTGATGAAGAAATTCCAGCCATTGAAGAAACTGCCAGGCACCCACTAGTGGTGCCCTGAAGAAACTGCTCAAGTCAGGAGGCTGCATCGGCTGCTCTGAAGAAACTGCACCAAATTCCTCGGCTCCTCCTGCGCCAACTCCAACTCCAATTCTTCCATCGCTTCGATGTGAAGAAAACCAAGGCTCTTGAACGAGCTGCTGTGAAGAAAAGGAAAGCATCAGCTGCGTCGATTCTTCGATCACGAAGAAAATAAAGCCAATGACCAGCTCGTTGAAAACCCAATTGATGCTATTCCAATTTCCTCCATACCATCAAAGGAAGTAGTTCCTTTTGGAGAAGAATATGAGGTGCCAACGGATCGATGAAGAACATCAATCTCACGCTTCGTCGGAGAAACTTGATGAAGAAATTGAAGTGGAAGCAATCCCTTCAACCCCAGTCATTCCTCATCGGACCATGAAATTCCTCAAGCTGGTGCGAGGAAATTGAAAATGAAGATGTGGATATTGGATGCACCACTCCGGTGATCAATGATGACTTTTGGGAAAGTCAGCATCCCAATACTCCTCTCTTCACCCCGCTTCAACAAGTTCCTCACTCCCTGCATGCATCGTTCAAATAGACATCAAGAAAATCAACCCACGAGTTACATGCATGAAGAAATTCCAGCCACTAGTGCTGATGAAACTGCTGCTGCTTTGCTGAAAATCCTCGGTCGCACAAGTTGAGGACCAAGAAATTCCTCAAGTGAAGAACCTGAACTTACGATTCCCGAGGTGGTGATGCAACGATCGACACCCTCCGCCAAAGCAAAGAATCCGTTCTCAACCAAACAAAAGTTCAAGGCTGAAGATTTCTTTGCCGAGCACGTGTTCTTCATCGAATATAATCCCTATGATTCTGCTCGGATTAGGAAGAGGCGCTTACGGACTGCCACCAAGCAAACTTCTATTCCTCGGTGCTTTTCAACAAGGACAAAATCTTGATCATGCTCATATTCCTCATGTGGATATGGAGTCGCTGCCGGGCTTTGAGCCCGTCCTAAGTGTTCTTCACGATGCAGGTCTTCTAAACTTCTGCGATATTTGTGATTGGAGCGAAGAGCTAATTCTTGATTCTATGCAACATTGCACATCACGGAGACGCCAAGATGTGACTTCATGGGTCTTAGATTGGATGACCGAAAATACTCACTACAAGGCTCCAAAGAAGTGAATTGCTTCGTGCCCTACCACTCAGCCCTCCGCTTGATGGTGCACATCGCATCTATGAAGAAAAGGAACTTTCAAATCACTATATGCAAGTCTTGATGAAGCCTTTGAAACCAAGGCAAGCTCCAAGGACCAAATTCCTCGTCAAGGAATTATTATATGTGCCTCGAACAGTCTATCGGATTCGAGCGAAGACTATGAGTCCTATCAAAGGTCACGACTTCGAACGATGAAGAAGTCGTTGGCATCATGAAGAATATGCTTTTCAACATCATCCATGGCGTTCTGTCAATTTCCATGATTTCTTCATGAGGACTCGCTAACATTGCCATGTCACCTTTTGAGCTGAAGCCTTATGCACCTTGGATTATGAGATTCATCGTCAAGATCTTCACTGAATTACAAGGTCGATACTTTGAACCACTGCAGCTACCCGCCCCGATTGAAGTCCTCAAGCGGCCAATTACCTCGGTGATGAAAAGGGAAAGGCTATGCTGTGATAGATGAAGGCATTCGTCCATTGGATGGACAGTTTATAAGCAACATCTTACTCCACCAATGATGACTCGCCACACATGACTCGGCAACAAATACCTCGATTAAGCATAGTCCTCAAGCTCGCACCTGTGGTGATGACCGATCGTGAGTTACTCCTCGGTCTTCATCGGAAGGTTGATCGCAATCACAAGTGGGTCAAGCGCCGGTTTGGTACTCTTCTTTACAACCTGACCTCAACTCACAATGCAAAGAAGAAAAACCACTACTATCTTCATGAAACCTTCAAGCGCTTTGGGCTGTTCTTTCACATGTCTACAATGAGGAAGAACGCAATCAATGGGACTCAAGGAAGAATTTGACTGGTCTGCACCTCCTCCAAGAAATTCAAGAAAGTCAAAGTTCCTTCCTTGGTGGCCAGCTCCTATTCTTCATCTCGCGACAATCGATGAAAATGAAGATTTGGAAGACACTGCTGCTGGTCCTACTTCAACGAACAACCCCGACAATCTTTGGCGCCCGTCTTCAACTTGAAATTCTTCAAGAGCGTTAGTCCTCGGTTTGATCCTTTTGGTCATTCTATGACAAAGGGGGAGAAATTTGAGTTAGTCTTCAAGCGGGTCTCGTTTTTATCTATATACAATATTCTATTAAGTTACAACTCTCGTTCTTCTGAAACCTTTTATTGGATCGAGTTGTAATCTTAAACCCGATGGTGCTTTGATACTTTTGATGCATTATGCTTTTGCTCTATGCTCGATTACGATAGTGTTGATATGCTCGATATTTGTTATGCTCGATCCTCATGAGCTCGTTGAAAATCTTCAAATCGATTTGGGATCGATACTCATGAAGAGTTTCAAATTCCTCATACGCATTGGGCTCGATACTCTTTATGCATTATTTTGCATGCTCGCATATCATCAAGCACCATATTTCATCATGCATTTCAAATTCCTCATATTATATGTCAAATCGTGTATGAATTACAAGATATAGGGGGAGATCTCCATGATTCAATTCTTCAAATGTGCATTGCCTCAAAAGCAAATTCCTCACTATGCACATCTTCAGGGGGAGTTCTTCTATATCTTGTAATCAAAATCCTCATTATCAGTGTTTACACATCATATATTTATCCCGTTGAAAACTTAACCTATGTTGTCATCAATCACCAAAAGGGGAGATTGTAAGTGCATCTAGTGCCCTTAGTGATTTTGGTGTATTGAAGACTTATAGGTTAAGTAACTAATCGTTTGTGAGTGTACACAGGTCTATAAGTCTATGAGGAGTTTGATATTTACAAAGAAAGTCGACCCTAAAATGAAGTTCTTCAATGAAGAATTTGATATTCGAAGACTTTAGAAGACTTTGAAAGTGAAGAAATTGGTGTGATCCTCAAGACTTGGTATTCCTTTGAGGAACATGAAGCGTGAAGACTTTTGTTTTCGTAGTTTCATTTTCTCTTTCTTGAGTCATAGGAAACACCGTCTTTGTTAAAGGGGTCGAGGAAATACTAAGGAAAAATTTCCATTTGATGCTCAACTCAAAATCCTACACCTACCAAACCCTTGAGTGAAGCCTTTGGAAATCTCATACAGATCAGTCAATTTCTTGATGTGAGAGCAGAAGCTCTTCCAGTCACCGAGAATTTGTTCTGATCGAGGAGTTAGGAATTCGCCAAGTCTGGAATTGCCTACGATGAGGAACATGATAGCCCCGAGGAATTTGATATTCAAAATTCCGACCGTTCTTTGCTTCTTGCTTGACTGTCCAAAATATCTTATCCACCTAACGGTCATATCATTGAAGGGCATTTATGTCTTATCATGTCGGGCTGCTCCCTAGGCTATAAATAGCCGCCTCCTACAACCACTAGTTGGTTGGCTGCTCGAGAGAACTTGACACTTGTCATTTGAGAGCAACCCATCCTCCGAGGACTTTGGTGAAAATCATCAAGTGAGGAAAAACCCAAAGTGAGGAAAACCCAAAACCAAACCCCAACAAACCCAAAGTGATTGAGCATCATCAAGAAATTGATCCCGCGTGGATCCGACGCTTTTACCTTTGAAGACTGTGCTTCTTCCAGACGGTTAGGCGTCACGGTCTAGAGCATCCAAGAGGAATTGTGGATTGCCGAGTGACCAAGTATGTGAAGGTTTGGAAGTCGCCTGAAGACTTACCACGAGTGATTGGGCGAGTCTGCGTGACCTTAGTTCAAGGAGAATACGGTGAGGACTTGGTGTCTGAGCTGCGTGCTCATTGACTGGTGTCCGGATCTGCGTGTCCTCGAGTTTAAATACTCACCCGCTCCAACCAGACGTATAACCGAGACAGCAGTTGGAACTGGTCTACCAAATCATAGTCTTCACCAACCTAATCGGTTCTATTTCCTCAACCCTTTCATTTCCTCATTCTTGTGTTGAGTGTTTGTCATATCTGTGTTTGAAGACTTTGATGAAGACTTTCTCAATTTCCTCAGTTCAATTTCTTCAGTCTGTTTGTCTTAATCTTGTGTTATCCTGTGATTGCGCTTTGTGTACTCTGTGATTGTCTTCATTTCACCATGATGACTATGCCTGTAATCTGCTATGCTTACTTCTGAGTACTTATTCCGCTGCATGTATTTCTTCGCTAAGGAATTTCCTCACCAGCAAATTCCTCAGTGAAGAATTTGTAAAATTCTCTAAAAATCGCCTATTCACCCCCCCTCTAGTCGATATAACGCACTTTCAAATGTACCGGTAAGATCACAATAAAAAGAACAGATGATAAAACTATACTATATGCAATATGGCTTTGTGGCTCTGTGTCTGAGTTTTGTTTTGCATAAAAGCTGGTTTTATTTTCCCTACATCAAAGGCATAAATGAAGTCTGCACTATGGAATTTTCTATCATGACATGGTTCCGCCAACCGATGTCTCATAGCCCAAAAATCATCATAAGTTGCCCACAATTAAGTTATCGGTCCGGTGTTGAGAGTTCGAGATAGATCCAAGTCCAGAGGCTCAAATTGTCCGTAATCGGGACACGGCTAATCGATTAGGTTATAACCCTCTGCAGAGGTTTGTACACTTTACCCGCATAGATTCGATCCCTCTCTTTATGTTCTCGCACTTGAGGGTGTTTGAGAACAAGATGACCAAACATGGTCTTCCAAAGAGTTCCTCGACCACTTTCCGGTACTCAACCCATCCTACCGTAGTTCTACATCTGCTAGTACCATCCCAGCCAGAGTCACAACTAAGGTCAACCAAGCCAGAGCCCATAATGACTTGCGGTTGCACGTAAGCTTCGGGCATGAAGTATTCTTCCGTCTCTTTGAGTCTGGGTGAAGCTTTCATAAGATGTCATGGCGCTTCTCCATGCATCCCGCCAACCACTTGGTTTCTCCGGGTGCCCACAACCGCCCTTCACCCAATGAGTGTGTATTGAATTCTTGTCTCGAGTCTTGAAGTCTTGAGGCCTTGAAGATGCAGTCCTTGCAGGTGCCATCATGGAGTTGTCGTCATTGACGAAATCCTTCATTCTCACACCACTCCTGAGCACTCATACCAAACCCCGTCTACTATAGCGTAGCATTAAAATAAATAACGTCCCGGGCTTGGTAACAGGGTGATGGGTTCCTACCTCATGCATACTACTCAACTACAAGGATTCAATAACACTACTGAGGGGTGGTTGCAAAGGTGCCACTAAATGCAATAAACATAGGTATGAAAGCAATGGTCAAAGTGAACTTGCCTGGTGATGTTGACAAAGAAGAATTATCGTTCTCAAGAAATAACTTGATAGACTACTCGTCACTCTCTGATGAAATCTATATAACAAACATATCATTCACATAAGCACTCACACTAACAATCAAAACAAAAGAGAGAGCGAATAAGAATCCGAAGGAACTTCAAATAAAACTAGGGAGTCTTCTTCTACAACATTCACAAAATAGTTTTGTCTAACGGAAAATAAAACACTAAAATAACAGAGAATAAAATATAAAATTTAGTTAAGACAAAAAAAATAAAGTATTTTTTTCATAAAGCTATTTTGAAAGTATTTTCAATTGGGAGTTAAAACAGTAGAGAAATCCATTGCAAGTTATTAGCGAACTTGAATTGATTTCACGATAACAAAATAAAAATAAATATAAAACTTGTTGAACACCTACTGTTTAACTAATAGAAACCAAACATAAACTTTCTGAAATATAAAATAAAATAATTTAAAACAACTATAGAAAAGGAAGTAGCTATAATTCAATAGAACTAAAACAGAATTTGTTTTACATGAAATAATAAGCTAAAATACTCAAACAATTTTGAAGTTTTTACCACTGGTAAATATGATCACTAGTGATCAGTAGAAAAAGAATCAAATAAAAATCTATTTTAAACTCCCGAATAAGCAAAACAAGCTTTAATTCAAATCTGATCTAACTCAATTTTATAAATCCAAACATAGACAAATTATATATTTTGGAAACTACAAGAAAATTGTGATCTAACATAAAAGAATCAGCATCATTGGACTTCTAGATCAAAAGTTATAAGCTAAACAAGAACGGAACTAAATCTGTTACGGAAATAAATCTGAAAACGAAAACGGAGTTACCTGTACGTGAGGTAGAGATGGCAGGAAGGAGACGGCGATGTGGAGGGCTGCTCGGCGAGGGGCAAGGTCGCCGCGAGGGGGGGTGGCGGAGGAGGGGTCTCGGCGCTTGGGAGGTTTCAGGAGAGCTCTGGTGAGCGTTCTAGGCAGGAAAAGGAGGGCGGTGGCGAGAAGGCTACGGGCAGGAGGCGTGGTGATGGGAAAAATGGAGCGAGGAGGGGAGGGGTTTTATAGGCGGTCTCGGGAGGCGCTGGGATGGAAAGACGAGGGAGATCGGGAAGGTGGAGTTTCCTGCCTCCATGGATATGGAAAGCTTCTGTAACGTGAGAGGAAACAGAGGAAGGAGATGATCTCTTGTTGGGCTAGAATAGGAAAGTGCTTAATGGGCCAGCAGGTTTTCCTAATAAAACGATTCCATTCCTATTTTTAAAATTAGGAAACTAAAACAATAAAAAGGAAATCAAATCAATTCGAATAAAGAGTTTTATATACTAAAATTATCAGAAAAATAAAATGTAGATGATGAGCATTATTCCACGGCCAAAATAAAACTTAAAAAAGTTTTTCAGAAAATCCCTAAAGGCTTTATTTCTTTTGCAAATAATTTTTAAATAAAACTTTGGTTTTCTTGGCTCAAATATTTTCAAAATGCCCCTGATTTTGGAGGGTCATTTTCCTCCGCTCTTTCTTGCTTGCAAGAATTTATTTTTTGGGGTATTTCTCGGGGAAGAAAAATAGAGAAGCAAGTGCAAATATTTGAAAGAATTAAATTGCAAAACTCCGTTCAAATTCTTTATAGTTGAAGTCATGTCATCTTCTCTCATTGATTTTAATAGGATGAATTTGAATTTACCGGAGAAGGGGAAAGTCATTTTATTCCCTCTCATTCAAAAGTTTTTGAAAAGGTTCAAATTTCACTCAAGTTTAATTCACTCAAGCAAACAAACAAACAATTCAATTAATTATATTAACATTCCAAAATTTAGAATTTTGGGATGTTACACGGTCCGGCCCAGCAGGGCTGCGCAACCGTAGTAGACCCAGGAGGGGTCCGCGCGAGACAAGGGCTGCGGCAGCGAGGAAGTTGGTGAAGGCCGCGATGGCGAAGAAGAAAGCAAGTGCCTCTTCTTCGTCCAAGCGTGTTCGGACTCCACCTTCTTTCCCTCCTCCGGCAAACGTCGACACAGAGGTCGTTTTCGACTTTGGGTCCCTCAGCTCGAGGAGGAAGAGGAAGGCAACAAAAGAGGAGGTGTAGGATGAGTAAGTATCTTGTTTCTTTTTGTCATCTTCGTCTCCTCAATCTGTGCCGCTTGTCTTGATCTATTCTTCTTCTTTGAAGGGATGCGGAGACACTGGCCCAGAGGGTGAAGAGGTCCAGGGCTTCGGCGAGCGGCCAGCCCCCGACAGGTACTTCTGGTACACCGGTCGTGGTGTTGAGCAACCCGGACAGCAGCCCCCAGCATAGCCCCCAGGTAAGCTCATCACTCACCCCTTGTCGACGTGCGTTGGGGGTACGATCCCTTGGCGCTGACCTTGCCGTGGTTGCAGGAGGAGGACAATAGCAGGAGGAGCCACTAAGGGATACCCCCAACACGCCGCCCCCATCGACCACGCCACCTCGAGGGGAGTCCCCGGCAAGGGCGCCAAGCACCGAGCCGACCCACTGCGCGGTTTCGCCCACTCGCCAACCCGCCGCGCCTCCGACGAGCTCCTTCGTCCATGGCATGCTTACGGGATGGAGACTGGGATGGCTCCAACTTCCATGACGACCACCTCTCCTTTCTTCATTAGACACGGCGGCTGCCCCGGGAGACGAACGTGAAGGTGCGTGCCCCCCCCCCCCAGGCAGAAATCTCGCCGGTGCCGGAGGACGACAAACGCGTCGTATTCCGGTCCCATTTTCTTCGCGGGTCCGGCCTTCCGGCGAGTGGCTTTTTCCGCTCCTTCCTCAATTTCTACCAAGTCCAGCCGCACCACCTTACTCCAAACACGGTGGTGCTGCTGGCCGCCTTCATCACCATGTGCGAAGGCTACCTTGGTACTCTCCCCACTCTCGAGCTCTAGGGGAGTGCTTCTGTCGGGGAACGTAGTAATTTCAAAAAAATTCCTACGCACACGCAAGATCATGGTGATGCATAGCAACGAGAGGGGAGAGTGTGTCCACGTACCCTCGTAGACTGAAAGCGGAAGCGTTAGCACAACGCGGTTGATGTAGTCGTACATCTTCACGATCCGACCGGTCAAGTACCAAACGCACGACACCTCCGAGTTCAGCACACGTTCAACTCAATCACGTCCCTCGAACTCCGATCCAGCCGCGCTTTGAGGGAGAGTTCCGTCAGCACGACAGCGTGGTGATGATGATGATGTTCTACCGTCGCAGGGGTTCGCCTAAGCACCGCTACGATATGACCGAGGTGGATTATGGTGGAGGGGGCCACCGCACACGGCTAAGAGATCCAAGGGATCAATTGTTGTGTCTATGGGGTGCCCTCTCTCTCAGATATAAAGGGGAGAGAGAGGGCGGCTAAGGGAGGAGGCGCCCAGGGGGGAGTCCTACTCCCACCGAGGAGTGGACTCCTCCTTTCCTATTTGGAGAGGAGAGGAAGGAAGGGAAGGAGGAGGAAGGAAAGGGGCCGCCCCTTCTCAATTCGGATTGGTCTTGGGGCGCGCCTCCCTTGTTACTTTCCTCCTTTCCACTAAAGCCTATTAAGGCCCATATACCTCCGAAGGGGTTCGATAACCTCCCAAAGCTCCAAATTATCCCGATCTCACCCGGAACCATTCCGGTATCCAAATATAGTCATCCAATATATCAATCTTTATGTCTCGACCATTTCGAGACTCCTCATCATGTCCGTGATCACATACGGGAGCCCGAACTACCTTCAGTACATCAAAACACATAAACTCATAATATAACCGTCATCGAACTTTAAGCGTGCGGACCCTACGGGTTCGAGAACTATGTAGACATGACCGAGACACGTCTCTGGTCAATAACCAATTGCGGAACCTAGATGCTCATATTGGCTCCTACATATTCTACGAAGATCTTTATTGGTCAAACCGCATAACAACATACGTTGTTCCCTTTGTCATCGGTATGTTACTTGCCCGAGATTCGATCGTCGGTATCTCAATACCTAGTTCAATCTCGTTACCGGCAAGTCTCTTTACTCGTTCGGTAATACATCATCCCACAACTAACTCATTAGGTTCAATGCTTGCAAAAGTGATGTGAATTATCGAGTGGGCCCAGAGATACATTTCCGACAATCGGAGTGACAAATCCTAATCTTGAAGTACGCCAACCCAACAAGTACCTTCGGAGACACTTGTAGAGCACCTTTATAATCGCCCAGTTACGTTGTGACGTTTGGTAGCACACAAAGTGTTCCTCCGGTAAACAGGAGTTGCATAATCTCATAGTCATAGGAACATGTATAAGTCATGAAGAAAGCAACAGCAACATACTAAACGATCAAGTGCTAAGCTAACGGAATGGGTCAAGTCAATCACATCATTATCCTAATGATGTGATCCTGTTAATCAAATGAGAACTCATGTCTATGGTTAGGAAACATACCATCTTCGATTAACGAGCTTTTCAAGTAGAGGCACACTAGTGACACTCTATTTGTCTATGTATTCACACATGTATTATGTTTCCGGTTAATACAATTCTAGCATGAATAATAAACATTTATCATGATATAAGTAAATAAAAATAACTTTATTATTGCCTCTAGGGCATATTTCCTTCAGATCTCCACTTGCACTAGAGTCAATAATCTAGATTACACAAATGATTCTAACACCCATGGAGTCTTGGTGTTGATCATGTTTTGCTCGTGGAAGAGGCTTAGTCAACGGGTCTGCAACATTTAGATCTTTATGTATCTTGCAAATCTCTATGTCTCCCACCTGGACTTGATCCCGTATGGAGCTGAAGCGTCTCTTGATGTGCTTGGTTCTCTTGTGAAATCTGGATTCCGTTGCCAAAGCAATTGCACCAGTACTATCACAAAAGATTTTCATTGGACCCGATGCATTAGGTATGACACCTAGATCGGATATGAACTCCTTCATCCAGACTCCTTCATTTGCTACTTCCGAAGCAGCTATGTACTCCGCTTCACATGTAGATCCTGCTACGACGCTTTGTTTAAAACTGCACCAACTGACAGCTCCATCGTTTAATATAAACACGTCTCCGGTTTGTGATTTAGAATCGTCCAGATCAGTGTCAAAGCTTGCATCAACGTAACCATTTACGACAAGCAGTTTGTCACCTCCATAAACGATAAACATATCCTTAGTCCTTCTCTAGTATTTCAGGATGTTCTTGGCCGCTGTCCAGTGATCCACTCCTGTATTACTTTGGTACCTCCGTGCTAAACTAATAGCAAGGCACACATCAGGTCTGGTACACAGCATTGCATACATGATAGAGCCTATGGCTGAAGCATAGGGAACATCTTTCATTATCTCTCTATCTTCTGCAGTGGTCGGGCATTGAGTCTTACTCAACTTCACACCTTGTAACATAGGCAAGAACCCTTTCTTTGCTTGATCCATTTTGAACTTCTTCAAAACTTTGTCAAGGTATGTGCTTTGTGAAAATCCTATTAAGCGTCTTGATCTATCTCTGTAGATCTTGATGCCCAATATATAAGCAGCTTCACCGAGGTCCTTCATTGAAAAACTCTTATTCAAATATCCTTTTATGCTATCCAGAAATTCTATATCATTTCCAATCAACAATATGCCATCCACATATAATATAAAAAATGCTACAGAGCTACCACTCACTTTCTTGTAAATACAGGCTTCTCCAAAAGTCTGTATAAAACCATATGCTTTGATCACACTATCAAGACGTTTATTCCAACTCTCAGAGGCTTGCACCAGTCCATAAATGGATCGCCGGAGCTTGCACACTTTGTTAGCTCCCTTTGGATCGACAAAACCTTCCGGTTGCATCATATACAACTCTTCTTCCAGAAATCCATTCAGGAATGCAGTTTTGACATCCATTTGCCAAATTTCATAATCATAAAATGCATCAATTGCTAACATGATTCGGACAGACTTAAGCGTCGCTATGAGTGAGAAGGTCTCATCGTAGTCAACCCCTTGAACTTGTTGAAAACCTTTTGCAACAAGTCGAGCTTTATAGACAGTAACATTATCGTCAGCGTCAGTCTTCTTCTTGAAGATCCATTTATTCTCGATGGCTTGCCGATCATCGGGCAAGTCAACCAAAGTCCATACTTTGTTCTCATACATGGATCCCATCTCAGATTTCATGGCCTCAAGCCATTTTGTGGAATCTGGGCTCACCATCTCTTCTTCATAGTTCGTAGGTTTGTCATGATCTAGCAACATAACTTCGAGAACAGGATTACCGTACCACTCTGGTGCGGATCTTACTCTGGTTGACCTACGAGGTTCAGTAATAACTTGATCTGAAGTTTCATGATCATCATCATTAGCTTCCCCACTAATTGGTGTAGACGTCACAGGAACCGGTTTCTGTGATGAACTATTTTCCAATAAGGGAGCAGGTACTGTTACCTCATCAAGTTCTACTTTCCTCCCACTCACTTCTTTCGAGAGAAACTCCTTCTCTAGAAAGGATCCATTCTTGGCAACGAATGTCTTGCCTTCGGATCTATGATAGAGGGTGTACCCAACAGTTTATTTTCGGTATCCTATGAAGACACATTTCTCCGACTTGGGTTCGAGCTTACCAGGTTGAAGCTTTTTCACATAAGCATCGCAGCCCCAAACTTTAAGAAACGACAACTTTGGTTTCTTTCCAAACCAAAGTTCATAAGGCGTCGTCTCGACGGATTTTGATGGTGCCCTATTGAACGTGAATGCGGCCGTCTCTAAAGCATAACCCCAAAATGATAGCGGTAAATCGGTAAGAGACATCATAGATCGCACCATATCTAGTAAAGTACGATTACGACGTTCGGACACACCATTACGCTGTGGTGTTCGGGTGGTGTGAGTTCTAAACTATTCGCATTGTTTCAAATGTAGACCAAACTCATAACTCAAATATTCTCCTCCACGATCAGATCGTAGAAACTTTATTTTCTTGTTATGATGATTTTCAACTTCACTCTGAAATTCTTTGAACTTTTCAAATGTTTCAGACTTATGTTTTATTAAGTAGATATACCCATATCTGCTTAAATCATCTGTGATGGTGAGAAAATAACGATACCCGCCGCGAGTCTCAACATTCATTGGATCACATACATCAGTATGTATGATTTCCAACAAATCAGTTGCTCGCTCCATAGTTCCGGAGAACGGCGTTTTAGTCATCTTGCCCATGAGGCAGGGTTCACAAGTACCAAGTGATTCATAATCAAGTGATTCCAAAAGTCCATCAGTATGGAGTTTCTTCATGCGCTTTACACAAATATGACCCAAACGGCAGTGCCACAAATAAGTTGCACTATCATTATCAACTCTGCATCTTTTGGCTTCAACATTATGAATATGTGTATCACTACTATCGAGATTCATCAAAAATAGACCACTCTTCAAGGGTGCATGACCATAAAAGATATTACTCATATAAATAGAACAACCATTATTCTCTTATTTAAATGAATAATCATCTCGCATCAAACAAGATCCAGATATAATGTTCATGCTCAACGCTAGCACTAAATAACAATTATTTAGGTCTAAAACTAATCCCAAAGGTAGATGTAGAGGTAGCATGCCGACGGCGATCGCATCGACTTTGGAACCATTTCCCACGCGCATCGTCACCTCGTCCTTAGCCAGTGTCCGCTTAATCTGTTGTCCCTATTTCGAGTTGCAAATATTAGCAACAGAACCAGTATCAAATATCCAGGTGCTACTGCGAGTTCTGGTAAGGTACACATCAATAACATGTATATCACATATACCTTTGTTCACCTTGCCATCCTTCTTATCCGCCAAATACTTGGGGCAGTTCCACTTCCAAGGACGATCGCTTGCGGCGAAGCACTCGGTCTCAAGCTTAGGTCCAGACTTAGGTTTCTTCTCCTGAGCACCAACTTGTTTGTTGTTCTTCTTGAAGTTCCCCTTCTTCTTCCCTTTGCCCTTTTTCTTGAAACTGGTGGTCTTATTGACCATCAACACTTGATGCTCCTTCTTGATTTCTACCTTCGCAGCCTTTAGCATTGCGAAGAGCTCGGGAATCGTCTTATCCATCCCTTGCATGTTATAGTTCATCACGAAGCTCTTGTAGCTTGGTGGCAGTGATTGAAGAATTTTGTCAATGACGCTATCATCCGGAAGATTAACTCCCAGTTGAATCAAGTGATTGTTATACCCAGACATTTTGAGTATACGCTCACTGACAGAACTATTCTCTTCCATCTTGCAGCTATAGAATTTATTGGAGACTTCATATCTCTCAATCCGGGCATTTGCTTGAAATATTAACTTCAACTCCTGGAAATCATATGCTCCATGACGTTCAAAACGTCGTTGAAGTCCCGTTTCTAAGCCGTAAATCATGGCACACTGAACTATCGAGTAGTCATCAGCTTTGCTCGGCCAGACGTTCATAACATCTGGTGTTGCCCCTGCAGCAGGTTTGGCACCTAGCGGTGCTTCCAGGATGTAATTCTTATGTGCAGCAATGAGGATAATCCTCAAGTTACGGACCCAGTCCGTGTAATTGCTACCATCATCTTTCAACTTTGCTTTCTCAAGGAACACATTAAAATTCAATGGAACAACAACACAAGCCATCTATCTACAACAAACATAGACATGCAAAAATACTATCAGGTACTAAGTTCATGATAAATTTAAGTTCAATTAATCATATTACTTAAGAACTCCCACTTAGATAGATATCCCTCTAATCATCTAAGTGATCACGTGATCCAAATCAACCAAACCATACCGATCATCACGTGAAATGGAGTAGTTTTAAATGGTGAACATCACTATGTTGATCATATCTACTATATGATTCACGCTCGACCTTTCGGTCTCAGTGTTCCGAGGCCATATCTGCATATGCTAGGCTCGTCAAGTTTAACCTGAGTATTCTGCGTGTGCAAAACTGGCTTGCACCCGTTGTAGATGGACGTATAGCTTATCACACCCGATCATCAAGTGGTGTCTGGGCACGATGAACATTGGCAACGGTGCATACTCAGGGAGAACACTTTTATCTTGAAATTTAGTGAGAGATCATCTTATAATGCTACCGTCAATCAAAGCAAGATAAGATGCATAAAAGATAAACATCACATGCAATCAATATAAGTGATATGATATGGCCATCATCATCTTGTGCTTGTGATCTCCATCTCCGAAGCACTGTCATGATCACCATCGTCACCGGCGCGGCACCTTGATCTCCATCATAGCATCGTTGTCGTCTCGCCAACTATTTCTTCTACGACTATCGCTACCGCTTAGTGATAAAGTAAAGCAATTACAGGGCGATTGCATTGCATACAATAAAGAGACAACCATATGGCTCCTGCCAGTTGCTGATAACTTGGTTACAAAACATGATCATCTCATAGAATAAAATATAGCATCATGCCTTGACCATATCACATCACAACATGCCCTGCAAAAACAAGTTAGACGTCCTCGACTTTGTTGTTGCAAGTTTTACGTGGCTACTATGGGCTGAGCAAGAACTGTTCTTACCTACGCATTAAAACCACAACGATAGTTCATCAAGTTAGTGCTGTTTTTACCTTCTCAAGGACCGGGCGTAGCCACACTCGGTTCAACTAAAGTTGGAGAAACTGACACCCGCCAGCCACCTGTGTGCAAAGCACGTTGCTAGAACCAGTCTCGCATAAGCGTACGTGTAATGTCGGTCCTAGCCGCTTCATCCAACAATACCGCCGAACCAAAGTGTGACATGCTGGTAAGAAGTATGACTTGTATCGCCCACAACTCACTTGTGTTCTACTCGTGCATATAACATCAACGCATAAAACCTGGCTCTGATACCACTGTCGGGGAACGTAGTAATTTCAAAAAAAAATCCTACGCACTTGCAAGATCATGGTGATGCATAGCAACGAGAGGGGAGAGTATGTCCACATACCCCCGTAGACCGAAAGCGGAAGCGTTAGCAGAACACGGTTGATGTAGTCGTACGTCTTCACGATCCGACTGATCAAGTACCGAACGCACGACACCTCCGAGTTCAGCACACGTTCAACTCGATGACGTCCCTCGAACTTCGATCCAGCCGAGCTTTGAGGGAGAGTTCTGTCAACACGACGGTGTGGTGACGATGATGATGTTCTACCGTCGCAGGGCTTCGCCTAAGCAGCGCTACGATATGACCGAGATGGATTATGGTGGAGGGGGGCACTGCACACGGCTAAGAGATCCAAGGGATCAATTGTTGTGTCTATGGGGTGCCCTCTCCTCCATATATAAAGGGGGGACGAGAGGGCCGGCCAAGGGGAGGAGGCATGCCCAAGGGGGGAGTCCTACTCCCACCGGGAGTAGGACTCCTCCTTTTCCTATTTGGAGAGGGAGAGGGAAGGAAGAGGAAGGAGGGAGGAAGGAAAGGGGGGGCGGCCCTGAGGGAGTCCCGGATTAGGGGGTGTCCGGATTGCCGGACTACCATCATCGGTCGGACTATCATCGGCCGGACTATCATCATCGACCGGACTCCAAGACTATGAAGATAGAAGATTGAAGACTTCACCCCGTGTCCGGATGGGACTTTCCTTGGCGTGGAAGGCAAGCTTGGCGATACGGATATGTAGATCTCCTACCATTTTAACCGACTCCATGTAACCCTAGCCCTCCCCGGTGTATATATAAACCGGATGGCTTTAGTCCGTAGGACTACAATCACAACAACCCTTACAATCATACCATAGGCTAGCTTCTAGGGTTTAGCCTCCTTGATCTCGTGGTAGATCCACTTGTAAACATCCACAATATCAATATCAATCAAGCGGGGCGTGGGTTTTACCTCCATCAAGAGGGCCTGAACACAGGTAAACATCGTGTCCCTTGTCTCCTGTTACCATCCGCCTAGACGCACAGTTCGGGACCCCTACCGAGATCCGCCGGTTTTGACATCGACATTGGTGCTTTCTTTGAGAGTTCCTCTGTGCCGTCACCGATAGGAAGGATGCCTCCTCCGTCTTCAAGGACGGTATTTTCGCAAAGGAGCCTTGGCCGCCGCCAAACTATCCGCTAGGTGGTTTTCTTATGACCGCCGTCCGCCATCGCTCGACAACGACCTCTCAAGTCGTCAAAAGCAATTTTCACGTCAGCTCGAGAATTCGCGAGCGGTGGATCAATAGAGCTCTCGTCCAGAACGAGCTCTTGGATCGCATCGCCGCCCTGGGAGTCGCTACAAACTACGATCGGATTGGGCTTAAAACTGATCTGAGAGAAATTAACTCTCCCCAGGTCACCCACCATGTTGCAGTGGTAGAGGAACAATGCGGCGAAGCTTCTCCTGTATTGAAAACTAGTCATGTCCGGATCCCCGAACCCCCCATGCCGGATTCCCGCGGAGGGACGGGCTTCGATCAAACACTGAACTTAAAGTCAAGCATCGGACCAGACTCGTTGGACAACGTCCAGAAATCCAAGCTTCCAAAATTGGAAACTTGTCGGCCTTCGAGCCTTGAGATGGGTAGGGTTCGGACTTAGTTCCACCCACCCGCACGGACATATGCGATCTAACTCTAATTCGGCAAGAGCCCGCCGAGACAAGACATCACTCTTTGGGCGATTCCTCCTGGTTATGGACAGGATAAAGGACTGCCAAGAGGAAAACGCATCTCGGTCTTACGCAATAATTGCACGGACAAGGGAATCCTAAACGCCATAAGTCGCCGACATTACACGCTTTGTTGACTTGGAGACCATCGTACAAAAAAGTCTTGTGCGATGGAGAGCGCTGAAAACCGAAAGTAAATTTTGGGATAATCCGTCCCGAATACATCCCTAGTCCGGAACCAAAGGGTGCATCATTATCAAGCACCGGGCTGAATACCAAAAACCAAAACCCCTAAAGGGCGGAACCGTCTTGGAGGGCTGGCTAAGCGGACCTGCAAAATTCATAGCACGAGGGCGCCACTCCAACTCATAGCCTTGAGCATGTTGGATACTATGGCAGGTGGCCAAAAGTGGCAAAGAGCTTCTAGCTTCGAATCCCAGCCCAGCAACACCAAGACGGTCTTAACAGTCTTGAGACTTTCGCATCCAATAACATGCAAAAACGACAACTCCATAACCTTGCGAAGTCTACCAAGTAGCAACAATAAATCCATGGGCGACACGGCTATTACCTTCAATGCCGATGGATTTAACCTAAATTCGAACTGCCCGGCACCAACCGCATTGGTCCTCAGCCCGATAGTGGGCGGCTTGCCGCCTTACTAAGGTACTCATGGATGGCGGCAGCGACTAAACCTCATCTATGAGGAAACCCTCCAAAAATGGAAATAGATGGAACCGCATTGAGCGAAGCAGCACAACCTTAGAGGAATAATCCCCAGGGAAGCATGCTGCACAGGAAAAATCACGCTGGGCGTAGTGTTCGCTCGCGGACAATTACAGGTCCCGGAGGTCACATTTCAAGTGGCTCCATTCAGCAGCGGATATCATGCTTTATTAGGACGAGAGGCATTCACAATTTTTCAAGCTATACCCCATTATGGGTACATGAAGCTTAAAATGCCGGTCCCAACGGAATTATCACTCTCGCTAGTGATCCAAACATAGCACTCGCGCCCAAAATAAGACAGCCGCACTAGCCCTCGAGGCACTATCCGAAGCCCTAGCGGCCGAGGAACTCACCGCGATCGCTCCACGGTGAACAGGGGCGATGTGATACTTGATAAAAGATCCAAGTCCACCTCTTTTAAACCAGCGGATGAAATAGTCAAATTCCAAGTCCACCCAACGGACCACGCAAAGACGGCCTCCATCGGGCACAATTAAACCCTGATGTAGACGCCAGCTTTACGAGAATTTCTACAAGAAAATGGGACATCTTTGCAGCACACTTCGGACATGCCAGAATCCCGTCGGTGGCGAGCACAGCCTAAATATCCTAAAGGATTCAAGCCACCAAACAGGCTCTTCGACGATTTTCGAACCCAAAAGACAGCAATGGGAGAGGAGCTAGCCAAACTATTGGAAGCCGGATTCATCGGAGACATCAAACATCCGGATTGGCTAGCAAATCTGGTAATGGTACCAAGAAGGACAAATCGGCGCCTATGTGTCGATTTCAAAGACCTAAATAAAGCCTTCCCAAAGGATCCCTTCCCCCCCCCGCATCGACCAAATCATCGATGCCACTGCAGGCACGATTCATTGTGCTTCACGGGCGATACTCCGGCTATCATCAAATCAAGATGGCGAAGCGGATCAAGCGCAACTGCATTCATTACTCCATATGGACCATTCTGCTTCAACACGATGCCCTTCGACTTAAAAACACCGCACAACATATCAGCAGCATGATTCGAGACATGTCGGCTACCCAGATCGGCAAAACAGTAGAGGCATACGTGAGCGGCGTAGTCGTCAAAACTAAACACGTCGAAACTCTAGTAGACGACTTGAGGCTCACATTCGACAACCTCAGAGCATATGCGGTGTTCATGGCATCCCGGAAGCTCCGACACTACTTTCAAGAGTGTTCGATAACAGTGGCCTCTGAAGTACCACTTAACGACATTATAAACAATCGCAATGCGATGGGCAGGATTGCAAAATGGGCCATTGAGCTCTTACCATTTGATATATCTTACAAACCTCGATGAGCTATAAAGTCACAAGTATTGGCTGACTTTGTCGCTGAATGGACCGAAGCCGAACTCCCTAAAGAATACGGCGCATACTCCAATTGGATTATGCACTTCGACGGCTCCAAAATGTTAGCCGGATTGGGGGCTGGCATCGTATTGACGTCCCGACCGGGACACAGTCCAATCGTTTCGATAATGTACACGGACTCCAACAACGCAGCCGAATCTGAGGCTCTTTACACGGTCTCCGGATGGCAATCTCCATGGGCATTCAACGCCTAGAGGTGCGCGATTCAAACCTTGCAATATCCCAAATAAACGGAGACTTTGGCGCCAAAGATCCGAAAATGGCAGCATATCGCAACGCTGTCCTCAAAATGTCAGCCCGGTTGAAGGACTTGAATTCCATCACGTCACCCGGATAATAACCAAGCGGCCGACGATCTTGGCGGCATTGGCGCCAAAACGCGACGCTGTCCCTCCTAATATCTTCTGGAACGGCTCTTCAAGCCATCCGTATTATGGGAAGAGGAGTCCGAACTAACAAACCGGAACAAGCCGCACCAACCGCGATTCAGCCGATGACATAACACCTTCCGCCCACGACATAATGGCAGTAATTGCCCGTGGGGAGAACCATTACTCGCCTACTTGCTTAGGCAAGAGCTTCCCAAGACCAAAATGAGGCCCGCTGCATTGTCCGCGATCTAAAGCCTACAAGGTCTATGAGGAGAACTTTATAAGAAAATCACAACCGAGTCCTTCAAAGGTGTATCTTCAAGAGGAAGGGCGAAACCTCTGGCTGAAATTCATGCCGGACTAGGCGGACACCACGCCGCAGCTTGGGCCCTTGTAGGAAAGGCATTCCGTCAGGATTTTCTTGGCCGACAGCCCGAAAGCGGATGCACAGGACCTAGTCCAAAGATCGTCGGTTGTCGACTCTTTGCTAATCGAGCCATATGCCACCCACCGCCCTCAAAACTATACCCATTACCGGCTGTTCACGGTGCAGGGGCTTGACATGGTTGGACCACTTAAAGGGGGAACCCACAAGCAAAGGTACCTATTGGTCATGGTAGATAAATTCACCAAATGGATAGAGGCCAAGCCGTTAAAACGGTAGAGTCCGGACCAGTGATAGACTTTATATCCGGGTAGTACACCGTTATGGTGTCCCCACAAAGATGATTACCGATAACGGCACGAACTTCACCGCCGATGAGGTTAAATCATGGTGCAAAAATATGGGCATCAAGCTCGATTACGCTTCAGTCTATCATCCTCAAATAAGCGGTCAAGTGGAACGAGCAAATGGTCTAATAATGGCGGCATCAAACCCGGACTAGTGCGGTCCCTCACGAAATCGACACGACCGGGGTAGAGGAGCTCGACTCCGTACTCTGGGGCTGCGGACAACGCCTAACCGTACTACCGGATTCACACCATTTTTATGGTATACGGCGCGAAGCAGTTTTGCCTGCGACATCATTCATGACTCACCTCGAAAAGCGCATGTACGAAGAAAAAAGCCGAGCTGGATCGGCGGGACAGCTTGGACACATTGGAGGAAGAGCGCGGCGTCGCCAAGGCTCGTTCCGCATTCTATCAACAGCAGGCTCGAAGATACCAAAGCAGAAATACGGGCCAAGACTTACAACGTTGGCGAACTGGTTCTACGCTGCGGACAAGAAAAATGACAAGCTCAAGCCCAAATGGGAAGGCCCTTCATCATCGATCAAGTCCTGACCGGCGGAGCGCACTGTCTCTTAAATGCATCGGATAACCGACTCGAGCCGAACCCATGGAACGCAGCCCGCCTCCGACGATTCTATGCCTAGCGCCGACTAAGAGTTCGTCCCTTCCCCGTCCAAATTTTTTTTATTATTATTTCAGCTGCCTTTTGTTTATCTTTTCTTCTCAACCCTATTCATCCAAGCCTTAAAGGGCTTTACTGCATAACGTTCAGCAAGAATTGATGTGCTACCCGCACTCATTATACAGGGGCTTCTTTACCGAAGCTTAATTATCGGGCTTCATGCCCAAAGACATGTGTCAAGCCTCCACATGTACCTTTTATTCACCATTATATGCATCGATATGACTTAAGTTTTGGCCAAGCTGGGTTGCTGGCTCCTGTGCTTACCCCCACGTTCCCGATTGTTCGGCTAGGAGGTAAAGGAGCACCTCTGCGATTATTATCGCGGGTCAGCGGATGTGTACCTCGATGGATGAAGCCGAAAGCTAGCGTTCTTAAGGGAATATTCGATCGGTGACTTAAAAGATGATTTTTATCCACTTATTTATCTGCCCCAGGATGTTTTCGCTTTTTACGCAGTCCGACATGCACTTTAGGGCATGCCACCCCAATGGAAAGGAACCCTTAACGAACTATTCTCCCGGAAGATGTTTCTTACTAACCATGTAATATAACATAACTAGTTGGGCACTTATCCGATAAAGCACCGATGACCCCTACGCCTGGTCTCCATGCATACCCCGTTGTTTCATAACCGAGAAGGTATTCGGACACACTCCGGACTCTAGGGTCCCGAGGTCGAAGCGAAAAGGTCGGTAAAGACAAGCGATCTACAATCCGCTAGAAGGCATTTTATATGTCATTTTATAATACATTATCAAATCGACCGATTGTATTCTTCCTCAATCCCGTCTAACAAAGTTGTCTAATTTACATCCTGTTGGGAAAATTTCGCGCCAACTCCACTTGGCCGTATACTAAACTCACAGGATCTCCTTCCCATTGGGCCCCACAGTCCGACTTGCCATGTGGTTGGGATCCGCCTTCTTGTACCGCGTCTTTACCATGGCCCAGCCTCCACAGCACCTTGGCGGCAGGCGAAATCTTCCATACATGGAAGCGCTGCCGCACTCCTGGAGCTCTCCATAAGCTCCCCAAGACCCTCGGTGCGGAGAAGGCTGGCCATAACGCTGGATGACGCCGCTCATAGCCTGCCGAACTCGTTCGATCAATTGCAACAATTCGGAAGTTGATCACCCGTTATTACGGGCATCTCCTCCAGCGGCGCGACCTGTGAGCATACCTACGATATATTACATCAAATTGACTTCTCGCCGAACTCTTCTTTTCAAAGGAGTTCGCTCAAGAACTTACTATATATGCCGCGACGAAGCCGTTGATTCTCCTTAACGGAGCCCGACAGCTCGCCCAAACGCCTTCAGCTCTTCTCCAAGCTGGGCATGGGCATCCTGAGCTTGTTCCTTTCATGCTGCACCTTATGCAGCACCCTCTCGCCGCCTTTAGTTGGCGCGAAGTTCTTGCTGTCCGGATCTTGTCCGGCAGCACCTGCAATGTCGCTTTTAGACTTGCGCAACGGCCAAACGCTACTTATCTTTCTAAAATAATGCGTTACCAGGAGAGGTCCTTGCGTTTCCTCCTGCGCCCAGAAAATGCGGCCTCAAGTTGGGCCTTGCACTCTTGCAACTCCGGAGACAGTCGGGTATTCTTCTCGGTAAGATCTTCGTTTCATATGATCCTTAAATCAGTTAATATAACTACTTTAAGTCTCGGGGGCTACTGGCATATATAACTATCAAATTCTCTTACCCGTATGTCTTTTACATACTGCTCCGTGGCTCTGGTAAAACTATCTTGAGCAGCACGAAGGTGCGCGTCCCCCGTGTTAAAGGCATTCAACGCCTCGGGGGAGAAGCACGCGTCACGAAATACTGTCCGGCGGCGCCTGTGATTCAGGCACTCTCCACCTCGCACTTGGTGGCGGACAGTCTTTCGGCATCCTCCGTCGGAGGAACGTCGGCTCGCGCCTTGCGCCGCCCCCCTCGACCGGTGCGGGAGCCCGGCTGGTAGAGGTTGGATTGACAACTTCCACGCCCTTGATCCGGCGGGCGCTTTTTCCCTATAAAAGTCATGAGCACTCAAACGCTTCCTAGGAACGTTGTTCTAAAGATAATGAATTGTGAGCTACACCTTTGCGGCGACGTTTGAGTCCACGCCGCGCTCCTCTTCCGCCTACCGGTCCGAATCGCCCTTGTTGGTCAGCCCCGCTGGCTCGGCTTCTTGCCTAGGGGCGCCTCTGCACAGCGCCGTCATATACGGTGGTCGAAATAAGCAAGGAAGGAATGACGGTATCGGGCTTCGCCACAATTACAGGGAAGCGGATATAGTCCGGATAGTCTGCCGTGATGGCGACTAAAACGTTGTCCATGCTGAGCTGGTGGAACACCCGTCGATTAGCTCCACCTTTATGTCCGGATCCTCTTCGAGGCGGATCCGGGATCTCTCTGGATCCTCGGGCTGCGGAGCGGACTCAGCATTCCTCCACAGTCCGGCGCAGTTCCAGCGTCGAAAGAAGAACACAATGTAAGAAACTTAAGTTTGAAGGCACGGGTCGGACACGCTGAGCGTTCGCTACCCAAGGCCGGGATTGTTCATGGAAAACCCATTTAATGGGTTCGTCCGAAGAAATCCTCCTTCTCCCCTTATACAGGCGGACAAGATCGTCACGGATCTTGGCCGATTCCGCCCTTTGCGGCCATGACGGGTGGCATCGTCCTCCCGTTGAAATCCCACATGGGGTGGCCTTTGTATTGTAGTGGCTGCACCCCAGCGTAATGCATGTTACCATGACTCAATCATGGTCAACCGGCATGGGCGAAGAACCTTATTCGCCCATCAGATTATGGGCGCTCTTGTCTTCCTCGATCGGGGGCTCATGGCGCCAACTAAGGCGTTTCTTGAGAGGAGCATTGCTGAACTCCGGGAGGCCGATCCGAACAGGTCCGGCAGCGGGCGTCTTCTATATAAACCATTCGAAGGCCGGTCTTGAGCGCCTTCTTAGGGGTTCCGGATGGATATCCGGTCCGGCAATGCGCCATATTTGGCGCCGCCCACTTGATATATGGACCCCTCGTGAGAGCGGGTACAAGGCAAAACAACCTCTTCCACAGCGCGAAGTGGGGCTCGGCGCCCGTGAAAAGCTCGCAAGAGCTACGTAACCCGCAATATCACGAGGATCGGGCGGGCGTGGGTGATGAAGCTGGAGCCCGTAGAACTCGAGAGCCAGCGGAGGAATGGATGTACAGAAATCCGAGCCCCTTATCGATAGGGGACGAAGCATACCCGCTACCCTTTGTTGGGATTAGGGGTAGCCTCCGCTTGCTTCCCACCTTTGTAGGTGGCTTGCCCGCTCGAATCGGAACCATGAAGGCCGGAGGAGATATCCCCCATTTGGAGCTTCACCAGCTCGTTGTGCGAGCAGCATCTCCTCCAATCTCTGGCAAAGGGCCGGGCGAGAAAGAGGAGCCACGTTGAGGGTCCATGATGGAATGGATTCTTGGTCGGCGCTCCGATGAGTATTTGCGAGAGGAAGATGGTGATTTGGATCTGGATTCTTGCCTCCCTTATAGGCAGATTATTCGCACAACTAGGGGTAAAACATAAAAGACACCTGGCTTTTCACATTCACACGATCGTGGAAGAAGGCCATTATTTGGCGTGGAAACCAAGACGCGCAACATTGATGAGGAAGCTGGACACTTGTTCGGCGGTACGTGGAACTTAAGGAGAACCCGCCTTACAACGCCAAGACTACACGCATCTTGGACTTATCGTCATTGAAGCCTGGTTAGGGGCTACTCGAGGAGTCCCGGATTAGGGGTGTCCGGATTGCCGGACTACCATCATCGGCCGGACTATCATCGGCCGGACTATCATCATCGACCGGACTCCAAGACTATGAAGATAGAAGATTAAAGACTTCACCCCGTGTCCGGATGGGACTTTCCTTGGCGTGGAAGGCAAGCTTGGCGATACGGATATGTAGATCTCCTACCATTGTAACCGACTCCATGTAACCCTAGCCCTCTCCGGTGTATATATAAACCGGATGGATTTAGTCCGTAGGACTACAATGACAACAACCTTTACAATCATACCATAGGCTAGCTTCTAGGGTTTAGCCTCCTTGATCTCGTGGTAGATCCACTCTTGTAAACATCCACAATATCAATATCAATCAAGCGGGGCGTGGGTTTTACCTCCATCAAGAGGGCCCAACACAGGTAAACATCGTGTCCCTTGTCTCCTGTTACCATCCGCCTAGACGCACAGTTCGGGACCCCCTACCCGAGATCCGCCGGTTTTGACACCGACAGGCCCCCTTCCCAATTCGGATTGGGCTTGGGGGGGCGCCCCCTCCCTTGCTCCTTTCCCCTCCTTTCCACTAAAGCCCATTAAGGCCCATATACCTCCACGGGGGTTCCGATAACCTCCCGGTGCTCCGGTATTATCCCGATCTCACCCGGAACCATTCCGGTATCCAAATATAGTCGTCCAATATATCGATCTTTATGTCTCGACCATTTCGAGACTCCTCGTCATGTCCGTGATCACATCCGGGACTCCGAACTACCTTCGGTACATCAAAACACATAAACTCATAATATAACCATCATCGAACTTTAATCGTGCGGACCCTACGGGTCTGAGAACTATGTAGACATGACCGAGACACGTCTCTAGTCAATAACCAATAGCGGAACCTGGATGCTCATATTGGCTCCTACATATTCTACGAAGATCTTTATCGGTCAAACTGCATAACAACATACGTTGTTCCCTTTGTCATCGGTATGTTACTTGCGAGATTCGATCGTCGGTATCTCAATACCTAGTCCAATCTCGTTCTTGGCAAGTCTCTTTACTCGTTCAGAATACATCATCCATAACTAACTCATTAGTTGCAATGCTTGCAAGGCTTAAGTGATGTGCATTACCCAGTGGGCCCAGAGATACCTCTCCGACAATCGGAGTGACAAATCCTAATCTCGAAATACGCCAACCCAACAAGTACCTCGTAATCTCGAAGGCGGAGGTGATTCCTCACGCGCCGACTGCTGATGCACAGGGCAGTTGGCCTGAAGCGCCGCCAGTGCCGCCAGCTGGCGGTGAGTTGGTGGTGCGCCCGACTCTGGTAATCCGCACTCCGGTGCACCAGCGTGCGGCGAAGGCGACCTCAGCATCACGGCCGCAGGAGATCGGGACCGCTACCTCAGCGGCCCCCAACACCGAGGCCACCAGCGCGGCCTCGCCGAAGTGGACGCCTGGGGGCGGGACGGCTGTTCTGAACACGGCCGCGCAGGATGTCCTAGTCCGACTCTAGGCCCAGGCCACCGCCCTCCAGCAATACACGCAGGAGTTCCTGGCGATGCGGGCAGCCATTAGGGTATGCTCCTTGTTCCTTGTTTTTTATTCTTGTAATCTTCCGTGGGCGGCCAGCACTCCATCTGGCGTAATCCCGAGTTCGGGCCGACCTCTTGGCGGGTGGCCTAGAACTTCCAGGTAGGTTTCAAGTGCTAACTCGCTTTCTCTTATGTTGTCTTTGTTGCAGGATTATCACAACATCCGCGCGGCCGCCTTCAACTCCCACGTCCAGGAGCTGGCCAAGCGGACCGCTGACTTGTCCAAAAGTCGGAGTAAGCACTCCGTCTTCTCTCTTGCTGGGGCGCGTCAGCGCACCCGCTGGGTGTAGTCCCCGAGATTTGGGCCAGCTCCTGAGCAGTCGGGCTGGGTCTCCCGGCAACCACTTTATCTTTTTTGTTGAAGCTGATGTTCTTTCTTTCTTATTCTTGCAGAAGCAGCCGCCGCTCTGCGGCAGTGCCTGGGCGAGGTTGAGACAGAGCTGCACACCAAGGAGGTGGAGCGCAGCAAGGTGGCCCAGGAGTGTGACCGCCTGGTCAAGGATCTGTCGGAGCTGGCAGATTGGCACAAGGCGGAGCTTCAGAACTTGAAGGACAATGAAGCCAGCCTCCAGGCTGAGTTCGAGACCGAGCACTCGGGCTGGGCCGAGAAGGAGAAAGCTCTGACCGAAGGATACGGCGAGATCGAAGACATGATCGATGGTAAGTTACTTCTCTTTTTCTTTCTGCCGCCGACTGTTATATGAGCCGGCTTCTGGCTTCAGACTTCTTTTTTCTTCTGGTGTAGAGTTCTTTCCTGGTCATGCTGTTGCCTCCAGCCAGGCCATCAAGGCTCGCCGTGATGAGCGAAGACAGGCTGGTGTAGAAGTCGCGCCCAACGCGCCCCGGTCCCTCGGCGAGCAGCTCCTTGCCATCCAAGCCTCCAGCCGGCCCATCGGATGCTCCACCGTCTGTAGCGTGTCGGGGCCCAAGTGCTAACCGCCCTCTAGCCGGATGCTCAGATCCCACGCACCCCCAGCCGGACCTCTGAGTGGATGGAAGTAGCAATCGGCCGCCTTGAGGCTTGGAAGGGCTCTGCAGCTCGTGCTGGCGCTCGGAGGGCCCTGGAGTTCACCAAGGCGTGGTATCCTGGGCTTAACCTGGCCCAGC
The DNA here is from genome assembly GCA_021605205.1 of Aegilops longissima. Classification (NCBI taxonomy): domain Eukaryota; kingdom Viridiplantae; phylum Streptophyta; class Magnoliopsida; order Poales; family Poaceae; genus Aegilops; species Aegilops longissima. The sequence goes on from CM038680.1 coordinate 324,051,184, forward strand.
TGGCCACCTTTCGGCAGGAAGCTGGACCGGAGTTGGCGGCGGTGGACCGCGAGCTCACCCAACGCGCGGCAGCGATTGCCGAGTACACCAACACCAGTGACTTCATCCCCGAGCTAGATGGAGGTGCCGGCCGACTGGTTCGGGCTGAACCTAGAGGACGGCGAGGACTCGGCGGAGGAAATCGCTTCCAGTGATGAAGGCAAAAACGAGGAGGGCGAAGATGGTGAAGACGGCGTGCCGGAAGACGGAGCGGACAACCAGCCCCAGCCGATCGAGCCTCAAGCAACGAGCCTCGTGTGAGTGCGTTGACTGCTACTGAGGCTGACCAGGCCGAGACCCGTCAGACGGCCACTCCACCAGCCGGCAGCACCGACTCCACCAACCTGCCGGACCCGCTTGCTGCTCCTCTAGCCTAGGCGGCTAGTTTTATCTCATCTCTTCCTGCTTTTGTAATCTTTGAACAAGTCTGTTAAATTTGCACAATTCCACCCACTGGGGCTGTATTCAAACTTTTTGAATTTTGGCCGTGAGCCTTGCTATGTATAAATTAATTTTTGCACGAGTTGTGCTTTGCCAGGTTCTAACTTGTCTTGCTTTTCTGCCATTTTGGTTGTTTCCTTTGCCGCCCTCCCTTGGCTGCTACCTTGCCCACCAGACAGCCGCTCTCCAGTCTGTGACTGGGTCAAGTACTTAGCCATTTGGGAGGACAAGTACTTTGGCCATTTAGAATGTAGCAATTTAAGTAAGAAGCCGGCCGGCCAGCTGCTCAGCAGCCGGTCGGTGAGGCGAGGAGCCGGCTTGGCCTATGTGAGTGCTTTTGTCCTTAGCCATTTTTCATGTGGGCACCATTTCCTGCCTTTAACTCTTGCCAGCCGTACAGTCGCTCTGCGAGCTGCGGCTTATGGCAAGAGAGGGCTTAGATGCCGGCACACTACTTGTCTGACTGCAGGTAGCACCGACATAGTACAAGGCGACAAGCCCCCGGGCCGACTGGTCGAAACCCGGTGCCGGGCAGAGGAATGAAATAACACATTCACAGGCATAAAACTTATCATATAGATAAAAAGAAGGGTAGTCCCCGAGTGCTCCTCGAGGGGCCCGATGTCTTTGCGCTTAATACAAAAGGTAGCGTGATACATACTGCATTCAACTATAAAATCTTCGGAGGAGATTTGCGTTCCATGGGTGCTATGTTTCCTTGCCGAAATCGTCTCTCTTGCACGCCCTGGGCTTCTGTGCATCGATGAGGTAGTAGGAGTCGTTTCCCAAGGCTTTGCTGATGATGAAGGGCCCTTCCCAAGGGGCTGAGAGCTTGTGCTGACCGGCTGTTCGCTGGATCAGCCGAGCACAAGGTCTCCCTCTTGAAAGGATCTTGGCTTGACCTTCTGACTGTGGTAGCGGCGCAGGTTTTGCTGGTAGATGGCGGACCGGCTGACTGCCAACAGCCGACCCTCTTCCAGTAGATCAACGCCGTCTTCTCGCGCCTCCTTTGCTTCCGCCTCTGTGTACATGGTGACGCGAGGCGAGTCGAACTCGATGTCTGTTGGGATGATGGCCTCGGTTTCGTAGACGAGGAAGAAGGGAGTGAAGATAGTTGACTTGTTTGCCGTAATTCAGAGGCTCCAGAGGATGGCCGACAGCTCGTCGATCCAACAGCCGGCCGAGTGCTCCAGTGGCTCGACCAGTCGGGGCTTGATGCCGGACAAGATGAGGCCGTTTGCTCGCTCGACTTGGCCGTTTGACTGCGGATGGGCAACGAACGCTAAGTCCAGTCGAATGCCCTGCATCGCGCAGAAATGGGCCAAGGCGCCTCTTGAAAAGTTGGTGCCGTTGTCGGTGATGATGTTGTGTGGTATACCGTACCGGACGGTGATATCAGTGATGAAGGTCACAGCAGTCGGCCCATTCAGATTCTTGATTGGCTTTGCTTCAATCCACTTTGTGAATTTGTCCACGGCGACGAGCAAATGAGTCATGCCGCCACACGCTATCTTGAATGGGCCCACCATGTCCAGTCCCCAGACGACAAAAGGCCAAGTGAGGGGGCTGGTCTTGAGTGCAGAAGCCGGCAGATGTTTCTTGGAGCTGAATTTCTGGCACCCCTTGCATCTTGACTAAATCCTTGGCGTCATCCAAAGCAGTCGGCCAGAAGAAGCCATGCAGAAAGCTTTGGCGACAAGGGATCTGGAGGCCTCGTGGTGGCCGCACTCGCCTTGATGGATATCTTTGAGGATTGCTTTGCCATTCTCTCACTCTACGCAGCGCGGGAAAACACGAGTGACACTGCGCCTAACAAGCTCTCTGTTGATGATGGTGTATGCTGCTGCTCGATGTTGCACCTATCGGGCCAAGATCTCATCGTCTGGTAGCTCTCCGCTCACCAGAAAGTTGAGGATGGGCTGCGCCCATGATGGTGCTTGGACTTCGTCTACTATCATCACAGCTACTGGTACCAGGGCGGTTGGGTTGGGTGGCGGAGGGTTGGAGTCGGCCGCCGTTTGCTGCGTTGTTGAAGTCCCCGGGCTGACTGCTGCAGCCCCAAGGCCGGGCTCTTAAGTCCCTGGGCCGGGTGCGACTGCTGCAGTCCCCGAGCCACCTGCCGAAATCCCTGGGCCGACTACTGCGGCCGCCGGGCCGGGTTCTGAAGCCCCTGGGCCGGAGCGACTGCTGTAGTCCCCGAGCCGCCTGCCGAAGTCCCTGGACCGACTGCTGCAGCCCCCGAGTCGGATCCGACTGCTCCGGGGGCGGCCGACACGAAGATGGATTCTGATTCCGGGAAGGCTTGATCGACGGCTTGAGGAGGCACTGAAGGAAGACGCCGGCTGGTACGGCTTGGCGGGTGGAGCCGATCCGTGCCAGGGCATCTGCTTGCTCGTTGTCGGCCCGTGAAACATGAAGGAACTCACACCCGTCAAAATATTCGTTGATCTGCTGGACGAGGAAGTGGTCGCTTGCCATGTTTGCATCTTTGGCGTCCCAGTTGCCAGATGACTGTTGGACCACCAAATCCGAGTCGCCGTAGCACAGGATCCGGCGGATGCCGATCTCTTTGACCAGCCGGAGTCTGTGTACTAGCGCCTCGTACTTGGCCACGTTATTGGAGGCGGCAAAGTGAATTTGCAACATGTATCCGAGCTTGTCGCCTTTGGGAGAGGTGAGGACGATGCCGGCTCCCAGATCGCTGCTCATCTTCGAGCCATCAAAGTGCATCCGCCAATGAGTGGAATCTGGCGCTGGGGGCAGGTACTGGGTCTCGGCCCAGCCGACGAGGAAGTCGGCCAGTGACAATCCCCAAGTGCAGGGAATCATCGTAGCAATTCCCAATGGTGGAAGTGATAAGTATGGATTGTCGAACCCACAAGGATATAAAGGTAAGATCAATATTCTCTCAAGTCCTATCTGCCACAGATACGACTTTACGTACACCAAACGTTTGCTTCCAACTAGAAACGAGAAATTAAACTACGTTGTGGGTATGAAGAGGATAACTTTGCATGATATCGTAGAGCTGAAACATCAAAGTAGGTGCTGTTATCATGAAGTTAGAATATATTACTAAATATTATTAAATAGCGAGTGTGGAATAATGATGGGTCGGTGTGCGGAATTATCCTAGGCAATCGTTAACAAGACGGGCAATCACTATTGCAATTTCATATGAGGGAGAGGCATAAGCTAACATACTTTCTCTTCTTGGATCATATGCACTTTTGATTGGAACTCTAGCAAGCATCCGCAACTACTAAAGATCATTAAGGTAAAACCCAACCATAGCGTTAACATATCAAGTCCCCTTTATCCCATACGCAACAAGCCCCTTACTCGGGTTAATGCTTCTATCACTCAAGCAACCCACTATAAGAGAATCATGAACGTATTGCAACACCCTACAGCGGGAATCCCTCACGCTTGCGTGACACGGAGGGCACAATAGGACAGCACGAAATAAAACATATAACTCATACCAATCTAGATCATTAATCAACCCAAAGACAAAGGATATCTACTCAAAACATCATAGGATGGCAACACATCATTGGATAATAATATGTGGCATAAAGCACCATGTTCAAGTAGGGATTACAGCGGGCTGTGGGAGAGTGGACCGCGTAAAATAGATGAGGATGGTGATGATGGTGATGTTGATGAAGACGAACACCGCGGCGATGATTCCCCTCCCGATGGCACTCCGGCGCCACCGAGAGAGAGGAGGAGAGGTTCTCCCCCTTGTGCTTCCTCCTCCATGGCCTCCCCTAGATGGGGAAAGGTTGTCCCTCTGGTCCTTGGCCTTCATGGCGATGATGGCCCCTCCGAGATCGTTCCCCATGGCCTCCGGTGATGATGGCCCCTCCGGCAGGGTGCCAGAGAGGGCCGAGATTGATTTCTCGTGGCTACAAAGGCTTGCGGAGGCGGAACTTCTGATCTAGGTTATTTTCTGGAGGTTTGGGTATTTATAGGAGAGGTTGGCGTCGAGAACAAGTCAGGGGGCCCCATGGGAAGTCCACGAGGCACATGGGCGTGCCCTAGGGGGTTGGGCGCGCACTCCACCCTCGTGGGGCCCACGGGCCTCCCCTCCGATAACTCTTCATTCCAGTATTTTTTATATTTTCTAGAAAAATTCTCCATTGATTTTCATCGCATTCTGAGAACTTTTATTTCTGCACAAAAACAACACCACGGTAGTTTTGCCGAAAACAGCGTTAGTCTGGGTTAGTTCTAATCAAATCATACCAAAATCATATAAAACTATTGTAAACATGGCATGAATACTTCGTAAATTATAGATACATTGGAGATGTATCAGCATCCCCAAGCTTAATTCCTGCTTGTCCTCGAGTAGGTAAATGATAAAAGAAATAATTTATGAAGTGTGAATGCTAGCAAGTGCATAAGTTTGATCAATGATAGTTCCAATCACTTTTTCTAGCATCATTATATATCATAACAGTAGCTCAACTCATGAAACTTCTCATGATCAAGTAACAAGCTATTCACATGTTAAAGTATAGATCATAAACTTTCTTCAAAACTAACAAAACAGGCTCTTAGTCATCAAACAATTGCAATTCATCTTATTTTTGGGAAGGGCCTATGTAAGAGCTTTGATTCAGCAAACTCCACATACTCAACTATCATTTAATATTTCACAATTGCTAACACTCATGTGATATTTATGGGTTCAAAGTTTTAATTGGACACAGAGAAAGATAGGGGCTTAGTTTCGCCTCCCAACCTTTTACCTCAAGGGTAATGTCAACAATAATAATGTATGAAAACCCACATCCAAGTGGATATATATATATATATCCGGATCGCTCCAACACAAAGTGCTTGCCAAAGGAAAAAGTGTAAAAAGGAAAGGTGAAAATCACCATGACTCTTGTATAAGGGTAGAAGGAAAAAGTAAAAGATAGGCCCTTCGCAGAGGGAAGCAGAGGTTGTCATGTGCTTTTATGGTTGGATGCACAAAATTTTAATGCAAAAGAACGTCACTTTATATTGCTGCTTGTGATAAAGATCTTTAGTATGCAGTCCGTCGCTTTTATTTCTTCCCTATGACAAGTTCGTATAAAGCTTATTTTCTTCGCACTAATAGATCATACATATTTAAGGAGCAATTTTTTATTGCATGCACCAATGACAACTTACTTGAAGGATCTTACTCAATCCATAGGTAGGTATGGTGGACTCTCATGGCAAAACTAGGTTAAGGAATGTTTGGAAGCACAAGTAGTATCTCTACTTGGTGCAAAGAATTTGGCTAGCATGAGAGGGAAAGGCAAGAACAGGTTGGATGATCCAAGACAATATAAGGTTTCAGATATAGGAAAACATAACCCATTAAGTTGTCTTCCTTGTCCAACATCAACTTTTTAGCATGTCATATTTTAATGAGTGCTCACAATTAGAAAAGATGTCCAAGATAGTATATTTATATGTGAAATCTCTCTTCCTTCAATATTCTTTCATGAATTGTTCAAGTGAACAATTCTGCGTTCGCTAACTTTCAATAAGTCTACTACCTATACTTATTATGTGTGAAGTCATTACCCCCCATGTTATAAGCATATGAAACGTATATAAATTCAGATTTATGATATTCACTTCATTCAACCATTTACTCCTAGGATATACATGAAGCACGTGAGTAAATGACAAACTACTCCAAAAAGATATAAGTGAAGAACACTGAGTAGTCAAATAATTAACTAGCCATGGGAGGATTCTTTTTCATTCAATATTTTAGATCCAATGATTTTATTCAAACAGCAAGTAAAATTGAAAATATGCTCCAAGCAAAACACATATCATGTGACGAATAAAAATATAGCTCCGAGTAAGGTATACCGATAGTTTTGAAGACGAAAGAGGGGATGCCTTCCGGGGCATCCCCAAGCTTAGGCACTTGAGTCTTCCTTGAATATTACCTTGGGGTGCCTTGGGCATCCCCAAACTTAGGGTCTTTCCACTCCTTATTCTCCTCATATCGATATCTCACCCAAAGCTTGAAAACTTCAATCACACACAACTTAACGGAACTTCGTGAGATAGGTTAGTATGATAAAGAGTAAACCATTCACTTTGGTACTGTCAAATACAAGGTTCATAATTGTTCTCACACAATTCCTACTGTGCCATATCATTTCTACAATTTATATTGAGAAATATAAACCATAGAAACTAGAAAACAAGCAAACTATGCAGTGAAAACAGAATTTATTAGAAACAGAACAGTCTGTAATGATCTGAACAACAACCATACTTCTGCTACTCAAAAAATTATGAAATAAATTGGTGGACGTGAGGAATTTGTCAATTAATATTCTGAAAAAATAATCAACTCAAAAGCACTCTTCTGTAAAAAAATGACAGCTAATCTGGCGAGCACAAAGTTTCTGTTTTTTACAGCAAGATCACATTAACTTTCACCCCAAGTCTTCCCAAAGGTCTTACTTCGCACTTTATTGAAACAAAAGCTATAAAACATGATTATTACAGTATCTTAATCATGTAAACACACAAAAACAGTAAGGGTAAATATTGGGTTGTCTCCCAACAAGCGCTTTTCTTTAATGCCTTTTAGCTACGCATGATGATTTCAATGATGCTCACATAAAAGATAAGAATTGAAACATAAAGAGAGCATCATGAAGAATATGACTAGCACATTTAAATCTAACCCACTTACTATGCCTAGGGATTTTGTGAGCACATAATTTATAGGAACAAGAATCAACTAGCATAGGTAGGCAAAACAAGTATAACTTCAAAACTTTAAGCACATAGAGAGGAAACTTGATATTATTGCAAATCCTACAAGCATGTATTCCTCCCTCATAACAATTTTCAATAGCATCATGAATGAGTTCAACAATATAACAATTACATAAAGAATTCTTTTCATGATCTACAGGCATAGAAATTTTACTACTCTCCACATGAGCAAATTTCTTCTCATTCGGAATAGTGGGAGCAAACTCAACAAAATAACTGTCATGTGAGGCATAATACAATTGAAAATTAAATCATGATGACAAGTTTCATGGTTAACATTACTCTTTATAGCATACATGTCATCACAATAATCATCATAGAAAGCAACTTTGTTCTCATAATCAATTGGAACCTCTTCCGAAATAGTGGAATCATTACTAACTAAAGTTTACACTCTTCCAAATCCACTTTCATAAATATCACAGTAAGATTCAACACCCTCCAAAATAGTGGGATCACTAATTCCTAAAGTTGACACTCTTCCAACCCCACTTTAGATTATAGTATTATTCATACTCCAAAAGATATAAGTGAAGTTCATGGAGCATTCTAAAATTGATATAGACTAACCAATATCCAAGCTCAAAATATATAAGTGAAGCACACGAAGCATTCTATAAAACCATACTCAAAAGATTTAAGTGAAGCACAAAGAGCATTCTATAAGGTCATACTCAAAAGATATAAGTGAAGCACACGAATCATTCTATAAATCGATGAAGGGATATATCATACTAGCATGGTTCTTAAAGGAAAAATAAAAACACAAAGGACACAAATCATGTGAACAAAACAAAAACCGAGGTATACCGATAAATATTGAAGAAGAAAGATGGGATGCCAACCGGGGCATCCCCAAGCTTAGATGCTTGAGTATCCTTGGAATATTTACTTGGGGTGCCTTGGGCATCCCCAAGCTTGAACTCTTGCCTCTCTTTATTCTTCTCTCATCGGTAACTCCTCGTTCTTCGAACACTTCGTCCACAAAAACTTAACAAAAACTTTGTGAGATCCGTTAGTATACTAAAGCAAATCACTACCTTTAGGTACTGTTGAAAACTCATTCCAATTTCATATTAGCAAGTTATCTACTGTATTCCAACTTCACCATGGTTCATACCCCTCGATACTACCCATAGATTCATCAAAATAAGCGATCAACACATAGAAAACAGAATCTGCCAAAAACAGGACTGTCTGTAGTAATCTGGAAGTTTAGTAAACTTCTATAACTCCAAAAAATTCTAAAAAATATGAAAATTTAAACAATTTGTATAGAAGTAATGTGCAAAAAGTTTCAGACCCATTTGACTTTCCAGTAAAAAAATTTAAATTCACGCGCTACAGCCAAAGTTTCTGTTTTTGTACTGCACAAAGTAAACAAGCAATCTAATCATCCTAAAACCAAAGTTGGCACATTATTTTTATAATACGATGGATATATAAAAGGGGATAATTATTATTAGATAAACTTCCATGAAAAATTCCATGATCATGAACACAAGTGTTCAAGGTCGACCCTCACTTCTCCAATGCATAACCTTCCAGTCACTTCTCTTATTGAAAAACTTATTAGGCATGAGAGGCAAGTAATTTTTTGTATTTTCATTCTTTTAATTTTTTTGTATTTTTCACCCACAACTAAACAGAAACAAAAAGGAAAAAAATCTACTTAGTGAAGAAAGCAAACACGAGAATATCAACCCCACGCTATTGCTCCCCGGCAACGACGACAGAAAAGAGCTTGATAATCCCCAAGTGCAGGGAATCATCGTAGCAATTCCCAATGGTGGAAGTGATAAGTATGGAGTGTCGAACCCACAAGGAGCTAAAGGTAAGATCAATATTCTCTCAAGTCCTATCTGCCACTGATACGACTCTACGTACACTGAACATTTGCTTCCAACTAGAAACGAGAAATAAAACTACGTTGTGGGTATGAAGAGGATAACTTTGCATGATATCAGAGAGCTGAAATATAAAAGTAGGTGCTATTATCATGAAGTTAGAATACATTACTAAATATTATAAATAGCAAGTGAGGAATAATGATGGGTCGGTGTGCGAAATTATCCTAGGCAATCGTTAACAAGACCGGCAATCACTATTGCAATTTCATATGAGGGAGAGGCATAAGCTAACATACTTTCTCTTATTGGATCATATGCACTTATGATTGGAACTCTAGCAAGCATCCGCAACTACTAAAGATCATTAAGGTAAAACCCAACCATAGCATTAACATATCAAGTCCCCTTTATCCCATACGCAACAACCCCCTTACTCGGGTTTATGCTTCTGTCACTAAAGCAACCCACTATAAGCGAACCATGAATGTATTGCAACACCCTACAGCGGGAATCCCTCACGCTTGCGCGACACGGAGGGCACAATAGGACAGCACGAAAACAAAACATACAACTCATACCATTCTAGATCATCAATCAACCCAAAGACAAAGGATATCTACTCAAAACATCATAGAATGGCAACACATCATTGGATAATAATATGTGGCATAAAGCACCATGTTCAAGTAGGGATTACAGCGGGGTGGGGAGAATGGACCACGTAAAATAGATGAGGATGGTGATGATGATGGTGATGTTGATGAAGACGATCACCGCGGCGATGATTCCCCTCCCGATGGCACTCCGGCGCAACCGAGAGGGAGGAGGAGAGGTTCTCCCCCTTGTGCTTCCTCCGCCATGGCCTCCCCCCTAGATGGGGAGAGGTTGTCCCTCTGGTCCTTGGCCTTCATGGCGATGATGGCCCCTCTGAGATCCTTCCCCATGGCCTCCGGTGATGATGGCCCCCTCCGGCAGGGTGCCAGAGAGGGCCTAGATTGATTTCTCGTGGCTACAGAGTCTTGCGGCAGTGGAACTTCCGATCTGGGTTATTTTCTGGAGGTTTGGGTATTTATAGGAGAGGTTGGCGTCGAGAACAAGTTAGGGGGCCCCACGGAAGTCCACGAGGCATAGGGGCGCTCCCTAGTGGGTTGGCGCGCCGTCCACCATCATGGGGTCCACGGGCCTCCCCTCCAGTAACTCTTCATTCCAGTATTTTTTATATTTTCCAAAAAATTCTCCGTTGATTTTCATCTCATTCCGAGAACTTTTATTTCTGCACAAAAACAACACCACAGTAGTTCTGCTGAAAACAGCGTCAGTCTGGGTTAGTACTAATCAAATCATACGAAAATCATATAAAACTATCTCAAACATGGCATGAATACTTCATAAATTATAGATACGTTGGAGATGTATCAGCCAGTGCTTGTGACTTGATGGCGGTGCATGGCTGGTAGAAGATGGTGTAGGGGCCAACTCGATGGCCCATTGTTGCCTATGATCTCAGCAAGCGGTGCGGTGCAGACAATCGTGATGGGGTGCTCTTGAAAATATGGCTTGAGCTTCTTGGCGGCAAAGTGCACGCCGTAGCACATCTTCTGGTAATGTGGGTAGTTCTACTTTGAGGCTGACAGCACCTCGCTCAATAGTATACAGGCCCCTAGACCGGCTGTGCCTTGCCTTCTTCTGGGCGCTCTACCACAATGACAGTGATGACCACCCGACTGGTGGCAGCAATGTAGAGGAACATGGGCTCTTTGGCAGTCGGAGCCGCCAGGACAGGCGGCGTGGTCAACATCTTGTTTAGCTGGAGAAAGGCTTCGTCCGCCTTGTCGTTCCACTCGAAGTGAGTGGTTTTCTTCATTAGCTGGTACAGGGGAAGAGCCTTCCCGCCCAGCCGACTGATGAAGCGGCTGATGGATGCCAAATAGCCGGTCAACTTCTGGATGTCTCGCAGTCGGGTGGGTCTCTCCATCCTCTCGATGGCCTTGATCTTTACAGGGTGCACTCAATGCCGCGTTCTGAGACCAGGAGGCCAAGAAGCTGGCTGGCTGGTACTCGGAAGACGCACTTCTCTGGGTTGAGCTTGATTTGAAATCGGCTCAGATTATCAAAGGTTTCCTTGAGATCTTCCAGGAGGGCACCGCGCTTCTCCGTCTTCACCACAATATCGTCTACATAGACGTGGGCATTTCTGCCGAGTTGCTTGAGGAGGCACTTCTGCATGCAACGCCGAAACGTGGCACCGGCATTTCTCAAGCCGAATTTCATGGTTAGGTAACAGAAGGCTCCGAATGGTGTGATGAAGGCGGTCTTCAGGCGGTCGGCCGGCTTCAACTTGATCTGGTGATATCCTGAGTAGGCATCCAAAAAACTCAACAGCTCGCATCTGGCTGTGGAGTCTATCACTTGGTCTATCCGTGGCAAAGCAAACGAATCTTTGGGGCAGGCTTTGTTGAGACTGGTATAATCAATGCACATGCGCCACTTGTTGTTCTTCTTCAGTATGAGGACTGGATTGGCAAGCCATTCTGGAAAAAATACTTCCATAATAAAGCCGGCTGCCAGAAGCCGGGCTATCTCTTCACCAACAATTCTTCTCTTTTCCTCCGACAAGCGGCGGAGGGGTTGCTTGACTGGTTTCGCATCTGATCTGACATGTAGCTTGTGATCGGTGAAATCCGTCAGAACACCCGGCATGTCTTTGGGACACCATGCAAAGATGTCCCGATTCTCACGGAGGAAATCGACGAGCTTGCTTTCCTATTTGCTAACAAGGTTAGCCCGTATGACAGTGTGCCTCTCCGGGTGCTCAGGGTCCAAGGGGATCTTCTTTATTTCTTTGGCCGGCTGGAAGGAGCCCTGAGTCTCCAACTCCTTGGGGTCTGGTGACAGGTCCGGCTGCTTGCTGGCCATGGCCACAACCCGGTCAAGAAGCTTCCTCTCGGCAGCAATCATAAGGGACTCGGCCAGCCGACTGCTAGTTGCGGCACATGCGGCCAATTTCTTGTAGTCTGCGGCTACGGTGATGATGCCCTTGGTTCCCGGCATCTTCATCTTGAGGTAGGCATAATGCGGCACCGCCATGAACTTGGCCAAGGCTAGCCGGCCAAGTAGTGCATGGTAGGGGCTTTCCAGGTCAACCACCTCAAACCAAACTGCTTCGCGGCGGAAGTGATCTTTGTCTTCGAAGAGGACATCTATCTTGATCTTGTCGATTGGTGAGCAGGAAAGGCCAGGCACAATTCCTTGGAAGACAGTCCGACTGGGCTGGAACTGCTTTTCTTTGATACACAACTTCTCCATGGTATCGCGGTAAAGGATGTTGATGCTGCTACCGCCATCTATTAGGACTCGCGAGAAGCGAGCAGCTCGCCTCTCTATCGCAAAGGTGTCATCCAACACTAGGGTGTAAGAACCCGGAGAAGGCATCACCTCCGGGTGGTTAGCTCGGCTCCAGCTGATGGGCTTCTCGGACTAGTGCATGAACTCTAGGGCTTCTGAGGCGACAACATTCACCTCTCGATGCTGTTGACATCGGCTTTGCTTGTCGTCAGCCACGCTGGTGAAGACGACGTAAGCTCCATGTTCTTCAGGGAATTCGTCCTGGATGGCGCCGACTACTGGCCGGGCCACCGGCTGCTGGGGAGGCGGAGCCGGCTGGCCAGCAGGCGGATGGGGCAGCAGTCCTTCGCCCTTGGAGATTCGGGTGAGCCAGTGGCACTTCCGGGTGGTGTGGTTGGTTGGCTTCGTGCCGCTATGGGACTTGCAGTTAGCATCAAGGGTTTGCTCATAGGAGAAGGCGGGAAACCATGCAGGCTTGCCGCCCTTCTAACGCTTGGGGTCGGGTTGTCCCTCAGGCTGCTGATCTTCGACTGTGGCCACCTGCCGCTTGGTGGAAGCCGGCTGCGGGGCCTTGCACTTGTTGTCGTTCTGCTGCTGGCGCCGATTGGAGTCACCAGCCGGCGTTCTAGGAGCCGGAGGGAGTACCTTCTCGGACGCATCCACCTGCAGCTCCGACTTCATGGAGGAGGCAGCAGTGGCGTACTTGTCTGCTATGACCAGCAGTTCGTCGAGTGTAGCTGGCTCGTCGCAAAGGAGTCGGTGCTGAGTAGGGTTCCTTCTCTGCACCCAGCGGTGAAGTATTCTATGTCTTGCACCTCGTGCACCCCTTCACAGGAGTTGCGCAGCTCGGCCCACCGCGTCAGGTAGTCGCGAGTGGATTCGGTAGGGCCTTGGATGCACAGAGAGAGCTGGCGAGGCTTGGGCGGCCGCTTGTAGGTGCTGGTGAAGTTGCGGATGAAGACTTCTGTGAAATCTACCCAGTTGTTGACGTTGTAGGGCTTGAGGCTGTTCCGCCAAGTCCAGCCGTGCCTTGAAGCATGTGGGGGACGTACTTCACGGCAACGCGCTTGTTGCCATTTGCTATGTTGACTGCGGTGGAGTAGTCGACTAGCCAATCTTCCGGCTACACGGAGCCATTGTACTTGGCTGTGTCTCGTGGGAGAGACAACCCTTTGGGGAAGGGCTCGTCGTGAATGCGGGGGCCAAAAATAAGGCGGACCAATCGCATCTTCTTCTTCTAGTGCCAGGGACCGAGCCAGGAGGTCGATCCGATGGCGGGCATCATTTTCTCCAATTCCTTCACGGCGGCCGAGCCGACCACTGAGCGTGGGGTGCTCAACAGGCGGCGGGGAGGCATACCTCTCCCTGCGGGGGGGGGGGGGAGGAGGGGGCGGATGATCGTCCCGCCGCTCCACTGCTCGTGGGTGGCCGTCTTGGTCACGCTCGATGGTGATGCGCGTGCGGCTGCGGCTAGCAGCCGGCTCTTTGTCTCTTCGATCATGGGCGCCGCCTGCTGTCGGTGTCCAAGAGGTCGCGCCTTGGTCTCGGCGTGGGGGAGGATTTTCGACGTGCGCGCCAGGCTCTGCAACGCGGCGCCGCCTTCCTGCTGCGCGGTTGCCACATCGAGGAGCTGTTGGACTCGTGCTGTCATGAAATGCTGCTCGTCACCTTCCAGGTGATCCAGCTCGTCTGCTGCCGCCTGGGCAGCGCGTAGGTTTTCCCTGGGCATGGCGTAGACGGGGCGGTCGACCCCCAGCATGCTGGCGATTGATGCGCCGCGTTGTCAGACGGTGCCCACGCGGCTAGGCTCACTAGCAGCCAGCGTGCCACAGACAACGCGGTCGATCTCGCGCTGATAGGCCTCAGTGAGGCGCCTCATGGTGGCCAACTTCTTGGCACTCTCGATAAGCGCGACGCGGCATGCCTCCAGCGTCTCGCCGTTGGCATCCGCGGCTATGGATGCGGACAGGTCCCGCAATGCCGCCTGCAGCAGGTCTTGGGCGGCTCCGCCAGAGGCTCCGTCGTGGCTGATGACGAGCACCTCCGTGACGGTGCTGCCACTTCTGTCTGCACGAGGGAGCGGGTTGTCAATGACCACCACGTTGGTGGGGAAAGCCTCGAGGGATGCTGTGTCAAAGTTGAAAAGCATCGGGTCGGTGGAGCCAATCGACTCCAGGTCAGAGGCGGGCTCGTTGGCGATGTGGATCTTGCCAAGGAGGTCGATGAGGCAGCTCTTAGAGCTGGCTGCTCCTGCGTCGGGCGCGGACTCGTCGGAGAGGTGGATCCCGCCGATGAGATCGGCTAGGCCACTCGATGCACAAGCGGCATCCACGCTATGCAGCGCCTCGACGCAAACGCCATCAGGTGTGCCGGCTGGCTGCGCTCGCTAGGGAGAAAAAGGGGCTCCGTCTAGAACAGATCTTCGGACGGCGGTGCACTTAGCCCCACGGTGGGCGCCAAATGTCGGGGGTTTCATGATACATATGCCAAAGGATGGCTTATCATGGTGGGGGAGAGTAAGACGTCGCCGGTGCCTGGAAGCGGGATAAGGTGCAAACACGTATGCCGACGCACCTTACCCAGGTTTGGGGCTCTCCTAGGAGATAACACCCCTAGTCCTACTCTGCAGGGTCTCCGCATGATCACTATCTCAACAAGTAGCTACAAGCTTGCTCCTCGAGCTGTTTGGCTAGAGGAGGAAGAAGGGCAAGGCTATCTCTACTCCTCTCTCTATGGATGTGTGTGTGTTGTCTAGGGTCTGAACCCTTTGCATGGGTGCCCTGGGGGGGTTATATAGGCCTGCCCCCAGGGGTACAATGGTAATTCGACTGGGTGTAGGACCTGGCCGTCAGTGTCTTTGGTCGGCGACTTCTCCATCGACTGCTGGGGCCTGCCTTTTGGTGGGTCCCGCCGGCTGCGGGCTCTCGACCGACAGGTAGGGCCCGCCGCCTATGGGCCCCGTCAGTGGCCCTGCACTGTAGCCTCGCATCTAATGACGGAGGCCTCGTCGGGGGGAGCATGGCTACAGTCCCACCGCCTGGCGGGCGCTCACTGTAGCCACACCCCCTCGTGTCTGGTTAATGGCGCACAGACTCCGAGGGAAGGGGAGGGCCGCCTGCTGGGAGTCGGCCGTTCTGGCGGGCGCCCTGGGATCGGGGGTGGAAGGCACCATATGCATGATATTACCAACATCAGCATGCCAAGTTAGAGCGAAGACCTCAGGGGGTAAATAGGAGTGGTCTTCTCCTTCTGAATCCCCCTCAGAACAGTTATCTTCCTCTTGATTACAATCCGAAATGGGTGGAAGGGGGCTGCCTTTGTGCCTACCATGGAGCAAAGTCTGCATGAAATTTTATTGCCACGCAAGGCTTGTCTCTTTTGCTCTACATGTCCAGTTCAATTGTGTACAATAACTGACATGCATAGGAATAAAATATAGTGAGATTCTGTAAGGAGTGCATGCAGAAATCTAGAGTGATGGTAGCAACCTGTGGATAGAACCAAAACCAATGATAGCAGGCAAATAATGGCTTCAGTTAAAAAATACAGATAATTGCTTCTTTACTGTTTGTTTCCTACCCAACATGAAACTCATAGTAGACACCAGAGGTTAACTAGATAGTAGATAGATACTATTGGTTGCGGCCCCAATATGTACCACACAACCATTTAAAACTCAAGTTTGACCATTAGTTTGGAGCTGACTCAGAGTCTAATCGGTAAGCAGGACGATAAAGTAGCATGTAATATTAAGCGATGCTTAACGTAAACTGACACGAAAGAGTGCGACTCTCTTGCGGACCCGTGTAGTCCTCGAGGTCATCTGCTCGGTTGATGATGGTAATCTAGTTGTCGTGGCTGCCGGCGGCGGGGAAGAAGATCTGAGGCGGTGAAAGACAGTCTGGAGGCCGGATCCCTGCTGTGCTGGACCCTTCTCTCGTTGGAGCAGCTGAGCTGGGGTGGACGACGGTGCAGCAGGAGGGACAAACCACACAAGGTTTTCTTTGACAACTATTTGCAAGAGAAGTAATTCTGTAAGGGCTTGTTTGAATTGGAGGATTCTAACAACGCAAGGATAGGAAATACACAGTAATAGGATAGGAATGCACGTGCAAAACAGAGAATTTAAAAACACAGGATTTCTACCAATCTGGGTGTTTGGTTCACAAGAATTGGAAGATCATAGGATGCAAAGAAGCATGGTGAGAATAAGTCAAACCACAAGAAAATGTATGGTCATAATGCTATTATGCTACTATTTCTTAGTCTTGTGCTTCATGAATAGGAATTTGAAAAGGAAGACAAGTGGATACTAAAATTCCTACGGTTTTTCTTTCAAGGAGACACTAAAGGAACAAATCCTACAGTTTTCCTTTGCTCCATTCCTTTGACCAAATGCATGAATAGTAGTACCATAGGAAACTTTCCAATTTCTATGTTTTCCTTCAGTTTTCCTTTCAAGCACTGGCGATTCTAGTAGGCAGGCATGAGCAGGGAAAAGCCTACACTCAAAAATTGTTTATGTGCTACTTCTACTACTTTGGACCCAGGCCACTGCCCTACTAGCTCAACTCCCAGGCCCATCTACAAATGCATAGCTCAAAGCGCAAAGATAAATAATGATGGCGTTCAAGAGAGTCCATCACGGATAGCTAAGTTGCCTGGTACCTCACTGCTTGTCATATAGTAGGAGAAACTAATCGTATTTCACGTTACTACATGTGCTCAGTGGACAATATATACATAACATGTAGAGTAAAAAAGTGATGCAACAAGTGTACAACCTCTTTGGCAAAGCCATGTCGATCTCAGCGTGATTGGGTTGGTTGGTGAGGATGCTCCGGCTGATTTGGCTGTCAGAGGAGGGGAAGAATATCTTAGGTGTCACTACACCATGGCAAAACTTTAGGGGCAATCAACTGCCGGGAAAGGTTAAGAATCTGGGTCACTTACACTGCCGGGAAAGATTTATCTGCCAGGAAAATAACTGTAGGGCGTATTATCTGCTTATGGTGTGCCCCCGCCATCATGGGCAAGCCTGCAGGTCTGACGCCCACAACCTCTCCATTCTTCTGCTTTAAATTTCCTTGGCATGTGTCCGTACGCTGCTCCCCTTATACCTATTTGTTCCTCTGTTCTGCTTCCAATGAATGCACGAATATTAACTGAATGAGGGCTCATTACGCTTCCTATGGAAATACGAATAATGGCCGAATGAGGGCTCGATACGCTTCCTATGAAAGTACGAATAGTAACTGAATGAGGGATAAAGTTTATTCTGAATGGTTTGAGGGAGAGGGGAACAGCAGGGAGAGTTTTCCTTCATGATAAATATGTACTATTTGAAGTGGCTATTCTCTCTAACTGAATGTCGTTGCCTTAGGAAAAATAATAAATCTAGTTGTTTTCAGATATTTTGTTTGGAATTCTGAATATAAAGGGAGCCAATAGATGTGACTGAATAGGGACTTTTGTCAGTCTGCTGTTCTTGGTTGTTCAGAAATGCATGGCTCAAGTTTGCTCTGTCTAGAAGCTTTGCAATTCTGCATATACAGGGAACCAATAGATGTGACCGAAGATGGGCTTTTGTGTGTCTGCTGTTCTTAGTTGTTCAGAAATGCATGGTTAAAGTTTGCTTTAACTATAAGCTGGTACTAGCAAATGACAACGTGGCCACATGACATTGTATCAATTGAGTTTGAGTCAGCTAGCATAAAGATTTTTCTCTCAAATGCAGTTCTTTAGTACTTAATGCCACGTCTTGTGCCCTGTGGTGTTTCTGAAATACTGAGTTGTCTTGCTGCTTTGATTGCGTATATAAGCTTCAATGCGCCCTTCAAGTACGATGGATAATGCATCCTATCATTTATGATTTTTTCCCTATAACTATCTTTTACATGTATTTAATTTTCTTCTTTGCTCATCTAAATTTTATATTTAGGTATAGAGATATCTAATCTTGGTTTATTATGGGCGACTTGAAACTGTATTCTGTGCATTCTCTCACTGCTCAGTGTGGTACACCCCAGGCCCCAGCCATCCCTGAATTACATGCATCGTCCCTTGGGAGGTTCAGTCTGTAACATTTTGAGAATTATGAGCATTTTCCTATGGGCTGAACTATTTGGTTATTGCTTCTACAGAGTGTTTGTGCAAGTATAGTTTGTAAACTTTTTTTTAATATTGTACCGTCATTTTTATTAAAGAAATTATCAGTTTTAGCTTGCTGTACATAAATATGCTTAAATGCTCCAGCTCACGTTCAATTGTTGCTGTACTATTTGTCCATTCTATAATTAGATAGAAGAAACGGCCTACCATGCTTCCATTTGATTATTGTGTGCAAGCCCATATTATGAAATGACATAAGCATGTTAGATTCAAGGAAGTTGCTGGTACGTTATACTGTTTGTCCTTCCCGAAGTACTAAAAAAATACTCCCTCCATCCCATAATGTAAGATGTTTTTTGATACTAGTGTAGTGTCAAAAACGCGTCTTGTCTGAAGACGGAGGAGTAAAAATCTTTACACTTTCCTCTATTTCATCATTCTATCTAACAAATCATTTTTGTTTTTATTGTACTGTGATTATTTATGAGGTTATCATATATTTCATCGAATGACCATCGTGGTAGACATTTTTTGTCTTTGTTTAGTTTTGGACCATCATTGCTTGATTAACTGGCAGACAATCATGAAATTTACCTATCATTTTTTTAACCGCAGATCACCTTACTTTGATCCGGCAACAAAGGAAGGAAGTTGCAAAGAAGCACGAAGACAATAAAGAAATCTGCATTTTTCCTGACTGAGGTAATCTCATGATCTTATCATATTTGCTTTTCTTATATGATGCCAGCCCCTTGTGTTGATAAGTATTTTGCTGCAAGTATGAAGGAAATTTATTTTTTGGTGGAAAAAGCTTTCTTCAATATCAGATAACTATAAAGGATGAGTTGCTCCACAGTGTCATCAACGAGTACAACCACGCTGTGCTCACTACGATGATGCGCAATACAAGCTCTTGCCCTGTAAGTATCCTGGAGAAAGATATGAATCCAGTTCTCCGGTGCAACTTCAAGCTCTTGCCCTGCAAGTATTTTGGAGAAGATCTGCTACAGTTCTCCGATCCGGTGCCACTCCGTTGTCAATGGCGCTTCTCCAGCAATAACATGCAGATCATCTACAACAGCAACAAAACACCTGGGACGTGCAAAGGAAAACTAGCTTCTGTATTTCAGCTTCATCACCAACCAAGCAGAAAGTAAATCTATCTACTGACCAGTGTAGCCGTAGTATTTAGGCCTTAAGTTATGTAAGACAATCATCCTAAATAGAACAATACTCCATAGTTAGTAAGTCTCTCTTTGTCTTCCTTTGTGTGCTATAAAAAATTGAAAAGACAAAACACACAAATTTTTGAAAGGCAACTCACAAATATATCAGCAGAGAGCGGTGTGCCGCAGTGCACTACCCGCTAGTGTATACCTATGTATATTGTGATGTGGTACTGGACTTGTGAACCTACAAATATATACCTATGTATGTATGAAGACATGATGTATTGTTGAGATATATTATGATGCAACTTTAGTTGTACATGTGTGATGTTCCTTGTATACACCCTTGAATGTGATTTTTTTTGTGTTGGCGGTGTACTTAATTAAGGGTACATCAACTGCCGGGAATACTTATATCTGCCCTGTAAAGTCAGTCTGCCGGCAAAAATCTATGTGCCGGGAATAGTACTAACTGCCGGCAAAGCTTCAGGCATGTAGGTCGGAGGCTGCCGGGTTTCTTATAGCTGCAGGAATAGTCTTTCCCGAAAGGACTTTCAAGGGCAGTTTGTAAATGCCGGCAAAATGCATTCCCGGTAGTTTATTTGCCTTCATTGGCTAGTTTTCCCGGCAGGTAAGTTGACCCCTAAGTTTTGTTATGGTGTAGTGTGTTTGGAGATGGAGCCCGGGGTACTGCTCCACTGTGATGGAGGGTTTCGTCGTTGGAGCAGCTCCGGTGAGTTGTACGACGGCGAGGCTGAAGCAGGACAACAGAGACAACGTTAACCTAAGTGGAATTCTAATAGCATCTCCAATAGATGACATAAAATACGTAACCACAAAGTGCTAGATGTAAAATACATCAGCCGCTCATCTCTGAACTTAACTGTCAAAACTGAATTTAACTGTCGAAACTGAATTTAACTGTGAAACTGAATTTTGCTGTCGAAACTGAATTTTACTGTCGAAACTGAACGCATTATTAGCAGAAAAGCAGTAGCAGCAGCGCCTGGAGTAGTAGCGCATGCGAGAGCCGGGGCAACTAGTCATGTCGCAGCATCTCGGGTAGCAGCTGCAGGGTCTCGAGGGAGAGCAAGATCTGCTGCTCGTGCAGCAGCAGCGCGCGCAAGAGTAGAGCAGCAACAGCGCGCACAAGAGTAGAGCAGCAGCGCAAGCAAGAGCAAGAGCGAGAGCAGCAGCACGAGCAAGAGCAAGAGCAGACCAGGCAGTGGACCGAGAGCAAGAGCAGAGCAGCATCGTGAGCGAGAGCCAAAGCAGCAGCAGCTCCTACTGATGTGGACGTCGCCGCCAAGGGAGCGAAGCTGTGGAGGAAGTGGCCGGCGACACCGCCATGGATGGAGTCGCGCCTTGTCGGCTCAGGACCGAGCGCCGACAGCACCGTGAGATCGAATCAAGAAGAAAATGCGGTGATTAGTGTACAACCTCTTTGGTGGCACCAATTAGGCCTCAGCTTCATCCGAGGAAATGGTGATGATGTTGCTCTTCCAGTGGTGCAGGTGAAGACGGCGGTGTGGGAATGGAGGTGGCACTAAAGACGAGGGGAACGTCAGGGCAGCTCCTTGGAGGTGGAGGATGGGGTGGCTAAACCGGCGGGACGACGAGATCAACGACGGATCCTCATCCGGTACGGTGGATGAGGGACGTCGAGGTGTTGCTGTGGACGACGCCGTCGGGGAAGAGGCTCCGGATGGGTGGTGGACGGAGGAGGGTGTGGGGCTTCACGGGCATTTCGCGTGTCGGGATTTCGCAGGAGGTGGGAGTTTTCGCGCGCATTGTAACTTTGGGATAGTAAGGCGCGGGTTGAGATGGAGGGAGTTTTCATAGCACAACAAGACAAAGATATATCTTAAATATTTCGGGTAACAAGGCGCGGGTTGAAATTTCCGGACAAGTGTAACATGTATTGTACCAAATCAATTCGCACTTCCGTCGACGAAAAAACAAAAAGAAATTAATTCACACCACACAAGAGAGTCTAGTCCCGTGTACTATGACCAAATCAATTCGCACTAAAAAGGCCATTCAAAACTTTGAATTCTTGTTATGTTCAATTAAAATATTTCGCTACGTGTATAATGCATGCAACCTGCTACTCAAACGAACGTTTTAGTGCATTCCAAACGTATATACTACCGCTTCAATATGAACTAAATTTGAATTCGTTTCTCTATTTAAATAAGATCTACAATCATGATTGTTGTGAAGTTAAACCATTTGAGTTCGTTAATCTATTTTAATGAGATCTACAATCATCATTATTGTCAAGTTAAACCATCGTTTGTGTATTATCATCATAGCACACCACATGATTACTGGCGAGTTATATATGAACTATATGTACTATATGAACTCGAACTCGATTTTTTGAATCCACTTTATGTTGATGAAATCACAGTACATTTCAAGCTCTAGCTAGATCTTCATAATCTAAACCATGTCTCATATGTACAATGTGTTTATCACATAATGTATGGTGCCCCGCCCCCTACGCCTACAAGTATTTAGATGTGAGTTGCAAACGCCACACATTACCACAAATTCAAATAAAATGTGCTATTGTTCGATATATAGTACTCCCTCCGTTCCTTGATATAAGGTGTATAGATTTTTAAGAAAAAACCCAGAATATTAGGTGTATTGCGTTGCACCACTTGTTTGGATAACTTTTTAGGGATTTCATTACACTTCCTTATATTAGGCAAGCTCCTCTATCTTCTCATGCCAATTAGTCAGGTGTAATCTCGCCCAAAACTTATGAAATTTTCCCTCCACATGCGTTCCTTAATTTCTGTGCCAAAAACTATACACCCTATATTTAGGAACGAAGGGAGTATGCTTTAGATTGTTCGATATTTAGTTGTGAGCTGCAAACGCCACACATTATCACAAATTCAAATAAAATGTGAGATTGTTTGATGTATAGTATGGTTTAGATTGTTCGATATTTAGCTGTGAGTTGCAAACACCACGCATTATCACATTATGGTATAACATGTCCAAAACCACACCACGCGTATCACCGCTATATTCATGCATGCATATGTTTAAAACACTATGATCTCCTATTCAAATATATGAATCCACTTTCATATCGAATTATGATCTTTGTTAGTCTCTTACACCCACACAATCCTCTAACCTTTGTAGCTAGCACTAACTTTCTCTCATGCATGAAACGCCCTCCTCGCCCTCCCCTACCTCAGCATTCTATCCATCGCGCACATTCATTTTTTTTCTTTAGGTCGTTCTCCCACGGTCTCCACAACTCCTTTTCGACAGACACCGATCGGTAAACCTCTCCAGCGATGTCTGCCTACAACATACACACGCACCTTCCATCTCCTCATTTCTGTGTCCATGCCTCGTGTCTCTTATACGGTCCCACACACGTGTAAACTCCCGCCCCTCTTTTCATCGATCTCACAATCGCACACTCCTCCTCCTATCTAGCTAGTAGGCCTCTCGCACCACCTCCTAGCTCTATTCTCTCTGTCTATCCGTCTCGCTGGGCCTTATTTTCCTCTACGAAATGGATGTACACTGAACGATCTCCCGCTATACATATAGCTAGGTAGGTCGTTATAACTCGTTTTCCCCACGCGTCGATCGATCTACCTAATTAGTTATGTCTCCCTTCCTCCGACAAACAACAATTGATCTACCGATCTAGTTAGGTCTGCTTACCAAACACATGGTCCCCCTTCATCATCCATGCATGCGTCCCGACACATCTATCACGCACGCGCACACACAGAAACACATCCCCACTCTTATTGATATTGCAGTTCTACCCTCAGTCTATCTAGTAGGCCTCTCCCACCATCTTCGAGAAGCAACTCCATCACCCATCCAGCACTCTACCCCTCTCTCTCTCTCTCTCTCTCTCTCTCTCTCTCTATCCCAACCTATTTCTCGTCCTTCACTTATGTATAGATGTCGACCGATCTCCCTCAAGACAAAGCTGGGTCTCTCCTTCTCAACACATATACGAGTCGATCTACCTCTCTAGTTAGGTCTCTGCCTCCCCCTCCCCCCCCCCCCCACACACACACCGATACATCGAGCGGTCTACTCATGTCTCCCTGCCACACACAAACTTGCCCTGTGCCCTCTGACGTTCCGGTAGGTGAGTCTCCCTATATCTTTGACTTGCACACACACAATTTCGATGGCTCTCTTCATCGATCTCGCACCCACCCACTTGATCCTCTCTTCGACTCTATCGATATCTATGACCCCTCCCTCTCTTCTCGTGGATCGCCCCTCTATATATGATATAGATAGGCCTCTATTTCACACACATTGCCTGTGTCAAATTTTTGTTTGAGATGTCATCGACACATATTCCCACAAATACCACTGGTGTGCGTCGGTGCTATACAAACGGTTTTTAACCCCTTTCTGCAACGACATTTGGAACCGTCGCCAAGTGAGTGTGGGCGATAGGGGGGGTCCTTCCCACACGACCCAGAAATCGTCGGGGATAGGCTCTCCTGGGACACAGGCTGGGGCCGTGTGCGATCGGGTGAGGCATCAAAACCCAATCGTTTCCGTAGGTATGTACATCCCACACGGTAATCCGAGAAAAACATCTCCATAGGTATGTACATCCCACACGGTGAATCCCAGAAAAACAATTCCGTAGGTATGTATATCACACACAGTCAATCCAAGGAATACGTTTTCGTTCTTATGTACATCCCACACAGTCAATCCAGGGAAAACGTTTCTGTTTGTATGTACATCCCACATAGTTTTATGTGTAGGCTCATGTGTGAAAGGTGTAACTATCACACATGCTCTGCCTTGGTTAACTGTTTGCTTTTATCACCTACATCACACACGATTTGATGAAGAAAACTCTGTGGCATTTGGGCTATCCATCGCAAGCGCTTTTACTGCTAGAACTGTTTGCAAAGGTCCATGACACATTTAGCAGGTTTATTAGTTTACAATTAATAATTCTAGTATTACACAAATTGACATTTCATATGGAACAGCTGTTTGCCAATTTCATATCAGGCACATAAATATATTATAACATCATAGTACAATAGCTACATGAAAACAACACAGTACAACACATAGCTAGTTCAACTTCATAAGAACAATATATTCATTTCCCGAATCAAGATCATCCAGGCTCATCTTATCCACCTCTGCTTTCAGTTCAGTAAGAACCTGTTTTGCACGGGCCAACTGGGAAAGTGCCTCCTCCTTCGCCAACACCATCTTAGCAAAGTCTGATTTAAAAAAATCTAAGCTCATTCTCCACCTTCAACTTTTTATCCCGCATCTTCAAATATTCTCCAGCATTGACAACAATTTCTCTAAGCCTACGTCTGTTCTCTTCCTCATAAATGCTCGAGAGCTTCGCTAGGCACATCTTCGAAGACTGTGGCCACTCTTGGTCAACCCACTCCAAGTAAGAACACTTCTGTTCATCCTATAATATTTAAAACTAGATCAGTAACAATTGTAGGGGAAATGGGTTTATAACAACACAGAAAATCACCAATGCTTATTTTGAAAAACTGAAGAAACATGTTAACTATGACATATCTTCTCAAAAAGATCAATGTGCAAATGAATTAATTGCTACTGAGAGAACAACCAAATTCTGGAACATCAGAAGCTATAATTAACTATAACAAGGCTACAAGTTCTTACTCATGTACAATAAATAACAAATTGAACATTTTATGAGGAAGGTAAATATAACTGCAACAGCATAGCGACAGTGTTTGGAT
The DNA here is from genome assembly GCA_021605205.1 of Aegilops longissima. NCBI lineage: Eukaryota > Viridiplantae > Streptophyta > Magnoliopsida > Poales > Poaceae > Aegilops > Aegilops longissima. The sequence goes on from CM038680.1 coordinate 324,076,702, forward strand.
GATAGCAAATTGATACTAACAGGTGTGCACATGCACAAATTTAGTAACACATAACTAATAGCAGTAAGGTCGTCCACTATGTATGCCAAAACTGGGGTAAAGACAACTTTTGCTACATCTCGCACCGGTGCCCTGCACTAGCGAGCCGATGCAGTGGAAAAAATCAGGGACCCGGACTCCGGAGCACGTAGTTGCTTTGATACCCAGTTCCTTCGTGCCATAAAGATTTAGTATTTTACTGCTTGGCTGCTCGAATGTGTGGACCAAAGTTGGCTGCACAAACTACTGAAGCGGTGCCAAATAATTTTCTAATGGCACCGCTGAAAAGATGGCAACAATTTAAGATACTAGGTATAAACTATGACACTGTCTTAGGATGCGTTTGGTTGAAGGTGTGGTGTGAATGGGTTGGGACCGTGACAGTGTCTGAATCACATCTAACAAATGATTTGTAACAACGAAAGAGGGTCTAACCTTCTCTGCACATGCCAGAAACTTTCTCCCACTGTCCACAGATTCAAACGCAACTAGCTTCACGCATGGAGATTGATGGTGACAACGAGAAGATAGATTTTCAGCCACCCCACTCCATTCATTGCAATTGATGGTCCTAGGGAGCTACAAGAGGAAGAAATGGCTCAAATCGACCGCTGGGTAAAAATCCTTCAGTCCAAGTCATAGCTCGAGAGAGAGAGAAGAGAGGCATATCCGGGTGGTGAAGGAGTCGTCGCCGGAGGAGGAACCGCTGGAGAGGTCTTTGAAAAAGACCATGGCGACCCCGGCGGTAGGATGCGAGATGGCGAGAGCGAGGAAGCGGCTATAGCTTAGCAAGGAAGGAAGGAAGGAGGAAACAGGGGAAATGTGACTTGTGGTCGGGGAGAAAAGGGGGTGGGGAAGGCGGAAGGGGGAAGGGGGGCGGGGTAGATATTTTGGCGGTAGGCCAAAATTTTGGAAATGTGGAGGGAAACTTTGCGCGTTCTGCCGTTGGACCATTCACTTTGAACGATTGTGTGCATCGCAAATGATTCTTCAGCTTTACGCGCATGGGATGAGTTTGATAATTCAAATTTTGGCTAAAATTTCCCCGGGTACGTCATTGCATAATTTAACATCGCTTGCTAATTTGGGCACACAAAAGAGCATACAGCAGACATACCACACTTACTGAATCAAGCAATTTTAGTAATTAAACAGAGCTAGGTGACCTAAACATTGCTCTAACAAAAGACCTGTGACGCCCCTAATTCAATCGTACACTAATCATGCACGCAAACGTGTGCGATCAAGATCAGGGACTCATGGGAAGATATCAAAACACAAATCTAAAACATAAATAAGTCATACAAGCATCATAATACAAGCCAGGGGCCTCGAGGGCTCGAATACAAGTGCTCGATCATAGACGAGTCAGCGGAAGCAACAATATCTGAGTACAGACATAAGTTAAACAAGTTTGCCCTAAGAAGGCTAGCACAAACTGGGATACAGATCGAAAGAGGCACAAGCCTCCTGCCTCGGATCCTCCTAAACTACTCACAGTGGTCGTCGGTGACCTCCACGTAGTAGTAGGCACCTCTGATTAGTAGTAGGAGTCGCCGCGTCGACGGTGGCGTCTGGCTCCTGGGCTCCGGCATCTGGTTGCGACAACCAGGTAGAAGGGAAAGGGGGAAACGAGGGAGAAAAACAACCGTGAGTACTCATCCAAAGTACTCACAAGCAAGGAGCTACACTACATATGCATGGGTATATGTGTAAAGGCCATATCGGTGGACTGAACTGCAGAATGCTAGAATAAGAGGGGGATAACTAATCTTGTTGAAGTCTACGCTTCAGGCCTCCTCCATCTTGCAGCATGTAGAAGAGAGTAGATGGTAAGTTCACCAAGTAGAATCGCATAGCATAAACCTACCCGGCGATCCTCTCCTCGTCGCCCTGTGTGAGAGCAATCACCGGGTTATATCTGGCACTTGGAAGGGTGTGTTTTATTAAGTATCCGGTTCTAGTTGTCATAAGGTCAAGGTACAACTCCAAGTCGTCCTGTTACCGAAGATCACGACTATTCGAATAGATAAACTTCCCTGTAGGGGTGCACCACATAACCCAACACGCTCGATCCCATTTGGCCGGAAACACTTTTCTGGGTCATGCCCGGCCGCGGAATATCAACACGTCGCATCCCCACCTAGGCACAACAGAGAGGTCAGCACGCCGGTCTAAATCCTATGCGCGCAGGGGTCTGGGCCCATCGCCCATTGCACACCTGCACGTTGCGTAGGCGTTCCAGTCCAATCCGGCGCGCGCCGCTCACTTGCTGATGTCACGAAGGCTTCGGCTAATACCACGACGTCGAGTGCCCATAACTGTTCCCACGTAGTTGGTTAGTGCGTATAGACCAAATGGCCAGACTCAGATCAAATATGAAGAACTCGTTAAGCGTGTTATTTTGAAGTAACCGCGAGCGCCGACCAGGGCCAGGCCCACCTCTCTCCTAAGTGGTCTCAACCTGCCCTGTCGCTCCGCCACAAAGTAACAGACGGGGGCCGTCGGGAACCCATGCCCACCTCTACCGGGATGGAGCCACCTGCCCCTTCAGCCCCCATCTTCGAACAGTACCATAAGTAATGTAACGGTATAAAGTTTATAGCATATGCCCATGATCACCTCCCGAAGTGATCACGGCCCAGTAGTATAGCATGGCAGACGGACAAGAGTGTAGGGCCACTGATGGAACACTAGCATCCTGTACTAACCAGTAGGATAGCAGGTAAGGGTAAAAACTGTAGCAACAATGACTATCTATCAGAATAGGATTAACCGAAAGCAGTAACATGCTATGCTACTCTAATGCAAGCAGTATAGAGAAGGAATAGGCGATATCTGGTGATCAAGGGGGGGCTTGCCTGGTTGCTCTGGCAAGAAGAAGGGGTCGTCGTCGATGTAGCCGATCACAGGGGTATCGGCACGGTCTCGGAGCCTACTGAAAAGAAGTAACGGAGGGGGAACACAATAAATAACAGAGCAATCAAATGTAATACAAATCAAGACGCGGCAATACGTTGTGCTAGGGGTGACGTATCGCAGGGATATGTGATACCAGTGAAGGGGGGAAACATCCGGGAAAGTATCCCCGGTGTTTCGCGTTTTCGGACAGATGATCCGGAGGGGGAAAGTTGCGTGTTTGCTATGCCAGGGATGTGTGGAGGACGAACGGGCTGCGTATCCGGATTCGTCTCGTCGTTTTGAGCAACTTTCATGTACAAAGTATTTTCATCCGAGCTACGGTTTATTTTATATGATTTTCGAAAGTTTTAATAATATTCTGGAATTATTATTAATTCGAAATTAAATAGCTAAATGCTAGGTGCACCCAGCTCTGCGTACACAGAAGTGTCCCAGAGGCTGACAGGTGGGCCAGGGGGTACTATTGACCAGGCAAATGTTTGACTGGTCAAAAGGGGGTGGGGCCCCCTGTCATTGACTGTTACATTAACTAACTAGTTAATTTAGTCTAACTAGGTTATTAGGATAATAGATTTTAGTTAGTTTAATTAAACCTATTTAATTAATTTAATCAATTTATTTATTTATTTTAAATTATTTATTTATTTTTAATTATTTTTTGTATCTTTATTTTATGTTCTAGGGGTGGGGCCCGTGTCATAGGCATAGCGGTTACGGGCGCTGGGTCGCTGCGGGCGCCCGACCCGTATGAGGGCCGAGTGGCGATGGCACGTCGCCGGAGGTGGCTGCAGCCACAGTGGAGCGAGGCGGCAACGAGGCAATGGTACGAAGGGACGACGGACAGACGGCGCGCGCTTGGACTTGGCGCAGCGGCGCTGGCGCCTGTAGCAAGCCGATGAAGCAGCAACACCGCGAGAGGCAGCAACACGGCCAAGCAGCGCCATGGCGCGCAGTGCGCCAGCCACCGTGGGGTGGAAGGGTTTCGACACAGCGAGTCTGCGAGCGGCCGCGGCGGGGAGCGCAGACGCGGCGGTGCGACACGTAAACGCGGTCGGGCGAGGGGCGGCCATCTTGCGAGCGATGGCGGGCTTGCGCGTCCGAGCGCTTGGCGAAGTGCGAAGCGCGGCGGGGCTCGCGAGGCGTGAACGGCGAGTGCGAGAGCCGCGGGGGTTGCCGGTAGCGCGTGAGCACGTCTTTGGCGCTGCTAAGGACGGTGGCGTGTAGCCTTGGCCTTGGAGGAGGAGAGCGAGGGCGCGGTGACAGGAGCCACGGCGTGGGTGGAGCGTGAACGTACGGCGGTGACTGCGGGGCAAGGGGAAGGATGGGGGGCACTCACGTGCGCATGCAGGGGATCGGGCGGCGAGGCTTGAAGGAGCCGAGTTGAGGAGGAGGATGGGGACGAGCGCCGGTGGGGAGGAGGCGGCGACGGATGACGAGCTCCGAGCGGCAGCGGCGGACGCTGGAGGCCTCCAGGCGGCGTCGGCAGCGGTTCGGTCCCCCGATCCAGATCTGGATCGGGGGGGAGGGCGAGGAGAGTGGGGGAGTGGGGAGTGGGTTAGGGTTCCGGGGGAGTGGGGATAGGATAAGGGAGTGGGGCGCGGCGGTTGGGCGGTAAAGTGACCGGTGGGCGAAGTCCATGGGGGGTTTATTTTGTTTTTTTGTTTAGACCTTTTCATTTTTCTTTTTATTTATTTTCTTTTTACTGTTTTCTCTAATTTTCAATATATCTTAGTTTTAGTAAAATATCAAAGTTGCACCTAATTTAGTATATGTAAATATGCATAACCACATTTAACTTGTACGAGTAAAATAGTTTGTGATGGTTTCTTATTATAAAAGCTTTTAAATTTTTGTTTTTGCTACTGTTTTGTTCATTTTAGAGTATTTAAATAATTTATAAACTTGTGGATTCTCCACCATAATTACCTATGCATTATTTGTCACAATCCAAACATTTTAGCTTTAATATTTGAAAACTTTTGCGGTTTGCCTTTAACTCAAATTTGAATTTGAATCGTTTTGAACTAACGTGAGACTAACAACAGTAACCGCGATGACATGGCATGATTAACATGGAATTACTGTAGCTTAAATATCCAGGCGTCACAATTCTCTTCCACTACAAGAAATCTCGTCCCGAGATTTAAGAGGGGATGTGACGGGGAAGGGATTTGGTTACGAAATTCTAACGAGTCATCTCGGTCTTGGTTGCTCTTCTCGAAGAGGTCGCTCCATTACATTGATGTCTTCATCTTTCTGCTACAGGTCATCATGATGAAGCCGACATCCTTTCTTCGAGAACTCCATCGTACTTACGAGAGAAAAAGGGTGGGTATTCTGGGATAACGGACCTCGGCAAGGTTGACTATCTGGTCGACAACATCGAGGAAGGTGGCGGAAAGTAACTCTCGAATCATAACTTAAGAAAATATTGAGAGCAAAGTAAGGAGGTATCCTGGAAAGTTTCGAGCGGGCATGCAATCGTTTGATGCCTGTTATAGGGCGTGAAAGGGTCAAAGCAACGGGAATAAGTATTGTGTCCGATACCAGACCTGAAGTTGGCTCGTGAATTACATACGAGGCCACGCAGGTGGAGTAACTTTGGAAACCGGGGGTGTACAGGAGAGTCAGGTTTCGATCCTGTGGAACTGTGGGTTATGGGCCCACCATACGGGATAAAGGTAGAAGGAGTGGTGACATCTTGCACGGTCATGATAGCAAGGCATGTCAGAGGGTAGCCCGTCAGTTATGTCGGAAACAACGTCGGTACCAAGGGCGAGGGACGAAGAGAACCATTCTCCTGCTCGTTGAACGAGGCGGACCAATAGGCAAAGTTCTCGTCCATAGGTGGTTACCGGAATGCCATCAACAATAGTAAAAGGGTCTTGCTGATAGAATTGTACACCGGGGTGTTTACATAAGCAGGAGAATATTACTGCTTAGATAATATTGATCACAAGAAAGATCAAACAAAACAATGGAAAGGAAAATGTGTTTAAACACATATCTCAGGGGTATATCCTTCCCAAGGACAAGCAGAGCATGATATCCATGGCAGGATATAATGTAGATAACCCTTTAGGTAAGGGGAGAGGAAGTTCATGACATTTCGCAAACAACAGTGTTTGGATAATTTGATAAGATAATTAAGCATTGTGCTTCAAATGTTCTTATTGAAATTCGGAGAACCACATACATGCTTCGAGATAGCATTGACATGTTCTTCAAGCAATGGTCGGACTTTGGATAGGAACAACTTATAGAATAAGTCTTACAATTTACTCATGGAAGAATGGGTAACCTTGCTAAAGGATACTATAGCAATAGGTCCTCCGGCCAGGTGTGCTAGGCATGACATCACCTTACCGGGTCATATAAAGACCAATGTTATAACTCCCGGAAATATTTGCCAACCATCATATCTGACCAAGATTCAGATCTGATTGGTGTCAAGATACCTCAGACTCAGGATGCCTGGGAAGAAAAAGGTGCAACTCAATTTGATGAGATGACAGTGCAAGATTTTCGCGAAATGAACTATGGAAGCGAGTTTCGAAACAAGAGTTCATCAGTAAACCAACGAGAGGATGAGGAGGTGGCTGATGGAATCAGCGACAGATCATCGAGATTAACGAAAGATGGATTTCCACAATTATGTGGACATGGAGTTAAGATTAGTCAGATCAAATGATATAATGATGTATGCTCGAGGAAACATACACAATTAAACATTGGTTGACGGTGCACCTGAAATACGGACTTAGGTAGCACAAACAATGTTAGAATGGCGATTCGATAACCAATGGTCTAAGAATGAAATGTTGACCATTAACTTCAAAGCAATAAGGTTGCTAGAAGTTTTAAAATTACTAGTTCATCTGTCGGTATTCCTGTTAGGAACAACACGGTGACCAAGAAAAGAATGGTGATGGTGAAGTATCACTTATATCAAGAATTCTCAAGAGGTGGTGAAATTCTCACAACATCCTTGACAAAAAGGCAGTAATGCTTCAAGGTAGATCATAATACGAGCTGGATAGCAAGTTGCATCCATAACATGAACAAGTTTGTGATGAAAGGAAGGTAAGGATGTTGTTGTTAGTAACTCAAATTACCAAGAAACGAGGATGGCACTTATCATCAAGAATTCCATTGATATCCTGGAAGAACTCAGAATGTTGATGATGATCATGAAAATTTTTGTCGAGAGGTTTCATGAAGATGTAATCGGTCGGCGATGACATCAAGTCAAAGGAATGATGAAGCGAAAGGTTATTGGAACCATGGGTACGACACCAATTCGGAATCAAGCTTGTTGTTCGAGGTGGAACGATAGGACAAGGAAATCAACGTAAGGATTGCTCATCATCGAAAGTTGTGCTCCGGGATTAAGGTCCAGGTAGCATAGTTAAAATTAGCACGATAATGATGTTGCCGATCAGGCTAGGAGTGACGTCATGGAGTATTAAACTTCTCAACAACAAAGTATTGGGAGTACTGAATCTCAGTGTTGATTCGATTCACAAATCGGCGTTCTCGGTTGATGACAACCCAGAACCCGTGGAGTGACTATGATGGGGAAAGGTACTACTTCATCAGAAATTCATAAGATGAAGTGCAATGGGTTGATATCCTCGAGATACCAGGGGGTAATACTCGAAGGTAGAAAAAAAATAGAGGTTGGGAAGGCGTACTGATCTACAAAAGGCAAGTACTTTAACTTGTCCGAGAAATAGAATCAAAGGAGAACAATCATGGTCAGAACCACGGTTGCAAAAGGATCAATTCATAGATACCAGATGATATTTATCAAGGAAATAGTTACTATTACAAGAAGTTTCCATGATAGGATCTACATCATGTCCATGGGCATGAACACAAAGTTCAAGGTCGACTCCCATTTCTCTAATGCATAACCTTTCATTACGAAGTTGTAGTGTTGAAGTTTTATTTGACATAACAACAGTAGAGTATGACCCGTAGTAGTTTCCGGGTTCACACAGATTAGAAAAGGCATAGGTTCAACCCATCAGGGCATCGTGGAAACATATACCACAAGCTTCAATTGTAAATATCACCAGCTCGAAAACAGAGCATGGTTGGCCAAATCAGAGGACATGATTTACCAATGGTATTATGTATCCCGAAAAGAACTCCTCGAGGTTTTTGTATACGAAGGACACTATCGGATGATAATTCAACAAAGGATTTGATGGTTCATAATGGAGCTGATGTGAGCATCGGCACACAACCAAAGGAAGAAAGAATTCAAGGAGATCCGATTATAGAACAACTGACTAATTCAAAGCTCAATTGCAAAGGAATTTATGATTTCCAAATCAAGGGATCAAAAGCAAACGTTCTGATCAAAAATGAATATGTACAATAGACTTAGAAGCACAATCGATCAAGGCATTGATTGGTCAAGAAACAGCACATATCCAAATGACGTGTGAGCCGGAAAGATAATTTAAAAGGATCAACTGATGATTGCGTGCATTTGCACTCATGTTGGATCAATAGGATCAAAATGACGGCGTCTAAGGATACTAACAAATATTGCCAGACATATGGAAAGCATCCATAATGCAAGCAGACAAGTGATAAGTCTCCAACGTATCTATAATTTTTGATTGCTCCATGCTACTTTATCTACTGTTTTGGACAATATTGGGCTTTATTTTCCACTTTTATATTACTTTTGGGACTAACCTATTAACCGGAGGCCCAGCCCAGAATTGTTGTTTTTTTGCCTATTTCAGTGTTTCGAAGAAACGGAATATCAAACGGAGTCCAAACGGAATGAAACCTTCGGGAACGTGATCTTCTCACCGAACGTGATCCAAGAGACTTGGACCCTACTCCAAGAAGTGCCAGAGGCGGTCATGAGGGTGGAGGGCGCCCCCCTGGGCGCGCCCCCTACCTCGTGGGCCCCTTGACGCTCCATCGATGTACTCCTTCCTCCTATATATACCTACGTATCCCCAAACGATCAGAACAGGAGCCAAAAACCTAATTCCACCGCCGTACCTTCCTGTATCCATGAGATCCCATCTTGGGGCTGTTAGGGCTCCGCCAGGGGGGCATCCACCACGGAGGCTTCTACATCAACACCATAGCCCCTCCGATGAAGTGTGATTAGTTTACTTCAGACCTTCGGGTCCATAGCTAGTAGCTAGATGGCTTCTTCTCTCTTTTTGGATCTCAATACAATGTTCTCCCCCTCTCTCGTGGAGATCTATTCGATGTAATCTTCTTTTTGCGGTGTGTTTGTTGAGACCGATGAATTGTGGGTTTATGATCGAGCTTATCTATGAATAATATTTGAATCTTCTCTAAATTCTTTTATGTATGATTGAGTTATCTTTGCAAGTCTCTTCGAATTATCCGTTTGGCTTGGCCAACTAGATTGGTAGTTCTTGCAATGGGAGAAGTGCTTAGCTTTGGGTTCAATCTTGTGGTGTCCTTACCTAGTGACAGAAAGGGTTGCAAGGCACGTATTGTATTGTTGCCATCAAGGATAACAAGATGCGGTATTTATCATATTGCATGAATTTATTCCTCTACATCATGTCATCTTGCTTAAGGCGTTACTCTGTTTTTAACTTAATACTCTAGATGCATGTTGGATAGCGGTCGATGGGTGGAGTAATAGTAGTAGATGCAGAATCGTTTCGATCTACTTGTCACGGACGTGATTCCTATATACATGATCATACCTAGATAACCTCATAACTATGCTCAATTTGTCAATTGCTCAACAGTAATTTGTTCACCCACTGTAGAATACTTATGCTCTTGAGAGAAGCCACTAGTGAAACCTATGGCCCCCGGGTCTATTCTCATCATATCAGTCTCCATCACTTTATTTACTTGCTTTGCTTTTACTTTTCACTTTGCATCTTTATACCAGAAATACCAAAAATATTATCTCTATCAGATCTCACTCTCGTAAGTGACCGTGAAGGGATTGACAACCCCTAATCGCGTTGGTTGCGAGTAGCTATCGTTTTGTGCAGGTATGAGGGACTTGCGCGTGGCCTCCTCTTGGATTGATACCTTGGTTCTCAAAAACTGAGGGAAATACTTACGCTACTGTGCTGCATCATCCTCTCCTCTTCGGGGAAAACCAACGCAAGCTCAAGACGTTGCAAGAAGGATTTCTGGCGCCGTTGCCGTGCTCACGCAAAAGTCAACATACCAAGTACCCATGACAATCCCTATCTCTCGCATTACATTATTTGCCATTTGCCTCTCGTTTTCCTCTCCCCCACTTCACCCTTGCCGTTTTATTTGCCCTCTCTTTCCCAATCTCCTCCTCTCTTTCCGTTGCCTTTTCCTTTGCCCTTTGTTTGCTCGTGTGTTAGTTTGCTTGCTTGTCGCTATGTCTGAAATTGGGGAAATTATCGCCGATATGGGTGATAATAATATGGAAAATTCTGAAGCTCCTGCTGAAGAATCCCCTACCTATCACACAAAAAGATTTTGAATCGGTAGTGGTAATATTATTGGAAAAGGAGTTATTCAAGATTTCTTTACTTGTACTGGTGCTTTACCCTCTATGGGTGGTTCTATTCTCCATAGAACTAGTAGTCTTGCGGACGCTATTGCCATGCTTATCGTTGAACTTGAAAGGCAATTTATGCATATGCACCCTTCTATACCAAGAATTTTCCTAGAATTTTCTAATATTGAACACTCCTCTGTTAAGCATGCCGCTACTATCTTTTTGGCTCATGAATTCAAATTTATAACAAAAGAAGCCAAAGAAATCTTTGCGCATTATAGGGTGGACGCCGGCCGTCCTCCCATAGAATCTATCCTTTTTGATCAAGAAGAAATAATGCGTTTTCAATCTATCGACTATGTTGCTTTCAATGAAAATCTTAGAAAAAAAGTGCCTACCAATATTTTAATTGATAGAATCTCTAAGCTTAATGATGATTTGGCTATTCGAAATAATGAGCTAGGATGCTCTCTTGAGTATAGGATCACCAAGTTCTGTCAAAAGAATGCTTATAATGATGAATTGGTTGTGCAATACGAAGGGCCGAAAGAGGGACCTATACCTCCTAAAATTGATCTTGGGGACTTTTGTCCTATTAAATTTAGCCCTTTTGATTACTTTTGCTTGCCTCAAAGAAAACTTGCTGCCGAACATAGAGAATATGAAATGAGTTTCACCGATCTATCTTATTACTACGGCACTACCTAGATCTATCCTTGCTTTTATGCCTAGCTAGGGGCGTTAAACGATAGCGTTTGTTGGGAGGCAACCCAATTTTATTTTTAATTTTTGTTTTTGCTTCTGTTTAAGAATAAATAATCCATATAGCCTCTGTTTAGATGTGGTTTTATCTTTTAATTAGTGTTTGTGCCAAGTTAAACCTATTAGATCTTCTTGGGAGATAGTCATTTGATCTTGCTGTAATTTCCAGAATCTTTGCGCTCAGTGCCCGAATTGTTAAAAATCACCAGAACGTGATAAAATAGTGATTCCAATTGCTTATGATCAATAAACAAATTGTACAGGTCTTCTAATTTTTATAGAATGTTTTGGGTTCCAGAAGTTTGCGTTAGTTACAGATTACTACAGACTGTTCTGTTTTTGACAGATTCTGTTTTGCGTGTGTTGTTTGCTTATTTTGATGAATCTATGGTTAGTAAAATAGTTTATAATCCATAGAGAAGTTGGAATAAAGTAGGTTTAACACCAATAAAAAAATAATGAGTTCATTACAGTACCTTGAAGTAGTCTTTTGTTTTCTTTCTCTAACGGAGCTCACGAGATTTCTATTGAGTTTCGTGTTGTGAAGTTTTCAAGTTTTGGGTGAATTCTTTTGATGGATTATGGAACAAGGAGTGGCAAGAGCCTAAGCTTGGGGATGCCCATGGCACCCCAAGATAATCAAGGACACCAAAAGTCAAAGCTTGGGGATGCCCCGGAAGGCATCCCCTCTTTCGTCCACTTCCATCGGCAATTTACTTGGAGCTATATTTTTATTCACCAACATGATATGTGTTCTGCTTGGAGCGTCTTGTATTATTTGAGTCTCTGCTTGTTAGTTTACCAAAACCATCCTTGCTGTACACACCTTTTGAAAGAGCCATACATGATTTGGAATTTGTTAGAATACTCTATGTGCTTCACTTATATCTTTTGAGCATGATAGTTTTGATCATAGTGCTTCACTTATATCTTTTGAGCGTGATAATTTTTGCTCTAGTGCTTCACTTAGATCTTTTAGAGCACGGTGGTGGATTTGTTTTAAAGAAACTTGATCTCTCATGCTTCACTTAGATCATTTTGAGAGTCGTTAATAGCATGATAATTTGCTTAATGTTAATATACTTGGTGTTCAAGATATGTGAAACTTTCTTTTGAGTGAATTGAATACTAATATAAATTTAATGCTTAATAATTGTTTTGAGATATGGAGGTAATAATATCAAAGTCGTGCTAGTTGATAATTGTGAATTTGAGAAATACTTGTGTTGAAGTTTGCAAGTCCCGTAGCATGCACGTATGGGTAAAGTTGTGTAACAAATTTGAAACATGAAGTGTACCTGGCTTGTGCATCCTTATGAGTGGCGGTCGGGGACGAGCGATGGTCTTTTCCTACCAATCTATCCCCCTAGGAGAGTTGTGCGTAGTACTTGATTTTTGATGGCTTCTAAATTTTTGCAATAAGTATATGAGTTCTTTTGACTAATGTTGAGCCATGGATTATACGCACTTTTATCTTTCCGCACTTGCTAGCCTCTTCGATACCGTGCATTGCCCTTTCTCACCTTCAGAATAGGTGCAAACTTCGCCGGTGGATCCAAACCCCGTGATATGATATGCTCTTTCACACATAAACCTCCTTATATCTTCCTCAAAACAGCCACCATACCTACCTATCATGGCATTTCCATAGCCATTCCGAGATATATTGCCATGCAACTTCCATCATCATTATTATGACATACATTACTTTTGTCATATTGCCATTGCATGATCATGTAGCTGACATCGTATTTGTGGCAAAGCCACCATGCATTATTTTTCATAGATGTCACTCTTGATTCATTGCACCATCCGATACACCACGGAGGCATTCATATAGAGTCATATTTTGTTCTAAGTTTGAGTTGTAATTGTTGAGTTATAAGAGAAATAAAAGTGTGATGATCATCATTATTAGAGCATTGTCCCAAGTGAGGAAAGGATGATGGAGACTATGATTCCCCCATAAGTCGGGATGAGACTCCGGACGAAAAAAAAGAAGAGGCCATAAAAAAAGAGAAAAGGCCCAAATAAAAAAATGAGAGAAAAAGAGAGAAGGGACAATGCTACTATCCTTTTACCACACTTGTGCTTCAAAGTAGCACCTTGTTCTTCATGTAGTGAGTCTCATATATTGTGCTTCAAAGTAGCACTAATATCTTCATAATAGAGAGTCTCTCATTTTATCACTTTCATATACTAGTGGGAATTTTTCATTATAGAACTTGGCTTGTATATTCCAATGATGGGCTTCCTCAAAGTGCCCTAGGTCTTCGTGAGCAAGCAAGTTGGATGCACACCCACTTAGTTCTTTTGTAGAGATTTCATATACTTATAGCTCTAGTGCATCCGTTGCATGGCAATCCCTACTCCTCACGTTGACATCAATTGATGGGCATCTCCATAGCCCGTTGATTATCCTCGTCGATATGAGACTTTCCTCTTTTTTTGTCTTCTCCACACAATCCTATCATCATATTTCTATTCCACCCATAGTGCTATACCCATGGCTCGCGCTCATGTATTGCGTAAAGGTTGAAAGAGTTTGAGATTATTTGAGTATGAAAAAATTGCTTGGCTTGTCATCGGGGGTATAGAAGTTGGGAACATCTTTGTGTGACAAAAATGAAGCATAGCCTAACCATATGATTTTGTAGGGATGAACTTTCTTTTGCCATGTTATTTTGAGACGACATAATTGCTTAGTTACTATGCTTGAAGTATTATTATTTTTATGTCAATATGAACTTTTGTCTTAAATCTTTCGGATCTGAATATTCATATCACAAGTAAGAAGATTTATTGAAATTATGCCAAAGTATCACTCCGCATCAAAAATTCTTTTTTTATCATTTACCTACTCGAGGACGAGCAGGAATTAAGCTTGGAGATGCCTGATACGTCTCCAACGTATCTATAAATTTTTATTGCTCCATGCTACTTTATCTACTGTTTTGGACTATATTGGGCTTTATTTTCCACTTTTATATTACTTTTGGGACTAACCTATTAATCGGAGGCCCAACCCAGAATTGATGTTTTTTTGCCTATTTCAGTGTTTCAAAGAAACGGAATATCAAACGGAGTCCAAACGGAATGAAACCTTCGGGAACGTGATCTTCTCACCGAACGTGATCCAGGAGACTTGGACCCTACTCCAAGAAGTGCGAGGCGGTCACGAGGTGGAGGCGCCTGGCGCGCCCCTACCTCGTGGGCCCCGACGCTCACCGACGTACTCCTTCCTCCTATATATACCTACGTATCCCCAAACGATCAGAACAGGAGCCAAAAACCTAATTCCACCGCCGTACCTTCCTGTATCCACGAGATCCCATCTTGGGGCCTATTCCGGAGCTCCGCCGGAGGGGGCATCCACCACGGAGGGCTTCTACATCAACACCATAGCCCCTCCGATGAAGTGTGAGTAGTTTACTTCAGACCTTCGGGTCCATAGCTAGTAGCTAGATTGCTTCTTCTCTCTTTTTGGATCTCAATACAATGTTCTCCCCCTCTCTCGTGGAGATCTATTCGATCTACTCTTCTTTTTGCGGTGTGTTTGTTGAGACCGATGAATTGTGGGTTTATGATCCAGCTTATCTATGAATAATATTTGAATCTTCTCTGAATTCTTTTATGTATGATTGAGTTATCTTTGCAAGTCTCTTCGAATTATCCGTTTGGTTTGGCCAACTAGATTGGTAGTTCTTGCAATGGGAGAAGTGCTTAGCTTTGCGTTCAATCTTGCAGCGTCCTTACCTAGTGACAGAAAGGGTTGCAAGGCACGTATTGTATTTTTGCCATCGAGGATAACAAGATGGGGTATTTATCATATTGCATTAATTTATTCCTCTACATCATGTCATCTTGCTTAAGGCATTACTCTGTTTTTAACTTAATACTCTAGATGCATGCTGGATAGCGGTCGATGAGTGGAGTAATAGTAGTAGAATCGTTTCAATCTACTCTTCATGGACGTGATGCCTATATACATGATCATACCTAGATAACCTCATAACTATGCTCAATTCTGTCAATTGTTCAACAGTAATTTGTTCACCCACCGTTGAATACTTATGCTCTTGAGAGAAGCCACTAGTGAAACCTATGACCCCCCGGTCTATTTTCATCATATAAATCTCCATCACTTTTATTTACTTGCTTTGCTTTTACTTTTCACTTTGCATCTTTATACCAAAAATACCAAAAATAATATCTCTATCAGATCTCACTCTCGTAAGTGACCGTGAAGGGATTGACAATCCCTAATCGCGTTGGTTGCGAGTAGCTATCATTTTGTGAAGGTACGAGGGACTTGCGCGTGGCCTCCTACTGGATTGATACCTTGGTTCTCAAAAACTGAGGGAAATACTTACGCTACTGTGCTGCATCATCCTCTCCTCTTCGGGGAAAACCAACGCAAGCTCAAGATGTAGCAACAAGTATTGCAGAGCAATAAGCTACTGAGGAGTTTTGGAGGATCGAATAGTATTTCGAAGAACTTAGTGAAACACATAACAACTGGGGATGGGCTGATACTCGGTAAGTGCGAGGAATTATCTGTAGGGATGTTCATGTGGGTAATGAACTGTAGGGCAGTAGGCACAAAGTATTCTCGGTACAATAGAGAGAATTTCTGGGGTATCTTGTAATAACAAGAGCAATGGGATTGGAAGGGCAAGTGTATGTAGTTATCCATAATGATATAACAGTGGTAGGGAATTTGCAAAGGCGGTGGGCACAAGTGTCTCGAGAGAACATCAGAGATTATCTTCGGAATCTTCTGGTGCTGCAATCGGTCATCTGGAGTGAGGGGCTCTCCGGGAGAAATTATTTTCGAGAACCTAAAGTTAGTTTTCTTTTTGCAAAATAATTTAACCCGAATAGAAGAGATATCATATTCCCAGAGTATAGACGAGGAGTAAAAGATCCTAATACCACCCAATGGCGACATGGGCCCGTAAGCCACACAACCATGTTAGTAAAACAGTTTTCACTGACTAGACTCAACTTCGGCCAAGGAGTTAGGAAGGGGGATTCCTACAGGCAATCGGCTCTGATACCAACTTGTGACGCCCCTGATTCAATCGTACACTAATCATGCATGCAAACATGTACGATCAAGATCAGGGACTCACGGGAAGATATCAAAACACAACTCTAAAACATAAATAAGTCATACAAGCACCATAATACAAGCCAGGGGCTTCGAGGGCTCGAATACAAGTGCTCGATCATAGACGAGTCAGCGGAAGCAACAATATCTAAGTACAGACATCAGTTAAACAAGTTTGCCTTAAGAAGGCTAGCACAAACTGGGATACAGATCGAAGAGGCGCAGGCCTCCCGCCTCGGATCCTCCTAAACTACTCCCGGTCGCCGCCGCCGACCGCACGTAGTAGTAGGCACCTCCGATGTAGTAGGAGTCATCATCGACGGTGGCGTCTGGCTCCTGGGCTCCGACATTTGGTTTCGACAACCAGGTAGAAGGGAAAGGGGGAAAAGAGGGAGAAAAGCAATCGTGAGTACTCATCCAAAGTACTCGCAAGCAAGGAGCTACACTACATATGCATGGGTATATGTGTAAAGGCCATATCGGTGGACTGAACTGCAGAATGCCAGAATAAGAGGGGGATAACTAATCCTGTCAAAGTCTATGCTTCAGGCCACCTCCATCTTGCAGCATGTAGAAGAGAGTAGATGGTAAGTTCACCAAGTAGCATTGCATAGCATAAACCTACCCGGCGATCCTCTCCTCGTCGCCCTGTATGAGAGCAATCACCGGGTTATATCTAGCACTTGGAAGGGTGTGTTTTATTAAGTATCCGTTCTAGTTGTCATAAGGTCAAGGTACAACTCCAAGTCGTCCTGTTACCGAAGATCACGACTATTCGAATAGATAAACTTCCCTGCAAGGGTGCACCACATAACCCAACACGCTCGATCCCATTTGGCCGGACACACTTTTCTGGGTCATGCCCGGCCGCGAAAGATCAACACGTCGCAGCCCCACCTAGGCACAACAGAGAGGTCAGCACGCCGGTCTAAATCCTATGCGCGCGAGGGTGCGGGCCCATCGCCCATTGCACACACTGCGTTGCGTCTGTGGCGAAGCAGACCTAGCCTAGCAGGCGTTCCAGTCCAATCCGGCGCGCGCCGCTCAGTTGCTGGCGTCACGAAGGCTTCGGCTGATACCACGATGTTGAGTGCCCATAACCATTCCCACGTAGTTGGTTAGTGCGTATAGACCAAATGGCCAGACTCAGATCAAATACCAAGAACTTGTTAAGCAAGTTATTTTGAAGTAACCACGAACGCCGACTAGGGCCAGGCCCACCTCTGTCCTAAGTGGTATCAACCTGCCCTGTCGCTCCGCCACAAAGTAACAGTCGGAGGCCGTCAGGAACCCAAGCCCACCTCTACCGGGATGGAGCCACCTGCCCCTTCAGCCCCCATCTCCGAACAGTATCATAAGTAATGTAACAATATAAAGTATATAGCATATGCCCGTGATCACCTCCCGAAGTGATCCTGGCCCAGTAGTATTGCATGGCAGACGGACAAGACTGTAGGGCCACTGATGGAATACTAGCATCCTATAGTAAGCAGTAGGATAGCAGGTAAGGGTAACAACTGTAGCAACAATGACAGGCTACTCTAATGCAAGCAGTATAGAAAAGGAATAGGCGATATCTGGTGATCAAGGGGGGCTTTCTGGTTGCTCTGGCAAGAAGAAGGGGTCGTCGTCGATGTAGCCGATCACAGGGGTATCGGCAACGGTCTCGGAGCCTACCAGAAAGAAGTAACGGAGGGGGAACACAATAAATAACAAAGCAATCAAATGTAACACAAAGCAAGACGCGGAAATACGTTGTGCTAGGGGTGACGTATCGCAGGGATATGTGATACCAGCGAAGGAGGGAAACATCCGGGAAAGTATCCCCGATGTTTTGCGTGTTTGCTATGCTAGGGATGTGTGGCGGACGAACGGGCTGCATATCCGGAATCGTCTCGTTGTTTTGAGCAACTTTCGTGTACAAAGTATTTTCATCCGAGCTATGGTTTATTTTATATGATTTTTCAAAGTTTTAATAATATTCTAGAGTTATTATTAATTCGAAATTAAATAGCTAAATGCTAGGTGCACCCAGCTCTGCGTACACATAAGTGTGCCAGAGGCTGACAGGTGGGCCAAGGGGTACTGTTGACCAGTCAAATGTTTGACTGGTCAAAAGGGGGTGGGGCCCCCTGTCATTGACTGGTACATTAACTAACTAGTTAATTTTGTCTAACTAGGTTATTAGGATAATAAATTTTAGTTAGTTTAATTAGACCTATTTAATTAACTTAATCAATTTATTTATTTATTTTAAATTATTTATTTATTTTTAATTCTTTTTTTGTATCTTTTTTTACTTCCTTGGGGTGGGGCCCGTGTCATAGGCGTAGCGGTTACGGGCGCTGGGTCGCTGCGGGCGCCCGACCCGTATGAGGGCCGAGTGGCGACGACACGTCGCCGGAGGTGGCTGCAGCCACGATGGAGCGAGGCGGCAACGAAGCAGTGGGTCCGAGCGGGACGACGGACGACGCGGTAGCGCACTGGGCGCAGGCGGCGTCGGGTGCACACGCACGATGGGGGCAGCAGCACCTCAGCAGGCAGCGGCGCGGCCAAGCAGCGCCATGGCGCGGGTGCGGCCAGGCCACCGTGGGGGTGGAAGGGGTTTCGACACGGCGAGGTGCGAACGACCATGGCGGGAGCGCAGGACGCGCGGCGGTGCTACGCTGGCGCTTGATCGGACGAGGACGGCCATGCTCGGGCAGTAGCGGGCTCGCGCGTCAGAGCGCGGTGGGGTGCAGGGCCATGGGTGGGGGCTCGTGAGGAGCGTGAACGGCGAGGCGCAGAGAGCCGCGGGGGGTTGCCAGGCGCGGTGAGCACGTGCTGGCGTGGGTAAGGATGGCGCCGTGGCGAGCGCGAGCGCGCACGGAGGAGGAGCGGGGGCGCGGTGATAGGAGCCACGGCGTGGGCGGAGCTTGAACGTACGGCGGTGACTGCGGTGCAAGGGGGAAGGATGGGGGGCGCTCACGTGCGCATGCAGGGGATCGGGCGGCAAGGCTCGCAGGAGCCAAGTTGAGGAGGAGGATGGGGACGAGCGCCGGTGGGGAGGAGGCGGCGACGAACGACGAGCTCCGAGCGGCGGCAGCGGGCGCTGGAGGCCTCCAGGCGACGTCGGCAGCGGTTCGGTCTCCCGATCCAGATCTGGATCGGGGAGGAGGGCAAGGAGAGTGGGGAGAGTGGGGAGTGGGTTAGGGTTCGGGGGGAGTGGGGATAGGATAAGGGAGTGGGGCGCGGCCGTTTGGCAAGGCAAGCGACCAGTGGGCGAAATCGATGGGGGTTTATTCTGTTTTTTTGCTTAGACCTTTTCATTTTTCTTTTTATTTATTTTCTTTTCACTGTTTTCTCTAATTTTCAATATATCTTAGTTTTAGTAAAATATCAAAGTTGCACCTAATTTAGTATATGTAAATATGCCGCAACCACATTTAACTTGGCACACAAGTAAAATAGTTTGTGATGGTTTCTTATTATAAAAGCTTTTAAATATTTGTTTTTGCTATTGTTTTGTTCATTTTAGAGTATTTAAATAATTTATAAAATTGTGGATTCTCCACCATAATTACCTATGCATTATTTGTCACAATCCGAACATTTTAGTTTTAATATTTGAAAACTTTTGTGGTTTGCCTTTAACTCAAATTTGAATTTGAATCGTTTTGAACTAACGTGAGATTAACAACAGTAACCGCGATGATGTGGCATGATTAACAGGGAATTACTATAGCTTAAATATCCGGGCGTCACAAGACTAGCATTAAAAACAAAGCCTAAGTACGCATAATTTTAAAAAATCCGCCGCCGCGCCGGCCTATGCATCGCCGGTGTGAGATGAGACGTTGATGACTTGTCATGCGGACATGCCGCTGTTGGTGGACTCCACGTCCCCCATGTTGAAGTCGACCGTGTCCTCGTCCTCGGCGCCGCCCTCAAGGTTGTAGTACTCGTAGTAGTGGCTGCGCCAGAGCTCGCGTTGGTACTCCACCGCTGATTCCTCAACGGACAGACTCTTCTCTACCACGACCTCGGCCACGCGCAAATCCTCCTCCCGGCGCTCCTTGATCTCCGTCGCCTCCTGCATCTCCAGCTCCTGCTCGGCGACCTCATGAGGAAGCAGGTGCTCCATGGCCACCGCCGCCTTGTCGGATGTGGGTTGCATGTTGTAGTCCGAGGTGGCCTGGAATATCTTGACGTGTGCATCCTAGATCTTGGCCTAGATGGCCTCGACCCGGGCCAGGGCGACATCGGCGGCACGAACGGCAACTCGAGCGCTCTCGGTGTTTGCAGCCGCCGTCGTAGCAGCTACTGCAGCCATATTGGTTGCTGCAGCTGCCCGGTCCGCTGCCGCAAACGCCCTCTCAGCGGAAGCGACCGCGCTCAATGCGGATGCGGCGACACTCTCGGTGTAGGCGGCCGCGCTCTCGGCGCAGGCTGCGACGCTCGGGGGGACGCGGCCATTGTACAGGCCTTCACGAAGCGTTTCAACTGCGTCATCTTTGCAAGAAGGGGGTGCGGGAATGGGGATCGGGATTCGTGGATTCAGGGGTTGCCGGCACTGGAGTAGACGAGCCGGCGAAGCTTAAGAAGGGAGACTTAAATAGACCAAGATATTTTCATCGCAAATGGTTCCTAGAAAACAATTGTGTGTGATGTTGTAGATATTTTTTATTAGCTGTGAAAGACGAATTTGGAGTAAAGTGGCAACGGATGGTGTTCTAAATGTACGAGAAATTTTAGTACTTATACAACGGTCATGCCAAATTTTGGAAAATTTCAGGGGTCATTTGACCTTTTAAGACATTTAAGTGATTTTCTAGACATTTAAGACCGTAATTCAAATTTGAACTACATCTACATGCAACGACTAACCAAAACGGTTTGAAAAATCATATTTGTGTACTTTTGAGCGAGTTAATTCCATGTGCAGTAAATTAGAAGGAATTTTCAAACATGTTTGTCTCGCGACATGGACACATGCATATGTATGCATGGAGTGACATGGCATTTTAATTCCAAAAAATTAAAAAAATATGAGAAACACATGAAACCTTGGTTGATGTAATGTCATGCCACCAAGATGATGTGGTAAAAAAATTGTCATGTTTGACAAAAGTTTGGACACAAACCCCTCACAAACCGGAGCAACTCACTAGAAGGTGCATGGTTCCGAGAGGGAACAATGCATGTTTGATGACGAACGGGAGATAGCTTCCTCTTACGGCCTTCAAATTTTTTTCTACGTCTAACATGCACTACTACAACTGTAATGTCAAATTTTGGAAAATTCTAGGGTCATTTGACCTTTAAAGACATTTAAGTGATTCTCTAGCCATTTAATGACCGTAATTCAAATTTGAACTACATCTACATGCAACGACTAACCAAAACGGTTTGAAAAATCATATATTTGTACTTGTGTGCAAGTTAATTCCATGTGTAGTAAATTAGAAGGAATTTTCAGACATATTTGTCTCGCGACATGGACACATGCATATGTATGCATGGAGTGACATGGCATTTTAATTCCAGAAAATAAAAAAAATCAGAATCACATGAAACCTTGGTTGATGTAATGTCATGCCACCAAGATGATGTGGTAGAAAAATTGGCATGTTTGACGAAAGTTTGGACACAAACCCCTCACAAACCGGAGCAACTAACTAGAAGGCTCGTGGTTCCGAGAGGGAACAACGCATGGTTGATGACGAACGGGAGATAGCTTCCTCTTACGGCCTTCAATTTTTTTCCTACGTCTAACGTGCACTAATACAACTGTAATGTGAAATTTTGGAAAATTTAGGGGTCATTTGACCTTTTAAAAACATTTAAGTGATTTTCTAGCCATTTAATGACCATAATTCAAATTAGAACTACATCTACATGCAACGGCTTACCAAAACGGTTTGAAAAATCATATTTGTGTACTTGTGTGCGAGTTAATTGCATGTGCAGTACAGTAGAAGGAATTTTCAAACGTATTTGTCTCACGACATGGACACATGCATATGTATGCATGGAGTGACATGGCATTTTAATTCCAAAAAATAAAAAAAATATAAAAAACGCATGAAACCTTGGTTGATGTAATGTCATGCCACCAAGAGGATGTGGTAAAAAAATTGGCATGTTTGATGAAAGTTTGGACATAAACCCCTCACAAACCGGAGCAACTCACTAGAAGGCTCATGGTTCCGAGAGGGAACAATGCATGTTTGATGACGAACGGGAGATAGCTTCCTCTTACGGCCTTCAATTATTTCTACGTCTAACATGCACTACTACAACTGTAATGTCAAATTTTGGAAAATTCTAGGGTCATTTGACCTTTAAAGACATTTAAGTGATTTTCTAGGCATTTAATGACCGTAATTCAAATTTGAACTACATCTACATGCAACGACTAACCAAAACGGTTTGAAAAATCATATATTTGTACTTGTGTGCGAGTTAATTCCGTGTGCACTAAATTAGAAGAAATTTTCAAACATATTTGTCTCGCGACATGGACACATGCATATGTATGCATGGAGTGACATGGCATTTTAATTCCAAAAAATAAAATAAAATCAGAAACACATGAACCCTTGGTTGATGTAATGTCATGCCACCAAGATGATGTGGTAAATTTTTTTGCATGTTTGACGAAAGTTTAGACACAAACCCCTCACAAACCAGAGCAACTCACTAGAAGGCTCATGGTTCCGAGAGGGAACAATGCATGTTTGATGACGAACGGGAGATAGCTTCCTCTTACTTCCTTCAATTTTTTCCTACGCCTAACGTGCACTACTACAACTGTAATGTGAAATTTTGGAAAATTCTAGGGGTCATTTGACCTTTTAAAGACATTTAAGTGATTTTCTAGCCATTTAATGACCGTAATTCAAATTTGAACTACATCTACATGCAACGGCTAACCAAAACGGTTTGAAAAATCATATTTGTGTACTTGTGTGCGAGTTAATTCCATGTACAGTACATTATAAGGAATTTTCAAACATATTTGTCACACGACATGGACACATTCATATGTATGCATGGAGTGACATGGCATTTTAATTCCAAAAAATTAAAAAAATATAAAAAACGCATGAAACCTTGGTTGATGTAATGTCATGCAACCAAGAGGATGTGGTAAAAAAATTGGCATGTTTGACGAAAGTTTGGACACAAACCCCTCACAAACCAGAGCAACTCACTAGAAGGCTCGCGGTTCCGAGAGGGAAGAATGCATGTTTGATGACGAACGGGAGATAGTTTCCTCTTACGGCCTTGAATTTTTTTCTATGTCTAACATGCACTACTACAACTGTAATGTCAAATTTTGGAAAATTCTAGGGGTCATTTGACCCTTAAAGACATTTAAGTGATTTTCTAGCCATATTTAATGACCGTAATTCAAATTTGAATTACATCTACATGCAACGGCTAACCAAAATGGTTTGAAAAATCATATTTGTGTACTTGTGTGCGAGTTAATTCCATGTGCAGTAAATTATAAGGAATTTTCAAACATATTTGTGTCGCGACATGGACACATGCATATGTATGCATGGAGCGACATGGCATTTTAATTCCAAAAAAAAAAAATCAGAAACACATGAAACCTTGGTTGATGTAATGTCATGCCACCAAGATGATGTTGTAAAAAAATTGGCATGTTTGACGAAAGTTTGGACACAAACCCCTCACAAATCGGAGCAAATCACTAGAAGGATCGCCGTTCCGAGATGGAACATTGCATGTTTGATGACGAACAGGAGACAGCTTCCTCTTACGGCCTTCAATTTTTTTCTACATCTAACATGCACTACTACAACTGTAATGTGAAATTTTGGAATATTCTCGGGGTCATTTGACCTTTTAAAGACATTTAAGTGATTTTTAGCCACTTAATGACCGTAATTCAAATTTGAACTACATCTACATGCAACGGCTAACCAAAACGGTTTGATAAAACATATTTGTGTACTTGTGTGCGAGTTAATTCCATGTGCAGTGCATTAGAAGGAATTTTCAAACATATTTGTCTCACAACATGGACACATGCATATGTATGCATGGAGTGACATGGCATTTTAATTCCAAAAAATTTAAAAAATATCAGAAACACATGAAACCTTGGTTGATAAAATGTCATGCCACCAAGATGATGTGGTAAAAAAATTCACATGTTTGAAGAAAGTTTGGACAAACACCCCTCACAAATCGGAGCAACTCACTAGAATGCTCGTTGTTCCGAGAGGGAACAATGCATGTTTGATAACGAACGGGAGATAGCTTCCTCTTACGTATTTCGATTTTTTTCTACGTCTAACAT
Source organism: Aegilops longissima (assembly GCA_021605205.1). Classification (NCBI taxonomy): domain Eukaryota; kingdom Viridiplantae; phylum Streptophyta; class Magnoliopsida; order Poales; family Poaceae; genus Aegilops; species Aegilops longissima. Next base: position 324,101,362 of record CM038680.1, read on the forward strand.
GCACTACAACAACTGTAATGTGAAATTTTGGGAAATTCTAGGGGTCATTTGACCTTTTAAAGACATTATTTAAGTGATTTTCTAGTCATTTAATGATCGTAATTCAAATTAGAACCACATCTACGTGCAATGGCTAACCAAACTGGTTTGAAAAATCATATTTGTGTACTTTTGTGCGAGTTAATTCCATGTGCAGTACATTAGAAGGAATTTTCAAACATATTTGTCTCACGACATGGACACATGCATATGTATGCATGGAGTGACATGGCATTTTAATTCCAAATTTTTTAGAAAATATCAGAAACACATGAAACCTTGGTTGATGTAATGTCATGCCACCAAGATGATGTGGTAGAAAAATGGCATGTTCGATGAAAGTTTGGACACAAACCCCTCACAAACCGGAGCAACTCACTAGATGGCTCGTGTTTCCGAGAGGGAACAATGCATGCTTGATGACGAACAGGAGATAGCTTCCTCTTATGGCCTTACATTTTTTTCTATGTTTAACGTGCACTACTACAACTGTAATGTGAAATTTTGGAAAATTCTACGGGTCATTTGACCTTTTAAAGACATTTAAGATTCTCTAGCCATTTAATGACCGTAATTCAAATTAGAACTACATCTACATGCAACGCCTAACCATAACAGTTTGAAAACTCATATTTGTGTACTTGTGTGCGAGTTAGTTCCATGTGTAGTAAATTAGAAGGAAATTTCAAACATATTGGTCTCACGGCATGGGCACATGCATGGAGTGCCATGGCATTTTAATTCCAAAAAATTAAAAAATGATCAGAAAAACATGAAACCTTGTTTGATTTAATGTAATGCCACCAAGATGATGTGGTAAAAAAATTGGCCTGTTTGACGGAAGTTTGGACACACACCCCTCACAAACTGGAGCAACTCACTAGAAGGTTCGTGGTTCCAAGAGGGAAGAATGCATGTTTGATGATGAACGGGAGATAGCTTCCTCTTACGGCCTTCAAAAAAATTTCTACGTTTAACGTGCACTAATACAACTGTCATCCAAAAATTTGGAAAATTTCGGGGGTCATTTGACCTTTTAAAGACATTTAAGTGATTTTCATGCCATTTAATGACCTTAATTCAAATTTGAACTACATCTACATGCAACGCCTAACCATAACGGTTTGAAAAATCATATTTTTGTGTACCTGTGTGCGAGATAAAAAATCATCAAACGATGTAAATATCTGGTGTTCAAAAAAGAAAATGTAAAGATCTGGCAAGAGAACCGGCCCCCACACGATTGCCACTCTTTCTCGCGGCTCGAGGTTTCGTAGGTGAGTGGCGGGGATCATTAATCAGACACGGTTCTGTATTGGAAACCGTCAGCTATTATGTTCACACACGGATTTTCTGCGGGAATCGTGTGTAATTCAAACTACAGTACTCGTAAATTCCGGTGACCGGCGTGTGTACTGTCCCCGTCGATCTAGATTCCGGCCGCCAATAAATACTACCTTGTTCACGTCATCCCACCTGCATTCTCATCTACATCCTCCCCTCGCTCGCCTCTCTCTCTCTCTCTCTCTCTCTCTCTCTCTCTCTCAAATCTACGCCATGGCGCCCGATCTGCCTGTGACGGCAGTCGCCGCCCCGAGGACGCTCACTCGATTAGCAGCGACAAGGACCCCTACACGCCGCGTGACGAGGTTGCGCCAGACCCCCCAACTTTGGATTGCTTTTGAGGCCAGTACAATCTTTGTATGTGGAAGTTGCTTCCGCCGGCTGAGAAAGCCAGGCAAGTGGCGTTCAAGATGGAGATGGCGGAGGAGGAAGCCAAGTACCAGGCGGCCTGTGAAACCCGTGATGCCGCCTAGAAAAAGGAGGCGGCAGAGCTTTGGGGGCGGACGCATTGTCATGCCGAGGAGGTGTACGAAGACGGGTACTTTGGGAGGAAGGTCATAGGCGTTGGGCGCCTCGTCGCTGCATGGAGGTGGGCCGATAAGCTCTAGCGTGCCACCGACGAGGAGCTCCGGTGGGCGCCCAACAAAATGGCAAGATCGTCCGTGAGCATCCACCAGCAAGAGGTAGATCGGTACGTCAAGCGCTACGAGGCGGAGGAGGAAGAGTACTGCCTCCGCACTGGGAAGACGCCGCTCACCAGGGAGCTGCTGGTGAGGGGTTGCCGGAATACTGGCCCCAGGAGGGATTATTAGTTTTAGTATTGTTGGTTTTCAATTTTATGCGTTGTACCTAGCAGTTAAGTATCATCACGTATATGTGATGATATTATATATATATATATATATATATATATATATATATATATATATATATATATATATTGTAATGAACTAATGAACAATTAATATATATATATATATATATTATGAATTCCATTTTCTATCTGTTTTGTATACTAATTTGAATCTAGATATCCACATATACAGAATGGAAAGTGTATATACACACATTGAAACAGAACATATAAGAATGGAAAACAGAGTACACACATTGAAACAAAGCAACAAATAGAACAATACTATGATTGTTGTGAATACATAGCTGTCCACGTCGAAGCGACTCAACAAAATAAAACGCGTCCATGAGACCATGACCAGCAGCCCTTGCCTACAGTAGCTCTTGGCTCTGCCTGAACTCGTGCGGGCGTTCGTCCAAGCGGTCGACACGCTCGCGGTACATCTGGAGCGCAATCTCAAGCTCCAAGTTGGCTAGTTCATCGGAGATTACTAGCTCGAGGATGCGACGGCCATGTTCCTCTACTGCGCCCAGGTGGACACCTGGGCCAAGGAGGCGGTCGAGCCTATGGACCAGCGCGTTGGCATCCAGCGGGCCGCGGACAAAGCAAATGGCGGCGGGCGTCCGGTGCAAGTACGGCGCGGTCGGCCTCTAGTGCAAGTACAGCGCTGAGGGCCTCTGCCCACTCCTGGCGAGGAATGGGGGTACTGACGGGACGTGTACCCAGTTGCGACACCGTGTCGATAGCAGGCAAGCACCGATGGATCCGCTGTTGTTGTGTGGCGCGCCGCGTCTCTCGCTCTGTGGTGCTCCAACGGTCTCGCCGTGCGGCGAGCCATAGCCTATCGGCCCGGACGCGCCTAGCTTGCTCTGCGGCGCGCCATCGATCATGTTGTGCAGCGAGCTGCAGCCTGTCGGCGCTGACATGCCTATCTTGATCCGCAACGCTCAAGCGCCATGCACCAAAGGTCTGCTCAACCCTGTCGATGATCCACATCACGACGTCGTCCATCGCGTTGCCGGGGAGCGCCTCGGCCTCGACAGGCCGTGGCGCCTGCTCGCTTTCCTCGTCGACGAGGTTGATGGCAGAGGCGGAGCTTTGGTGGGTTGGCATGCTTGGAAAAGGTGGATGTGCTACAGGTTGTGCTTGTCACCTCCGTGCGCGCGTCGCACGCCGCCTATGCGCAATATCGCTGGGTGGCAGGAAACGGTGGCGTGTTCATAAAACGCCATCAATTAATGGAAACTTAGCATAGAAGGAACATCGAGCTAGCACAAGAAGTAGATGATGATATGATGAACACGGACCACACTAGCAAGCATTTGCCCACAACACACACGGCCTATTCCATCACAAACAGGTCGGATGGATCAACTGTATGCCACGTATCGCACATTGTCAAAAAGTAATGTGGTAGACCTTCTTTAACATGCGTTAAAAAAGAAAAAAAAGAAAAAACAAGGACCTCGAGATTAAATTAACTCATGGGAAGGGTCGTATCAGTCATTTAATTTAACAGATATGACCCATCCTATCAGTTAATTTAACATCAACACAACTTCCCATCCAGTCACCCATCTGATGGCTGCTCCAGCCTGAGCACACTAAACTTGAGAGTTCTCTTACATGAGCTACTGGTGGAACAGCTAGTCCATGCTGATAGGATGCCTCTTCACATCCTTATGGCGTATCCGGATGACTGCCCGTCCCCCAATGGCCAATAGATGTTGTGTAGATAGAGCATATCACATACGTCTTATTAGAAGCAATCATCTATGTTATTATCAGTCTTCGCACACATTTCTGATTACAGACCTGTTTGCCGCGTATCACACATATCTTGTTATATTGAACCGTTTATGTTCTCTTGTCTCAACGCAAACAGTTCATCCGAGTGAACCGCATGCTGTATATCACACACACCTTCATCTGGCTGCCCGTTTCTTTTATGTTGCCTAATCACAAACAGTTCATCCGAGTGAACCGTATGCTATATATCGCACACACCTTCATCTGGCTGCCCGTTTCTTTTGTTCCTCCTCATCGCAAATAGTTAATTGAGCTGAACCGTATGCCCTGCATCGCACACGCAACTAAAATCTGAACCGTGTTTGATGCATCCTCCATCACAAACGTTTTGCACCTTTTTTGATGGTTATTTTACACCACTGTTTGCGATTATGGCATCGCACACAGTTTCGTCGAAGGGTTTCTGATCGTAGTGTCGCGTTAGCAGCAACCTGCAGTAGTGTACATTCACGAAATCACCCCCCCCAACAAAAACACTCACGAAAGCACACGCCATCTGTCTAGGTTTTTATCTCTCTGACACACACACATGTAGGTGGGGGACGTGCACGAAGAGAAGAGGTGCACGCACGGCGTACATACTCCCGTCTCTTTCCCAACCACACCCGCGCGGGTACATGAAAGCACAAGTGCTCCCTGGGTGATTTTGGTAATTAATGTCAACATATCTCTTGTTGGACTAATGCTTCTACCTAGTATGTTTTAGATAAGTTCAACAATGGAGTGGCATGGACTAGAGGATGTGGAACCCCTTCAAGATGCTGAGGACAAAGGACTGGCTCAAGCTCAAAGCTTAGGACTCTACATTTTCTATTTTAGTGATCCAAGATCACATTGAGTCCATAGGAAAGCCAATACTATTAAGAGGGGATGAGGTGTTGCTTAAAGGCTTGCTTGCTCAAAGTGCTTAGTGATATGCTCCAAAGCCCTCAACCACTATCTCACATCCACATATGTCCCAAACCAAAAGTCAAACTTGGCCCCACCGAAACTTTCTATCCGGCGCCACCGAGTTCTCTTGACATAGCCACTACCAAAAACCCTAATCTTTTCGGTCTCACCGATGGGATCTCAATCTCACCGAGATGGGCTTGCAAACTCTCTGTTGCCTATTGCAATAATTTCGGTCCCATCGAGGTATGCAATCGGTCTCACCGAGTTTGCTTGGCCAACTCTCTGTTTCGCTTATTACCCAAATCGGTCCCACCGAGTTTGTGTAATCGGTCAAACCAAGTTGAGGCTTTACCCTAACCCTAGCACATCGGTCCTACCGAGTTGATCATATCGGTCCCACCGAAAATCCTAACGTTCACATTTTGAACTAAATCGGTCCGACCGAGTTTCATGATTCTGTCCCACCGAGTTTGGTAAATTGTGTGTAACGGTTAGATTTTGTGTGGAGGCTATATATACCCCTCCACCCACTCTTCATTCGTGGAGAGAGCCATCAGAACATGCCTACACTTCCAACATACATTTTCTGAGAGAGAACCACCTACACTTGAGTTGAGGTCAAGATATTCCATTCCAACCACATAAATCTTGATCTCTAGCCTTCCCCAAGTTGCTTTCCACTCAAATCTTCTTTCCACCAAATCCAAATCCTGTGAGAGAGTTGAGTGTTGGGGATACTATCGTTTGAAGCACAAGAGCAAGGAATTCATCATCAACACAACATTTGTTACCTCTTGGAGAGTGGTCTCTCCTAGATTGGCTAGGTGTCATTTGGGGGCCTCCGTCAAGATTGTGGAGTTGAACCAAGGAGTTTGTAAGGGCTAGGAGATCGCCTACTTCGTGAAGATCTACCAGAGTGAGGCAAGTCCTTCGTGGCCGACGGCCATGGTGGGATAGACAAGGTTGCTTCTTCGTGGACCCTTCGTGGGTGGAGCCCTTCGTGGCCTCGCGCAACCGTTACCCTTCGTGGGTTGAAGTCTCCATCAACGTGGATGTACGATAGCACCACCTATCGGAACCACGGATAAAAAATCTCTGTGTCTCCAAATTGCGTTTGCACACTCCAATCCCATCCCTTTACATTCTTGCAACTTGCATGCTTTACTTTCCGCTGCTCATATACTCTTGTCATGCTTGCTTGATATGTATTGTGAATGTTTAAACTTGTGCCAAAACTCCACTTCTGTCGGCGTTCTGGGAACGGGGGTCCCCAGACTTGCGTGCCTGCGGCCTGCGGCGTGGCTCAAGTGGGGGCCCAGCGAGGCCCAGCTTCATCAGCTCAAGCTCAAGACCCTCGCGAGGGGCCAAGCCTCGCGGGGCGGACGATAGGAACCTACCTCAGGAGCAGCCTCGTCAGGCAGGCACGCGAGGAGGCAGAGAGATCAAGGCGGGGTACCTCGCGAGGGTGCCTCATGACGCAAGCCATAACGATAAAGGCCAGGCGGGCGCCAGCCCACGCAGTGTCCTCATTTCCCCATTGGTGCAAAGGAGGCACGCACAGGCCAAGGCATCAGGCAAAGTTTGCCGCTTCGGTGCAACAAGACCAAGACCAGCAGAATGACAGGATGGAGGTCATCGTGGAGCCCAAGACAGCGTTACCGTCAGAGCGTTTGGCAGCCGAAGACCAACTTTAGTCAGGATAAGTGTACTAGATGTTCCCCTTCAAAATGGCCAACTGTTGGCGCCCTTCCCGCTCATTATTTGGGAAGAGGCCCAGGGCCTCCCCCTATAAATAGGACTAGCCACCACAAAGAAGGGGGAGAGACAAAAAAACAGGGCAAACTCCCTAGAGAGAGAGAGAGAGAGAGAGAAAGAGGCGACTGGACTCACCCAAGTAGTTCATCGCACCAGCTCAAGAACATCCCCTCGCGAGGCTGTTCTTCCCTTGTATTGTTCATCATCGGCCCCTGAGGCAATCCACCACACCACACACTGGAGTAGGGTATTACACCATACCGGTGGCCCGAACCAGTATAAACCTTGTGTCTCTGTGTTGTTCGTCGTTGGTAGTTTAGATCCCTTGCAATCCATCGACGCACGCGAACTGGTAGGGGAAAGACCTCCGCGCGCACTCTAGTGTTCGAACCTCAAGGGTCTGCCGGAACCCGAAATCCGACATTTGGCGTGCCAGGTAGGGTTGCACCGGAAGCTTTCTACCGCTGGTTGTGTGTGATCTTCCGTCGTGGCCATGGTTGACGCCCGCCGAGCTCGTGCCGAGCGCCGGGCTGCTCGCGCCGCTCGAGTCGCCCAGATGGCTCCCGTCGGCGGACACCCTCGTCGTTCCCCGTAGCCTGCCGCCAAAGCCGCCACCGGCCTGGTGGGGAACAAGCAGCAGGCCTCGTCCCAGCACCCATCCGTGAGGCGAGACATCCGCACCGCTACTCCTTCACTCGCCCCAGTTGGTTCTTCGTCCCGCGCGCTCCGCGCGCCCATGGAGGCTCGAGACGCGCTCATCGCGGCCAACGAGCTCCTACACTACCGCCCCGTCGACGACGTCTATGAGGAGTGGCTCGACTGCGTCACTGAGCTCGTCCGCGCGCGAAGGCTCCCCGCCGTCCCTCTCGGCTGACTTCGCCCGCTTGACCGCTGGGAGGCACGGGCCTGGAGGTGCCCCCGCCACCTCCTTCCCAAGAAGGCACCCTGGCTCTAAGGCGCGTGGCCTCGGGCCGGGACCCTCCGCGCTCGGCGCCCGCGCACAAAGTAAGAAGCTGCCAGGAGATCCCTCGTCCCCAAGAAGGTGCTCGCGTGCTCCCAGCACCGGAGCGCCGCGACCATGCTCCAGCACCACCGCGTCAAGACCCCGCACTGCTCTAGGCAGCGGTGCGCGGGAATCCACAAGAGCAAGCTCCGCATCATAAGAGAGCCCCAGTGGCCACTGCAGGCTGCCGCGCCTACACCGCCAAGCTACGCAGCATCGCATGGCCCGGCAAGTTCAAGCCAGACCTGCCTCCTCGCTACGACGGCACCGCCGACCCCGCGGAGTTCCTCCAGCTCTACGAGCTGGGCATCGAAGCCGCCAACGGGGACGAAAAGGTCATGGTGAATTGGTTCCCCATGGCGCTGAAGGACGGAGCCCGAACCTGGCTCCTGAACCTGGCTCCCAACACGATCTCCTCCTGGGACGAGATGCGCACCCGCTTCATCGCCAACTTCCAAGGCACTCGCGACCGGCCTCCTGCCGTGAGCGACATGTGCCGCATCAAGCAGCAGCCAGGAGAGATCCTGCAAAAGTACATCCAGCGCTTCAACAACGCACGCCTCAAGATCCCCAAGGTGACTGAGGAGGCCATCATCTCAGCCTTCTCCGATGGTGTGCATGACGTCAAGGTGAAGGAGGAGGTGGCGATGCATGAAGATCTGTGCACATCACTAGAGCTGTTCAACTTGGCGACCAAATGCGCCAGTGCTGAGGAAGGGCGCCTATCCCGCCTCGAGCTTCCAGCTGCCGATCCAGAAGAGAAGAAGCCCAAGGCCAAACACGTGAAGCGCAAGGGGGCTGCAGTGCTCGCGGCAGAACCAAACACCAAGCAAGGCAGGGATCAGCCCGAGTCTTCCAAGGGCAGCCGGTACTGCATGTACCACGACCTCCACACCCACAACACCAACGAATGCCAAGAGCTCAGGGCCGTGCGAGAAGGGCGAATCGGTCGATGCCCCGACCGCAGTGATCGAGGCTACGACCGAGGAGGAGGAAGAGGCGCAGGATGCTGGGAAGACCGCGGCCCTCGCCAGGGATGGCGTGACAGACCTCGCGAGGACCGCTGGCAGGACCAGCCTCGCGAGGGAGGTTGGAGGGACCAACCTCGCGAGGATCGCCCACAAGGCAATGCGGGGCTTCCACCTCTGTCGCAGCCGCCAAGGAGGTATGAAGACAATCATCGGGGCCAAGTGGTGGGGCTTCCGGGCTGCAGCGTCGCTTGCATCTGGGTGGCGCTCAGGCCCAGCCTCTCGGCGCATCTTCAAGCGGTTTGCTCGTGAGGTGAATGCAGTCCTCCCCAAGCGGAGGCCACGCGCCCACTCGGGTGGTGGTCGTGCGCTATCACATTCGATTCAGCGGATCAGCTCAAGTCTTGGCAACGGCCGGAGTCCTCCCCATGCTTTGCCCACCAGCCATCGACAACGTGCAAGTCACGGGACCCTCATCGGCAATGGGCGGTGTCGGTGTCAAAACCGCGGATCTCGGGTAGGGGTCCCGAATGTGCGTCTAGGCAGATGGTAACAGGAGACAAGGGACACGATGTTTTACCCAGGTTCGGGCCCTCTTGATGGAGGTAAAACCCTACGCCCTGCTTGATTAATATTGATGATGTGTGTTACAAGAGTGGATCTACCACGAGATCAAAGAGGCTAAACCCTAGAAGCTAGCCTATGGTATGATTGTTGTTCGTCCTACGGACTAAAAACCTCCGGTTTATATAGACACCGGATAGATTAGGGTTACACAAAGTCGGTTACAAAGGTAGGAGATCTACATAACCGTATCGCCAAGCTTGCCTTCCACGCCAAGGAAAGTCCCGTCCGGACACGGGACGAAGTCTTCAATCTTGTATCTTCATAGTCTTGGAGTCGGCCGATGATGATAGTTGGCTATCCGGACACCCCTTGTCCGAACTCCTCGATAGCCCCGAACCAGGCTTGAATGACGACGAGTCCGGTAGCATGTTGTCTTCGGCATTGCAAGGCGGGTTCTTCCTGTGAACAATTTATAGGAGATTATGAACACCGTGATAGTGTCCGCTCTGCAAAAATAAATTCCACATACCACCGTAGAGAGAATAATATTACACAAGATCAATCTGCGGCGTGATTCGTGGCGTGGCGTCGCACCACTACCAAGCCTTTACTCAAATTGTTTTATTGTTCCACCTCGGTAGCGTTTAGCGTAGTGGTTTCCTTAGCACGTCTTGTCGAGCGAGAGATCGTGTTCCCCTTATTCCAGGATTCCCATCAATACGGACGTGGGTAACCCAACCGCGCCATTGATTGTGACGCTTGGGAGATAAGCGAGTTTTACCGGGCCGGTGGGGACACATGTTTTTGTCCGCCCATATAAGGGGATAAAGATCCAACTCTTTTACCTGCGCCTTCTTCCTCCTTGGCTTATCCATCTCCGCGAACTCAAGCTCCAGCGCCCAAGTCCGCACTTCTCACCTCAACCTTCTACAACTATGTCCAGAGCGGGAGGCAAGTGGATGGCCTCCTCCATCACGGAGGGACAGATCCAGAAGCTGCGCGACGCCGGATATTTGTCCAGCAACATCGCGCATCGGCTCCCCGACGAGGGAGAGCTCGTCCCCAACCCCAGGCCCCATGAGAGGGTAGTATTTCTTCCCCATTTCCTCCGCGGACTGGGCTTCCCGCTTCATCCCTTTGTCCGGGGCTCATGTTCTACTCGGCCTAGATTTCCATGATCAGGCCCAATTTCATCCTCAACATCTCGGCGTTTATCGTGGGTGTGCGAAACCTTCCTCGCATCCAGCCCCACTTCGACTTGTGGCTCAAGACCTTGATGTCAAGCGAAGGTTGTGAAGGGCAGCCAAGCGGAGTGTGGAGGCGCCATGGTGGGCAAGATGTCCCACGTTACGTGGCTGGAGGGTACTTTCGTGGAAACCATCAAGGGGTGGTAATCGGGGTGGTTCTACATCACCGAGCAGCGTGACCCTGATTGGGCAGCGGCCCCAATTCAGATCTGGCATCCTACGGCTCACCACGGAAAGAGAGTGGCGGATTTGGGGATTTGGAGGAGCTGACCGACTCAAGCGTGTATCCGAGCTGGTGGACAAGAAGCTCAAGCTTGTCAGCGTAGTCCGGTCATGCTCATCCGCGGATTCTCCGTGCTAGCGGCGGGCTTCAACATGTGGGAGTTTGATCCGGTGCAGCACGGACCCTGGCGGGCTCTTCGACACTACGTGCGAAGATGTCCGGAAGGTGCTGTTCAAAAGCGCTGAAGCTCCGCATCCGCTACCAAGATCGCGGATTCCGCTCGCAGCGTCCAGGTGACGAGGTAAGTGATTTCACCACTTTTTTCCATAGTTTGGCTCTATCGGGATCTAAACTCCCTTTACCTTTGACAGAATGGTGGAGAAGGCGAGCGGACTATCTGTCGGCCCCATTGCCGAAGGACCCAGCGGACGCCCGCCTAACAGGGCTGCTGGCTCCGGCACCCGTGGTGCCGAGAAGAAAACCAAGAAGACGCCACGGGGACTCGGAAGAGTTCCCGTTTTCAGGTGCTATCGGATGATGAATCCGAGGCCGACTCCTCCCACCAAGGCGAGGAGGAGAAGAAGAAAGCCTCTCCCCCGCGGGGAGGGAAGAAAAGGAAGGCGTCCCCAACAAGGGAGGCGAAGGGTCAAGAAGGAGAAACTCTTCCCCGATCTGCTCCGCCAACGCCAAATGACAACAGCGAGGACTGGCCTCCAAGGGCCAAGCCCCTGGCGAGATCGTAAGTATTCGGACTCCCGAATAACTTCAAGGTTTTTTCTTTTCGCCACATAATGTCTTTCTAATGCCGCATACAACCCTGCAGTCCGCCCAAGGATGATCTTCCCGTTTCGTCGAGCGGGTCCTTGGGTGCGTCGGATATGGATTCCCTTCCGACTGCCTCCACACCCCGTGCCACGGATGACACCGAGGTGGGATCCCAGGAAGGGACCCACCAGGAGGAGGAGGCCCCGAAGGTGTCAGAGGACACCCTCCCGGACTTTGCTGGACTCGGTCCGGAGGCCACAGTGGCTCCGAGTCCGTGGCGACCCCCGTAAGAAGGGCAAGACCGCGACGCCGGCTGCCTCCGTCCAACCGAAGGTGCCGGATAATTTGCTGGAGGCGCTCAACAGCGCCTCCATCAAAGAGGAACACCGCCTTTATTATGAGTACGGTGATTCGAAGGTTTAGCTTCGCCAAGAGCGGGCTGACCGAAACTGCAGCAGCCTTCTAACGAGGCTTTGAGGTAAGAATTTCAATATATGTAAAATGGTACCGCATAGAGCGGTAGCCCACGATGCTCGGTTCGGTGTTGGAAAGAAAAGCGGATGAGGATCTTTAGAAAGATAAGCAGGAGTCATAAAAATATGTCAATATGGGATTGCAGGTGTGTTCTTGACCTCCGCCGCCGATGTTGCGGAGGTCAATACTTTGAAGGAAAAACCTCGGCGGTCCGAGAACGAGGCTCGGCCATGCCAAGAAGCAGCTCGAGGAAAAAGAAGGTGAGTAATACCTTATGAAAATTGTACCTTCTGAAAAGGATTTGGTTGCAAGAAAAATGACAAGGATAACGTGGGTATTGTAGGGGCCACTAACGAGGTGGCGACCACAAGGAGGCGGTCATGAGTGCACCAAGAGAGAGAAGCAGGAGGCGCGGGTGGCGGAGGTACAACAAGAGCTCCAGGATCTCGTGAAAAAACATGAGAGCCTGGAGCATGACTCGAAGACTCGAGAGTCTGAGCTTGCAACGGCTCTTGAGAGTGCCAAAGCCGCTAAGGCGAAGCCTACAAGGCCCTCCAGAGGCTGAGGCGGTGAAGAAAATAGCAGCGGGTAAGGCATTTTCATGCAAAGTAAGCATGTGAGTGTTAATTACATGTTGCTTACCCGAATCGGAGCTCTCGGGAGCGTTCGCAGATCTTCCTCGCAGCGTGTCCGATGCTGCCGCACTCTACCGGGCCGAGGAGGGAGCTCGATGGAGAAGGTCTTCGGTCTCAATATCTTTGAGGCGGACATCCGGTGCCCTTAGCGACCAGCTGAAGCAGCTGGTCGAGCTCCTAAAGGCGGCCGAACAGGCCATGAAGGGCCTCATAGTTGGTGTGGCCTAAGGAGGCCATGCACAGGAGCTACTTGGCCTGGTGGGGCGGCCGATGGATGTGTGCCCGTGGGTAGAAGACATCAAGCATTCCGCTTGTATTGAGGGTGCCGTCGGGCCTTGCCCGCAAAAGGTGCACTGGGGCAAGATGGATGCCCGAAGCTCGTGGCGGACCCGCCACTAGAGGGCAAGGAGCATCGCACGCCCGAGATGTATTATAAGAGTGTCTTTGAAGGCGCCCGCACTATTGCGGGTGAGTGCTCCAAAGATGTAATATTTGAGTAGACTAGCATTTTGTTATCCTGTCGCTGAAAACTTAGTTCATATCGCTAAGCAACGCTTGTTAATTTAAAATATTACCTTCTATGCGGCTGTTTATCAAATCTGAGAGATGGCAAGTCGTCGGCTTCAGCCCCCATGCCACGAGTGCTGGGGTGTTCGGGATAAACTTGAGCGCTCTTGTTCCCATTTTTGGGTCCATCTAGGGAGGCGCTCAACACAGCGAACAAGGCAACCGGACTTATAATGCTTGAACACTCTCACTTAGCCATAGAATTCTATAATTTTAAATTTCGGCGAAGCCCCTAGTCTTCGGAAGGCCGAATTTGGGGCGCTATCCACGCCTTGGCCGGACAGTATCCGGCTCCTCGCTCTAAGCGGCATAAGTCTTTAAGGACTCGCAAAAAACCTCTCGAACAGCGACCGGCTCTCGCCTCATCATGACGGTCAGTTTTAGCTTTCTCCACTGAGGCGTTAACCCAGCTCAACTGGGGCGGAATCGCAGTGGTTCTCCCAGTGCTACCTTAGCCGATATAACGGAACGTAAGGTACCAAAACATGGGAGCCGGGCAAACCCAACTATTGACCCAAGACATGATTCGAAGCCGATGCATATAGTGCTATAAGTTCGGGGTGCCGCACTTGTGAAAGTGTTCGGACTCATCATACCATAATGCGGGAAACATAAGCCCCTGGTGTATATTAGTCGTACCAAAGTGTACGGATGCAACATGCCGTGAATGAACATATGTATGAAAAAGAAATGCAATTATAAGCAAAAGGTGCTGCATTGTTTTATTCAATAAGTGCTGCTACGAATGCGAGCGATACAAATAGTGCGATAAGCAAGGTATGGGACTGTTAAACATGTCCCCCTCGTGGGTAGGCTGCAGATTGGTGTATAAAATGCTCGTAATGGAGACCACCTGTATATTCGTTGTAGCCTTTATCCTTCCTGGCTGTTGCATCGTGAGTTCGGCAGGTCTGTCTGCGGACAGGCCTCGACAAGCGGAGTCCTGTGGGTAAAAAGTAAAAGGTAAAAATAAAAGAAAAGGAACGACACACTTGAGAGCCCCTGGTGTGGTTGAGCCGCGATGCAGGTTTATCGTGGTTGTGCCCCTCTCCCCATGCCCATGGTATCTTGAGCGTAATGGTGTCTGCCGAAGGACCTGCTGACGTTCGCGGGAGCTGGGGTTGGGGCCGCATCTGCTCTGGCGTGCTCGGGCGTGCTAGGTGGTCTTGTTGTAAGTTACTCGGGCGCGCTTAGCTGTGTCCGCCGCTTAATGGCGGACTCGAGAATTGCCTTAAGAGGCTGCATTGCACTTCGCGCGAGAGCGCCAGTATGTTCCTCCGTGCGGAAGAGCGTTCGGTGTTTCCGTTGACCGTGATGACTCCTCGAGGGCCTGGCATCTTGAGCTTGAGGTATGCATAGTGCGGCATCGCGTTGAACTTTGCAAACGCGGTACGTCCGAGCAAGGCATGATAGCCGCTGCGGATCGGGACTATGTCGAAGATTAACTCCTCGCTTCGGAAGTTATCCGGGATCCAAGACCACTTCCAGTGTAATTGAGCCTGTACAATTGGCTTCTACACCTGTATGGCGCCTTTAAAGGTCGTTTTGGTAGGTTTAATCCTTGAGGGTCTATGCCCATTTTGCGACTTTGTATCCTCGATAAAGCAGGTTCAGGCTGCTGCCGCCGTCCATCGGGACTCGGTTAGGTGAAATCCATCGACGATTGGGTCTAAGACCGGTCGCGCGAATCCGCCGTGGCGGATCTTTGGTGGGTGGTCCCTTTGGTCAAAAGTGATCGGGCAGGAGGACCATGGATTGAACTTCGGGCAACTGGCTCCATTGCGTGAACATCCACGAGTGCACTTCCGCTCCCTTTTGGGTATGTCGTTGCGTATATCATGTTCACCGTCCGCACTTGTGGGGAACCCTTCATCCTCTATTGTTCGGCGGTTGGGTCTCGTCCTCGTCATCGCTATGCAGCCCTTGTCATTGTTTTCGCAATTAACTTGCCTGCCTGTGAATACCCAACAGTCCCTGTTGGTTTGGTTAAGCTGGCTTTTGGGTGCCGTGTATCCGCACAAGCGGTCGAGTATTCGGTCCAAATTGGATGGACCCGGAGTAGTTCTTTTGAATGGATTTTTCCACTGACCGGGTTTAGAGCCTTTGAATCCGGCATTGATTGCCGTATCCTCAATATTGTCGCCGTTAATGCGGCGTTTGTGTTTGTTACGACGCTGCCTGCCATTTCGGTCCTTGAAGTCCGGACTGCGAATTTTTGCCGAGGTTGTTGCTGCGTGCTAGCTAGCTGTCCTCACCCGCGCAGAAGCGGGTCATGAGTGATGTGAGGGCTGCCATGGATTTCGGCTTTTCCTGTCCTAGGTGCGGGCAAGCCACTCGTCGCAGATGTTATGCTTGAAGGCGCGAGGGCCTCCGCATCCGGACGGTCGACGATTTGGTTTTTCTTGGTTAAGAACCGTGTCCGTAATTGTCCGGCGATTCATCCGGCTGCTGAATTATGTGGCTTAGGTCATCGGCGTCTGGTGGTCGCACATAAGTTCCCGGAAGTTATCGAGGAATGCGGCTTCCAGGTCCTCCAGCTCCCAATTGACTCTGGCGGCAAGCTGTTGAGCCAATGTCGGGCTGGTCCTTTGAGCTTGAGGGGAGGTATTTGATGGCGTGAAGATCGTCACCGCGGGCCATGTGGATGTGAAGGAGATAGTCTTGATCCAAACCGCGGGGTCATTGTGCCATCATAGGATTCAATATTGACGGGTTTAAACCCTTCGGGGATTTGATGATCCATTACTTCGTCTGTGAAGCATAGTGGGTGTGCGGCGCCTCTGTACTGGGCGATATCACGACGGAGCTCAAAAGAGCTTTGTCTGTTTTGTTAAGCTCGGCGGGACTTACTGTGTCCGGCACGACGGTTGTCGTCACGTACCGTGGGGCGCCCACGCGATCCATAGATCGACCTTGATTGTCTTGCCTTGTCCTCCAATGTATCTCGCAGGTCCGGAGCGTTCCCCTGTGGCTGTGTGCTTTTTGAGCGATGCCGTGGTACGGTTCTAGTGAAGGGCCTAGAGGCCTCTCTGTCGCGACCACGGGGTGGTCGGTCAGCCGTATTGTCTCCTGGTGATGCGGGTTCGTAAGCCTCCTCCTCTAATCGGGGGAGCAGCTTGCGTTTAGGGTAGATTTTGGAGGGGCGTTCGAGCTCATGCTCTTGACGCGAGGACTTCATCCATCATCGGCTAGCAGATCTGATCAGCTCTAAGCTGTTGCTGCTTTTTCTTGAGGCTGTTCCCCGTGGCCATAAGCCTGCGTCTAAAATGCTCTTGTTCGACGGGATCCTCAGGCACGACGAATTCATCGTCGTCGATGCTTGCTTCATCTCCAGAGGGAGGCATATAATCCTCTACCTCTTCTTCTGCTGCTCTCTCGTGAGGGCTGGCGTCTCCATCCTCCTGCGCTGGATCTTGCTGGAGTGGATTGTCTTCGGCACTGTCCGGTGTATTGTTATCTCCGGTGCCGGAATCTTCATTCTTGCTGTGGTGGGATTTAGAGCGGCGCCGCTGACGCCGTCGCTTGGGCTGTTTCTTGGAGGGGTCATCCTCCTCTGTTCCTTCGCCATTCCCATCCTTTGGGATATCCACCATGTATATGTCATATGATGAGGTGGCTTTCCAGTGCCCGGTAGGCGCTGGTTCTTGTTCGTCTCCGGCATCGTCGTCCATACCGTCGATGTCTTCGGAGTCATAGTCTAGCATGTCGGTTAGATCATCGACAGCGGCTACCAAGTGGGTGGTGGGTGGGCTTTGAATTTCTTCGTCGTCCGCATCCCAACCGTCCCGACCACATCCCGCCGGGCTCTCCGATAACGAGAGGTACTTTAGCGAACTCAAGATGTCGCCAAAAGGTGAGAGTTGAAAGATGTCCGCTGCGGTGAACTCCATGACCGGCGCCCAATCAGATTCGATCGGAGGGGGCGCGGGAGGTTCGAAGTCCGGCAAGGAGTCCGGCGCCTCGGAGTTGCGAGCTTTATGAGGGACAAGATCTGTGTTCGGCTCTATCGCCGTAGAGGTTGCAGCCCCGAGGCGGTGTCTAGCCATCCGTCCCGATCTGCGCAGCCGCCTCGAATTGAAGATCGGAGCGGTTCGAAAAGGACCTCCAGTACCGTCCGCTGCAGAGCTAAATCATGCTCGCCGTGACAAGGCGGCACGCTGGCTGTGGCTCGACTCCATCGAGGATCAAGTCCCCGCGGATGTCGGCCGTGAAGTTCAAACTTCAAATCTGACCGACGGCGGGGCGTAGCTTCGATCTGCTCCAGATGGCTGCTTAATCGGCCGCAGCGCCAGAAGCCGCCGAATACGAAGATCTGTCCGGGAAGAAAAGTTTCACCCTGGACCGCGTCGTTGATGATGGTCGAAGAAGCCATCGAGCCTATCGGTGACGACACAGAGGAACTCTCAATGAAAGCACCAATGTCGGTGTCAAAACCGGCGGATCTCGGGTAGGGGGTCCCGAAATGTGCGTCTAGGCAGATGGTAACAGGAAACAAGGGACACGATGTTTTACCCAGGTTCGGGCCCTCTTGATGGAGGTAAAACCCTACGTCCTGCTTGATTAATATTGATGATGTGTGTTACAAGAGTGGATCTACCACGAGATCAAAGAGGCTAAACCCTAGAAGCTAGCCTATGGTATGATTGTTGTTCGTCCTACGGACTAAAACCCTCCGGTTTATATAGACACCGGATAGGTTAGGGTTACACAGAGTCGGTTACAAAGGTAGGAGATCTACATGTCCGTATCGCCAAGCTTGCCTTCTACGCCAAGGAAAGTCCCATCCGGACACGGGACGAAGTCTTCAATCTTGTATCTTCATAGTCTTGGAGTCCGGCCGATGATGATAGTTCGGCTATCCGGACACCCCCTAGTCCGGAACTCCCTCAGCAGGACTCAACGTCCTATCTGTCGAGACATTCAACAATCTCCAAGTGCCATACGATCAGCTTCAGCCGACCAAGCCTTTCTCCGGAGTCACCGATGGTTCCATCGTCCCGATAGGGCAAGTCCGCCTTCCTGTCACCTTCGGACAGCACAACAACTACCGCACCGAGCTCATCGACTTCGACGTCGCCCACATTCGCCTGCCGTACAATGCCATCCTCGGGTACGCAGCTTTGGCCAAGTTCATGGCAGTGACTCACCATGGCTACAATGTCCTCAAGATGCCAGGAAGCGGGGGAGTCATCACAGTGCCTTGCGAGGAAAGGGATGCAGTGTGCTCTCTTGAGCGTGCCTTCCAAGCCGCAGCAATCGAAGACCCAGATCACAGGAGCGGGAGACTTCCCGAGATGATCCCCAAGAAGAAGAAGGCCTCACCTGGTCCAAGCCCTCGTGAGGTAAGCACCTCCGGAGGAACGGCAGCAGGGCCTGCGCCCGTTCAAGGGGTGCCACCCTCTGACGCATAGGAAGGTGCGCCCGGTGCCCTCCTCAGGCAGGGCTCGGGGGCTCTTTCATGGCGAGCCACCGACCTAGCCGGAATCACGAGGGAGGCGCTCGGGCACCACTTGGAGGCGTGCTTCAAGGCACGTTTCCCTCAGGAAGGAGAGCAGCAAGGAGGGCCAAACCCTCAGGAGTTCGTCGCAAGGATCACCCCGGAGCTACAGGAGTCAAGAGTCATGCGCGGCTGTCGCCGCTTGGCCGCCGTGGCCCCACATCCAGGCGAGGATGCTGAGCTGCGAATCTGCATCGACATACCAGGGCTCAACCAAGCCGCGTCCCAGGAGCGTCTCTGGCCCTCTCGCATGGGGCGTTGCAAGGGCCCACCTCACAGCTACGTTCGCATGCCTTTCGGCCTGCCGAACGCGGTTGCCGCCCATCAGCGCCAGCTGAGGGGCGCTCTGGAGGCTCAGGAGGTCAAGCAGCGCACGGTCCTGGCGGAGATGGGGATGGCTCTCAAGGAACCCCCCGTACCCCCGGAGCCTCCCGAGGCTCCCGGTCCGGAGGGCTCGTGAGGGCCGGCGTCATCGTCACGCATCATCCGCTAACTCAACACCTCGCCATCTCCGACCATATCAGGTGACACCTTTCCAAGTTTCGTTTTCAGCTGGGAGCGCCCCTCGGGCTGCATCATTCCCAGGCTGCGTGGGTCCGTCCCTACGGCATGTATCCGTTTTGCTTATGTTCTTTACTTACCTTGTTGGGGGCACCCCTTGGGATGCATTATCCCCAAGCTGCTCGGGCCAGACCCAGTGACGTACGCTTTCTCCACACCTATCTAGATGGATTTGCTTGTTCGTACATAACATGCTTGACCTAATCGCCTGCTCGATTGACACCTACCTTTGGAGCCGCTCGCTCCGGCACGGTGCTTGCGCACGGGTCCGTCCCTGCAACACTGATAAATCTGAGTGGCCGAGCTCTGGCCGCGGCAGCCCCGCAAGGCGCCACCTCACCAGGCCCTCAGTGCCCCCGATCACTCCCTCGGAGCGACCAATGGTTGGCTGGCAACCGTAACGACGAACCTTGTTTTTCCCCGTGATTCATACACAGGACCTGCTCCGGGACTAACGCTGGCGGCCTCACGAGCCTTCTCTCCTCCACTCCGGCACGATCCGCTTGCGTGTTAAAAGGGGGGTACCTGAGCATCGCGACTCATGGGCTCTTACTGGCTCTCCAGCCCTCACCCCCTGGCATTGACCCACGGCATCGCGACCTGTCATTCCAGCGGCGGCTGAGCTCGCTCGAGGGCCGGGACTTGAGGACGTAGAGCACTAAGGAAAGCGCGGGGGAGAGGGAAGAAGCTCGCGAGGTCCCGACCCAGCCACACTTCAGTTGCCGTCGCGCAGACACGGCACCTCATCGAACGCCGCTCCAAACTCGCAATATAAGTCACGCCAAAAAATTGATCCGCCTCAGTGCTAAAACCCTCGCCTACTACTACTCTGTCACGACAAACCTGCCTGCCTTTCTTGCCCTGCGAAGGCAGATTGAGCGCTAAAGGGGACCCCCTGAGCATCACGACTCAGGGGCTCTTACTGGACCTCGGGCCGCTCACCTCCTGGCCTTGACCCACGGCATCGCGACCTGTCATACTAGCGACGGCTGAAGCCTGCATGGGGACCGGGACCTGTCAGCGCAGAGCACCAAGCCCTCGTGAGGAAAGAAATGGGGAGCTGAGCTGGGGCAGAACGAGCATCTCGCACCAATTCATCATAAGGACATAATATTCACAAAACATGGCAAGCGCTTTACATAACCCCGCGGGGTGCTACCTCGATTCTTTGCAGGAAATAAAAGGTGCTAATCCTAAGGAGCGCCTACTATGCGAGCCTCCGCTGGGGACGCCATCATCAACTGTGGGCTGCCAGGCACCGGCGCCAACCCCGTCCAGATCACCGGCGCTGGTAGCCTGAAGCGCCTGCCCGGCTCCGGGCGCGGCGCGAGCTCGGGGGCTCGTAGCTGTTGTCGCTCGTCTCCGGAGTCACCAGAAGCTCGGTGGAGGCGCTGGACCCTCCGGTCATGTCGCTACTATTCGAGGAGCTGCCGAGGGGGCGACCGGCGGGCCTAGTCTTCGCGACGACGATGCCACGACCGGCCTTCTTGGCGCAGCATTCCAGTCGACGTCCTTCCGTGTCGAAGACCTTGAAGAACATCAAGGAAGCGCCATCGTACTCCAGGTGGATCACGAGGACGCCCCTCGTTCGACAGACCCGGGCGATCTCGCCCCAGCCTCGGGTCATGAAGACCTTGCCCGGAGCGACGACCGCAACCTCCGCTCCGGTCGCAGAGGTGCTGCAACCGGCATGCTGCAACCAGAGCTCCAGAGAGCCCCTCTGCGGGATCTCGAAGGTGAAGGAGGGAGGAAGGAGAATCCAAGACTGAGGAGGCATAGCGGCGTGGAGCACAAACTCTCGGGAGGAGCCCTCAGCATGGACTCCGGGAGGAACAACGCGCACCGCCGTGACCCGCCGACGCCGACGGCGGCGTCCGTGGCGCTCGGCGTCAGCTCCTTCAGGGCCCTCAATGCGGGCGTACAGGGGCAGAGAGAACCCTCGCGGCGGCAGCTCGTACCAAGGCCTCGACTCCTCCCGCCGGGCGCCCTCCTCTCGGTGGCAGAGGGCTAGCCGTTTCTTCGGCGGAAGCGGATCGGGACCCTCTCGGGGGGCCTTTCCTTTCTCTTCTGCGGAGAACCGGCGGATCGGAGCCATTGTCGCATTATGGAGCAAGGGCGAAGATGGAGAAGAAGGAGAAGCAATAAAATATGGACCGGAAGGGCTCGCGCCGTTCCGTACTCATAGCCGGAGGAGGCCAACCGTCGGCCTCCATGATCGCAGGTAATCTTGACCCATTTCTGCATGCAGGGACTTGTCAAGTCTTGCGGTTGCCGAGGCATCGTGGGGAAGCGGGGACGCCCACGACCAATCAATCACCACGCGGCGCCCAAGGCCGCAGGCTGTTGGGGCCCGCGACGCTTCACACTTGCCCCTTCGCTTCCCTGCTAAGCCAAGTCCGGGCGCGCCTTGGGCCCGTGGGCTACTGTCGGCATTCTGGGAACGGGGGTCCCCAAACTTTCCTGCCTGCGGCCTGCAGCGTGGCTCAAGTGGGGGCCCAGCACGGCCCAGCTTCATCAGCTCAAGCTCAAGACCCTCGCGAGGGGCCAAGCCTCGCGGGGCGGACGACAGGAACCTACCTCAGGGGCAGCCTCGTCAGGCAGGCTCGCAAAGGCGGAGAGATCAAGGTGGGGTACCTCGCGAGGGTGCCTCATGACGCAAGCCATGACGATCAAGGCCAGGCGGGCGCCAGGCGGGCGCCAGCCCGCGCAGTGTCCTCATTTCCCCTTTGGTGCAAAGGAGGCAAGCACAGGCCAAGGCATCAGGCAAAGGTTGCCGCTTCGGTGCAACAAGACCAAGACCAGCAGAACGGCAGGATGGAGGTCATCGTGGAGCCCAGGACGGCGTCACCGTCAGAGTCTTTGGCAGCCGAAGACCAACTTTAGTCAGGATAAGTGTACTAGATGTTCCCCTTCAAAATGGCCAACTGTTGGCGCCCTTCCCGCTCATTATTTGGGAAGAGGCCCAGGGCCTCCCCCTATAAATAGGACTAGCCACCACAAAGAAGGGGGAGAGACAAAATGAAAACAGGGCAAACCCCCTAGAGAGAGAGAGAAAGAGGCGACTGGACTCACCCAAGCAGTTCATCGCACCAGCTCAAGAACAGCCCCTCGCGAGGATTTTCTACCCTTGTATTGTTCATCATCAGCCCCTGAGGCAATCCACCACACCACACACTGGAGTAGGGTATTACACCACACCGGTGGCCCGAACCAGTATAAACCTTGTGTCTCTGTGTTGTTCGTCGTTGGTAGTTTAGATCCCTCGCAATCCATCAACGCACGCGAACTGGTAGGGGAAAGACCTCCGCGCGCACCCCAGTGTTCGAACCTCAAGGGTCTGCAGGAACTCGAAATTCGACAACTTCAACTTAAAGAAATTAAAAACTGTAATTTTTCTTACTTAGAGTCTATTCACCCCCCCCCCCTCTAGACACCACTTCTCGATCCTTTCAATTGGTATCAGAGCTTTGGTCTCCATTGCTTTAGTTTAATCACCATTGGAGGAAAATGGACGAGTCTACGTTGGGGAGTCTTAGACATAGAGTGCCTATTCTTGATGGAGAGTTCTTTCATGAATGGAAAAATGAGATGCTTGAGATTTTCAATGAATATCATTTGAACAAGTACATTACTAGCCCTTGTGCACCTCATGTTGATCCCTTGCATCCTACCCTTGATGAGTCTATTGACATGATCCGAAACCTTAGAACTATCAATCTTATCACTAGAGGCTTGCCTAGAAACTTGATTGGATGTTTGCCTACTCTTGATTGTGCCTACACTATATGGAGATTTCTTGAGGAAAGTTTTCCAAACTATTCTTTGCAAAACTTAGATGAAATTCTTCATAAGTCTATTGCCTTGAGTAAGATGAATTCTAGTGATCCTATTTTTGGTGATTGTCTATTTGAGCTTACCAATCTCATGCGTGCCAAAGGAGATGTTGGAATCATTAGCAATATTATATCCGAAGCTATTAGAATTCATAAAGGTGACCATTGTGATGTTCATTTATCTAATGAATTACCCTCTCTAGGAATTGATCAAATACAAGACGATGTTGAACATGGATACTATGATGACGATGATGATAGTGACAGTGATCTTGACGATGCGATGAGACACTTTGGTCTTATGGCTAATCTTCGCGGCTACATGGCTGGAGGAAAGGAATGGGTCCTTGATAGTGGATGTACTGATCATACGACCAGAGACAAAGATATGTTCCGTGAGTTTGCTGAAAACAACGGCCCTCAAAAGTATGTCACTTTTGGTGATAACTCAAAGGGTAAGGTGGTTGGCCTCGGTAAGGTGGCCATCTCACATGATAGCTCCATACAAAACGTCATGCTCGTTGAATCTCTTGGGTACAATTTACTTTCAGTATCTAGACTTGCTGATTTCGGTTTCAATGTCCTATTTATTGAAGTAGATTGCCAAGTGTTTCGAAGAGACAATCATAAAATGGTCTTTACAGGTATACGTAGAGGTGATCTTTACATTGTTGATTTCACTAAAAAGGATCAACCTAGAACTTGCTTAATTGCTAAATCTTCTAAAGGCTGGTTGTGGCATAGAAGGTTAGGTCATGTGGGCATGCGGAATCCTGATAAGCTTATTAAAGGTGATCACAACCTTGGAGTAAAAGATATTATATTTGACAAGGATAGACTCTGTAGTGCTTGTCAAGCAGGAAAACAAGTTGGAGGGAGTCACCCCGTGAAGAACATCATGACCACGAGAAGACCGCTCGAGCTACTTCACATGGATCTCTTTGGTCCCAATGCCTACAAGAGTCTCGGTGGTAACTCATTTGGTCTAGTCATAGTCGATGTTTTTTTAAGATTTACGTGGGTGTTCTTTCTTGATGACAAATCACAGGTCCAAAAGATCTTCAAAAACTTTGCTAGGAAGGCCCAAAATCAATTTGAAGTGAAGATCAAGAAGGTTCGGAGCGACAACGGAACGGAGTTCAAGAACGCAAATGTGGATACCTTTCTTGATGAAGAGGGGATTTCACACGAGTTCTCGACTACGTACACACCTCAACAAAATGGAACTGTTGAGAGGGAGAACCGGTCTCTTATTGAGATGGCAAGAACAATGCTTGATGAGTACAAGACTCCAAAACACTTTTGGTCGAAAGCGGTTGAGACAACTTGTTGAAAGCACAAGTGCTCCCTAGGTGGTTTTGGTAATTAATGACAACATATCTCTTGTTGGACCAACACTTTTATCTAGTATGTTTCAGATAAGTTCAACAATGGAGTGGCATGGACTAAGGGATGTGGGAACTCCTTCAAGATGCTAAGGACAAAGGATTTGCTAAAGCTTCAAGCTCAAGACTCTTCATTTTACATTTTAGTGATCCAAGATCACATTGAGTCTATAGGAAAATCCAATACTATCAAGGAGGGTTGAGGTGTTGCTTAATGAGCCTCTTGCTTCATGTGCTTAGTGATATGCTCCAAAACCCTCAACTACATTCCCACTTCCACACATATGTCCTAAACCTAAAGTCAAACTCGGCCCCACTGATTCTTTCTATCCGGCGCCACCGAGTTTGGATGTCTTAGCCACTGCCACAAACCCTAGGCAAATAGGTCTCACATATCGGGATCTCGGTCTCACCGAGATGGGATTATAATCTCTCTGTGTATGTCCATTATCAAAATCGGTCTCACCGAGTTTGAGCAATCGGTACTATCGAAATTACAATGCAAACTCTCTGGTTAAGTTATTATCAAAATCGGTCCCACCGAGTTTGATAATCGGTCAAACCGAGTTTGCCTGACCAACTCTCTGGAAAGCTTATTACCAAAATCGGTCCCACCGAGTTTGTGTAATCGGTCTTACCGAGATTACGTTATGCCCTAACCCTAACCGAATCGGTCCCACCGAGTTGCATTCCGGTCCCACCGAAAACCCTAACGGTCACATTATTTGCTAAATCGGTCTGACCGAGTTTAACGATTCGGTCCCACCGAGTTTTGTAGATTGTGTGTAACCGTTAGATTTTGTGATGAGGCTATATATACCCCTCCACCTCCTCTTCATTCGTGGAGAGAACCATCAGACTGAACCTACACTTCCAACATCCTATTTCTGAGAGAGAACTACCTTATCATGTGTTGAGGCCAAGATATTCCATTCCTACCATATGAATCTTGATCTTTAGCCTTCCCCAAGTTGCTTTTCACTCAAATCTTCTTTCCACCAGATCCAAATCCTATGAGAGAGAGTTGAGTGTTGGGGAGACTATCATTTTAAGCACAAGAGCAAGTAGTTCATCATCAACACACCATTTGTTACTTCTTGGAGAGTGGTGTCTCCTAGATTGGCTAGGTGTCACTTGGGAGCCTCCGACAAGATTGTGGAGTTGAACCAAGGAGTTTGTAAGGGCAAGGAGATCGCCTACTTCGTGAAGATCTACCGCTAGTGAGGCAAGTCGTTCGTGGGCGACGGCCATGGTGGGATAGACAAGGTTGCTTCTTCGTGGACCCTTCATGGGTGGAGCCCTCTGTGGACTCGCGCAACCGTTACCCTTCGTGGGTTAAAGTCTCCATCAACGTGGATGTACGATAGCACCACCTATTGGAACCACATTAAAAACATTCGTGTCTCCAATTGCGTTTGAATCCTCTAATCCCTTCCCTTTACATTCTTGCAAGTTGCATGCTTTATTTTCCGATGCTCATATACTCTTTGCATGCTTGCTTGCTATATGTTGTGAATGTTAAACTTGTGCCTAAACTCCACTCAAACTTTAAAGAAACTTAAAAACTGCAACTTTGGTACTTAGTGTCTAATCACCCCCCCCCTCTAGACACCTCTTCTCAAGGTCCTACAAGTGGTATCAGAGCATTGGTCTCCATTGCCTTGGTTTAATCACCATTGGAGCAAGATGGATGAGTCTACTTTGGGGAGTCTTAGACATAGAGTGCCTATTCTTGATGGAGAGTATTTTCGTGAGCGGAAAAATGAGATGCTTGTTATTTTCAATCAATACCATTTTAACAAGTACATTGCTAGCCCTTGTGCACCCTATGTTGATCATATGCATCCTACCCTTGATGAGTCAATTGACATGACTAGGAACCTTAGAACTGTTAATATTATCACTAGAGGCTTGCCTAGAAACTTGATTAGAATCTCGCCTACTTTTGAGTGTGCCTACACTATATGGAAATTCCTTGAGGAACGCTTTCCAAATTATTCCTTAAAAAATCTAGATGAGATTCTCTATAAATCTATTACCTTGAGTAAAATGAATACTAGTGATCCTATGTTTGGTGATCGTCTATTTGAGCTTACAAACCTTATGCGTGTCAAAGGAAATGTTGGTATTATTAGTGACATTATTTCCGAAGCTATAAGAATTCATAGACAAGATTATTGTCAAACTCATTCTAATGTATCACCCTCTCTAGGATTTGATCCACCACATGACGATGTTGAACATGGATACTATGATGAGGATGATGATAGTGACTTCGATCTTGATGATGCAATGAGACATTTTGGTCTTATGGAAAATCTTCGGGTATATATGTCAGGAGGAAAGGAATGGGTTCTTGATAGTGGATGTACCGATCACATGACCGGAGATAAAGACATGTTTCGTGAGCTTGCTGATAATGATAGTCCTCGAAAGTATGTCACTTTCGGTGACAACTCAAAGGGTAAGGTGGCTGGCCTCGGTAAGGTGGCCATCTCACATGATAGCTCCATACAAAATGTTATGCTCGTTGAATCTCTATGTTACAACTTACTTTCAGTATCTAGACTTGCTGATTTCGGTTTCAATGTTCTATTTACTGAAGTAGATTGCCAAGTGTTTCGTCGAGACAATCATAATATGGTCTTTACTGGTGTGCGTAGAGGTGATCTATACATTGTTGATTTCACTAAAAAGGCTCAACCTAAAACTTGCTTCATTGATAAATCCTCAAAAGGCTGGTTATGGCATAGACGATTAGGTCATGTTGGTATGCGAAACCTTGACAAGCTTATTAAGGGGAATCATATCCTTAGAGTTAATGATGTCATATTTGATAAGGATAGACTTTGCAGTGCTTGTCAAGCAGGTAAACGGGTTGGAGGAAGGCATCCCGTGAAGAACATCATGACCACAAAGAGGCCACTCGAGCTACTTCACATGGATCTCTTTGGACCCAACTCCTACAAGAGTCTCGGTGGAAATTCTTTTGGCCTAGTTATAGTTGATGATTTTTCTAGATTTACGTGGGTGTTCTTTCTCGATGATAAATCGCAGGTCCAAAAGATCTTCAAAAACTTCGCTAGGAAGGCCCAAAACCAATTTGAAGTGAGGATCAAGAAGGTTCGCAGCGACAACGGAACGGAGTTCAAGAACGCAAATGTGGACACCTTTCTTGACGAAGAAGGGATTTCACACGAGTTCTCGGCTATGTACACACCTCAACAAAATGGAGTTGTTGAGAGGAAGAACCGGACGCTCATCGAAATGGCGAGAACGATGCTTGATGAGTACAAGACGCCGAAGCACTTTTGGGCAGAAGCGGTTGAGACAGCTTGTCGTGCAACAAATCGCTTGTATCTTCACAAGCTACTCGGCAAGATGGCATACGAGCTCCTCACCGGTAACAAACCCCAAGTTGGATACTTTCGAGTATTTGGCTCAAAGTGCTACATTCTTGATAAGCATCGTCGTTCTAAATTTGCTCCTAAGTCTCATGAAGGTTTCCTACTAGCTTATGGCTCAAACTCTCACACTTACCGTGTCAACAACAATTTCACCCGAAAGGTTGAAGAGACGGTAGATGTGAAGTTTGATGAATCTAACGGCTCGCAAGTAGAGCAATTGCCAATTGATGTAGGAGACAAAGATCCTTCGGAAGCAATCCAAGACTTGTCTATTGGCAAGGTCCGTCCAACGTAGGTGAAGGAGAGTACCTCGTCCGTCCAAGTAGAAGCTTCTACTTCACGACAAGGTGAACCAAGAGTTGATACGGAAGCATCCACAAGTGGGACACACCAAGATGAAGAAAACGAGGAAGTGCATCAAGATGAACGTCAACTAACTCCTTCTCCACCACGACAAGAGAACAACAACGCCAACAATGAAGAAGGCCAAGAAGAAGAACAAGATGAAGAAGATGTTCAACGAAGACCCAAGCAAAAGCTTTCACGAGTTCGAGCAAGAATTGCTAAAGACCATCCCGTCGAGCAAATCTACAATGATATTCAAACCGGAGAATCACTCGCTCTAAAACTCGCTTAGCTAACTTTGTGAAAACTATTCTTTCATCTCTAGCATTGAACCTATGAAGGTCGAAGAAGCATTGGAAGATCCGGATTGGATAAATGCTATGCATGAAGAGCTACACAACTTTGAGAGGAACCAAGTTTGGACATTGGTTGAGAAGCCCGACAACAACCACAACATCATCGGTACCAAATGGGTCTTTCGCACCAAGCAAGATGAAGATGGACAAGTAGTTCGCAACAAAGCACGTCTCGTCACCCAGGGCTACACACAAGTCGAAGGTATGGACTATGGTGAGACTTACGCCCCCGTTGCTAGACTTGAGTCCATTCGCATCCTACTTGCCTATGCTAATCACCATGATATCACCTTGTACCAAATGGACATTAAAAGTGCTTTTCTAAATGGTGAAATAGAGGAGGAAGTTTATGTTAAACAACCTCCCGGCTTTGTCAATCCTAAGAAACCCAATCATGTTTACAAATTTCACAAAGCTCTTTATGGACTTAAACAAGCTCCTAGAGCATGGTATAAATGCTTGACCAAGTTCCTTATTGAAAAAGGCTTTGAAATTGGGAAAATTGATTCTACTCTTTTTACTAAAAGGGTTAATGGTGAACTCTTTATGTGCCAAATTTATGTTGATGATATTATATTTGGTTCAACTAACCTCATTTTAGTGAAAAGTTTGGGAAGCTAATGTCGGAGAAGTTTGAGATGTCTATGATGAGTGAACTCAAATTCTTTCTTGGTTTGCAAATCAAGCAAACTAAGGAAGGTACTTTTGTCTCTAAACAAAGTACACCAAGGACTTATTCAAGAAGTTCAATATGCAAGAATGCAAAGGTATGACTACACCCATGCCTACTAGTGGACATCTTGACTTAACCAAAGATGGTGGACCGGTTGATCAAAAGGTTTATCGCTCTATGATTGGTTCATTGTTATATCTATGTGCTTCACATCCCGATATTATGCTAAGTGTGTGCATGTGTGCACGATATCAAGATGCCCCTAAAGAATGTCATCTTAAGGCCGTGAAAAGGATAGTGAGATACTTAATCCAAACACCAAATTTTGGCATTTGGTATCCTAAGAGGGCCTCTTTCGATCTTGTTGGCTATTCCGACTCGGACTATGCTGGAGACAAGGTTGATAGAAAGTCCACTTCGGGTACTTGTCAATTTCTTGGTAGATCTCTTGTGTCTTGGTCCTCCAAGAAACAAAACTCGGTATCCTTATCCACCGCCGAAGCTAAATATATTGCCGCTGGTTCATGTTGTGCTCAATTACTTTGGATGACCCAAACTCTTAAAGATTCTGGGATATATGTGAGACATGTTCCATTGCTTTGTGATAATGAAAGTGCTATCAAAATTGGTCATAATCCTGTGCAACATTCTCGAACTAAGCATATTCAAGTTCGTCATCATTTCATTCAAGATCATGTTGCTAAGGGTGACATTGATCTTAAGCATGTTCGCACCGAAAAGCAATTAGCGGATATATTCACTAAACCTCTTGATGAGAAAGTGTTTTGCAGGTTAAGAGGAGAATTGAACATCATTGATGCTTCAAACTTGGAGTAGAAACTCCATTGGATACATGCAAGACATGAGCTTATGACTAATCCTTGACATTTCTCTTATGATGAAAAACTTATGTCTTGGATATATTTGTATCTTGCATGTTATCTAACCCATGTAGGTACTTGGTTGAATCAAATTCCATGAGGTTGAAACCTACTCATATCTTGAGCAATCTCTACATCACCAAGTCTCTACACAAGGTGGTTGAAGACAAGGGAGCACGAAACCATTCAAACATATCCTTTGACAAATTCCATGTTGAGTTTCATGATTGTCATTTTTGGATCTACAAGTGCTCTTCCTTGCAAGAACTAACCCATGTAGGTAGATGGACTCAAATTCCAAGTGGTGCTCCAAATTCTTGATGAGCTACATCAACCTTGAGCAACCCACGCAAGTTCACCTACATGGACAACACCACCAACCAAGGTATGTTATTCCATCTTAGAGAAGCTTTACTCCGAGTCATGAGTTAAAGCAACTCGACAACATGTGAATACATCAAGATGCTTCAACGAAAAATGGCAACCCCATTTTGAGCTTAAACGATGAGTATGACCTATGATCAAGTGATCTCACTTGACTCCTAAGTCAATATACTCTAACATAGGTGACTTTGTCACCGACCATCTCTAGATGAAGTTCTCCTGTGTACTTTTCTGAGTTTTTGCATTTGTCTCATGCATTTGTGTTTCCCCTTTCAAAAAAAAAACTTCATCTAGATTTCTTTCTGTTTCTCTGCATTTTCTGCATCTAATTCCTTGCATATCTTTCAGTTAATTCCTTGCAAATCTTTGTGAGATCTTACTAGTCTAGTGAGCTGAGGTGACAAGTGTTCACTCTGTGATGAACTCGGTTACACCGATTTGTTGTTTTCGGTCCAACCGAATCTTTTCGGTACAACCGAAGCATACCACTCGGTGCCACCGATTTCATAACAGGAAAAACTCTTTGCCACATATTCTGTGTTTCTTCTGATCCAGCTCCACTCAATGTATCTTGTTCTCTACAAGCATCACATTTTCATCATTGCTTTATGTTGTGACTCAAGGATCAAACCCATTCACGACAAATTCCAGAGGGGGGGGGGAGAGAGATTACATCTTTATCAAGCCCTTCTTGGAAATTGATGTCAAAGGGGGAGAGAGAGATCACATCAAAGCTTATCATTTAGAGAGAGAGAGAGATCACATCAGAGAAGGAGAGAGAGAGATCTCCAGGGGGAGAGAATACTAGTAGAAAGTATTTCTCAAGGATCCCAGTGTTGGAAATATGCCCTAGAGGCAATAATAAAAGCATTATTATTATATTTCCTCGTTCATGATAATTGTCTTTTGTTCATGCTATAACTGTATTATCCGGAAATCGTAATACACGTGTGAATACATAGACTACAATACGTCCCTAGTAAGCCTCTAGTTGACTAGCTCGTTGGTCAACAGATAGTCATGGTTTCGACTATGGACATCGATGTCATTGATAACGGGATCACGCCATTAGGAGAATGACGTGATGGACAAGACCCAATCCTAAGCATAGCACAAAGATCGTAGTTCGCTTTGCTAGAGCTTTTCCAATGTCAAGTATCTCTTCCTTAGACCATGAGATCGTGCAATTCCGGATACCGTAGGAGTGCTTTGGGTGTATCAAACGTCACAACGTAATCGGGTGACTATAAAGGTGCACTACAGGTATCTCCGAAAGTGACCATTGGGTTGACACGGATCGAGATCGATTTGTCACTCCGTGTTACGGAGAGGTATCACCGGGCCCACTCGGTAATGCATCATCATAATGAGCTCAAAGTGATCAAGTGTCCGGTCACGGATCATGCATTGCGGTACGAGTAAAGTGACTTGCCGGTAACGAGACTAAACGAGGTATTGGGATACCGACGATCGAGTCTCGCAAGTAACATACCGTCTCGACAAAGGGAATAGAATACGGGTTGCTTGAACCCTTGACATCGTGGTTCATCCGATGACAACATCGAGGAGCATGTGGGAGCCAACATGGGTATCCAGATCCCGCTGTTGGTTATTGACTTGAGGTAGTCTCGGTCATATGTCTCAGATGTCTCCCGAACCCGTAGGGTCTACACACTTAAGGTTCGGTGACGCTAGGGTTAATAGGAAGACAAGTATGTGATTACCGAATGTTGTTCGAGTCCGGATGAGATCCCTGACGTCACGAGGAGTTCCGGAATGGTCCGGAGGTAAAGATTTATATATGGAAAGTGGTTAAACGGACTCCGGAAAGTTTCATGAATACCGGTAAAGTACCGGGCCACCGGAGAGTTCCGGAGGTCCACTGGAGGGGCCACCTCTCCGGGGCCACATGGGCTAAGTGGGAGGGAGCCAGCCCCGGTGGGCTGGGCGCCCCCACCTAGGCCCATGCGGCTAGGGTTTGGGAAGGGAAACCCTAAAGGGGCACCCCCTAGCTTGGGGGCAAGCCACCCTCCCTCCTCCCTTGTCACGCCCCCATCTAGGGTTTACCCTAGATGGCCGCCCCCTTGCCCTCTCCTCCTATAAATAGAGGGTGGGGGAGGGCTGCAAACACCATTGAAGGCGCAGCCCTCCCTCCCCAACACCTCTCTTTCTCCACGCGAAGCTTGGCGAAGCCCTGCCGAGAACTACAGACCAACTGCACCACGCCGTCGGCTGCCATTGGAATTGTCTTCTTCAACCTCTCCTTCACTCTTGCTGGATCAAGACGGAGGAGACGCCATCATCCCGTACGTGTGTTGAACACGGAGGTGCTGTCCTTTCAGCACTTTGGTCATCGGTGATCGGAATCACGTTGGGAACGTCTTCATCATCACCACTCCCTCAAACGCTTCCGTACTCGATCTACAAGTGGTATGTAGATGCAAACTCTCTCTCGTAACTCGTTGCTTAGCAGAACTCATAGATGGATCTTGGTGAAACCGTAGGAAAAATTTTAATTTTCTGCAACGTTCCCCAATAGTGGCATCATGAGCTAGGTCTATGCGTAGTTCTCTTTGCACGAGTAGAACACAATTTTGTTGTGGGCGTGGATCTTGTCAACTTACTTGCCGTTACTAGTCGCTTCTTGCTTCCGCGGTATTGTGGGATGAAGCGGCCCGACCAACCTTACACGCTCTTCACGTGAGACCGGTTCCACCGACTAACATGCACTAGTTGCATAAGGTGGCTGGCGGGTGTCTGCTCTCTCCTACTTTAGTTGGAGCGGATTCGATGAACAGGGTCCTTATGAAGGGTAAATAGAAGTTGACAAGATCACGTTGTGGTTATTCGAGGTAAGAAAACGTTTTGCTAGAACCCAATTGCAGCCACGTAAAAGATGCAACAACAATTAGAGGACGTCTAACTTGTTTTTGCAGCAATTGTCATGTGACTTGATATGGCCAAGTTGTGATGAATGATGATATATTGTGATGTATGAGATCATGTTCTTGTAATAGGAATCACGACTTGCATGTCGATGAGTATGACAACCGGCAGGAGCCATAGGAGTTGTCTTTATTTTTGTATGACCTGCGTGCCATTGAAGAACGCCATGTAATTTACTTTACTTTATTGCTAAACGCGTTAGCCATAGAAGTAGAAGTAGTCGTTGGCGTGACAACTTCATGAAGACACGATGATGGAGATCATGATGATTGAGATCATGGTGTCATGCCGGTGACAGGATGATCATGGAGCCCCGAAGATGAAGATCAAGGAGCTATATGATATTGGCCATATCATGTCACTACTTTATAATTGCATGTGATGTTTATTATGATTATACATCTTGTTTACTTAGAACGACGGTAGTAAATAAGATGATCCCTTAGAACAATTTCAAGAAGTGTTCTCCCCTAACTGTGCACCGCTGCTACAGTTCGTCGCTTCTAAGCACCACGTGTTAATCGGGTGTGATGGATTCTTACGTTCACATACAACGGTGTAAGCAAGATTTACACACGCAGAAACACTTAGGGTTAACTTGACGAGCCTAGCATGTAAAGACATGGCCTCGGAACACGGAGACCGAAAGGTCGAACACGAGTCGTATGGAAGATACGATCAACATGAGAATGTTCACCGACGCAGACTAGTCCGTCTCACGTGTTGATCGGACACGGCCTAGTCAACTCGGATCGTAACACTTAGATGACTAGAGGATGTCTAATCTAAGTGGGAGTTCATTAATAATTTGATTAGATGAACTTTATTATCATGAACAATAGTCTAAAATCTTTTAAATGATATGTCTTGTAGATCAAATGGCCAACGCCACGTCAACTTGAACTTCAACGCGCTCCTAGAGAAAACCAAGTCGAAAGATGACGGCAGCAACTATACGGACTGGGTCCGAACCCGAGGATCATCCTCATAGCTGCCAGAAACAATACGCCCTAGAAGGACCGCTAGGTGACGCCTCCGTCCTGAGAACCAAGACATTATGAATGCTTGGCAGTCTCGTCTTGATGATTACTCCCTCGTTCAAGGCGGCATGCTTTACAGCTTAGAACCGGGCTCCAAAAGCGCTTTTGAGCACCACGGAGCATATGAGATGTTCGAGGAGCTGAAACTTGTTTTCCAAGCTCACGCCGGGTCGAGAGATATGACATCTCCGACAAGTTCTATAGTTGTAAGATGGAGGAAAACAGTTCATCGGTGAGCACATTACAAGATGTCCGTTGCACAACCGTATGACCCAAATGAATATTAACCTTCCCGATGAGGCGGTCATTGACAGAATCCTCCATCGCTCCCACCAAGCTACAAGAGCTTTGTGATGAACTACAACATGCGGGGATGGTAAAGACCATTCTGAAGTGTTCTCTATGCTCAAGTCAGCCGAGGTTGAAATCAAGAAAGAACATCAAGTGTTGATGGTCAATAAGACCACTAAGTTTAAGAAGGGCAAGGGCAAGAAGAACTTCAAGAAGGACGGCAAGGAGGTTGCCGCGCCTGCAAGCAAGTTGCCGGAAGAAGTCAAAGAATGGACCCAAGCCCGAGACCGAGTGCTTTTATTGCAAGGGAAGGGTCACCGAAGCGGAACTGCCCCAAGTACTTAGCGGATAAGAAGGCCGCAACACCAAAGGTATATTTGATATACATGTAATTGATGTGTACCTTACCAGAATCGTAGTAACTCCCGGGTATTTGATACCGTGCCGTTGCTCATATTTGTAACTCACAGCAGAGCTGCGGAATAAGCGGAGATCGGCGAAGGACGAGGTGACGATGCGCGCCGGAATGGTTCCAGAGTCGATGTGATCGCCGTCGCACGCTACCTCTTCATTTACCCACGGGATTAGTTATGAACCTTAATAATTGTTATTTGGTGCCAAGTTTGAGCATGAATATTGTATCTGGATCTCGCTTAATGCGAGATGGCTACTCATTTAAATCCGAGAATAATGGTTGTTCTATTTATATGAGAGATATGTTTTATGGTCATGCTCCGATGGTCAATGGTTTATTCTTAATGAATCTCGAGCATAGTATTACACATGTTCATAGCGTGAATACCAAAAGATGTAAAGTTGATAACGATAGTCCCACATACTTGTGGCATCGCCGCCTTGGTCACATTGGTGTCAAGCGCATGAAGAAGCTCCATGTCGATGGACTTTTGGAGTCTCTTGATTATGAATCATTTGACACATGCTAACCATGCCTCATGGGCAAGATGACCAAGACTCCATTCTCGGAACAATGGAGCGAGCAACCAACTTGTTGGAAATCATACATACCGATGTGTGCGGTCCAATGAGCGTTGAGGCTCATGGAGGATATCGTTATGTTCTCACTCTCACAGATGACTTGAGTAGATATGGGTATGTCTACTTGATGAAACACAAGTCTGAGACCTTTGAAAATTCAAGGAATTTCAGAATGAAGTAGAGAATCAACGTGACCGAAAGATAAAATTCTTACGATCGATCGTGGAGGAGAATATTTAAGTCACGAATTTGGTACACACTTAAGAAAATGTGGAATCGTTTCACAACTAACGCTACCGAACACCTCAACAGAACGGTGTGTCCGAACGTCGAATCGCACTCTATTGGATATGGTGCGATCTATGATGTCTCTTACCGATTTACCGCTATCATTTTGGGGATACGCCTAGAGACAGCTACATTCACTTTAAATAGGGCACCGCCTAAATCCGTTGAGACGACACCGTATGAATTATGGTTTGGGAAGAAACCTAAGCTGTCGCTTCTAAAAGTTTGGGGATGCGATGCTTATGTCAAGAAACTTCAACCCGAAAAGCTCGAACCCAAGTCGGAAAATGCGTCTTCATAGGATACCCTAAGGAAACCTTTGGGTATACCTTCTACCTTAGATCCGAAGGCAAGATCTTTGTTGCCAGAACGGAACCTTTCTCGAAAAGAGTTTCTCTCGAAAGAAGTAAGTGGGAGGAAAGTAGAACTCGATGAAGTACTACCTCTTGAACAGGAAAGTAGTGCAGCTCAGAAAATGTTCCCGTGATGCCTACACCAATCAAGAGGAAATTCATGATGATGATCAAGGTACTTCGGATCAAGTTGCTATCGAACTTCAGAGGTCCACTAGGACACGCCCGCACTGCAGTGGTACGGCAACCCTGTCCCGGAAATCATGTTGTTAGACAACGTGAACCTTCGAACTATGAAGAAGCAATGGCGGCCCAGATTCCAACAAATGGCTAGAAGCCATGAAGTCCGAGATAGAATCCATGTATGAAAACAAAGTGTGGACTTTGACCGACTTGCCGATGATCGGCGAGCGATAGAAAACAAATGGATCTTTAAGAAGAAGACGGACGCGATGGTAATGTCACCATCTATAAAGCTCGACTTGTCGCTAAGGGTTATCGGCAAGTTCAAGGGATTGACTACGATGAGACTTTCTCTCCGTAGCGAAGCTTAAGTCCGTCCAATCATGTTAGCAATTGCCGATACTATGATTATGAGATATGGTAGATGGACGCCAAAACAG
Organism: Aegilops longissima; assembly: GCA_021605205.1. Taxonomy (NCBI): domain Eukaryota; kingdom Viridiplantae; phylum Streptophyta; class Magnoliopsida; order Poales; family Poaceae; genus Aegilops; species Aegilops longissima. Next base: position 324,138,367 of record CM038680.1, read on the forward strand.
CGTTCCTTAACGGCTATCTTAAGGAAGAGCTGATATGATACAGCCGAAGGTTTTGTCGATCCTAAGAATGTCGACAAAGTATGCAAGCTCCAATGATCCATTTATGGGCTGGTGCAAGCATCTCGAGTTGGAACATTCGCTTTGATGAGATGATCAAAGCGTTTAGTTTATGCACTTATGGAGAAGCCTGCGTTACAAGAAAGTGAGTGGGAGCTCAGAGCATTTCTCATATTATATGTAGATGACATACTTGATGGGAAATGATATAGAATTCTTGGACAGCATTAAGGCCTACTTGAATAAGTGTTTTCAATGAAGGACCTTGGAGAAGCTGCTTATATATTAGGCATCAAGATCTATAGAGATAGATCGAGACGCCTCATAGGTCTTTCACAAAGCACATACCTTGATAAGATTTTGAAGAAGTTCAAATGGATCAGTCCAAGAAGGGTTCTTGCTCAGATTGTAAGGTGTGAGATTGAGCTCAGCTCAATGCCCGACCACGGCAAAAGATAAAGAAGAGATGAGTGTCATCCCTATGCTTCAGCCATAGGATCTATTATGTATGCCATGCTGTGTACCAGACCTGATGTAAACCTTGCCGTAAGTTTGGTAGGAAGGTACCAAAGTAATCCCGCAAGGAACACCGGACAGCGGTCAAGAATATCCTGAAGTACCGAAAAGGACAAAGGACATGTTTCGTTTATGGAGGTGACGAAGAGCTCGTCAGAAGGGTTACGCCGACGCTTAGCTTCGACACAGATCTGATGACTCTAAGTCACAAACCGGATACGTGTATATGTTGAATGGTGGAGCAATGGCTGGTGCAGCCGCAAGCGAAGCGCCATGGCGGGATCTACATGTGAAGCGGAGTACATGGCAGCCTCGGAGGCAGCGATGAAGCAATTTGGGTGAAGGAGTTCATCACCGACCTAGGAGTCATACCCAATGCGTCGGGCCGATCAAACTCTTCTGTGACAACACCGAGCTATTGCACTTGCCAAGGAGCCCAGGTTTCACAAGAAGACCAGGCACATCAAGCGCCGCTCAACTCCATCCGTGAAAATGTTCAAGATGGAGACATAGAAATTTGTAAAGTGCATACGGATCTGAATGTCGCAGATCCGCTGACTAAACCTCTTCCGGGGCAAAACATGATCAACACCGTAACTCTATGGGTGTTCGATTCATCACAATGTAAACTAGATTATTGACTCTAGTGCAAGTGGGAGACTGTTGGAAATATGCCCTAGAGGCAATAATAAAAGCATTATTATTATATTTCCTCGTTCATGATAATTGTCTTTTGTTCATGCTATAAGCGTATTATCCGGAAATCGTAATACACGTGTGAATACATAGACTACAATACGTCCCTAGTAAGCCTCTAGTTGACTAGCTCGTTGGTCAACAGATAGTCATGGTTTCGACTATGGACATCGATGTCATTGATAACGGATCACGCCATTAGGAGAATGACGTGATGGACAAGACCCAATCCTAAGCATAGCACAAAGATCGTAGTTCGCTTTGCTAGAGCTTTTCCAATGTCAAGTATCTCTTCCTTAGACCATGAGATCGTGCAATTCCCGGATACCGTAGGAGTGCTTTGGTGTATCAAACGTCACAACGTAATCGGGTGACTATAAAGGTGCACTACGGTATCTCCGAAAGTGACCATTGGGTTGACACGGATCGAGATCGGATTTGTCACTCCGTGTTACGGAGAGGTATCACCGGCCCACTCGGTAATGCATCATCATAATGAGCTCAAAGTGATCAAGTGTCCGTCACGGATCATGCATTGCGGTACGAGTAAAGTGACTTGCGATAACGAGACTAAACGAGGTATTGGGATACCGACGATCGAGTCTCGCAAGTAACATACCGTCGACAAAGGGAATAGAATACGGGTTGCTTGAACCCTTGACATCGTGGTTCATCCGATGACAACATCGAGGAGCATGTAGGAGCCAACATGGGTATCCAGATCCCGCTGTTGGTTATTGACTTGAGGTAGTCTCGGTCATGTCGCAGATGTCTCCCGAACCCGTAGGGTCTACACACTAAGGTTCGGTGGCGCTAGGGTTAATAGGAAGACAAGTATGTGATTACCGAATGTTGTTAGGAGTCCGGATGAGATCCCTGACGTCACGAGGAGTTCCGGAATGGTCCGGAGGTAAAGATTTATATATGGAAAGTGGTTAAACGGACTCAGGAAAGTTTCTGGGAATACCGGTAAAATCTGGGGCCACCGGAGAGTTCCGAGGTCCACCGGAGGTGCCACCTCCCGGGGGCCACATGGGCTAAGTGGGAGGGAGCCAGCCCCGGTGGGCTGGGCGCGCCCCCACCTAGGCCCATCGGCTAGGGTTTGGGAAGGGGAAACCTAAAGGGGCGCCCCCTAGCTTGGGGGCAAGCCACCCTCCCTCCTCCCTTGGGCCGCCCCCCATCTAGGGTTTACCCTAGATGGCCGGCCCCTTGCCCTCTCCTCCTATAAATAGAGGGGTGGGGGAGGCTGCAAACACCATTGAAGGCGCAGCCCTCCCTCCCAACACCTCTCTTTCTCCACGCGAAGCTTGGCGAAGCCCTGCCGGAAGAACTACAGTACCAACCGCACCACGCCGTCGCTGCCATTGAATTGTCTTCTTCAACCTCTCCTTCACTCTTGCTGGATCAAGACGGAGGAGACGCCATCGTCCCGTACGTGTGTTGAACACGGAGGTGCTGTCCTTTCAGCACTTTGGTCATCGGTGATCGGAATCACGTTGGGAACGTCTTCATCATCACCACTCCCTCAAACGCTTCCGTACTCGATCTACAAGTGGTATGTAGATGCAAACTCTCTCTCGTAACTCGTTGCTTAGCAGAACTCATAGATGGATCTTGGTGAAACCATAGGAAAAATTTTAATTTTCTGCAACGTTCCCCAACACCCAGATGCTTGGTGTTCAAGAGGAAAGATGTCCACATGTCTTCTTGAGGGGAGAGACATGTTCATATGATCGGTTGTGCTTAATTTTGCATTAGCATACATTACTTGCTTTAGCTCTGATCATCATTCATATAGCATACGTTAGCTATGAACTTTAGCTCTGATCATCATTCATATCTTTCAGCTCTGATTTTCTGTTCCCTATCTTCTCCCAATATCCCATGATAGATTCAGGGGGAGCAAGACATCTAAGGGAAAGAAATCATTTAAATTCATTGCATATCTTTACTCTTGGGGACATGTCTAATCCAATGTGGTACTCAGTACTCACTCTCTACATGTCATCCCAGTCTTGGTATTCTTGTGGTTTCTTCTGTTTGCTCTGGCTAGTAGATGTATCTGTGTTATCTAACCTTGTTTACGCAGGTTCATTCCATCCTAAGCCAACTCAAGACTACAAGGTAAGTATATACATCACAATCGTGTGTATGAGGAATTCTTGCTGATGTACATACTGTTTGCAAGAAGGACTCATGGGCATGAAGGTATTCTCTTTAATACTTTTTCCTCTAATGCATATAGCCAAGATACATGTAACACATTGCCTGCTCTATCATGGTTATGCTATAACATGCTTCTATATTTCATATTCACATGATTGCATACATATAGGGGGAGCCTATGCTTGTTACATGTCTTTCCAAAGCTTTACTTGCCATTCTTTATATCTTTATCTAAAGCTTTGATGTATGTTGCCATCAATTACCAAAAAGGGGGAGATTGAAAGCACAAGTGCTCCCTAGGTGGTTTTGGTAATTAATGACAACATATCTCTTGTTGGACTAACACTTTTATCTAGTATGTTTCAGATAAGTTCAACAATGGAGTGGCATGGACTAAAGGATGTGGGAACTCCTTCAAGATGCTAAGGACAAAGGATTGGCTAAAGCTTCAAGCTCAAGACTCTCCATTTTACATTTTAGTGATCCAAGATCACATTGAGTCTATAGGAAAAGTCAATACTATCAAGGAGGGATGAGGTGTTGCTTAATGAGCCTCTTGCTTCATGTGCTTAGTGATATGCTCCAAAACCCTCAACTACTTTCCCACCTCCACACATATGTCCTAAACCTAAAGTCAAACTCGGCCCCACTGATTCTTTCTATCCGGCGCCACCGAGTTTGGATGTCTTAGCCACTGCCACAAACCCTAGGCAAATCGGTCTCACCGATAGGGATCTCGGTCTCACCGAGATGGGATTATAATCTCTCTGTGTATGTCCATTATAAAATCGGTCTCACCGAGTTTGAGCAATCGGTACTACCGAGATTACAATGCAAACTCTCTGGTTAACTTATTATCAAAATCGGTCCCACCGAGTTTGATAATCGGTCAAACCGAGTTTACCTGACCAACACTCTGGAAAGCTTATTACCAAAATCAGTCCCACCGAGTTTGTGTAATCGGTCTTACCGAGATTACGTTATGCCCTAACCCTAACCGAATCGGTCCCACCAGCTATAAGTACGGAACGACGCTAGCCCTTCCATTCCATCCCCTCTTGCTACTCCCTTCTCTCCATGGCTCCGTTGAAGAGGTTCTCGACCGCGGAGAAGGAAAAGGCCCGCCAGGTAGGGCCTGACTCTTCCCTGGCCAAGCGCGGTCGAGGCCGTCCTCGCAAGCATCCTGTGGCTCTTGTAGCGGCCTCCCGCGGTCGTGGAGGCGATCCCCTGCGCGGCAATGGGCGCCATGTTGTCGATGGGGGGCGTGCCGTGACTGTGCGGCCCCCTAGGCCGCGCTTCCACTCAGCGGAGGTGTTGTCGGAGTTCGTTGTGTGGTCGGTGGAGCCGACCAGCACCTGGCTCTAGCTTCCCCGTTTCTTTGTAGGTGAACTTCCGGCCGGCGCTCCGGGCGGCCTCTGGCTTCAGGCAGACGGTTGTTGCAGCCAGGCCTCCTGGGCTTCGCTGGAGGTCTCCGCCGCCGGGGATGTGGCCCTGACCCGCGGCTGGCAAACGTTTGCCCGCAAGCGTGGCCTGAGCCGGCGGTGCACCCTCCACTTCAAGTTCGACGGCGACACCACCCTCTACGTGAGGGTGTTCGGAGAAGACGGTCGCCGTGCTGGGTGCTGCCCCGAAGATGATGACGACGGCCGTGTATCCAGCCCCGGCGATGATCGGGATGAAGATGGCAGCAGGCGTGTGGTCGGCGGCGCTCGGGGCTCGTCGAGCTTCGGCGGCTCTCCTTTGGACAGCAGCTCCTCCAGCGGTGGCCGCGACCAGCCTCCGTGCCGTCGCGCTCGCCTGGAGGGAGGTAGCGGGTCAGCCCGCCGCCCCGCCTCGGTGAAGCGCGAGGAGGAGTCTGACCGAGCTCCGAGGCAATCGAGCCTTCGCCCATGAGTTGGTGCCGAGCAAGTCATGCCTATTTTGTTTTTCTCCCTTCCCTGCGCAAAGAGACAGTAGTGTAGGGGCCCGTGGGGGCGTGCTGAACTGTTGCTATTAATTATCATGTTGTTTTCGCTATTCCTGTGCTGTGCTTTTGTGCAGCATGCCTGCGTGCAGGAATTACTTAGCTCGGGGGGACTTGTCGCGATCTTCGCTTCCCGAGGCCGAGGCCCCGCCGCGCGCTTCATGTCCTGCAAGGATTAGTCAGGAGGGGTAGCTTCCGGTCTCGGTTGTGGAGGCAACCGACCCAGGTCCTGTATTTGCGTCGCGATGCCCGTGGGGCATGGACTGGGAGGGGTGCTCCCGTAGTGGACCTGGATAGGAAAGCTTCAAACGACAGGGGCAGAAAACACTCGTGAGGGTGCCCATGTTGCTCCCTCGCGAGACTTGCACCAGAGAAAACGAGGCAAGTGAGCAAAAAAGACAAAGAGTCGCAAGCCAAGGACGGCAACAACTTCAATAAAACTTCAAATAGGAATGAACAAGCCAACTGCAGAAAGCAAATGAAAAATCCGCGTCCGGCACCTAATATAGTCTTTGACGTTTTCTCACCAGTGCGGAGCTAAGTGCTGCCATTGGGCGTGGACGGGAGCCCCCGAGGCCCGAGGGTGGCTCTCCAGAGACTCCGGGGCGTGTACAACCCCAACTCATTATTCCGTGAGAGTTTCACGGGCGGCGAGCTTCACAGGCATTGGCCTTCTTCACATGCTCCGGGCCTTTCTTGGGGAAATGAGCTTCACAGGCGTTGGCCTTCTTCACAGGCTCCGGGCCTTTCTCGGGGAAATGAGCTTCACAGGCGTTGGCCTTCTTCACAGGCTCCGGGCCTTTTTTACAGGCTTTGGGCCTTTCTCGGGGAAATGAGCTTCACAGGCGTTGGCCTTCTTCACAGGCTCCGGGCCTTTTTTACAGGCTCTGGACCTTTCTTCAAGGGTAGAACTTCCGTAGATGCTGGACGTTCCATGCGTCGGGATGGGCACCCCTCCCGAGTCCCTGCCGCGTCTGGCCGGCCTGAAACATGAACAACCTTTAACGGGCCCTCCCACATGGGAGAAAGCTTATGCAACCCTTCCCTGGAGAGGACCCGTCTGAGCATGAGGTCCCCTACCTGAAGAGTCCTGGGGCGGATGTCGCGGCAGTGGTACCGCCGCAGCGCATGTTGATACCTTGCCGCTCACAGCGCGGCCTCTCGACGATGTTCCTCCCTGACCGCTACCAGGGCTGCGCTAGCGGAGTAGGGGGTGGCCGCAAGGTAGAGCACCAGAGGCTCCCGTGGACGCGGAGCTACCATCACCGGAGGGTTGGTAAGGTGCCTCTTGAGCTCTTGGAATGCCGTGTCGGCCTCTTCAGTCCATTCAAAGGGGCCCTTCTTCTTCATCAGCTTGAAGAATGGCAGTGCTCGTTCCCCCAGCTTGAGATGAACGTCCCTAGCGCAGTCACGCCCAAAGACTTTTGCATTTCTCTGAGGGTCTTTGGCGGGCTCATGTCTTCGACTGCTTTGACCTTTTACGGGTTGGCCTCCACGCCCCTATGGGACACGAGGAAACCCAGGAGCTTGCCCGAGGGGACTCCAAATATGCACTTCTCCAGGTTGAGCCGCAGGTCCACTTTATCGAGGCTCGCGAAGGTTTCTTCCAAGTCCTGTATCAGGGTTTTCGTCTCCCGAGACTTCACTACAATGTCATCGATGTACGCCTCAGCATTCCTCCCGAGTTGTCGGCCCAGGGCGATGTGCATCAGCCGCTGAAAGGTTGCGCCTGCGTTGCGTAACCCAAACGGCATGCAGGTATAGCAGTACACTCCCCACGGGGTCAGGAAAGCCGTTTTTTCCACGTCTTCTACCGCCATCTTGATCTAGTGATAGCCTGAGAAGGCATCCAGGAAGCACAGCAGGTCACACTTAGCGGTGGAGTCGACGATCTGGTCAATGCGAGGAAGCGGAAATGGATCCTGTGGGCAGGCCTTGTTGAGGTTGGTGAAGTTGACACACATACGTTCCTTCCCCCCCTTCTTTTGCACGACAACTGGGTTGGCCAGCCAATCCGGGTTGCGGACCTCACAAATAACCCCTACTGCCTCTAGCTTGCGGGTCTCTTGGACGATAAAAGCTTGTTTCTCTGTGGAATGTCGCCTCGCCTTCTGCTTCACGGGGCGCACGTTGCGGCACACATTGAGGTGATGCTCAATCACGCCCCTCGGGACCCCCGCCAACTGATCAGGTCCCCACGTGAACACCTTCTTGTTCGCGCGCAGGAACTTCACCAAGGCCTCCTCCTCCTTGGGTTCGAGGTTTGCACCTATGGTGAAGTTGGCGTCAGTGGACCCGTCCTCATTGACTGGCACCTGCTTGGTTTCCGCCTTGTTTTGAGTGAATAGCTGCTTCTTCTTGGATGGCGCGCCCCCTTGGGCTCGGGGGCGTCAGCGCTGGCGGGCCGTGCCGCCGCAGCTGCCTTGGAAACAAGCTTGAGCGCCTGCAGTGCATCTCCTGTGTTTCCTGACACGGTAAGGACGCCGCTGCTCCCGGGCATCTTCATGAGGTTGTACGCCAGGTGAGTGGCTGCCATGAACTGGGCCAAGGCCGGGTAGCCGAGGATGGCGTTGTAGGGGAGGCTGATGGGGGCGATGTCGAAGTCGATCAGCTCTGTGCAGAAGTTGCCGCGGGTGCCGAAGGTCACCGGGAGGCGAATTTGTCCCAGGGAGGCGGTGGAACCGGCTCCGACTCCTGAAAAAGGCCTGCTGGGCTGGAGCTGCTATGGTGGCACATGGAGGAGGCTGAAGGCCTCCACAGAGAGCACGCTGAGGCCGGCCCCGCCGTCGATGAGGGTCCTGGTGACAGCCACTTCGCAGATGGTGGGGCTGCACAGCATCGGAAGCGCACCCGCCGGCGGGGTTGGAGGGGTGATCGTCCGAGTTGAAGAGCAGGTCGGCCTCGGGCGCCACCCAGCCCGGCGGGGCTCCCTGGCGCTTGGAGGCGGTGGCGATCTGGCGGGTGAACGGCTTGACGTGGCGGCTTGAAGGTGGCGCCAATGAGCCGCCCAGGAGAGCTGCGACAACCGGGGGCGCTGGCCCGGCGCGATGGGCGAGGTAGAGGTCGCGCAGCTCCCCCCAACAGGCCTGCTGCTCGTTCCCCGCCGGGCCGGTGGGGGCGTTGGCGGCAGGCGATGGGGAACAACGGGGGCGTCCGCCGACGAGAGCCGTTCGAGCGACTCGAGCGGCGCGAGCAGCCCGACGCTCGGCGCGGGCTCGGCGAACGTCCTCCATGGACACGACGGAAGATCACACGCGACCAGCGGAAGAAAGATTCCGGCGCACCCCTACCTGGCGCACCAAATGTCGGATTTCAGGTTCTGGCAGACCCTTGAGGTTCGAACTCTGGGGTGCGCACGGAGATCTTTCCCCTACCAGCCCACGCGTTAATGGATCGTAAGGAATCTAAGCTAGGAACGATGAACAGCACAAGAGACACAATATTTATACTGGTTCGAGCCACCGTTGTGGTGTAATACCCTACTCCAGTGTGTGGTGTGGTGGATTGCCTCTGGGGGTGATGAAGAACAATACAAAGGAAGAACAGCCTCGCAAGGGGATGTTCTTGAGCTGGTGCGATGGACTGCTTGGGTGAGTCCAGTCGCTTCTCTCTCTCTCTCTCTGTCTGGTAGGTTCGACCTGTCCCTTCTCTCTGCGGTGGCTAGTCCTGTTTATAGAGGGAGGCCCTAGGCCTCTTCCCAAATAATGAGCGGGAAGGGCGCCAACAATTGGCCATTTTGAAGGGGAACATCTAGTACACTTATCTTGACTAAAGTTGGTCTTCGGCTGCCAAAGGCTCGACGGTGACGCCGTCTCTGGCTCCACGATGACCTCCATCCTGCCGCTCTGCTGGTCTTGGTCTTGTTGCACCGAAGCGGTAACCTTTGCCTGATGCCTTGGCATGTGCTTGCCTCCTTTGCACCAAAGGGGAAACGAGGACATCACAGTCGGGCGCCCTTGGGCGCCCGCCTCGATCTCGATCGTCATGGCTTGCGCCACGGGCACCCTCATGAGGTACCCTGCCTTGATCCCTCCGCCTCCTCATGAGCCTGCCTGACGAGGCTGCTCCTGAGGGAGGTTCCTGTTGCCCGCCCTGCGAGGCTAGGCCCCTCGCGAGGGTCTTGAGCTTGAGCTGATGAAGCTGGGCCGCGCTGGGCCCCCACTTGGTCCACGCCGCAGGCCGCGGGCAGGCAAGTATGGGGACCCCTGTTCCCAGAACGCCGACAGTATACTTATCCACCGCCGAAGTGGAATACATTGCCGCTGGTTCATGTTGTGCTCAATTACTTTGGATGACCCAAACTCTCAAGGACTATGGGATATATGTGAAACATGTTCCATTGCTTTGTGACAATGAAAGTGCTATCAAGATTTCTCACAATCCCGTGCAACATTCTCGAACTAAGCATATTGAAGTTCGTCATCATTTCATTCAAGATCACGTTGCCAAAGGGGACATTGATCTTAAGCATGTTCGCACCGATAAGTAATTGGCGGATATATTTAACCGCTTGATGAGAAAGTCTTTTGTCGTTTGAGAGGTGAATTGAACATCATTGATGCTTCAAACTTGGAGTAGGAACTCCATTTGGATACATGCAAGGCATGAGCCTTTGACTAATCCTTGATATTTCTTTCATGTTGCTATTTATATGTCTTGGATATATTTGCACCCTTGCATGCTATCTAACCCTTGTAGGTACTTGGATGAATCTAAATCTATGAGATTGCAACCCACTCACATCTTGAGCAATCTCTACATCACCAAGTCTCTACACAATGGTGGTTGAAAACAAGGAAGCATGAAAATCTCCAAACATATCCTTTGACAAATTCTATATTAAGTTTTATGATTGTCATTTTGGATACACAAGTGCTCTTCCTTGCAAGACTAACCCATGTAGGTAGATGAACTCAAATACCAAGTGGTGCTCCAAACTCTTGATGAGCTACATCAACCTTGAGCAACCCACACAAGTTCAACTACATGATCAAGATCAACACCACCACCCAAGGTAGGTTATTCCATCTTAGAGAAGCTTTACTCCAAGTCATGGGTCAAAGCAACTCAACAAGATGAGAATACATCAAGATGCTTAAACGAAAAATGGTAACCCCATTTTGAGCTTAAACTATGAGTATGACCTTGGTGACCCACAAGTATAGGGGATCTATCGTAGTCCTTTCGATAAGTAAGAGTGTCGAACCCAACGAGGAGCAGAAGGAAATGATAAGCGGTTTTCAGCAAGGTATACTCTGCAAGCACTGAAATTATAGGTAACAGATAGTTTTGTGATAAGATAATTGGTAACGAGCAACAAGTAACAAAAGTAAATAAAGTGCAGCAAGGTGGCCCAATCCTTTTTGTAGCAAAGGACAAGCCTGGACAAACTCTTATATAGAGAAAAGCGCTCCCGAGGACACATGGGAATTATCGCTGCTACTTTTCATCGCGCTCATATGATTCGCGTTGGTACTTTGATAATTTGATATGTGGGTGGACCGGTGCTTGGGTGCTGTCCTTACTTGGACAAGCATCCCACTTATGATTAACCCCTATTGCAAGCATCCGCAACTACAAAAGAAGTATTAAGGTAAACCTAACCATAGCATGAAACATGTGGATCCAAATCAGACCCTTACGAAGCAACGCATAAACTAGGGTTTAAGCTTCTGTCACTCTAGCAACCCATCATCTACTTATTACTCCCCAATGCCTCCTCTAGGCCCCAATAATGGTGAAGTGTTATGTAGTCGACGTTCACATAACACCACTAGATGATAGACAACATACATCTCATCAAAATATCGAACGAATACCAAATTCACATGACTACTAATAGCAAAACTTCTCCCATGTCCTCAGGAACAAACGTAACTACTCACAAAGCATATTCATGTTCATAATCATAGGAGTATTAATATGCATATAGGATCTTAACATATGATCTTCCACCAAATAAACCAACTAGAATCAACTACAAGGAGTAATCAACACTACTAGCAACCTACAGGTACAAATCCCTGACTTAGAGACAAGAACTGGATACAAGAGAAGAACTAGGGTTTGAGAGGAGATGGTGCTGGTGAAGATGTTGATGGAGATTGGCCTCTCCTGATGAGAGGAGCATTGGTGATGACGATGGCAATGATTTCCCCCTCCCGGAGGGAAGTGTCCCCAGCAGAACAGCTCTGCCGAAGCCCTAGATTGGTTCCGCCAAGGTTCCGCCTCGTGGCGGCGGAGTCTCGTCCCGAAAGCTTGCTTCTTATTTTTCTTCGGATGAAAGACTTCATATAGCATAATATGGGCACCGGAGGGCCAACAGGGGGCCCACGAGGCAGGGGGCGCGCCCAGGGGGTAGGGCGCCCCCCCACCCTCGTGGCCAGGGTGTGGGCCCCCTCAGGTATTTCTTCCGCTCAGTATTTTTTATTATTTCCAAAAATAACTTTCATGGAGTTTCGGGACTTTTGGAGTTGTGCAGAATAGGTCTCTAATATTTGCTCCTTTTCCACCCGAATTCCAGTTTCTAAGCATTCTCCTCCTTATGTAAACCTTGTAAAATAAGAGAGAATAGGCATAAGTATTGTGACATAACGTGTAATAACAACCCATAATGCAATAAATATCGATATAAAAGCATGATCCAAAATGGACGTATCAACTCCCCCAAGCTTAGACCTCGCTTGTCCTCAAGCGGAAGCCGATAACGATAAATATGTCCACATGTTTAGAGGTAGAGGTGTCGATAAAATAAGATACGGACATGAGGGCATCATGATTATTCTCATAACAGCAACATATATGGATATTGTCATATGATTTCTTATGCTCAAGTAATAATCTATTCACAATGCAAAGTATGAGTCAGAAACTTTATTGAGAACCAACAAACTATAATCTCAGTCATTGAAGCAATTGCAATTTATCATAACATCAGAAAGATTCTATGTCGGAGCTTTTCAGCAAGTCCAGATACTCAACTATCATTTATTCTTTCACAATTGCTAACACTCACGCAATACTTGTGGTTGCGGAATTTTAATCGGACACAGAGAAAGATAGGGGCTTATAGTTTCACCTCCCAACCTTTTACCTCAAGGGTAATGTCAACAATAGTAACTCATGCTAACTTACATCCAATTAGATATATATATATATATATATATATATATATATATATATATATATATATATATATATATATATATATAGAGAGAGAGAGAGAGAGATATGGGGTAACTACCACTGGGTGGTAGGATGGATTTTCCTATATATATATATATATATATATATATATATATATATATATATATATATATCGGATCGCTCCAACACAAAGTGCTTGCCAAAGGAAAAAGTGTAAAAAGGAAAGGTGGAAATCACCATGACTCTTGTATAAGGGTAGAAGGTAAAAGTAAAAGATAGGCCCTTCGCTGAGGGAAACAGATGTTGTCATGCGCTTTTATGGTTGGATGCACAAAATCTTAATGCAAAAGAATGTCATTTTATATTTCCGCTTGTGATAAAGACCTTTATTATGCAGTCCGTCGATTTTATTTCTTCCCTATCACAAGTTCATATAAAGCTTATTTCCTTCACACTAATAGATCATACATATTTAAGGAGCAATTTTTATTGCATGCACCGATGACAACTTACTTGAAGGATCTAACTCAATCCATAGGTAGGTATGGTGGACTCTCATGGCAAAACTGGGTTAAGGAATGTTTGGAAGCACAAGTAGTATCTCTAGTTGGTGCAAATAATTTGGCTAGCATGAGAGGGAAAGGCAAGATCAACATGTTGGATGATCCAAGACAATATAACGTTTCGGATATAGGAAAACATAACCCATTAAGTTGTCTTCCTTGTCCAACATCAACTTTTTAGCATGTCATATTTTAATGAGTGCTCACAATTACAAAAGATGTCCAAGATAGTATATTTATATGCGAAATCTCTCTTCCTTCAATATTCTTTCATGAATTGTTCAAGTGTACAATGTTTGCTAACCTTCAATAAATTTACCACCTCTACTTCTTATATGTGAAGTCATTACTCCCCATGGGATAAGCATATGAAACATATAAAACTTCAGATTTATGATATTCAATTCATTCAACGATTTACTCATAGGATATAAGTGAAGCACACGAGTAAATGACAAAACTACCCTAAAAAGATATACGTGAAGATCAATGAGTAGTCAGATAATTATTTAGCTATGTGAGGACTCTCTCTCATTTAAGTACTTCAGATCCTAAGTACTTTATTCAAACAGCAAGCAAAACTAAATAAAATAAAATTACGCTCCAAGTAAAACACATATCATGTGGTGAATAAAAATATAGCCTCAAGTAAAGTTACTGTCACAACCCTAGAATACCTGAGTGAAATAGTTGCATCTGCACTCATGCATCATGTCTACAATTTCTGAAAGTTGAATTGAGGTTTGTTGAAACCCTCAGAAATCAGTTAAAAAATAATCAACATTTAATTCTCATCAAATGAGTCCAAGGAAATGTTCCTGTTACTCTGTGAAAATATTGGTAAGAGGTAAAATTCAAACCAATATTTTTGGAATCACATAAATATTTGTTTTGGGTCTTTGAATTAAATCAATACTTATTTGAATTAGAGATATAAATTCCTATAAATACTTTAATAACTCCAATAATTCTGAAAACTTGTGAGTGGCTCTGAATATTTTGTATCAGGCCACATAATGATTTTCAGAAGCTATAAAAATGATTTGGTTTAGAAACTAAATCAAAACAAAGGAATAAAAATAGAAAACATAAATAGAATTAGAAAGAGAGAGAGAGAAACCCACAGGACTCACTGTCTTGGCCCAGCCCACCGCTGTGTGCTGTCATCCCTAACCTCTCGCCAGAGGCGGGAGGCGGGACAACGCCACTTGTATGAGGCTCCACGGCTCCTCCTGCTTGCCGCCGACCGTCTAGAGCTGGCTGGAGACGCCACACACCCCCGGGCCCTCTCACTCCTCCCCCCGTGCTCATCCCCTCCCCTGTCCCTCTCGCGCGCACCCACCCGAGCGCAGCTGCAGCCGCTGCTCGCTGTCTGCGCGCTCACCGCCGTTTCCGTGCTCCCTCGACCCGTCCACGAGGTCCGCGTTGACGTATTCTTCCTCTCCACCGAGCTGCACGAGCCCGGACGCCCTGTGGAGCCGCCTTCGCCCTCATCTTCCTCCTCGGGCACCCGAGATCGCCGTTGTTGTTTCATCGTCACCAAGCCGTCCCCGAGCCCGCTTCTACGGCCCCTGCAACCGCTATGAGGCCACGGTCCTTCTCCCCCTGAACCCATGCTGGATTGCCTCCCCTATCCGCTCTAACTACCTTGCCGAGCGCTCCTCGCCGCCGGCCATGGCGCCGCCGTGGCCACAGCTGCTGCCACCCGTGACCAAGCTCATCAATGCGCTCAGTGCACCCCTAGGAGCACGTTGCACTCACCAGATCCTCCCCTAGTGCCCTGTAGCCCCGTTTCCAACAACGTCCGAACTCCGGCCACCGCTGTTGAGCTCGCCTGTGTCATTTCCGGCGTCCCCGTGTCCAACCACTTGCACCACTGGATGCGGCGCTTTCCCAGCTACACGTAGCACATCTCCGCCGCCGATTTGGTCGTCGGAGGAGCATTTCCGAGCCGCCCCGCCATCTCTGTCATCGCCGGCGATGAGCCGCCGGCGTGTTAGGCCCCATTGACCATGGGTTTGACCTCCCCTGGGTCATTGACATGTGGGGCCAGACCCTGCTAATTACCTAGGTTTAGGATTAGTTTAGCGTTAACAAACTATGTTAATTAGCCTAGACACTGACACGCGGGTCCCACCGGTCAGTTTGACCTAGGCCGCCTCTATTGACTTGCTGACGTCACGCTGACGTCATGCCGACGCAGTAAAGGATTTTCTGTATTTAAAATAATCCAGGAAATTCCAGAAAATTGTTAAAACTTCTAAAAATCATAGAAATTAATCTCTAACTCCAAATGAAAAGTTTTATGTATGAAAAATGATCAAAAAAATCCAATCTATCCATCTGTACTGGTTTCATGCATGTTTAAACAACTTAACCTTGCTTGTTAGATCAAAAAATGATAATGCACTATTTGAATTCATAACCTGAGTTTGAAGTTGAACCTTTGGTTCAAAACAACTCAAACCCCTCTCTTTGTAGTTGCATTAGACCAATCACAACATATTGCCATGTCACATTCATGCATCATACTGTTGCATTGCATTGATTGTGTTTCCTCTCTGTTGCGGGTGTTTGTTCCCTTTCGATAGACGTGGTTCCGACGATGAGTTCGCGATGAATAACTATACTATCTTCAGAAGTGCCAGGCAAGCAATTCCCCTTGTTCATTCTGATACAATCCCACTCTCTCGCTCCTGCTCTGTTTTATTGCATTATGACAACAACGATTCATCTGTTAGATGCTGCGGTAGTTGAACCCCTTTTCCTCTGCATGACCTGTCATTGCCACAGTAAATAGATGAAACCCACTAGCATGAGTAGGAGTTGTTTGAGCCCTGATGTTCCTACTCATTCATGCTTGTTTGTCATGCCTGCTACTGCTTAGAGTTGTGTCAGATCTTATTCATCGGGGATGAATTGAAAAGTTGTGAACATGTCCTACTGTAGAGAGCTAAGTGTGTGAACACGATTTGGTAAAGGTAGCGGTGAGAGGCCATGTAGGAGTACATGGTGGGTTGTCTCATTGAAACCGTCCTGAGGAACTGAGTTCTGTGTTTGTGATCCATGAACAGCTAGTACCACACATTGGGATCCTTAATTGACTCTCTCGACTTATTAACCGCCCTTGTCTTGTGTCCAGGAGTTGCAAGTAGTTTCTGGTGTTTGTAGTATGCTGGAGGCCATGCGCAGTGCTGACCCAAGGGGTGGGCTGTGTAGGACCTTGAAGTATGTCTAGAGGGGGGGGTGATTATACTACTTGACCAATTAAAAACTTAACCTTTTCCCAGTTTTAGAGTTTGGCAGATTTTAGCTATCTTAGGACAAGTCAAGCAATCATCACACAATTCAAGCAAGCTTGCAAAGAGTATATTGGCAGCGGAAATTAAAGCATGCAACTTGCAAGAAAGTAAAGGGAAGGGTTTGGAGAATTCAAACACAATTGGAGACACATATGTTTTTGGCGTGGTTCCGATAGGTGGTGCTATCGTACCTCCACGTTGATGGAGACTTCAACCCACGAAGGGTAGCAGTTCTTGTGAGTCCACGGAGGGCTCCACCCACGAAGGGTCCACGAAGTAGCTACCTTGTCTATCCCACCATGGCCGTCGCCCACGAAGAACTTGCCTCACTAGCGGTAGATCTTCACGAAGTAGGCGATCTCCTTGCCCTTACAAACTCCTTGGTTCAACTCCACAATCTTGTCGGAGGCTCCCAAGTGACACCTAGCCAATCTAGGAGACACCACTCTCCAAGAAGTAACAAATGGTGTGTTGATGATGAACTCCTTGCTCTTGTGCCTCAAATGATAGTCTCCCCAACACTCAACTCTCTCTCATAGGATATGGATCTGGTGGAAAGAAGATTTGAGTGGAAAGCAACTTAGGGAAGGCTAGAGATCAAGATTCATATGGTAGGAATGGAATATCTTGGTCTCAACACATGAGTAGGTGGTTCTCTCTCAGAAATGGTAAGTTGGAAGTGTAGGTTTAGTCTGATGGCTCTCTCTCCACGAATGAAGAGGAGGTGGAGGGGTATATATAGCTTCCACACAAAATCTAACCGTTACACACAATTTACCAATCTCGGTGGGACCGAATCAACAAACTCGGTCAGACCGATTTTAGTAAACCTAGTGACCATTAGGATTTTCGGTGGGACTGACATGCATCTCGATAGGACCGATATGGTTAGGGTTAGGGCATAACGTAATCTCGGTGAGACCGATTACACAAACTCGGTGAGACCGATTTTGGTAATTAGCTAACCAGAGAGTTGGTCGTAAACTCGGTGGGACCGATTTGCTCTTTTCGTGAGACCGAAATGTTACAAAAGGGAAACAGAGAGTTTACGTTGCAATCTCGGTGGGACCGATCCGCTCTTTTGGTGAGACCGAAAAGTTACGAAAAGGAAACAGAGAGATTACAATCCCATCTCGGTGAGACCGAGATCCCTATCGGTAGAACCGATTTGCCTAGGGTTTGTGGCAGTGGCTATGACATATGAAATTGGTGGCGCCGGATTGGAAGAATCGGTGAGACCGATTTTGGCTTTAGGTTTAGGTCATATGTGGATGTGAGAAAGTAGCTGAGGGTTTTGGAGCATATCACTAAGCACATGAAGCAAGAGGCTCATTAAGCAACACCTCATCCCTCCTTGATAGTATTGGCTTTTCCTATAGACTCAATGTGATCATGAATCACTAAAATATAAAATGAAGAGTCTTGAGCATTTGAGCTTGAGCCAATCCTTTGTCATTAGCATTTTGAGGGATCCACTTTCATCATCCATGCCATGCCATTCATTGAGCTTTCCTGAAATGTTCATCTTGGAATAGCATTAGCTCAATGAGCTATATGTTGTTATGAATTACCAAAACCACCTAGGGATAGTTGCACTTTCAGGCTGTGATGTGGTAGGCACGTGGCACGGTGTACCGGGCGCCCGTTTGGTGTCTCGGGAACCCTGCACACATCGTTCGGGGCCGTATGTGGAAACCTCAGCTGGACTCCCTGCGGATGGAACCTGAATAGGCGATAAACCTGGACTAGGGACTTGTGTAGTTAGTTAGGTCGTGGCTGACACCCTCGCCAGGCTTCCGCTTGATGGTTGCCGAGATACATGACGTGTACATGGTGATAAGTGGCGAGAGCGTGTGTGAAGAAGTACACCCCTGCAGGGTTATAAATGATCTATTCGAATAGCCGCGTCTGCGGTAAAGGACTTCTGGGTTGCCTGTGCAGTTCATAGACAAGTGAAAGTGGATACTCTAAATGCGCAAGATAAGCGTGAGTGCTATGGATGGCGTTCTCGTAGGGAGACAGGAGCGGATCCATAGTGGTGTATTGATATGGTGAATATGTGGACTCGTGTGCGCCACCTCAAAAGAGTTACTTGTAGTCGTAGTTCAGGATAGCCACCGAGTCAAAGCTGGCTTGCTGCAGTTAAACTCCACCACCCCTTTGTTGATACCGATGCATATGTAGTTTGTTATGATGTAAGTCTTGCTAGGTACATTTGTACTCATGTTTGCTTAATTTATGTTTTTGCAGAGAGACTTCAGTCTTGCTAGTAGTTCCGCGTGGACTTTGACGTTTAGCTTGTTACCTCAGCTATGATCTTGTGCCCTCGGCAGGGTCTTGTAGATGGTCAGGCTTCTCAGCCTTTTCTTTTGTAGTTGTCTGTACTCAGACAAGTTAAGCTTCCACTTGTGCTTGTTGCTTGTATGACTTGAATGCTGGGTCATCAGACCCATGTTTGTAATACTTGGCTCCTCAGAGCCTAATGTATAAATACTTTGAGTCATAGAGTTATGTTGTGATGTCTTTATGCGCCCGGATTCGATCGCGCCTGTGTCTCGCCATTATTCGTCGTTGTTGCCATGTCATTTGCTTGCGTGTTGCACTTTGCCATGTCATCATTTGCATTTCATATCATGTCATCATGTGCATTTCATTTTGCATACGGGTTCGTCTCATGCATCCGAGCATTTTCCCCGTTGTCCGTTTTGCAATCCGGCACTCCTATGTCTCCGGCGCCCCTTTACCTCTTTTTCATGTGCGGGTGTTAAACGGTCTCGGAATGGACCGAGGTTTGCCAGCGGCCTTGGTATAGCACCGTGAACCGCTGTCAAGTTTCGGATCATTTGGAGGTCGTTTGGTACTCCAACGGTTAACCGGGTAACCGCAAAAGCCTCTTTTGTGTGCAGCCCAACACCCCTTTCAAAGTGGCCCAAAACCCATCTACCTCCCCTCCATGCTCTCGGTCGTTCGATCACGATCGCGTGGCCGAAAACCGCACCTCATTTGGAGCTTCTAGCTCCTCCTATCTATAAAACTAGATCCCCGCCGAAAATTCGCGGTCCAAACCCCCTGAAACCCTAGTTTTCGTCCTCCGCGCTGCGCCGGACATGTCCGCGCCGTCCGGATGCTTCCCGCGCCGCTCCTGCCAATACTGGCGCGACACGTCACCGCCGCCGACCAGCGCTCCGCCGCGGCCATGGAAACCATCCGGGGCCAGCAGGGCCCTCTCGCTGCCGCCGCCCGTTGCGCCGCCGCCCGCCTCCAGCAGCTCCGCCCGCGGAGACCCGCCCGCCGGCGAAGCGACCTCGCGCCGCCCGCCGCTCCGGCCGTCTCCTCGCCGCCCGCCGCCCACGGTCCGCCCGTCGCGGCGCCTCGCCTTCGGGAGCGCCGACGCGAAGACCGGCCTCGCCGCCTCCGGCCGCCCGCCCGCGGACGTCGCCCGCGCGCCCGCCGTTCGCCGCCGCGGCCAGGCGCCTCCGCCGCCGAGCTTCGCCGTCCGGTGCGGACCGGCCGGACCACCGGATCCGGTGAACCCTCCTCGCTGGCGCCCTCCCCGTCACCTCTCCGGCCACCGGCGCCGCGGATCCGGCGAGATCCGCCGCCGCCTCGTTCCCCGTGCACTAGGTTGACTTTTTCCCCCTCTGAGATTTCACTAAGTCCCCGATCTGCTATTATTTTCATGCATTTTCATCATGCCATAACTCTGCATCCGTAGCTCCGTTTCGTGCGTGTAATATGTCAAAATGTTCGCCTCGATGAGTAGATCATTTCATCTCATTGCATCATTTTCATTTGAGCTCATCTTGATGCCCAAAATGCTGTTGGAAGAGTGCTATGTGATGTTATTTTCTGATTCTTATCAGAACACGCACTTTTGTCATTTTTGTCATGATTGATGTGTGCATCCTATGGACTTGAGTCCTACATGTGTTTTGTAATATGCCATGCCATCTTTACAGGGGTGTATGCCATGTATTTTTGTGATCTCTGTGGTGACTAGCACAAGCATGCAAACTAGGCTTCTGATGTTCTGATTTCAGCCCTGCTTTCTTGATATTTTTATGCCATGTAAACTTGATGCTTCAGAGAGATCCATGCATATTTTGAGATACTTCAGTAAGGTTGTTTTGAACATATGGTAATGCTATATCCATCCATGCTCTTGTTTGCGATTATGGAGTGCCATAGCTTGAGTCAATCGAGCTCTACTTTTGCTATAAAATGTTTCCTGGCAGGTTGTTTACATGTTATTCAATTTTGCCAAGGTTGTTGTAGTTGATCCATGCACCCTATGATGTTGTTCTTGCCATATATAGCTTCTATGCCATGTCTTCTTACTGTTGGTTGCCTTGCCATGCCATGTATTGCTCTGTGGTGAGTGGTTCAAGCTCACCACCATGCCTACTTATTGTTGTTCCTGCCATGTATGAATCTGTAATATAACTTGCCATGTTTACATGGGTGCCATCATATTTTCTGATCCTTTTTGGCTCATGGTCAGTAAGAGACTTTTGTTCTATGCTTTGAGTAGATTCATGCCATGCTCTAGTTTGACTTGATAAGTTCCTGTAACATGTTGTTTGATAGCTCTAAACATTGCAACCTGATGTTATTTCTGTTAAAGTCTGAACCTGTTATTATTTGTAATCTTGCCATGTCATTTTGAGCATGTTCTAGTGATTTCTGGAGATAGTTCAGTGTTCATGTTTTGTAATGCTTTACCTGTACATCATGCCCGTGCCTTTTGTTATTATGTTGAGATGCTGTAGCTTGTTGTTTTGATGCTTGCAATATGCCTAGTTGCTGTTTTGGACAGATTGGTGCTATAACTTGTATAGGGTGTATGTGTTGCACCGTTGCTCCGTTTTGAGTGTGCTCTATATGAAACTTGCTTGATTTTGCATGTAGTTTCATATTATCATGTTTCATCCATGATTTGAGGTGTTTGCTTGATGTTTGTATGCATTTTGCATCAATGCCATGTTTAACTTGTTTTGCTCATATCTTCTAGGCGTAGCTCGAATCTAATGAACTTTATATGTAACTTGACTAGAATTTCGTGTAGATCATCGTGGTGCATTTTAACTTGCTGTTTAACAACTTGAACATAAGGTTTATTCAGATCTGGACCAATTTCGAAATTTGCATATGAGGACTTACCGGAATTGTTATATGTTGTTCCCGGCCTCATTTAAACTTGTTGATGTGTTGCTCTTGTTTGCATCATCTCTTGCCATGAGTAGCTTCATGTAGCTTTGTCATGCATCATGCTTGTTGTGCATCATGTCTTGTTCACGTGTGGTGTGTTTACTATATTGTGTGCCTCTTCTTGTTAGTTCCTGTTTCGTTGCGATCGTGAGGATTCGTTCGTCTACGCCTGGTTCGTCTTCGTGGTTCATCTTCTTCATGGACTCGTTCTTCTTCCTTGCGGGATCTCAGGCAAGATGACCGCTACCCTGGATCTCACTACTATCATTGCTATGCTAGTTGCTTCGTTCTTTCGCTATGCTGCGCTACCTATCACTTGCTGCTCAAGCCATCCCAAATTGCCATGTCAGCCTTTAACCTTTGACACCTTTCCTAGCAAACTGTTGTTTGGCTATGTTACCGCTTTGCTCAGCCCCTCTTATAGCGTTGTTAGTTGCAGGTGAAGATGAAGTTTGTTCCTTGTTGGAACATGGAGATGTTGTTCCTTGTTGGAACATGTTTACTTGTTGGGATATCACAATATATCTTATATTATTAATGCATATATATACTTGGTAAAGGGTGGAAGGCTCGGCCTTATGCCTGGTGTTTTGTTCCACTCTTGCCGCCTAGTTTCCGTCATATCGGTATTATGTTCCTGGATTTTGCGTCCCTAACGCGGTCGGGTGATTTATGGGACCCCTTGACAGTTCGCTTTGAATAAGACTTTTCCAGCAAGGCCCAACATTGGTTTTACCATTTGCCGACCTATTACCTTTTTCCCTTGGGAGTCGCGCTCAAGGGTCATCTTTATTTTAGCCCCCGGGCCAATGCTTGTCTAAGTGTTGGTCCAAACTAGAGCCATCGGCGGTGCCGCCTCGAGGCAACTTGGGGTATCGTCGGTTGCCGTCGTCTTGCTCATCCGGTCGTGGCACGAGGCGAGATACGCAGCTACTATCGAGGTGTCGGCGCGCCGGAGGCTTTGCTGGTCTTGTTTTATTGTTGTCGAAATGTCTTGTAGCCGGATTCGAGACTGATCGGGCCTTCCGGGAGAAGGAATATCCTTCGTTGATCGCGAGAGCTTATCATGGGCTAAGTTGGGACACCCTGCAGGTATAAACTTTCGAGAGCCGTGCCCGCGGTTATGTGGCAGATGGGAATTTGTTAATATCCGGTTGTAGTAAACTTGAAGCAAACTCTTCTAAAATACACCAACCGTGTGCGTAACCGTGAGTGTCTCTTTTCGGGGTTGATCGAGAGGAGAACACGGTTTCTGGGTTATGTTTGACGTAAGTAGGAGTTCAGGATCACTTCTTGATCACTACTAGTTGGCGACCGTTCCTTTGTTTCTCTTCTCGCTCTCATTTGCGTATGTTAGCCACCATATATGCTTAGTCGCTGCTGCAGCCTCACCACTTTACCCCTTCCTTTCCCTTTAAGCTTTGCTAGTCTTGATACCCATGGTAATGGGATTGCTGAGTCCTCGTGGCTCACAGATTACTACACACCACCAGTGCAGGTACAGGTTTGCGATGATCATGACGCGAGAGCGATGTTTACTTGTTTTGGAGTTCTTCTTACGCTTCTTGATCGGGGATAGGTTCGGTCGGCAGCTGGGCTAGCAGGGTGGATGTCGTTTGAGCTTACATTTATGTTTCATCCTTAGTCGGATGTTGATCTTGTATATGATGTTGATGTAGTCTTGTGGTATTTGTGCCTTATGTATGTATCCCCATCTATTATGTAATGTTGATGTAATGATATCCACCTTGCAAAAGCGTTTCAATATGCGGGTCTATCCTTGGTGGGACCTTGAGTTCCTTTTGGATAGGGTCGCATATTGGGCGTGATCAAGTTGGTATCGAGCCTCGACCGACCCTAGGAGCCCCTTGATTGATCGTGTAGTTTGGCCGTTGTCGAGTCTAGAAAAAAACTGTTTTCAGAGTCTAGTTATATCGGAGAGTAGGAATTCTTTTTACTCCTCAGTCCCTTCGTCGCTCTGGTAAGGAATCTTGACGTAGGTGTTTTGAATTACTTCTCTTCCCCTTCAAATTTTCTTTAGGATCACGTGGTTAGTTTCGTAAGTTGTCCATCCTCTTTTGTCCGGTGCATCTCTCGTCAAGTCGACTCGAACCTCTTTGTCTTTGGGAGATCAATCCTCAGCTATTTTCGATCGATGTTGTTTCCCTGTCCGAAGTTGTCTTTGTTTTCCCGCCCGCCCACCCTTCTTCTTCTTCTCGAACCGAGTCCGTAATCAGTATCCATCCTACTCGTGCGAAGTCTTTGCTTCCTTTCCTTAATGATTTCAACCGGTGTTTCCTTTGAAGTTATTCGTCGATTTCCCCTTCCAAGTTGCCTTTGTTTTTCCCGCCCTCCCACCCTTTTTCTTCCCGGAGTCTGAGTCTCTTTCGACCATCAATTTCATTCATGTGGAACCTTTTTCAGTCTGCCCTCAATTATTTCAACCGGTGAATTCTCGTCTTGTTTGAAATTCATCATCTCTTTTTCTTCCCCGGTGGATTCAATTCAAGTTTTTCGTTGTCGATCATATTCTTTCCCTCATCTCAAATATTTCCATTCGCTCGTTTGCCTCTCGCCAGTTTATCATTCCGGAGTGCTGAAGACATCTCAAGAGATTCGTCTGTGTTTGAATTAATTCGAGGTTGTCACCTCATTCAAATATTTCAATTGTTCTGGTGCATCATCTATCGGTTCAACAATCCTTTCCAACGGTGTTTTTCTCTTCAGTGGGCCCTAACCCACAGGTCTTTTCCCAGGATCTTACCTGACTCTTCTAATTTTCCCGAAGTTATTCCCAATTCTTTTCAAGTGTGACGTAAGAATGGCTTCCATCAGTCACATGCCTTTTCAAAGATCAATTTCAAATCATTTCATTATTGGCTCAACCTCTTGCTTTTCATTCTACCGGAGTATCTCAACAATTTTGGTGGTGTTTCTCGTCATCATTCTCAACTTTGAAGACCGTAGTAGAGTTTCTCTTAAATCTTGTCCGTTCCCCCGGAGATTCATGGTGCTAGCTCGATGTTATCCTATCTAATTGTTTCGAGTCATGCAAATTCTTTTCATCCATCCGGAGTATTTCAGGAGTTACTTTCCGTCTCAATCATCCGGAGGTCATCTTTTCGGAATATTTCTTCGTTCCAAGTTTTCAGCTTCGTTCATCTCAATATTCTTCCGGTGCTTCGTTCAAGTATTCTCCTATCAGTTTGCGATCTCTTTGTTCTCTTGCATTTTTATTCCTCAAGTATCTTTGTGCTTTTTAATTCTTCCCGGTGATTATTTCTTTTTCATCAGTCATTTTGAATTCTTACGGTGGTTCGTTCAAGATTCTTTTCTTTGTTTATCATATTAATTCATTCGTTCTTTCCAATCCTACCGGTGGTTCATGAAGACCTTCTCAAGTTTGCGATATGTCACTTCTCAATCCTTTTCAAGAAGAATAAGTGGTATGCAAAATCCATTGTTGGTCATCAATTTAATTTGATGAAGGATAAGCATAACATAAATCTTATTCTTATTTCATCCAAGTGATTAATCCTTTCCTTCGGAGTTTGTTCTTGATGAATAAATTCTAGTTCCAAGTGTTTTCATCTTTTCTTTTCCGGAGTTCAATTATTTCCTCGACCATTTCGTCGGAATCCTCCATCTAAGTCATCGCAAGTTTTAATCTTATTCTTTCATCCTTCATTCTATCTCGCCATCCTTTTTGTTACCGGAGTTCTCCATGGTGGTTCTTCATGATTTAATTCTTTCTTCAAGAGTTCATCAAGATTTTGTTGGCGGAATTCAAGTATCTTTTCTTCTCGCGTCTCGAAGTGCAATTAATTCTCCATATTCTTTTGAATTAGAGTTTTGCATTTCCTCGTTTTTCTCAGTTATTCAATCTTTTCCGATTGTGGTCGGTTATCACCTCATAATTTTTGGGATGTTATCCATAAGTCCACAACAAGCTTATTCTTTTCGTTGTTGATTTTCTCAACACCTCCATTCAAGCCTTCCTTCTAAGTTCTTTTCAATTCTTCCAATTCTTCCGGAGGCATTGTGTTGTTCATCTCGTCAAGTTTCATCCCATCTTGTGAAGTTCATGTTCTAATCCGTCCTTTTTCAGCAGGAGTGCTGCCTAAATCCTTTCAGTCTTATTCGTTTCTTTTCTCATTCTAACCACTCCGGTTAGAACGAGTGGTTTCATAGTCTATATGATTCCGTGAGCTTTCGATTCTCGACATTTCTCGTCGTTCCCCTCTTTTCTCGAGTGCTCTCGATTCTTTGCTTCTTCTCTTGATTTCTTGTTTCACCTCATCCCTTTTTTCCCTTCCGTCTCGGTCCTAAGATCTCGGGACGAGATCTCTTGTTAGTGGAGGAGTGTTGTAACGCCCCGGATTCGATGCGCCAGGTGTCTGCCAGTTATTCGTCGTTGTTGCCATGTCATTTGCTTGCGTGTTGCACTTTGCCATGTCAACATTTGCATTTCATATCATGTCATCATGTGCATTTCATTTTGCATACGGGTTCGTCTCATGCATCCGAGCATTTTCCCCGTTGTCCGTTTTGCAATCCGGCACTCCTATGTCTCCCGGCGCCCCCTTTTACCTCTTTTCGTGTGCGGGTGTTAAACGGTCTCGGAATGGACCGAGGTTTGCCAAGAGGCCTTGGTATAGCACCGGTAGACCGCCTGTCAAGTTTCGGATCATTTGGAGGTCGTTTGGTACTCCAACGGTTAACCGGGTAACCGCAAAAGCCTCTTTTGTGTGCAGCCCAACACCCCTTTCAAAGTGGCCCAAAACCCATCTAACTCCCCTCCATGCTCTCGGTCGTTCGATCACGATCGCGTGGCAAAAATCGCACCTCATTTGGAGCTTCCTAGCTCCTCCTATCTATAAACTAGACCCCCAAAAATTCGCGGTCCAAACCCCTGAAACCCTAGTTTTCGTCCTCCGCGCCGCCCGGACATGTCCGCGCCGTCCGGACGCTTCCCGCCGCCGCTCCGTAATCTGGCGCGACACGTCACCGCCGCCGACCAGCGCGCGCCGCCAGTTCGCGGAGCCCATCCGGGCACGCAGGGCCCGCCTCGCCCGCCGCCGCCCGGTTGCGCCGCCGCCCGCCTCGCAGCTCCGCCGCCGGAGACCCGCAGCCGGCGAGCGACCTCGTCCCGCCCGCCGCTCCGGCCGTCTCCCTCGCCGCCCGCCGCCACGGTCCGCCCGGCCGCCAGCGCCTCCCAGCGCTGAGCCGCCCGCGAGCATCACCGGCCTCGCCGCCCTCCGGCCGCCCGCCCAGCGCCCGCCGTTCGCCGCCCCGCCGCGCCTCCGCCGCCGGAGCTTCGCCGTCCGGTGCGATCCGGCAGGGCCACCCGGATCCGTGAACCCTCCTTGCCGGCGCCCTCCCCGTCACCTCTCCGGCCACCGGCGCCGCGGATCCGGTGAGATCCGCCGCCGCCTCGTTCCCCGTGCACTAGGTTGACTTTTTCCCCCTCTGAGATTTCACTAAGTTCCCGATCTGCTATTATTTTCATGCATTTTCATCATGCCATAACTCTGCATCCGTAGCTCCGTTTCATGCGTGTAATATGTCAAAATGTTCGCCTCGATGAGTAGATCATTTCATCTCACTGCATCGTTTTCATTTGAGCTCATCTTGATGCCCGAAATGCTGTTGGAAGAGTGCTATGTGATGTTATTTTCTGATTCTTATCAGAACATGCACTTTTGTCATTTTTTTCATGATTGATGTGTGCATCCTATGGACTTGAGTCCTACATGTGTTTTGTAATATGCCATGCCATCTTTACAGGGGTTTTTGCCATGTATTTTTGTGATCTCTGTGGTGACTAGCACAAGCATGCAAACTAGGCTTCCTGATGTTGCTGATTTCAGCCCCTGTTTTAATGATATTTTTATGCCATGTAAACTTGATGCTTCAGAGAGATCCATGCATATTTTGAGATACTTCAGTAAGGATGTTTTGAACATATAGTTATGCTCTATCCATCCATGCTCTTTTTTGCAATTATGGAGTGCCATAGCTTGAGTCAATCGAGCTCTACTTTTGCTATAAAATGTTTCCTGGCAGGTTGTTTACATGTTATTCAATTTTGCCAAGGTTGTTGTAGTTGATCCATGCACCCTATGATGTTGTTCTTGCCATATATAGCTTCTATGCCATGTCTTCTTACTGTTGGTTGCCTTGCCATGCCATGTATTGCTCTGTGGTGAGTGGTTCAAGCTCACCACCATGCCTACTTATTGTTGTTCCTGCCATGTATGAATCTGTAATATAACTTGCCATGTTTACATGGGTGCCATCATATTTTCTGATCCTTTTTGGCTCATGGTCAGTAAGAGACTTTTGTTCTATGCTTTGAGTAGATTCATGCCATGCTCTAGTTTGACTTGATAAGTTCCTGTAACATGTTGTTTGATAGCTCTAAACATTGCAACCTGATGTTATTTCTGCTAAAGTCTGAACCTGTTATTATTTGCAATCTTGCCATGTCATTTTGAGCATGTTCTAGTGATTTCTGGAGATAGTTCAGTGTTCATGTTTTGTAATGCTTTACCTGTACATCATGCCCATGCCTTTTTTTATTATGTTGAGATGCTGTAGCTTGTTGTTTTGATGCTTGCAATATGCCTAGTTGCTGTTTTGGACAGATTGGTGCTATAACTTGTATAGGGTGTATGTGTTGCACCGTTGCTCCGTTTTGAGTGTGCTCTATATGAAACTTGCTTGATTTTGCATGTAGTTTCATATTATCATGTTGCATCCATGATTTGAGGTGTTTGCTTGATGTTTGTATGCATTTTGCATCAATGCCATGTTTAACTTGTTTTGCTCATATCTTCTAGGCCGTAGCTCCGAATCTAATGAACTTTATATGTAACTTGACTAGAATTTCGTGTAGATCATCGTGGTGCATTTTAACTTGCTGTTTAACAACTTGAACATAAGGTTTATTCAGATCTGGACCAATTTCGAAATTTGCATATGAGGACTTACCGGAATTGTTATATGTTGTTCCCGGCCTCATTTAAACTTGTTGATGTGTTCCTCTTGTTTGCATCATCTCTTGCCATGAGTAGCTTCATGTAGCTTTGTCATGCATCGTGCTTGTTGTGCGTCATGTCTTGTTCACGTGTGGTGTGTTTACTATATTGTGTGCCTCTTCTTGTTAGTTCCTGTTTCGTTGCGATCGTGAGGATTCGTTCGTCTACGCCTGGTTCGTCTTCGTGGTTCATCTTCTTCATGGACTCGTTCTTCTTCCTTGCGGGATCTCAGGCAAGATGACCGCTACCCTGGATCTCACTACTATCATTGCTATGCTAGTTGCTTCGTTCTTTCGCTATGCTGCGCTACCTATCACTTGCTGCTCAAGCCATCCCAAATTGCCATGTCAGCCTCTAACCTTTGACACCTTTCCTAGCAAACTGTTGTTTGGCTATGTTACCGCTTTGCTCAGCCCCTCTTATAGCGTTGTTAGTTGCAGGTGAAGATGAAGTTTGTTCCTTGTTGGAACATGGAGATGTTGTTCCTTGTTGGAACGTGTTTACTTGTTGGGATATCACAATATATCTTATATTATTAATGCATCTATATACTTGGTAAAGGGTGGAAGGCTCGGCCTTATGCCCGGTGTTTTGTTCCACTCTTGCCGCCTAGTTTCCGTCATATCGGTATTATGTTCCCGGATTTTGCGTCCCTAACGCGTCGGGTGATTTATGGGACCCCTTGACGGTTCGCTTTGAATAAGACTTTTCCAAAGAAGGCCCAACATTGGTTTTACCATTTGCCCGACCTATTACCTTTTTCCCTTGGGAGTCGCTCTCAAGGGTCATCTTTATTTTAGCCCCGGGCCAATGCTTGTCTAAGTGTTGGTCCAAACTAGAGCCACTTATGTGCCGCCCGAGGCAACTTGGGGTATCGTCGGTTGCCGTCGTCTTCGCTCATCCGGTCGTGGCTCGAGGCGAGATACTGTGCGGCTACTATCGAGGTGTCGGCACGCCGGGAGGCTTTGCTGGTCTTGTTTTATTGCTGTCGAAATGTCTTGTAGCCGGATTCGAGACTGATCGGGCCTTCCGGGAGAAGGAATATCCTTCGTTGATCGCGAGAGCTTATCATGGGCTAAGTTGGGACACCCTGCAGGTATAAACTTTCGAGAGCCGTGCCCATGTTATGTGGCGATGGGAATTTGTTAATATCCGTTGTAGTAAACTTGAAGCAAACTCTTCTAAAATACACCAACCGTAATGTAACCGTGAGTGTCTCTTTTCGGGTTGATCGAGAGGAGAACACGGATTCGGGTTATGTTTGGCGTAAGTAGGAGTTCAGGATCACTTCTTGATCACTACTAGTTGGCGACCGTTCCTTTGTTTCTCTTCTCGCTCTCACTTGCGTATGTTAGCCACCATATATGCTTAGTCGCTGCTGCAGCCTCACCACTTTACCCCTTCCTTTCCTTTAAGCTTTGCTAGTCTTGATACCCATGGTAATGGGATTGCTTGAGTCCTCGTGGCTCACAGATTACTACACCACCAGTTGCGGTACAGGTTTGCGATGATCATGGCGCGAGAGCGATGCTTACTTGTTTTGGAGTTCTTCTTACGCTTCTTGATCGGGGATAGGTTCGGTCGGCAGCTTTGGCTAGCGAGGTGGATGTCGTTTGAGCTTCATTTATGTTTCATCCTTAGTCGGATGTTGATCTTGTATATGATGTTGATGTAGTCTTGTGGCATTTGTGCCTTATGTATGTATCCCCATCTATTATGTAATGTTGATGTAATGATATCCACCTTGCAAAAGCGTTTCAATATGCGGGTCTATCCTTGGTGGGACCTTCGAGTTCCTTTTGGATAGGGTCGCATATTGGGCGTGACAGATGCCATGTTGTATTTGCACATATCGAGCATATTGTGTGTATGATTTGAAATGCTTGGTATGTGTGGGATCCGACAACCTAGTTGTTTATCCTTGGTAGCCTCTCTTACCGGGAAATGTCTCCTAGTGCTTCCACCGAGCCATAGTAGCTTTCTACTGCTCCAGAACACTTAGGCTGGCCGGCATGTGTCCTTCTTCGTTCCTGTGTCTGTCCCTTCGGGGAAATGTCACGCGGTGTCTACCGAAGTCCTGTTAGCCTGCTACAGCCCGGATTCTCCGGAGTCCTGCTAGCCTAGTTGCTACAGCCCGGATTCACTCGCTGATGACCGACACGTTCGTTGCTGGGTCATGTATGCCTGTCCCTGTAAGTTAGTGCCACTTTGGGTTTACGACTAGTCATGTTGGCCTAGGTTCTTTGTCATATGGATGCTAGCGACACTATCATATACGTGAGCCAAAAGGCGCGAACGGTCCCAGGCCAGGTAAGGTGGCACCCGTGGGGATACCGTGCGTGAGGCTGCAAAGTGATATGATGTGTTACATGCTATATTGGTGTGACTTAGGATCGGGGTCCTGACAGCTTTGGTATCAGAGCCTGACTGCCTGTAGGATTACCTAGCCAAACTGGTCGAAGTTGTGTCTAGAAATGCTTTAGTTATATAAGGGAATTGATTGTGGAAGGGAACGTAAGGCTCTTTTTACTCCTTTACCTTATGCCTTCTGATACGAGTCATCTTATCTTTCCTATGGCGTTAAGGAACTAGGCTTTCTATTCTTTCTATCAGGATCACATGTTACTAATCCATAGACTTATAAGATTGATGGATTCAAGTCTCAGTTCAGTTTCTACTACTTCCGTGTGTTGACAGTTGATCTCGGAACCTTGATATTGTGATGTTGAGTGGTTATGCCACCATTTTGCAGGATGTCTCCAATCTTTTGAGCAATTACAGCCGTTATGCTGTCCGATTTATCCCAGGTTTCAAAATAGTCTGATGCATTTGCAAATCCCTTCTTTCCATTCCCGATGTTCCTTTGGGCTAGTTTAACCACACTAATCGGTGAGTTGAGGTACTCTGTTGCCTCGACATATATGTTGGAGCTATTATTATGACCCTAGGTGTCTTAGGGAGTCATCTAGTAATCTAGCCATGCTTTGTGTTCCAAGTGTGATGATTCTGGCCCCCATTCTCGAAAGCATCCCGTGGTGCCATTTAGTTAGTAGGCCTTCTATTTCTGGGTTCTGAAGCCCAAGATTCACTCTACTTACCTCGTGTTGATAGTGTTGCTCGTACCTTTAGGATATTAGTAACCTTTGCGATAGTTCTCGAGGTTCGTGGTATTTCCTTCTGCCAAATACCATGAACTGCTTATGACATAAGTTCTTTTGAACCAAAAGATCACAACCAGAGTGCTCTTGATGTGTTCTCCATTCGACATTGTGAATCTGCCAGTTCTACCTTTCTGCATGGGTTATCTGAAAGAAATGTTGAGCTTTGCTCGACATACTAATCTATGCATCCACAAATCAGAAAAATATATGTTCCTTCGAGTTGTCCCTCTCTTTAGTTGTTTTCTGACCTTCGTCTATCAATTGATAGTCAAGAGTATGCGTGCATTCGTTCATCGATGCCTATTATTCTTGTGGTCCGTCAAGCCATTCTATTCCGGAATGACTAGGAGAGACAAACTCCAGTACCTCGTCCATCTCTGGGATTGGGTCAAAGCAGTTGTATTCCGCAGATCAAAATGCCAATCCAGCTTTTGTTCTGTTCTACCTTGGAGTGTTGCCTCTTTATGTCAGAAATGTCATGGGAATTGCACCACATCCTATGAACTCTTGATACAATGATACTTCTCACCATCATTATTCATTCCTCGGTCTCCATGTTGGTTGTAACCGGAATGCTGACAAGTGAATTGTGATGTGTGAAATCAATACTCCTAGCAACTCCGTTGCTTGGTAGTTAATGGATAATAATCTTATTCTTAGTGTGTTGGTTATTGAATCATCATCCTAAGATTTATCGTGCGGCCTAGTCCATTTGCCCTGGTGCACTCCTCGATCAATGAGATAGGATTGTGCCCATCCATCACTCTCTTGATCACATCATCTTGCCTTGAAAGCAAGATTGCTCCCGAGCTTAATAAACATATCGGTGGTTCATGATTTTCCAAATATCTTCTTGGAAGTACCACCAGGTTGTCCCCTGACCGATATGTTGAGTTCATGATCAAGTTGGTTTTCCAATAAACCTCCCTTTCTCCAATAATCTGTGTTGGATACCCCTGAGCTAGTTGGTTAAGCCAAAGACCAACTTGGAGAGTTGGAAGATAAAAGCTTGCCTGGCTTAGTTCATTTTAAGTGATATCTTTTTGTGTGTGTGTTGAAGAAAGATGATATCTTCATTCATTGATCCCCGTGATCAATTGTTGGATCTATTGTCTTGTCCAAACTTTGATTTGAGTGTGGGCTATACTTAAATCAAATCAAAACCAATGATATTCGTAATGTTGTCTTACTCGTGGTGGTTTCCTTGAGCATACACCATTATATTCTTTGGGTCTTTCCAATGCTATCACTTTGTTCACATAGTTGTGGAATTCCATCTTCATGGAAATCTGGATGACCTATTGTTGAGCCCATCGGCAATATTTTCATCTTGTCCATGATTCATGTTGAACATTAAGCTAGTGTTGGAAACTTTGAAAGCATTCTTCATGCCAGCTCATGAAGTATATGTTTGATGTAAGAAGTGACTTCCTCTAATTCACGTGTGTTGATGTAAGTTGTCACTGTGAGTTCGAGAAAGCTTGTTTTTCTTCCTCTGGAATCATCCTAAGTGAACCATGCACGTGCAAAGTATTCTATGGTCTGATAGACTGATCATCTTCATTCTATATGCATCCCTAGCACACCAAGCCACTGATTGATTTGTTCAGGATAAAGGAGTCTGTTCTAAGGTGAATTCTTAGGACTTCCATGCGTGGAGACTTCGATGTCATTAATGATGGTTCCCAGTCCAAACTCAGTAGTGTTTCGTTGTAAGACTACTATGTGGTCATGCTTGTCTTGGACAATGTGTTCACATGTATGTAGAAGAACCAGCTCATGTCTTGGAGCTTGCTATCATAGTTCATTTCCCGAGAATATCGCAACATCATCTTGTCGACTTGTGTTGCAACCTTTCCTTTTTAGACATGTTGTCCGAACTATCCTGACACCAACCAGATCTGAATCTCAGGCAGATATGATGGTTAGAACATTTTCCAAGAACTATAATATTGGCCTCTCTGTAACCGGTAAAGTGGATGTTGTGGCTACCCCACCTAGCCAGAAGGCCAACTATTGTAGTATCCTAATTCAGCAATTTAGCCACCTCCCCATGAGGATGTCATATGACTTCTTCTAGAAGTTTTTCCTTATGGATCCCTTGTCTTCCCGAAGTCCGACCTATACTTGATGGCGACGTTAATGCTTTAAGTATGACTATGGTATGTAGGAAATCAAGGAGAACATTAGAAGTGGAGTGCTAAATGTCTCTCGGTCGATCATTCAGATTTTGATTCATTGATGTCGTCAAGGAAAAATCTGAGAAAGTGTTGTCCTCCTTTGCATCTGCATCTTCCATCACTATTCATCATGGTAGTATGATGCGTTGCCAGGATCCTCGACATGGATGTTGGTAAGACCTTGATGAATATGTAAATGCTCAAGTTCTTGAAAGCATGCTCAGACACTAGGTTATATCCTCGGTATCAATTGGAATGTGCCTTCCATTTGCCGAGTTGTCTTATAACTCTAGTTTCCTTTCCAAACTCAGTATGCCATTCTTTTCAACTCCTTCAAACGATCGTTTGCGAATTGCCTTAGGCTGGTATGAAGAGTTCCAACTATCCATGTATCAAAAGTAATTCTTTTTGCCACTTAAGGGAATAATTCTACGAGACACCTCCTTTAGGGTGCCCCGTGATTCATGGGAATTAACTCCTCACTACTTTGAAACCATGCACCATCCTACTCCAGCGTGGAATTGTTGACTACCAAATTGAACCTCCGTCATCTGTTTCTACCATCCCTCTAGATGTGTGTTTTGTGTCTCAGCTCAAGAGATGTTTCTACGTCTCATTCCATGAGTTGATCCTGTGATCATTAAGATGATCCATCCCTGTAGAGTTAACTCGCTCTTTTGTTGTCATGTTGGGTGAAGATCTCGAAAGCAAGGATGTCAAGTTCAAGATGATGCAATGAATCAATATCTTCGATGAGGACAGTTGGATCATGAAGATTGTGATAGCTTGTGTCCCCTCTGTCTTCTTACCTCACGTCTTGAATCTCGTGATGAGATTCTTGTTTAGTGGGGTGAGTTGTCACAGCCCTAGAATACCTGAGTGAAATAGTTGCATCTGCACTCATGCATCATGTCTACAATTTCTGAAAGTTGAATTGAGGTTTGTTGAAACCCTCAGAAATCAGTTCAAAAACAATCAACATTTAATTCTCATCAAATGAGTCCAAGGAAATGTTCCTGTTACTCTGTGAAAATATTGGTAAGAGGTAAAATTCAAACCAATATTTTTGGAATCATAGAAATATTTATTTTGGGTCTTTGAATTAAATCAATACTTATTTAAATTGGAGATATAAGTTCCTATAAATACTTTTATAACTCAAATAATTCTGAAAACCTGTGAGTGGCTCTGAATATTTTCTATCAGGCCACATAATAATTTTCAGAAGCTAAAAAAATGGTTTGGTTTAGAAACTAAATCAACAGAGGAATAAAAATAGAAAACAGAAATAGAATTAGAAAGAGAGAGAGAGAGAGAAACCCACCTGGGCCTCACCTGCGCTGGCCCAGCCCACCTGGCCTGGTGCCAGTCATCCCTAACCTCTGCCAGTAGGCACAGGCAGGACAGCGCACACGCGCGCGAGGTGCCACGCCTCCTCCTGCTTGCCACCGACTGCCTGGAGCTGGCTGGAGACGCCACGCACCCCTCGGGCCCTCTCACTCCTCCCCCCGTGCTCATCCCCTCCCCTGTCCTTCTCGCGCGCACCCACACGAGCGCAGTCACAGCCGCCGCTCGCGTCCGCACGCTCACCGCCGTTTCCGTGCTCCCTCGACCCGTCCACGAGGTCCGCGTCGACGTCTTCTTCCTCTCCACTGAGCTGCACGAGCCTGGACGCCCTGTGGAGCAGCCTTCGCCCTCGTCTTCCTCCTCGGGCACCCGAGATCGCCGTCGTTGTTTCGTCGTCACCAAGCCGTCTCCGAGCCCGCTTCTACGGCCCTTGCAACCGCTGTGAGGCTGTCGCGACCGGTTCTCCGGGTAATAATTCCCAGAAAATGGCCGTTGTGCTCACCAGCCCCAGGATAACTGTTAGCTGATGAGGCACCAACTTAGTACAGAATTTCCAAGCAAAAAAAATACAGGATATGTATGTAGTACAAGACCCTTCTGGTCTGCGAGTACAATAAATGGTTTCTAGTGGTTGATGGAGGAAGCGGGTTGTGAATCATCATCGTCTATGGGACTCCATTTCCCACGGGAACAGCTGACCAGGCTAACTCCTTTCTTTGCGGGGCTGCTATCACCATTGCTGTCGGCACGGTCGCTCCTCTCTGTGCAAGGAAATCTGGCCAAGACAATAGCCAGGGATAAGCCAGTGAGTACTTTGAATGTACTCGCAAACATTATGGACACAGGCATAATATAACAATGATATGCTGAAAATATCTTATGCTCATGACGTTAGTCACAAAGGTAAATAAAACTCTGATGCGTGCAAGCATGTTATTTGTGAATATGCAATAATGTGGTAGTATTAAAATCATGAAATAAATAACATAAAGGACTTTAAAAGAAATGCCACAGTCGGGCGTCTTAGCGACACCGCATAAAGGGCTTTAAAAGAAATACCACAGTCGGGCATCTTAGCGACACCACATAAAGGGCTTTAAAAGAAATGCCACAGTCGGGCGTCTTAGCCACACCACATAAAGGGCTTTAAAAGAAATGCCACAGTCGGGCGTCTTAGCGACACCACATAAAGGGATTTAAAAGAAATGCCACAGTCGGGCGTCTTAGCGACACCACATAAAGGGCTTTAAAAGAAATGCCACAGTCGGGCGTCTTAGCGACACCACATAAAGGGCTTTAAATTAAACAAAACAATGCCGTAGTCAGGCGTCTGAGCGACACCACATAAAGGGCTTATAAATAAACAAAAACAATGCCGCAGTCGGGCATCTGAGCGACACCACGTAAAGGGCTTATAAATAAACAAAAGCAATGCCGTAGTCGGGCGTCTGAGCGACACCACATAAAGGGCTTATAAATAAATACAGTGAATATCCAGGAGGTAGAACCATCCCAGGGATATTCGTTAATACCAAAAATATCACGGGTTAGTCCACATCAACAATAATAATCATAATTATCACAAGTCACAATCGTGATTCCAGGTTTAACAGTTTCACCTCCGAAGACCGACACTAAGACCGACACTTGACCCATCCCAGATTGTAGTCCTTAACCATGGACACGGCTATTCGAATAGGTTTAATCTCTGCAGAGGTTGTACTCTTTGCCCACAAGTAACAGATTCCTTTAGTCCATCGGGACTAATTCTGTCTACGGTCTTTTAGTTGAAAACACACCTAACTTGCACACACCAGCTTAACTCACCTGTGTCTGGAATCACCCATGACACCTGTCAAGCAAAACTCTAAGTGGGGAGGCTACAACCTCGACGTAACATGGGATCAAAAAATTTATACCGTGCACAAACTGGGGAGCTACCCCCTTCGGCTACAACCAAAACATCCATGCTCCCGGACCCGGTGGCATGACTACCGGATGCCTCCAGTATCTTCCACCATGGCCTCTCTGTACGGTGTGTGCTAGGAAAGGGTTGACAACTTCTTGAACCATACCCTACTTGTTGTAGAGGCAGTGGTAGTACAAAGCAAGTATGGGGTTCTTGGCACAAGACTCGATCTCTGATCGACTCAGGAGGTTGTAAGATTCCCAGCAAGATTAGTATAACAATGCAAATACTTCAAACTACAGATGGAAACACCACGCGACATACCCCCTCATGCCATACCGGACATGACCGTCTCGACTGTGGACTAGGGACAAGACCGTGTCTACCCAAGACAGAGGCCTTCCCATCTTCCCTCCCGGTATGCATGAAAGGCATATGATGGTGATTTCTATCACAATCATATCAACTCCATTTGCATGAAATTCATTATCATGCACTCATGAGTAGGAATACATCCTCACATAAAATGACGTATGCTCGTGTCGGGGTGGTGTTGTCACCGTGCTATGCAACACACACAAAAATTTCACCAGCGTTCAGAATGCTTGCCTTCAGGTCATGGGAAGGCATGGTGCATTCCAACACATCTTGAAATCTTCAAAAATCCTATTTAAAAGAATATATATGAATTAACACACAAAACCAAAACGGCACAAAAAGTTGTTTTGAAAAATTCTCAAATAAATCTTAAAATAAACTAGACAATATTTGAGAGAGGTAGGAAAAAGAATTAATTTATTTGGAGCTATATTTAAAAAGATACAACCGGTCAAAGTTTGGTCAAAAATCTGTTATTAAAAATAAAACAGAAAAGAAAATGTTTCGAATATATACGTACACGTCGAAGGCGTAAACTGGAAATGCGCTTCCACTTAACCCACGTGGACTGGGCGGGGTCACTGACAGTGGGTCCAGGGGGCCCACTGGTCAGGTTTGACTATTCTCCCTTCCCTCTTCTTCCTCTAGCCGAACAGAGGCGGGGGCTCCGGCGATCGTCGCCGGCGCTAGGCGGCTCCTCGCGGGCGCCCGAGGGTGGGGATGGATCCGCAAGGATGGGGCGGTTCTTCCGGTGGTCGAGGGAGTGATGGGGATGGAGGGATTCGTCGGCGACGAGCTCTGCGGCGGAGGAAGGTTTCGGTGGCGTAGTGGTTTTGGGGCGGCGGTGGTTCCCCATTAAAATTGAGCAGGGGAGAGTTCACGGGAGGAAGGTAGAGCTCTGGTGAAGAAAACGGAGAAGGAGGCTCGATGGCCTTGGAATGGCCATGGCGGTGGCGGCGGCTGCGTTGCTAGAGATGGGAAGGAGATCTTCTGGGTCGATTGGCTGCCAATGGGGTCCTAGGCAGGGGGTTTGAGATCGCCTGCTTGCGAAAACGAGCTCGGGGCTCCTTAAATAGGCGCTTGGGGTCGGTTCCACGGCGGTCGGGGATAAGGTCACCGGTGACCGCCATTCTGTAACAAGGTGTCGTGGCGGCGACGAGCGCTAGTGGACATGGCTGCGGATGAGCTCGCGCTGCTCCAGGGGGCAGGTGGCGAGCGCTAGAGGCTTGGGCGGTGCTGCTCATGGCGGTGGCGGTTGCGGCCGCGGGCGTGCCGCCAAGCGGCTCGGCCAGCAACGCTATGCAGAGGCGGTCGGGGTTCTTAGCGCGACGTGCGAGAGGCCAAGTGAGTGGCGCGGCTCTCGAGTGGTGGCAAGCGAGTAGCGACAGCGTCGGCTCGAGCGCTGCACGCACGTGCAATCTGGCGATGCTCTGCTCGCGCCATGAGCATGCAACGTGCTCGGCCAAATGCCATGGCACGCTTCTGGGGCTTGGGTGAGGCTGGCACTTAGCAGATCTAGGTTAGGATCGTCTAGGTGCTTAGTAGACATGCTAGATTGCCCGGAGGTGCAAGGTCACGATGCAAAACAAAATCATGTCAAAACAGATCATGCCTATAAGGTGTTTGACAAAATGCCGAGGGTACTTAGGCATTTCTTGGAGTGGCCAAAAACTCCAGATCAGTGTCTCCATGGATGTGAGAGAGGGTGGTGAAGTTAGTTTGCCAAAAGGAGAAACTTGCTAGTGCAAGTTTTGCAAAACTACAATTCTGGACAGAAAGAAAATGGCATCCCTACATGGACCAAAAGTGTTCCAAAGAGTGCATGCTCCTGGACTTAGGGGTTTGGCAGGGAGTACTACAAGCAGGAGAAAGCTCATGGGTAAAGGAGCAAGTTAGGAGATGGTTGCAGTACAAAACACAAGTCTGGTCCAGAATGAAAAAGAGGTTGGTATACTTAATTCTTCCATAGAGCATCACAAGGTTTTTGCATAAAGTTGGATGGCGTGCTACCACTGACATCCCATAATTTTGGTGGAGGTTCTAGGGAAATATTTAATTAGGCTATAGTGCAAAAGTGTCCAGTGGACCAGATTTGAAAAACAGGTGTAAAACTCAAAATATGAAATGAAATAAATATATTATTGCACACAAGTGATTTAGAGACATCTCATGACATCTCCAAATTTTGGTTGGATTTTTAGCTAAATATATCAAATGGTTGTAGTTCAAAAGGAGCTCCAAAAATTAAAACAATTCATTTTAATGAATAAAGCTCAGGGTGAAATAATCTAATAAATAATCCTACTGATTAAGAAAATGGTATACAGAGAGCATAGAAGTCCAATATGTTTTGGAAAGCTCCACTTGGAAAAGACCCCTTAATATTAAAAGAAGAGTTTCTGAAATCAACAGAAATAAACATTTATAAAACTCCTGGCAAAATTTTAATATTTAAAAACTTGGTTAAAATTTTGGGGTGTTACAAGTACTACCCCCCTTAAGAAAAATCTCGTCCTCAAGATTTGCTAAGAGTTAATTTAAATAAATATGCATTAAAATGAAAGTGGCTACAGTGAGAGCAATAAGTGGTGCGAAAATACAGTGTGGGATACTGGCGCGGCGTGGGAAAAAATCCACGGTTTTGGGGCAAACTAGTGATTCCTACACTGGATATAAATTTAGAAATAATTCTAAATTTAAAAAAATACGCTGGTCGTACCCGAGAGCACAGTGCTCTCTCTGGCTGACAGGTGGACCCGGGCCCACGGTCAGCCTCTTCTTCTTCCTCCGGCTCTTTCTTCTTCCTCACACCTGGCCTCGCTCCTCCTTCTCTCTCCTTCTCCTCTGTTTCCGTTGACCGGAGCTCGAGGCGAGGCTCTAATGGTGGAGGTGGTGCCGGACTGGTACGTGATCCTACTGTGCGGAGGGGCTGGCAGTCTTTGGGGCTCTCTGTGTTCTGTCTTGCGATGATCCTCGATGATCGTCGCGATGCCGCTCTTTCGATTCTTGGCTCTCAGCGGTGGTGGTGATCACGAGGAGTACGTGGGGTGTGTCGGGTGTTAACTGTTGTTCGGAGGTGCTTAGTTAGATGCGACACAGTTGCAAATTTTTTGCAAGCGGTGTATGTGTCGTGTAATTGTGGTTGTGAGCCTCTTTGTCGGGTGCTGCGTGAAGAATAGTCTATGCCGTGAGAAAATATACGATCTGGCAACTCGGGGAAAAGAAATCTCACTCCAGGATTTCTCACGAGAGAAAACAGTAATACATTAGAGTCAAACCGCGACAGGGCTACTCACATTAATAGAATCTAAAAGGTTTACCCGTTGCGCGAACTCGGGGTACCAAGCATAAGTTACAACACATAAATAAAAGTTGCGGTAATAAAAACAGGGGTGCATCTAAATTGAAAACGGTAACTAGACGGGGTCCTGAAAAAATGTCTCTGTTACGGGGATACACTCTTCTTCTATCGGAGAAAGTGGATTGACCAGTCGATGAATGTGTCTCTCCTGGTCGGGCCTCAGTGATCTGCCGATGGCGATCTGAGGGTTTAAATCCGTGAGGCTCTGTAGATAACCCATCACACGTTGGGTTAAACGTTCTTGAGCGATGACGTCTTGGACAAGGTTGGCGATCTTGGGTCTCTCTCAACTCGTCCACCGGAAAAGATGTTACTCCTCCGGGTGCTGCATGGCTCGAAAGTAATAATACCCTCGTTCACGGCATAGGGCACCGCGAATCGAAAGCGCAGCAAGCGCTTCATCGCAGCAGCTTCTCTGACCATATCTTGGGTTGGCATAGATTTCCCATGAAGGAGACTTCTGTTGGGTCTTGGTTTGGGTTTACAGGAGGGATGTGCACGGCTGCCCAATATCTTGAGGTGGAAGGGTGATTCTCGATTTGAACAACTTGTCTTTGGGGTGGCTGGGTAGCGCCCATGGTATCTGGGTAAAATCCCACAATATCTTGACAAAACTACAGGGTAGCATCCGGAGTCCTCGAGATAAATACTAGGGCTCGGCATGGCAAGAAATGGTTGTGAGGATGGTGCACAAGGTGAGGGGTGCTTGGCAAGGTCACGCGGTGGTCTTTTATAGCACCGGGGCTGGGTCATTTACCGTGGTAAAAAGTAAAGAATTGGCCGGCTCAGCTCGGGGTCAACCACAGGTACACACATCTTACTAAAGTGACGTATCGCTGTGGGTGTTGTCGGGGCGGTTTTTGGTGGCTGCGCCAAGGATAGAGAAATCACACTGCATGCTAATACATCCATGCAAGACTACTATATAAAACAGAGGCACGATGACAGGCTGCATTAATTTAAGGGATCATAGGATTACAAAGTGAGGATACACTGGGACTCGCCACTACTCGAGTGACTTAGTCTACTTCGTTTACATCCAAGCGGGCGTTCCTTGTGGATGTCGAGGCTTCTCCACAGTTCTCACCGTCGGAATTAGCCGGAGAGGGCTGAGGGCTGCAGGCTCGGGGTAGTGATGATGACCATCGCGGGATTGTTGACCACAACCCGTTGGAGTGTGCTCCTGGAGGCGACGAAGCACTTCTGGGGTCATCAAAGCACCTTGGCTGGCGGCTGGGGCTGACCTCAGGGTCTCGATCGGGTGTCCAAACAGCACGACTGGGTTGTCGGCGTTGCGCTCGATCTCCTCTCTCACTGGGGTTCGACGAACCAGCTCTCCGCGAGCTGCGATCAGATCAATGGTGATTTGATCGAATAGATCCTCCAGTGCACCTACATAGCGCACTAGGTGCAGCAATGCAGGGTCCGTCTCGTGATCTCCGCTGGCTACTTGGGGTGGTCTACCGTACCCTTCACGCCTGGGGTAGTAGTGGAACGAGCGACGATTAACTCGGGCGACAGTGCACGAGATGAACTATAGCCTCTCGAGCAGCTAGTTGGATGGCTTGTGCCTCAAAGGAAGTTGTTCTTCGGTGAACTGTAGGGCGCTCGGCTGCAGACCCCTACCGAGATATGTCTGATGGCCCAGAATTGGCGGCTCTCACCACTCATGGGTCCTTGGTACACAACATATTCGGGTGGCTCTTCTAACGCATAGGCACGACGGGTGAGGTTTGCAGTATGGTCACAAAACCTCCAAGGTTGGTTCTTTGTAGTCTCATGGTGCACTACGGGACCAGGCATTGTGGCTCGGTTTTGGGGTAGCGGCTGTGCTGGGCTGGGTTGAGGCAAGCGTGCCCTTTTTATAGAAAAAGGGGACGGAGTCTTCCTTCACACACTTGCGAATGAGACACCTTGGGTGCTGGTCACTGGTGCGTGATAGATGGGCTAGGTTGATAGGTTGGGCACCGACTGCCAAAAGCGTCGGGTCACTGTGTGGCTATCTTGCACGGGAAGCTTGGCTAGGGTTTTGGTTATGGCTTGGTGGGTTGTTAGCCTAAGTTTATTGACCTGGCTAAGATAGGATTAGCCAATGGTCAGCCTGGCTCTGATACCAAGTCTGTCGCGACCGGTTCTCCGGTAATAATTCCCAGAAAATGGCCGTTGTGCTCACCAGCCCCAGGATAACTGTTAGCTGATGAGGCACCAACTTAGTACAGAATTTCCAAGCAAAAAAAATATAGGATATGTATGTAGTACAAGAAACTTCTGGTCTGTGAGTACAATAAATGGTTTCTAGTGGTTGATGGCGGAAGCGGGTTGTGAATCGTCATCGTCTATGGGACTCCATTTCCCACGGGAACAGCTGACCAGGCTAACTCCTATCTTTGCGAGGCTGCTATCACCGTTGCTGTCGGCACGGTCGCTCCTCTCCGTGCAAGGAAATCTGGCCAAGACAATAGCCAGGGACAAGCCACTGAGTACTTTGAATGTACTCGCAAACATTATGGACACAGGCATAATATAACAATGATATGCTGAAAATATCTTATGCTCATGACGTTAGTCACAAAGGTAAATAAAACTCTGATGCGTGCAAGCATGTTATTTGTGAATATGCAGTAATGTGGTAGTATTAAAATTATGAAATAAATAACATAAAGGACTTTAAAAGAAATGCCACAGTCGGGCATCTTAGCG
Source organism: Aegilops longissima (assembly GCA_021605205.1). Classification (NCBI taxonomy): domain Eukaryota; kingdom Viridiplantae; phylum Streptophyta; class Magnoliopsida; order Poales; family Poaceae; genus Aegilops; species Aegilops longissima. The sequence continues at coordinate 324,182,060 of CM038680.1, forward strand.
ACACCGCATAAAGGGCTTTAAAAGAAATACCATAGTCGGGCTTCTTAGCAACACCACATAAAGGGCTTTAAAAGAAATGCCACAGTCGGGCGTCTTAGCGACACCACATAAAGGGATTTAAAAGAAATGCCACAGTCGGGCGTCTTAGCGACACCACATAAAGGGCTTTAAAAGAAATGCCACAGTCGGGCGTCTTAGCGACACCACATAAAGGGCTTTAAATTAAACAAAAACAATGCCGCAGTCGCGCGTCTGAGCGACACCACATAAAGGGCTTATAAATAAACAAAAACAATGCCACAGTCGGGCGTCTGAGCGACACCACGTAAAGGGCTTATAAGTAAACAAAAACAATGCATGCCATCGGGCGTCGGCGACACCACATAAAGGGCTTATAAATAAATACAGTGAATATCCAGGAGGTAGAACCATCCCAGGGATATTCGTTAATACCAAAAATATCACGGGTTAGTCCACATCAAAAATAATAATCATAATTATCACAAGTCACAATCATGATTCCAGGTTTAACAGTTTCACCTCCGAAGACCGACACTAAGACCGACACTTGACCCATCCCAGACTGTAGTCCTTAACCATGGACACGGCTATTCGAATAGGTTTAATCTCTGCAGAGGTTGTACTCTTTATCCACAAGTAACGGATTCCTTTAGTCCATCGGGACTAATTCCGTCTACGGTCTTTTAGTTGAAAACACACCTAACTTGCACACACCAGCTTAACTCACATATGCGGAATCACCCACGACACTGTCAAGCAAAACTCTAAGTGGGGATGCTACAACCTCGGCGTAACATGGGATCACAAAATTTATACAGCACAAGAACTGGGGAGCTACCCCTTGGCTACAACCAAACACCCATGCTCCCGGACCGGTGGCATGACTACGGATGCCTCTAGTGTCTTCCACCATGGCCTCTCATGCGGTGTGTGCTAGGAAAGGATTGACAACTTCTTGAACCGTACCCTACTTGTTGTAAAGGCAGTGGTAGTACGAAGCAAGTATTGGGGTTCTTGGCACAAGACTCGATCTCTGATCGACTCGGGAGGTTGTAAGATTCCCAGCAAGATTAGTATAACAATGCAAATACTTCAAACTACAGATGGAAACACCACGCGACATACCCCCTCATGCCATACCGGACACGACCGTCTCGACGGAGGACTAGGGACAAGACCGTGTCTACCCAAGATAGAGGCCTTCCCGTCTTCCCTCCCGGTATGCATGAAAGGCATATGATGGTGATTTCTATCACAATCATATCAACTCCATTTGCATGAAATTCATTATCATGCACTCATGAGTAGGAATACATCCTCACATAAAATGACGTATGCTCGTGTCGGGGTGGTGTTGTCACCGTGCTATACAACACACACAAAATTTCACCAGGGTTCGAATGCTTGCCTTGGTCATGGGAAGGCAGGTGCATTCAACACTTCTTGAAATCTTCAAAAATCCTATTTAAAAGAATATATATGAATTAACACACAAAACCAAAACGGCACAAAAAGTTGTTTTGAAAAATTCTCAAATAAATCTTAAAATAAACTAGACAATATTTGAGAGAGGTAGGAAAAAAATTAATTTATTTGGAGCTGTATTTAAAAGATACAGCCGGTCAAAGTTTGGTCAAAATCTGTTATTAAAATAAAAGAAAAAGAAAATGTTTGAATATATCGTACACGTCGAAGGCGTAAACTGAAATGCGCTTCTACTTAACCCACGTGGACTGGCGGGGTCAGCGACAGTGGGTCAGAGGCCCACCGTCAGGTTTGACTATTCTCCTTCCTCTTCTTCCTCTGGCGAGCAGAGGCGGGGCTTCGGCGATCGTCGCCGGCGCTAAGCGGCTCCTCGCGGGCCAACGTGGGTGGGGATGGATCCGCAAGGCTGGGCGGTTCTTCCGGTGGTCGAGGAGTGATGGGGATGGAGGAGTCGTCGTGACGAGCTCTGCTGGCGGAGGAAGGTTTGATGGCGTAGTGGTTTTGGGGCGCGGTTGTTCCCGATTAAAATTGAGCGGGGGAGAGTTCATGGGAGGAAGGTAGAGCTCTGGTGAAGAAAACGGAGAAGGAGGCTCGATGGCGCCGGAATGGCGGGCGATGGCGGCGGTTCTTGTTGCGGATATGGGGAAGGAGATCTTCCGGGTCGATTAGCTGCCAATGGGGTCCTAGGGAGCGGGTTTGAGACTGCCTGCGTGCGGAGACGAGCTTCGGGGCTCCTTAAATAGGCGCTGGGTCGGTTCAGCGGCGAGATAAGGTCGCGGTGACCGCCATTCTGTAACAAGGGTGTTGTGGCGGCGGAGCGCTAGTGGACATAGCTGCGGATGAGCTCGCCTTTGCTCGAGGCAGGTGTGGCGGCCCGGAAACTTGGGCGGTGCTGCTCATGGCGGTGGCGGTTCTTGGCATGGCGTGCCGCTAAGCGGCTCGGCCGGGCAACGCTGCAGAGGCGGTCGGGGTTCTTGGCGCGACGTGGCGAGAGGCCAAGTGAGTGGCGCGGCTCTCGAGTGGTGGCAAGCCGAGGCGACAACGTCGGCTTCGGGCGCGGCACATGCAATACGCGTGCTCTACTCGCACCCAGAGCACGCACGAAACATGCTCGACGAAATGCCATGGAACGCTACAGGGCTTGGGTGAGGCTGGCACTTAGCAGATCTAGGTTAGGATCGTCTAGGTGCTTAGTAGACATGCTAGATTGCCCAGAGGTGCAAGGTCACAGTGCAAAACAAAAATCATGTCAAAACAGATCATGCCTATAGGGTGTTTGACAAAATGCCGAGGGTACTTAGGCATTTCTTGGAGTGGCCAAAAACTCCAGATCAGTGTCTCCATGGATGTGAGAGAGGGTGGTGAAGTTAGTTTGCCAAAAGGAGAAACTTGCTAGTGCAAGTTTTGCAAAACTACAATTTTGGACAGAAAGAAAATGGCATCCCTACATGGACCAAAAGTGTTCCAAAGAGTGCATGCTCCTGGACTTAGGGGTTTGGCAGGGAGGACTACAAGCAGGAGAAAGCTCATTGGTAAAGGAGCAAGTTAAGTGATGGTTGCAGTACAAAACACAAGTCTGGTCCAGAATGAAAAAGAGGTTGGTATACTTAATTCTTCCATAGAGCATCACAAGGTTTTTGCATAAAGTTGGATGGCATGCTACCACTGACATCCCATAATTTTGGTGGAGGTTCTTGGGGAATATTTAATTAGGCTATAGTGCAAAAGTGTCCACTGGACCAGATTTGAAAAACAGGTGTAGAACTCAAAATATGAAATGAAATAATTATATTATTGCACACAAGTGATTTAGAGATATCTCATGACATCTCCAAATTTTGGTTGGATTTTTAGCTAAATATATCAAATGGTTGTAGTTCAAAAGGAGCTCCAAAATTTAAAACAATTCATTTTAATGAATAAAGCTCAGGGTGAAATAATCTAATAAATAATCCTACTGATTAAGAAAATGGTATACAAAGAGCATAGAAGTCCAATATGTTTTGGAAAGCTCCACTTGGAAAAAACCCCTTAATATTAAAAGAAGAGTTTCTGAAATCAACAGAAATAAACATTTTTAAAACTCCTGGCAAAATTTTAATATTTAAAAACTTGGTTAAAATTTTGGGGTGTTACAGAGGCCACGGTCCTTCTCCCCCTAACCCCGTGCTCGATTGCCTCCCCTAACCTCTCTAACTACCTTGCCGAGTGCTCCTCACCGCCGGCCATGGCACCGCCGCGGCCACAGCTGCTGCCACCCGCAACCGAGCTCATCAACACGCTCAGCGACCCCTAGGAGCACGTTGCACTCACTAGCTCCTCCCCTAGTGCCCCGTAGCCCCGTTTCCATCAACGTCTGAACTCCGGACGCCGCTGTCAAGCTCGCCGGCGTCGTTTCAGGCGTCCCCGTGTCCAACCACTTGCACCACTAGATGCGGCGCTTTCCCAGCTACACGTAGCACATCTCCGCCGCCGATTTGGTCGTCGGAGGAGCACTTCCGAGCCGCTCCGCCGTCTCTGTCGTCGCCGGTGATACGTCTCCAACGTATCTACAATTTTTGATTGTTCCATACTATTATATTATGTGTTTTGGATGTTTATGGGCTTTATTAAACACTTTTATATTACTTTTGGGACTAACCTATTGAGCCAGAGCCCGGTGCTAGTTCCTGTTTTTTCGCTTGTTTTAGTGTTTCGAAGAAAAGGAATATCAAACAGAGTCGAAACGGAATGAAACCAACTTGAGAAGTTATTTTTGGAAGAAAGCTACGGATAAACTTGGAGTGCGTCGCCAGAAAGCTGGGGCCACGAGGTAGGGGGCGCGCCCACCCCCCTAGGGCACGCCCTCCACCCTCGTGGGACCCTCGTGGCTCCCCTGACGTACTTCTTCCTGCTATATATACCCATATACCCTAAAAACTTTAGGGAACAGAATAGATCGGGATTTCCGCCGCTGCAAGCCTCTGTAGCCACCAAAAGTCAATCGGACCCTGTTGCGGCACCCTGCCGGAGGGCGGGAACCCTCACCGGTGGCCATATTCATCATCCCGGCGATCTCCATGACGAGGAGGGAGTAGTTCACGCTCGGGGCTAAGGGTATGCACTAGTAGCTATGTGTTTGATCTCTCTCTCTCTCTCTCTCTCTCTCTCGTGTTCTTAATTTGGCACGATCTTGATGTATCGCGAGCTTTGCTATTATAGTTGGATCTTATGTTTCTTCTCCCCCTCTACTCTCTTGTAATGGATTGAGTTTTCACTTTGAAGTAATCTTATCGGATTGAGTCTTTAATGATTTGAGAACACTTGATGTATGTCTTGCCGTGCGTATCTGGTGACAATGGGATATCACGTGATTCACTTGATGTATGTTTTGGTGATCAACTTGCGGGTTCCGCCCATGAACCTATGCATAGGGGTTGGCACACGCTTTCGTAGTGATTCTCCGGTAGAAACTTTGGGGCACTCTTTGAGGTTTTATGTGTTGGTTGAATAGATGAATCTGAGATTGTGTGATGCATATCGTATAATCATACCCACGGATACTTGAGGTGACATTGGAGGTGACATTAGGGTTTTGGTTGATTTGTATCTTAAGGTGTTATTCTAGTACAAACTCTAGGGCTGTTTGTGACACTTATTGGAATAGACCAGTGGATTGATTGGAAAGAATAACTTTGAGGTGGTTTCATACCCTACCATAATCTCTTCGTTTATTCTCCACTATTAATGACTTTGGAGTGACTCTTTGTTGCATGTTCAGGGATAGTTATATGATCCAAGTATGTTATTATTGTTGAGATAACTTGCACTAGTGAAAGTATGAACCCTAGGCCTTGTTTCCTAGCATTGCAATACCGTTTACACTCACTTTTACCACTTGTTACCTTGCTGTTTTTATATTTTCAGGTTACAAAAACCTATATCTACCATCCATATTGCACTTGTATCACCATCTCTTCGCCGAACTAGTGCACCTATACAATTTACCATTGTATTGGGTGTGTTGGGGACACAAGAGGCTCTTTGTTATTTGGTTGCAGGGTTTCTTGAGAGAGACCATCTTCATCCTACACCTCCCATGGATTGATAAACCTTAGGTCATCCACTTGAGGGAAATTTGCTACTGTCCTACAAACCTCTGCACTTGGAGGCCCAACAACGTCTACAAGAAGAAGGTTGCATTGTAGACATCAAGCAGTTTCTGGCGCCATTGCCGGGGAGGTGAGTGCTTGAAGGTATATCTTTTTTTAACCTTGCTGTCGATTACGTTACTAAGTGGGTAGAAGCTACTCCAACTAGTAGTGCTGATCATAACACTTCTATTAAAATGCTTAGAGAAGTTATTTTTCCGAGATTTGGAGTCCCTAGATATTTAATGACTGATGGTGGTTCACATTTTATTCATGGTGCTTTCTGAAAAATGCTTGGTAAATATGATGTTAATCATAGAATTGCATCCCCTTATCACCCACAGTCTAGTGGTCAAGTAGAATTGAGCAATAGAGAGCTCAAATTAATTTTGCAAAAGTATGTTAATAGATCTAGAAAGAATTGGTCGAAGAAACTGGATGATGCATTATGGGCTTATAGAACTGCATATAAAAATCCTATGGGTATGTCTCCGTATAAAATGGTTTATGGAAAAGCATGTCACTTACCTCTCAAACTAGAACATAAGGCTTATTGGGCTATTAAGGAGCTCAACTATGATTTCAAACTTGCCGGTGAGAAGAGGTTATTTGACATTAGCTCACTGGATGAATGGAGAACCCAAGCCTGTGAGAATGCCAAGTTGTTTAAAGAAAAAGTTAAAAGAAGGCATGACAAAAGGATAAAAAAGCATGAGTTTAATGTAGGTGATTATGTATTGCTATACAAATCCTATTTAAGATTTTTTGCAGGAAAACTTATCTCTAAATGGGAAGGCCCTTACGTTATCGAGGAGGGCTATCGTTCCGGTGCCATAAAAATCAATAACTTCGAAGGCACAAATCCGAAGGTGGTGAACGGTCAAAGAATTAAACATTATCTCTCAGGTAATCCTATAAATGTGGAAACCAATGTTACTGAAACCATAACACCAGAGGAATACATAAGGGACACTTTACGGGCGTTTGGACTCAAAAGGAATAGGTATGTGGTACGGTAAGTAAACCGACTCCAAAACAGTTCTAATGGCAATTTTTCTCCGTTTTGGAATATTTAGAAAAATAGAAAAATAAGAAGCAGTCCGAGAAGGACACGAGGCCTCCACAAGGGTGGAGGGCGCACCCTACCCTACTGGGCGCGCCCCCTACCTCGTGGGCACCTCGTGTGCTCTCCGGACTCCGTTTTCTTGCACGATACGTATTTTGGTCGGTAAAAATTCATTATATAATGTCGGTGTACAAAACTAGGGGCTCCTCTTTTGACCCCTTTACTTGTGCACGGGCAGTCAGAGCCGCTCGCCATGGCCACGCATCACACGGCAGGAAAGGGAGGCCGGAGAGAAGCCGAGGGCACAAGACAAATAAAGCAACGACAAGGACCAAGGCCACAAGGATCGGATGGGCGAAGCAGGTTTTCCCGGCAAGAACCCTTGCCGGGGCAGCCCGCCCACGCCAGCCGAGTGAGCCACCCTTGAGCCCATCAATGCTCAAAGAAACGCATTGGGACAGGGCTCAGGAGGCACCTCCGTGGTAGCATGCAAATCTTTGTGAAGACAAAGAATAATCAAGATCAAGTGGGGATAGGAAGGCAATCATCCTCACCGAAGAAACCCACAAGACCCCCGGCAAGATCCTTGCCGGGGACGCCTACGCACCGTGGCAAGACCCTTGCCGGGCCACCCGGCAAGGCCCCCGCCAGGCGCACCAGCAGGGCCGCTGCCAGGCCCGCACCAACCAAGTCTCCACCGTCATTTGCACGCAGCTGCCGACCCAACCAGCTGGGGAGGCACCTGCGTAGCCACATGCAACCCTTCCTGGAGGTTCCACCATCGCGCCACCTTAATTAGCTGCCTGCCTGCCTACATGGCACCGCATGCATCGCTGGCCAGGGCACGTGTCGAAGCAAGGAGGGGCGGCGGCGGATGGGACGGGCCTCGCTCTCGTCCCCGATAAAGCAAGAGGACACCTAAGCGACGCATTAAATGCATCTTGTCCTGTGTACGAGGATAACCTCGCAGCACTGCCCTTTCCACCTCACGCTTGCCACTTTGTGGCTACCTTCCTCTATAAAAGGAGGCCCGAGGCGACCAGGAAAAGGATTCGGCTTTTTGGAGCTCGTTACACCCCGTAGCTAGCTCAAGAACTCAGAATATATCCACCAAAGCAGGACTAGGGTATTACGCAACCTCGCGGCCCGAACTGGATAAACGAACCGCGTACTTGTTGTCAGATCCGCTCTTCTCTCAATCCCATGCCCCACAACCGCAGTAGGGATCCTTGTGATCCCATAGGTGTCGTTCCCACGGACATCTTTGGCGCGCCAGGTAGGGGGCGCAGTTGTGAGAATCGGCTTTAACAGCTAGTCCGGCGTTTTCTTCATCGCCATGGCGCCCAAGAAGAAGATGACGGTGGCGGTCGGCTCGTCGGGAGCCAAACGGCCCGCCCCAACGCGGGCAAGCAGCGGACCGGTCATAGAGAGGACCAGGGGCGCGGCTCGCGAGTACCAACACCACCCCAGTAGCCGGAGCTTGGAAGACGGCAACGTTCGTGTGCCTGGCAATGGGCCGCACGTTGCCAACCCCAAAGATGGAGCCAGGCCCTCCGCATGCGGCACGGGGCCATCCAAAGGCGCCATCGCACCACCCGAAGGCGATGCGGTGGCCTCGAAGACACCCACGCCGGCGCCCACAGCGCGCTCCTCTCGAGCAGCGCGATGAGCGGCGTCATCATCTTTGAAGATCTCGGGCGCCGCCCGGAGGAGTCCTAACGCCACTCACGGGATGCAGGAGACCCGCCCGCTCGCCGAGGCACTGGCGAAAAGGGCATGCGACCGCGGGACCATAATAGAGCTCCTTCTAACGTGGCTAGGAGTCGAAGCGCATCACGGTCTGCGCAGGTTTCCCCACATCCGACACCGGCAGAGGCCCTAGCGCGCGCAGTTGCTCCTTGACTTCCCTCCCCGCTGCGGGGAAGCTCGACGAATGGAGAGCCACCATCCAGAGCCTCGTTGACGTCGCCAACAAAGGCGAACCAAGGCCGACGGGCCCATCGGGCCAATGCTCCGGAGGAACACCACACGCTGGTGGCAGGAGGACTGGTGGCGCTGTGGCCACGGTACACTCTCCTCCCCGCCAATTGCCACGGACGTTGACCCGTCGCGATGACGCGTGTGACGACATCTCCGTAGCGTCGTCTGACCCACGGACCCGCTGCAACCAACGCCAAGTTTTTCGGGAGCGAGCCCATGAAGACGCTCGAACCACCATTGAGCGCCGCCGTGAAACACGTCACCAGTCAGACAGGCGAGCAGTGCCTGCTATGAACCACCCGGCTTTTACCCATGAGCTGCGGCAGTTCCAGTGGCCCACTCACCGTACCTTCAAGCCTGACGTTGGCAAGAAGTACAATGGCAAGACCCACCTGTCGGAGTTCCTCAACATCTACACCATCGCGATGCAAGCTGCCGGAGCCTGCGACGATAAGGTGCTTGCGAATTACTTCCCATTGGCCCTTAAGCCCAACACCATGTCATGGTTGATGCACTTGCCAGCAGATTCTATTTCTTCTTGGTCAAATTTGTGCCATGAGTTTGTTGGCGCCTTTACGGGAGGTCACCAAGCTCATGGCCAAGCAAGCGACTTGCATGTCATTCCCCAGAAGGAAGGTGAGAGTCTGCGCAAGTACATCTGAGATTCAGCCGGTACAATACAATATCCCAGATGTTCATCCTGCCGCCATCATCGGTAGCGTTCCATCGAGAATGTGCGAACCGCAAAATGCGCTTGGAGGCTGGCGATGAACAAGGTGAAAGATGTGGCGGAACTCTCGTTCTTGCCGCAGATGTGCCCGGGCTGAAGAGGAAGGAAGTACCCGGTGAAGATGCCGGCGTGGAAACTGACTCTTCAGACGAGGATGATGCCGCCCCAGTGAGGAAAAGCCAGCGCCGTAACAGGAAGCATAAGGGTAAAGCTGTGCTTGCCGTCGAGGGATCTGATGACGCCGACACCGCCAAGAAAACCAAGGCAGATGACCCCAGCAAGGAGATTGCCGGGTGCGTCGTGTACCGGGCCTTGGCGGCTGCCGAGAAGCCAGGGAACTCCGACAAGCAATACTGCAAGATCCATCGCACCAAGGGCCATGACCTCCAGAACTGCCGACAAGTTGAGCTGCTCGCCGAGAAGCAAAAGGCTGAATATAAAAGGCGAGACAAGGAGAAGGGCCAGGATGGTGCCGAGGGATCCGGCAAGAAGAGTGATCGCCAAGCAAGCCGCCGCGGTAAAGATAAACAGCAAGAGAGGCCTGCTCGGGGCCGCGACAAGAAGCAGGAAGACGATGATCATGACGAGGACGATGAGTCCGGCGACCACGAGTTTCAGAAAGGCACGGAGGCCATGTGCGTCGATGGTGGCGCCTCGATGCATTCATCCCACCGCCAACTCAAGCAGTGGGCGCGGGAGATTACAGCGGTCGAGCCATCGTTCGATGCACGGAAGCCGCTGAAATGGTCCAGCACACCCATCATCTTCGACACCGAGGATCACCCTGACCGCACCACTGCGGTCGGGTACTTGTCGTTGTTGGTTTCACCAACAATCCACAACCTCAAGGTGAAAAAGATGTTGGTCGATGGCGGTGCCGGCCTGAACTTGATCTCGCCTGTTGTGGTCAAAAGGCTGCAGATCCCCGATGGGGACCTTGAGGAGACGGGTACGTTCCAAGGGGTTAACCCGGGGAGGAGCCAGCCAAAGGGAAAGATTACGCTGCCCGTGAAATTCGGAGGCGAGCTGAACGACAGGACGGAGAGGATTGTTTTTTATGTACCCGAGATCCCCTTGCCTTACAACGCGATCCTCGGCCGCCCGACATTGGCCAAGTTCATGGCGGCTTCACACTACGCCTACAACATGCTGAAGATGCCCGGGCCGATGAACATCATCACCGTCCCCTCCGACAAGAAAGATGCGTTGATCTGTGCTGACCAACTCTACCGGGAAGCAGTTGCAGTAGCTGCCGCTAGGGTACCTGCTCCTGCCAACGGAGCCCCCCCGGGGAGGGGGGGGCGGAAGAAGATCGGCGAGACTCCTAGCACCCACTCCGGCAAGCGCACCTCTTCGGGGTGTTGCGCTCCCGCTGAGGACGTGCCAGAGAGCTGCGCCGGCAAGAGCAAGAAGTCCAGAGCCACGCCACGAGAGACCAAGAAGGTGCCCGTCAAGGAGGGCGATCACGGGGAGTTTTACCATAAGATCCACCCTCGATGGCAAATAGGAAAGCGAGCTCGTCGCCTTCCTGCGGGCGAATGTCGATGTGTTTGCATGGCAGACATCCGACATCCCCGGCGTTCCCAGGAAGGTGATTGAGCACCACCTTGCTGTCTGCCCTCATGCACGGCCCGTCAAGAAGAAGGTCAGGAAGCAAGCTCTGGAGAGGCAGGAGTTCATCACGGAGGAAATCAGAAAGCTAGAGGCGGCAGGCTTGGTGAGAGGAGTACTCCATCCAACGTGGTTGGCCAATCCGGTAGTGGTGCGCAAGGCAAAAGGGAAATGGAGGCTATGTATTGATTACACAGACATCAATAAGGCCTGCCCAAAGGATCCTTTCCCGTTGCTGCGCATTGACCAGATTGTTGACTCCACGGCTGGGTCTGACCTCTTATCGTTCCTGGACGCCTACTCAGGATACCACCATATCTTCATGACAAAGGAAGACAAGGAAAAGACAACATTCATCACCCCATGTGGTACGTATTGCTTTTTATGGATGCCTTTCGGGTTGAAGAATGCTGGCTCGACCTTTGCAAGAGCAGTCCAAATTGGTTTTGAGCCCCAACTACATAGAAATATGGAAGCTTATATGGATGACATAGTGGTCAAAACCAAGGACAAAGCAACGCTCGTGCAAGATCTGGAGGAATCATTTGGGAACCTGCGCAAGATCAACCTCAAATTGAACCCTGAGAAGTGTGTCTTCGGCGTCCCATCCGGCAAGCTTCTCGGGTTCTTTGTGTCCCAGCGCGGGATTGAAGCAAACCCAGATAAGATCAAGGCCATCGAGCAGATTGGGGCACCCAAACGGATCAGGGCGTGCGTCGGCTCACCGGGCTGCGTTGCTGCCATGAGCAGTTCATCTCAAGTCCATGGGCGTGCCCTTCCTTTTTTCAAGATCTTAAAGAAAGCAGGGCCGATGGAGTGGACCCCAGAGTCCGAGGCAGTGCTGCAAGATTTGAAGAAATACCTGTCCTCTACCCCAGTGCAGGTTGCGCCCAAACCACAAGAACCGTTGCTGCTTTATCTAGCGGAAACGAATCAGGTGGTTAGCGCCGCACTAGTGGCGCAGAGAGAGGTTGATGAGGAGACAGCAGCAGCGACAGAGTCGACGGTTGGCGGGCCGGGACCCTCCCCGACAGGGCTCAGCCCCGGCAAGGTTGAGCCCCCGGTAGGGTTCGGCCCCGGCAAGGCTGGCGCCCGTGCGACGGGACCCACGCGACCAGATGAAGAAGCGCAGAAGAAGAAAATGGTGCAGCACCCAATTTACTTCATCAGCTCCCTTTTGCAGGGGGCTAGGTCGAGGTACTCAGGTGTGCAAAAGCCTCTCTTCAGCCTCCTTATGGCTTCGAGAAAGCTGCGGCATTACTTCCAAGCGCATGAGATCACGGTGGTCACCCGCCTCCCATTGCAACGGATACTGCATAACCCAGATGCAACGGGGAGGATCGTGGAATGGGCCCTGGAGCTGTCAAGCTTCGGTTTAAAGTTCGAAAGTACCTCGACGATTCAGAGCAGAGTCTTGGCGGAGTTTGTTGTAGAATGGACCTCGACGCCCGACGAAGAGGTACGAGAGATCACTCTCCCCGGCAAGGAAATGAGTCGCAACTGGATCATGTACTTTGATGGTGCCTTCTCACTGCAAGGCGCCCGGCGCTGGTGTGCTGCTTGTCACACCCACCGGAGAGCACCTCAAGTACGTCGTCCAGATGCACTTCCCCCGGGAGATGTCAACCAACAACACCGCCGAGTATGAGGGTTTGCTTGCCGGTCTCAGGATCGCAGCGGACCTCAGGGTTAAAAAGCTCATCGTCAGGGGCGACTCACAGCTCATCGTCAGGCAGATCAACAAAGATTATCAAAGCCCGTTGATGGAAGCTTACGTAGATGAGGTGAGGAAATTGGAGGAACGCTTTGACGGTATACAAGTGGAGCATGTCCTTCGGGCAGAGAATGACATTGCCGATTACCTGTTAAAGCGCGCTGCCCTCAAGCTACCTGTGGAACCAGGTACTTTTGTGCTTCAGTTAACTCAGCCATCCATTGAGTCGTCGACTGGGCAGAACAAGCGGAGGAAGCTAGGCCCCGGCAAGTACTTCCCCACTGAGCTCCCCGGAGCCGCCGGCGAAGATGTTGCCATGGATGCCGATCCTGCCGTGGGGTGACCGACTCCGGCAGGACCTCCGGTCACGGTTGTGGAGGCAGCCGCCCCGTAGCAGAAGAAATGCCTTTGGTCCTTGTCGTCGAGCCACAGGCTCCGGCATGGGCACAGCACAGCGTCCGATTCCTTCAGAAGGGAGAGCTTGCTGAGGAGCAGGAAGAGGCGGAAAGGGTAGCCCGCCGGTCTGCCCTGTACCAGTTCATTGATAACGAGCTATACAGAAGAAGACCGAATGGGGTGAAATTGAAGTGCATCTCCCGGGAGGAAGGACTAAAGCTGTTGGCAGAGATACATGGAGGCATATGTGGCTCCCAAAGAGGGCCGAGGGCCCTTGCCGACAAGGTTTTCCGGCAAGGTTTCTTCTGGCCCACCACCCTCCAGGATGCGACGACACTAGTAACCAAGTGTGAAGCGTGCCAGTTCCATTCGAAGAAGCTCCATCGACCAGCTCAAGCCCTTCAATCTATCCCTCTCTCCTGGCCCTTCTCGGTCTGGGGGCTTGACATATTGGGCCCCTTCCCCCGCGCTGTCGGGGGCTTTGAGTACTTGTACGTCGCAATAGAAAAGTTCACAAAGTGGCCAGAAGTGGAAGCAGTGAGGAAGGTGACAGCGCAGTCAGCCATCAAGTTCTTCAAGGGACTAGTGTGTCGTTTTGGGGTGCCCAACAGGGTCATCACCGACAACAGCACGTAGTTCACAAGCCATGCCCTCATGCAATATGTTGAGGATCTCGGCAGCAAGGTCTGTTTTGCCTTCGTGGCACATCCACGGAGCAACGACCAAGCGGAGAGAGCAAATGCTGAAGTCCTGCGAGGCTTAAGAACGAAGACTTTCGACAGGCTGCGCAAGAGTGAAAGGCGCTGGATTGACGAGTTGCCGGCGGTTCTTTGGTCGATCAGAACGACGCCAAGTCAAGCCACCGGCCAGACACCCTTTGCCCTAGTTTACGGGGCAGAAGCAGTTCCCCCCACGGAACTCATATACGGGTCACCTCGAGTGCTCACTTATGATGAGCTTGAGCAAGAGCAATTGCGGCAAGATGATGCGACGCTCCTTGTGGAAGATCGTTTCCAGGCGGTTGTGAGAGCAGCACGCTTCCAGCAAGCCTTGTGCCGCTACCATAGCCGCAAGTTCCATGCCCGGAGCTTTGAGGAAGGCGACCTTGTTCTTCGGCACGTTCAATCGGCCAAGATTCCAACAAGTTGACGCTGAAGTGGGAAGGCCCTTATCGGGTAACACAAGTCACCAGGCCCGGCGCAGTCCGGCTGGAGACTGAAGATGCCATTCCAGTGAGCAATTCCTGGAACATCGAGCATCTCCGCAAGTTTTACACATAAGGAGCGGCTTGCCGGGCCTCCCGACAAGCTACCCTTTTATACAAGCCTTGCCGGCAAGGCATGTAACCTTTGTACAAAGCCGGTAGACCACGAGCATAAATAAACGGTTGGCGGCGCCTAAGTTATAGCATGCATGCTAGGTTGAGTCTAGATCCTTGGATAGGGTCGATAGTGCTTAGCGGCTAACCCCTAGCCTAGAGGTCGAGTCGGCGTCTCTTTGTTCTTCTTTATCTTCTTTGGTCCGCAGGACACATGAATATCCTCACTAAGCCGCTTTGGAAGAAAGGGACGGACGGCGACGGGCCCGGCAAGCCAATACCGCGAGGGGGCTACAGGGCAAGATCCACCCGCGCAAGCGGGTTGCCGGGGCTGCAGATTCAGATAAGTTCTCTATCCCCTATCATGCATTTCGTTATGGACTGAGGGATGTGAAACCTCGTTTTATCCTTAGGCTACCGTGCTCTCCTCATTTCGGACCCTATGACTCGTTTCTTGGGACCGAATTTGATTGTAGTCGTGGCAGCAAGGAAATAAAACAAGGAGCCTAGGCCCACCTCATCCCTGCCTCCGCCAAGGGCGTGAGAAAGGTCGAGCATAGTGGGGGGACGACAAGGTTTGTTGCCGGACAAAAAAACGCTACCTTAAGGATAACGAGGATTCATTCCTTGTCATGGGTTCCACGCATGAACGAAAATCCCGGCAAACATCCCTTTTTCATTAAAAACATCCCGTACAGGTACAGTTCATACGAAATGAAAAACATGAGCAATGGGATTACAAGCTTTAAATTCTACTAAGGCCCGAAGGCTTACAAACTAAAAAGAGATAAGGTGCCCGTAATCCCTTTCTTGTCCCTCTCATCAGGAAATGGAACAAGAAAAGAAGAAGGGAAAAAGGGGCGCCTTGGCGAGCTACGGGTGGCAGAAGACACCAAGAGAACATCTTGGTGGCCGTCCAAGGGTTGGATGGTGTTGGCGGCGCCGGAGGCAGAGCTCGAAGACGAGGCGGCAGGACGTCAGTACGCGACAAAGGCGTCGTTGCCCGCGTACTCCGACTTGACGGCCTTGTTGCCCGCCCTCTTCCTCTTCTACAGCCTCCCAACGCCAGCCGCCCAAGGAGACAACCCCGAGAAGTAAAAGGAGCCGGCGACACGGATGATGGGGTCGCCGGTGCCGCCCGGAGCGGTGCCCAAGCCTAGTCGGACCCGTCATCCTGCCGCCCGCTGGCCTCGCTGCCGTTGTCCTCCTCGTCACTCTCGCTCGAGGAGGAATCTTCATCATCAGAAGAGCTCTCCAGGCAGCATCTTACGCGAGTCCCTAAGTGCCCGAAGATCTTGACGGAGAGGAGGCCACCCTCCATTAGCTTGAAATGGAGAGTGAGCCCATCCGTCAAGCTGTGGAGGCGAGCAAAGGTCTTCCACCCTCGATGAAGATACATGACGTGAGGGGCGGGGAACTCGACGTCGGCCCATGTGCCGCTATTCCCGCAACCCCTCATATGCAGCCGCAGCGCCTGCGGCGGATCCAGCTCCATCTCCCGCGCGAATGGGGTCGGGAGGCGAAGGCGACGGCACGGTGACCGGCGCAGCCTGATGATGAATTAGCAAGGGTTGTCCCCGGCGTGGCCCTCCATCGGAGGAGGGGCTGCTGGCGGACGCAAGGCAGATCTGCCGCCCCGTCCTCCTCTCCCTCGAGCACCATGACGGCCTCGGCCTCGCCCGCTCCTCCTTCCTCTAGCGGCCGGCTCCACCGCTACGAGCTCTTGGGGAGGAGCGACGCGTTGTCTGGCCGAAACCCTCGCCGCCACCGATGAAACATCGCCACGCCTCCTCGCCATGGTAGAAGGAAGGAAGAAACAAGAATGGGGAGAGGTAGATGGCGGAGAGTTGAGAGGCACCGTTCCCCCCGCTCCCCTCTTTATAAAGGAGTAGGGCGAGACTCGACCGCCCCCTCTCGGCCAATCCGACCCGCTGAAGTGACAACAAGCAGGGCCGTCGACCGCCCTCCCTGCTCCATTGAAGGCGCGTGGGAATCGACCCATGCGCGCGCGCACGACTTCCCACGTACCGCGTGCCTGTCATTTGCTCTGCATTATGCATGCAGCAAACATGGCGCAAGGGGCAGGCGTAGTGGGACGCGTGGAGCGGCGGTTCCCAAGCAGGGGTAGTAAATGGGGCTGACCTGCGGTCTCAAAGAGACATGAAGCCTCTTTACTATCCACCGCGAGGTGCGCCAACATGCTTCCGTCGCGCAGCGATGACCCCCACAGCGCATTCAGCGTAAGTCGTGGAGAAGCACAACGAACAGACCGATTCTGCATGATAAAATCCGCCCCTCACTCCAAGACCGCGTTACGGCCTGGCCTAACAAACGTGTCGCGCTTATGTATGGCCCAGGCCCGGGGGCTCCTGTCGGTGTACAAAAGTAGGGGCCCCCCTTTTGACCCCTTTACTTATGCACGGGCAGTCAGAGCCGCTCACCACGGCCACGCATCACACGGCAGGAATGGGAGGCCGGAGAGAAGCCGAGGGCACAAGACAAATAAAGCAACAACAAGGACCAATGCCACAAGGATCGTATGGGCGAAGCAGGTTTTCTCGGCAAGGACCCTTGCCGGGGCAGCCTCAGCGGCCCCGGCAAGGCCCTTGCCGGGGCAGCCCGCCCACGCCAGCCGAGCGAGCCACCCTTGTGCCCACCAATGCTCAAACAGACGCATTGGGATAGGGCTCGGGAGGCACCTCCGTGGTGGCATGCAGATCTTTATGAAGACAAAGAATAATGAAGATCAAGTGGGGATAGGAAGGCAATCATCCTCACCGAAGAAACCCACAAGACCCCCGGCAAGATCCTTGCCGGGGATGCCTACGCACCGCGGCAAGACCCTTGCCGGGCCACCCGGCAAGGCCCCCGCCAGGCGCACCAGCAGGGCCGCTGCCAGGCCCGCACCAACCAAGTCTCCACTGCCGTTCGCACGCAGCTGCCGACCCAACCAGCTGGGTAGGCACCTGCCTAGCCACATGCAACCCTTCCTGGAGGTTCCACCACCGCACCACCTCAGCTGCCTGCCTGCCTACATGGCACCGCATGCATCGCTGGCCAGGGCGCGTGTCGAAGAAAGGAGGGGCGGCGACGGATGGGACGGGCCTCGCTCCATCCCCGATAAAGCAAGAGGACACCTAAACGACACATTAAATGCATCTTGTCCTGTAATACGAGGGATAACCTCGCAGGACTGTACCATTTCCACCTCCTGCTTGCCACTGTGGCGACCCCTTTCCCTATAAAAGGAGGCCCGAGACGACCAGGAAAAGGATTCGGCTTTTTGGAGCTCGTTACACCCCGTAGCTAGCTCAAGAACTCAGAATACATCCATCAAAGCAGGACTAGGGTTTTACGCATCCTCATGGCCCGAACCTGGATAAACGAACCGCGTACTCGCTGTCAGATCTTCTCTTCTCTCAACCCCGCGCCCCGCAACCGCAGTAGGGATCCTTGTGATCCCATAGGTGTCGTTCCCACTGACATATAATCTCTTGAAGGTTTTAACTCCTGTATCACGCAAATATCCTCTGTTCTTGTTTTGAGCTGTTTTCTGACAGATCTAGATCATCATGACTTCTCCAAGTGCCCCCAAGGACAAGTTCTTCGAGAAGGTTATCAGTCCCTACCTCGCGGAGGTGCTGCAACACCCTCAAACCATTGAGGTGCATGAGGGGGTGCTGCACATCCGCGATGTTGAGGGACCGAGGAAGACCGGAAGCGTGGAGACAAGGCTCGAGGCAATGGAGCAACAAGTTTTCAAGTGCCAGGAGATGGTGGAGCGTGGACTTGAATCCAATCACATGATGATTGCGGAGTTCACCAACAACCACAAGTTGGATGCCAAGGACATTGGGGAGGCCATCTTCAAGCTCCACGAGAAAATCGAGCACCTCCAAGCCCAAATCTATGACCTGCAAAACCAAAACTGTGAGTATGAACATAGATTCAAGAGAATGAGTTTGGCTGCAGATTTGAGGATCCCGGAGACTCGATCATCCTTCTATGATGGTGAGCCCATGCCTTGGAAGATGGAAGACAAGCCTACTTCATCAACAACCCCATCACCAGCACTTTTGAGGAAGGAGATATAATCACATGGGTATGGGCACTCCCCTTGGTAACTGCCAACACTACAAAAAAAAGACACAGCCGTGACATTTTGGGCCGAACGAATTTTTTTTCTGTCATACAAATGACACTTCTATGACGATAATAGTTACAAAACCCGGTATCATCATAGATGTGGTGTGCTCCTACTTCTATGAAAAAAAATCATGACAGAAAATGGGCTTTTCATCCTGGGCGGGCCGAAGACGCAGCAACATGACATTCTTTGGGCCGTCCATGACGGAAAAAAACCGTGGTAGAAGCGAAGGGGGGGGGGATTTTGGGGAGTTGCCGATTACGGTGGGAGGTCAGGGGCCGAGCGATGCGCGTTTCTCTCGTACACGCACGCTGCGTGTGTGCGGCGTTGGCTCTAATCAACCCGAAGCGGCGTTGGGCTCTAACGAACCGGCGATTGCCTTTGCGCGCTACGTGTTCTTGAACTGAGCGATCCATCGATGGGTGTTAATCAACCCGATCGGCGATTCGCCGCTCTGCTGCTAACTAAAGCCGATCGATGCTGCCTCAGGATGAGCGATGGCGTTCTTTGGGGGGTTGGATGAGCGATGGCGGTGGCGTTTGCCTCTGGATGAACAGGACCCGTGGTGTGGAGGGCTGGATGAATAGTAGACGGTGGAGGGTGCCCATGGAGGGTGGTTGAACAGACCCCGTGGTGTGGAGGCTGGATGAGCAGTGAAGCGGTGGAGGGGTGGTTGAGCAAGAGCCGGTGGAGTAGCGCGGTGGAGGCTGGATGAGCAGGAGCCCGTGGAGGTGGAGGAGGTCGGCGGTAGCCCGTGGAGGATGGAGGAGGTCGGCGGTGGAGATGAACAGTATCTGTGGAGTCCGTTTTGCGATACGCCACACCCCTCCCGATGAACAGGACCCTCGTTTCGACCTTAGGAGGTCCGTTTCGTCCATTTTGCGGTATGCCACACCCTTCCCGATCAACAGGACCCCCGTTTCGACCGTAGGAGGTCCGTTTAAATCCGTTTTTGATGCGCCACACCCCGATCAATAGGACCCCCGTTTCGACCGTAGGAGGTCCGTTTCCTCCGTTTTGCGGTAGGCCAGACCCCTCCCGATCAACAGGACCCCGTTTCGAATGTGGCCGGTCGAACACAAGGCCGTTCCCTCCGTTCTGCGGTACGCCAGGCCTTGTTTCCATCGCCTGTTCCGTCCATGTCGGTTGGCTCCCACGCGTTCCGTTGCCTCCCGATGAACACGACGCATTCCGTTGCCTCCCCATGAACACGACGCATTCCGTTGCCTCCCCATGAACACGACCACCATGATGTTTCTCCGTTCCGACCCAGCCATGTACACGAGCCCTCGCCGTATGTATGCGCGAGTAGGCGTTCGAGACCCCGCCCGTATGTACACATACGTGGCCATATTTTCTTTCTTGCACCCTGGCCGCTGTACGTACGTGTACATGCTACGTGCGTGCCTCTACTACGACACGTGCACGCCTCTACATCCACCACTATATATGTACGTACACGTTTGCGACCAGAATGACGAGCTACGTACGCTTCGACCAGGTGGGTCCCGACTGTCAGACACTTCCTTGCCTGCGAAGATGTAGCTGGTGGGTCCCAGCAGTCAGGGGGGCGAATCGTTTTGGGTTTTTTTTACCTAGACGCACTTCCTTCTGTGTGAAGATGTAGCTGGTGGGTCCCAGCAGTCAGGGGGGCGAATCGTTTTCTTTGCCCGGACGCACTTCCTTGCGTGCGAAGATGCAGCCGGTGGGTCCCAGCAGTCAGGGGGGCGAATCGTTTTTTTTGCTCGGACGCACTTCCTTACATGCGAAGATGTAGCTGGTGGGTCCCAGCAGTCAGGGGGGCGAATCGTTTTGGTTTTTTTTTGCCCGGACGCACTTCCTTGCGTGCGAAGGTGTAGGTCTTTGGTCCCAGATCGAAGCGAATCGAATCATTTTTTGCCGGACGCACTTCCTTGCATGCGATGGTGTAGCAAGTGGGTCCCAGCAGTCGGGGGCGAATCGCTTTTTTTCGGACGCACTTCCTTGCGTGCGAAGATGTAGTTGGTGGGTCCCAGCAGTCAGGGGGCGAATCATTTTTTTCCCGGGCGCACTTCCTTGCGTGCGACGATGTAGCTCATGGGTCCCAACAGTCAGGGGGCGAATCATTTTTTTGTGAAATACGGTGGCCCGTCCGGTGGGTCCCCGCCGTGGAGGAATAATTATTTTGCGCGTAATAAGGAGGCACTGGCTTGCGGCTGCCGTGGACCTAGCTATCGGCCTCTCCACGTCTGATCCACGTCCGATGGAAGTCGTTCCTTGACCACGTTGACCACTCCGCGCCGAGAGCACCACGGCGGTGGGCGGCGGTGAGGCCTAGGAAGGGGACGGCGCGAGCCGGGAAAACGCGCGGTGGATGCACAGCGGAGAGGAGTACGAGGATTCATTTGGTTCGGCTGCGCTGCCGTCGCCCTTGAGAATAACGGGGGTGTGGGTGAGTGGAGGGATGGCACGGCCAGCGGTGGGAGTAGTAGGGGCGGTGAGGCCTCAGCGGCAGCCCACCCGACCACGGAGGCAGAGCAAAGCGGCACGACTAGCGCTGCTTTGGGCGGCTGGAGCAAGAAGACTAGAGGTTGAAGAAGCACGACGGCCACTGGATGGACATCGTACGGTCACTACAACTAGAATCATTTATATTGACTAAGTTGACAAATCCCTTGGTACGTCAACTTAGTAGGCCCACGGTCGACTTCCAAAGCAGTGCGCCCGGATGTCGTGGGAGGAATCATTTTTGGGCGGTGAAGCTAGAATATCCGAGATTGAAGAAGAAGCCGCGGCATCCGTTGGATGGACATCCAACGACCACTGCTGCTAGAACCGTGTGTTGACTATAAGTTGACAAAGCCTTGCATACGCGTCAACTCTGTTTTTTTAGGGGACGCGTCAACTTAGTAAGGCCAGAAGTGTGTGGCAGAGAACTTATAGCCCATTTGAGATTTGTAAGAATGTGTGGCCCATCTTTGAATTCTAATGAAATTTACTACAGCCCATTTATAATTTGTTAAAAGTACAACCCATTTCAACCAACCGTTCAAAACAGAATTCAATAAAATTTCCCACATTTTGATGGGATCCGAAATATTTTTATCCCGAAATTTCTAGTCAGATTAAATACAATTTCAATATAAATTTATATTACGTAAAAATCCAACGAAACATTGCGCTCAACAATTAATGAAATTAAAATTTTCAATATCCAAAATAATAATTTATAAAGTAATCACGTGTTTGGTGCATTTTTTATAGTTCTTGCCCAGTTTTTACAATTACATCCCATTTATTATTTCTTAAAGCCCATTTTCTTGTTAAGCCTAATGCATCCCTCCTAGGAAAGATTTGCAGCCCAGTGAGGCGGAGAATAACAACTTGACCTTGCCTGGTATTCCTAAAAAAGTATAGCTGGGCTAGCCATTTTCAGCTTGAAAAAATTAATATCTGGGCTGGATATCGGCTCGGGCTAGACGGGCCACACCCGCCAAGTTAATACCTGCAGCGATGTTTTCGTTGTTGTTCAGAGGAGAAAAATTAATATCTGGGCTAAACATCGAAAACTCTGCACAAATACTGCTCGAGCTGCTTGGTCCCAGGTGCCGGCCGCTTCTTGTGCAATTCTCTCGTTTATTGACTACTCCGGAGGTTGACAATGGTGTGGGACCGTGATGTCGAGAAACCAGGAGGAAGCAAAATAAATTATAGTTTTATATATATATATATATATATATATATATATATATATATATATATATATATATATAATAATAATAATAAGGAGGCACTTGCGTACGTGAGGCTATGGACCTGGCGGGTCCCCATTTTCATCCTCTCCAAGTAAAGTCATCTTCTCGCCCGCGCGCGCTTTCCGCCCGAAACAGTTAGCGCCGCCCGCCCAGCTTCCCGGTGCAAGCGATTGCTCCGCCTTCAAACGACACAAGTGCCGTTCGTCCGTCCATCTGCTGCCCACATTAATGATACGCGGTTGCCGAGGCGGCTACTCCGGCGCCACACGTCTGTCCCTCCGCCCGACCACCATTGCTATATAAACTACTGCGCCGGCCATACCCGCAGTCATCTGCATCTGTACCCTTTCTCCTGTCCACACCACTACTGCCCACCATGGCTTCCTCGCGCTCCAGCGCTCTTCGGGACGGGCGGACGACGGACCACAAGGAGATGGCAGCCATTGCTGCCGACCGGCTGACCGGCAGGCAGCCGGAGGACGACGACGTCCCAATGGAGAACATGGTAGTCGACGATCCAACGCCAACCCCCTCCTCCGCGCCATCCTCGCTGGTGCATTGCACCATGACCATCGGCGAGGCTCGTGCCCAATATATGGACAGGGTGAGGCGGATGCGTGAGGAGTTCCGGAGGCGCAGGCCGACGCCACCTACAACCACCATCTCCTCCAGAGCACTGCAGCGGAGGAGCAGATCGCCGCAGGCGGGCGGAGCAGGCGCTGCTGTCGACTCGTGCCGCTCCGCCGCAAGGGCCGCCTCGAGCGCTGGCGGTATCGCATGCGGGTGGCGGAGGCTGCGGCCGCCTACAAAGAGGCTAGCAAAGAGGGCGATGAAGCGGGCGAGGCGTTGTTTAGAGAGACCGAGGATGAGGCAGAGGACAATGCCAGCTCCGACGAGTCCCCGCTCCGCTGGCGTCGACGAGGCCCTGCTCCGCCGAGGCCTCGCGGCGCCAACAACGAGGCAGAGGACACCGCCGGCTCTGCCGAGGCCCCGCCCCGCCAACAACGAGGCAGAGGACATCGCCGGCTCAGCCGAGGCCCCACCCTACCGGCAACGTGAGGGAGGATTTCCACCGCTCCGCTGAGGTGCCGCCCGCCGGCAACGAGGCAGAGGACATCGCCGGCTCCGCCGAGGCCCCTCACCGCTGCCAACGAGGCCGCGCCACACAGAAAACGAGGAAGAGTAGAACACGGTAGGTCACCGCCGCTCGGGTCCAAGTAAGGCCACCGCTGCTACCCTCCGGTTGAAGCCAAGTTAGGCGGGTTGACCATTGACGGCCGGTTAGCTTCTTGGCGGGGATGTGGAGTCGGAGAGCTGCGCTGGAGAAGAACGCTGCTTCTACTTAACTGCTGGTGTAGTTGGTTGACTGACACGTGGGCCCAACAGGCCACATGTCGTGCGCAATGCACTGCAGATTAAAATCACCAAGCTTCATTCGCTCAGCGGGACACAGGTGGGTAGCTTCGGTTAATTAATTATACCTCCAGCGCACCCATTTTTAGTTGAAGAATGTATGAAATTTAATGAAATCCGGCCGAGTATTAATGAATTTATTTCGATTAGTTCGAATTCCTGTATCACTGGCATTGGATGAACATGCAAAAAAAATACAAACTAGCATTATTCCTAGGGTGATCACCTCGTTTGCAGCAATTTCACATGTACTCCCTCCGGTCCTTTCTAGTCTGCATACAAGTTTTGTCTGCAGTCAAAGTATCTTTACTTTGACCAATCTTATACAAAAAGTATGCACTTTCACAATGTGCAAGTAAAAGGAATGTAAGAGTACAAAGAGTTTGAGCAGCTTTTAGCGTTTACAGACATTGCAATCAAACACACAAAGCAATTCATAGAGAACATTCAAAACAATCGATGATTATGCATCTCAACACTCACATGTCGAGAGCAATATTTACTTCACAACTAAAGAATAAAGAAAAATTGATCGACGCTGCTGACGGCAAAGGGCGTCCCATTCAAAAATATCAAGCGCATGTCTTGCTAAAATCAATGAGCAAAATTTGACAAGGTTGTCCCATTCCAAAATATCAAATGCCTATGATTGTGGAATGGGCAGGGTTTGCCATCGCCTGGACATTGACATGGCACCTCATGCTAAATAAACCAGCTATTCTTTTGTGCAGTTCCACCAAAATCAACCAAATTCGCGTGTAGCTTGTATGATTTCGCCCTTATATGTTGCAACGCCTTGAACTTATCGGCACCTCCTTTCTTGTGGTGGAAATGAATGATTCGATGTATTCATGAACATTTTGTGCGATTCCCATTGAAATCAAGCTGAGCACCCTGTTTGCACAAATACAAAAAGTGATTAGTATAAAGCAAATTGTACTATGATTTGACAGCTTCAACAGGCACATACATGGTCCATGTAGAGCACACTTTTAGAAAAATGGAACTCACCGAAAGAATCCTAGAACAACATTGTACTCACGCATCACAGCAAAAAATGGAGATTTGTCGGTCCTTCCGAGCTGAAGTTAGTTTGGTCTTGTGGGGAGTAATGTAACCATCCTTCAACTGCTCCTTCGATGAGAAGATAGACAGGACTTCTTCATCCTAGCATAATCGGAACTAGTCACTTCACGTACTCCATATTCTTATTCAGAGGAAGATGATCCTGTTGTGCAAAGACAAGAGGACTACTAAATGCTAGCATCCATGTTTGCTTGAAAGAAAAGGAAAGGAAATATTTAAAACAGAACAGATGAAGCACTTCTCAAGGACAATACCACTTTTTCATGACAGTATCTAAACAGTAGCACAACACTAATAGAGATGACAAAGCTCAATCATATGGATGAAATCAGTGGGCGAGTACCAACCTTTGTCAGGAGGCTGATTGTGTAGAGCATATAGATGAAGCACTTCTCCGGAACCATCTGTTGCTATCTACGGGGGTGGCCATGCTTACTATATACTCCTCGATTAGTTTAATGTTTCCAACATCTTCTTGTGCAGTTCCACTAAAATATATGGTATCTTCAAAGAAGATTCATGTTTGCACAAGTAGAGATAATTACGTATGGCATCAAATCAGTGGCAAAACAATTGCTCGTTCCAGCCATAGCAATAAATTAAGATGCAAAACTATATCATTACTTGTGTCATCACAGTTCGTGCTTCATTACAACACCGGGAGTTGATTTTGTTTTCTTCCGCTTGTTCTTCCCTTCATCACTTGGTTCAATAATGCATACAGCTTCGCCTTCAATGTAAGATTTGGCATGTCAATTAGGGAGCACAAGTATAGTACTAAACTTAATTTTCTGATGAAAGTGGCAAAATACAGGCCAGCAGTTGTGAAATATCCTTATCTTACCTCAATGGGATATTACGGTGCACATACAGATTGGAAGTCTTGTCTCCATTTGTGCAGTTCACTAAAATCAAGCAACATTATCGTACAAGTAGCACAACATATGAAAGCACACTGCATAATCATGTGAAAGAAGGCTAGTACTGACCACTCATGATGCGGAATTCAAACAACTCACAAGAAGAAGATCTGAACCAAATTCGCCTTAACGGATAGGAAGTAAGATCTCCTCTTGTGTAGTTCCACTAAGATCAAGCAATCAAGCAACGTTGTCAGTGTGACATTTTGGTTGAACTGCACAAAACACTCTTAAAACAAAAGTGTTTTGTGCAGTGCAACAAAAGGTCACAATGGCAACGAGGTGAAGTAGATAATGCTGTTTACACAGAGGTGCAAAGGAAACAATTAGTGGTCAATAACGGTGGATGACACCGAAGCCAACAAAAAGAAGCATCTACCTTATCTAAATGGGAAAGAAAGCAAGACAGTAGCATTTCTCAAATGGGGGCATTGATTAATATTAACATCGAGATTATATTAACAATAAAATTCGTTAAACATGTAATTTGCTTTTAACTGTGGAATTGCATCAATTTTCAAGTGGCATTATTAGAGGGTGTTTGTTTACAGGGACATTTTGGTGTAGGGACTAAAAAAAACTCCGTGTCAGTCCCATCTAAACCAAACAGGAGGGACTTTTAGGGACTAAAAGTGGGCATTTGGGACTAAAGAAAGAAGACCCCGAAGGAGTCTTTTTGGGACTTTTTCCAACAGTTGCCCCTGCCACGCATTGCACCTTGTTTCTATTAGTTCATTACTAGGGGTAACATGGTCTTTTAGCATGTCATTTAATAACCTCTAGTCCATGTTTAGTCCCTGGAACCAAGAAGGTAGGGACTAGGGAGTTTTTAACCAAACAGGGCCTTAGATTAACAACAGCTAATGAGTTGCATGGGGCAGTGGATGCACCAGCACCATGTGCATCTACCGATGTACTGTGGTCTTGCACAGTCTGTTGCAACAAAGAACAAACAACCAAGGAGCATATTTGTGTTGGTCCCAGTTTTGTTATCTTTAGACACCTTTCCCTATGTGAGCGCAGCAAATCTAGTCCTGCTCAAACTCTACAGCCTTGTTCCTTCCTTTCCTTTTTGAACTAGTACTTTCGCCCCTTCCTTTCCTCTTTGAACCACGTCCTAGATTTATGCGATACAACTTTCCCCACTACTTTCCCACATTCCTTTCCTCTTTGAACCACGTCCTAGATTCATGCTATACAACTTTCCCCCTTCATTTCCTCTTTGAACCACGTCCTAGATTCATGCTATATACTTCCTCCATTCCTAAATATAAGTCTTTGTAAAGATTCCACTATGAACCACATACGAATGTATATAGATGCATTTTAGAGTGTAGATTCATTCATTTTGCTCCGTATGTAGTCCTAGTAATTAAAATCTCTACAAAGACTTATATTTAGGAACGGAGGGAGTACTGGTATAGTACATACTGTAATTTATCAGCGAGATAAATTTGTACAATGCTATGAAGCTTCAGCTTCTGTTACATGTATCTTGCGTCCAAGGTTGCCCGTTGCAACATTTCATCAAATACAAAGGAGACTAACATGCATGCTATTGCATCTCAATGATTGATAGATCATAGCAAATATACTCCTCCGCTCCAAAATAAGTGTCTCAACTTTGTGCAAACTTTAGTACAAAGTTGTACTACTACTAAAGTTGACACTTATTTTGGAACATAGGTAGCTAAAGAAAAAAACGATCCATGCAGTCCCTAGCTCTTGAACCGTGAACCCTGACCAGGCTTAAATTTGCTGGCAACATTCGAGCTTCCTAATAAATGAAGTTTGCAACCTTTTGACCATCGAATAATTTTGTGCAGTTTCACCAAAATCGAGATGAGCATCCCTGTGGCAAAGAAATTGAAGAAGCGTGATTAGAATAAGATTACTGGGACTAGTTGATGAGACATAAACTCATCACAAATACAATGACGAGAAGCCAGAGAGGTATAAAAGGGCAAAGAAGTAGAGAAATATCCACAGGGAGTGATGTGGGCAGCTGGAGCAGTGGTGCAAGCCGGCTGTAAAGGGAGTTGTACCTAAGGGACGTAGCTCAACCTTGAGGAGGGTGGCGGGAGGCGGAAACTGCCCACGTCACGGCAGTGAGCAAGGGACGAAGGCAACCTCACCGGCTTTGTGAGAGAGAACAGCGGGGACCCCTGATCGGAACGTGCCGACAGTGGGTTTTCGCCGTCGGCGACGGCCACTGCATCTACACTAAGCATCCACCCCTTCCCCAAGCGGACGTGATCCACCGGGATGTTAGAGATGTGGCCACAGTCATTTTGTGCAAGAGAGTGTGAAGAGAGCAACCCCAGCAAGCAACCGTGTAGGCTGGCCCGTCCTGACTCTGTATATAGTGGAGCGATTTCCTTTTCTCTCCATATGAAACTATCATATTGCGGACGTGCCACTAAAGAAACAAACTTTATTTATAAATGACGCGGCACCTACTACTCTTCTCCTATAACCTTGCACTTGGCATCTCCAAAATATTAACCTTGCGATTGGCTCTTCGCCTCTTGGGAAGTCGAGCAATAATGGTAGTCAAAGATATATCGCTCGCTATATGAGACCGAATGAATTGTTGCACGTCCACCACGTGGGCGAGGGTCGAGGGCGAGGAGAGTGCTACATACGGAGCAAAATGAGTGAATCTACACTCTAAAATACGCCTATATACATCGTGTTTGGAGTATGTACTAGTAGTTCATATTGAAATCTACTAAAGGACATATATATTCCAAACAATATGATATAATCTCTATAACCAAGGTAGTAGGGACGAGGAGTAAACGGAGGGAGTAGTAAATTTTTTCTCCTCGTCCTGCGAGCCACCGCGCGCATGGGCGAGGGAGCGGGCGTAAGATGGAGCAAGCTTCACCTCATCCTGCGAGCCACCGCGCCCGTGGGCGGGGGAGACGGCGTACTAAGCAAGCTTCTCCTTGTTCTGCGAGTTGACGGGACACATCAAAAGTCTTGCCTCTAAGGTAGGCCCCACATGGTTTGCCTCTTTTTTTAACATCACACGTCAAGTCGCAATTTGTTTGTTCACCCGTGGTAGACGATCCTCCCTCCACCAAGTGGACAACCAGTACACGTGCCAAATTACCACGTGGGCTGCCTTTTTCGTACAGAACTGAGGTCCACCGTGTACCCGCTGGTGTGGTTGGGAAAGAGACGGAGTACGTGCGCGTGCATGCACCTCTTCTCTTCCTGCACGTCCCCCACCTACGTGGGTGTGTGTGAGAGATACAAACCGCGTTCGTGAGTGTTTTTTGTTTTGGGGTGGGGGTGGGGGTGGGGTGGGGGTAGATTTCGTGAATTATTTGTGGGAATATGTGTCGATGACATATCAAACAAAATTTTGCATGCAATGTGTGTGAAATGGAGGACTATCCATATCATACATAGAGGGTCGGGCAATCCACGAGAAGAGAGGGAGGGGTCCTAGCTATCGATAGAGTCGAAGAGAGGATCAAGTGGGTGGGTGCGAGATCGATGAAGAGAGCCATCAAAATTGTGTGTGTGTGCAAGTCAAAGATATAGGGCGACTGGCCCATCGGAACATTAGAGGGCACATGTCAAGTTTGTGTGTGGCAGGAGACATGACTAGGCGCTCGATGTATCGGTGTGTGTGGGGGGGTGGGGGAGGGAGGAGAGAGGCCTAACTATAGAGGTAGAACGACTCGCATATGTGTTGAGAAGGAGAGACCCAACTATGTATTGAGGGAGATCGTTCGACATCCATACATAACTGAAGGACAGGAAATATGATGGGACACAGAGAAAGGAGAGAGAGAGGGAGGGAGAGGGGTAGAGTGCTGGATGGGTGATGGAGTTGCTTCTCGGAGATGGTGGGAGAGGCCTACTAGACAAACTGAGGGTGGAATTGCAATGTTATCAATAAGAGTGGGGATGTGTTTCTATGAGTGCCTGTGCGTGATAGATCTGTCGGGACGCATCCATGGATGATGAAGGGGAACCATGTGTTTGGTAAGCAAACCTAACTAGATCGGTAGATCAATTGTTGTTTGTCGGAGGAAGGGAGAGACACAACTAATGAGGTAGATCGATCGACGTGTGGGTAAAAACGAGTTATAAGGACCTAGCTAGCTATATGTATAGCGAGAGACCGGTCGGTGCATGTCCATTTGTTAGAGGCAAATAAGGCCCAGCGAGACGGATAGATAGAGAGAATGGAGCTAGGAGGTGGTGTGAGAGGCCCAACTACTAGCTAGATTGGGGGAGGAGTATGCGGTTGTGAGATCGATGAAAAGAGGGGCGAGAGTTTACACGTGTGTCTGACCGTATGAGAGACACGAGGCAAGGACACATAAAGTAGGAGATTGAAGGTGTGTGTGTATGTTGTAGGCAGGCATCGCTGGAGAGGTTTATCGATCGGTGTGTGTCGGAAAGGAGTTGTGGAGACTCTGAGAGAACGACTTAAAGAAAAAAATGAATGTGCCCGGTGGATAGAATGCCGAGGGAGGGGGAGGGCGAGGAGGGCGTGTGCATGCACGAGAGAAAGTTAGTGGTAGCTACAAAGGTTAGAGGATTGTGTGGGTGTAAGAGACTAACAAAGATCATAATTTGATATGAAAGCGGATTCATATATTTGAACAGGAGATCATAGTGTTTTAAACATTGCATGCATGAATATAGCGGTGATACACGTGCTGTGCACATGTTATACCATAATGTGATAATGCATGGCGTTTGCAACTCACAACTAAATGCCGAACAATCTAAACCATACTATACATCAAAAAACTCACATTTTATTTGAATTTGTGATAATGTGTGGCGTTTGCAGCTTACAACTAAATATCGAACAATCTAAACAATACTATATATCAAACATTCTCACATTTTATTTGAATTTGTGGTAATGTGTGGTGTTTGCAACTCACATCTAAATACTTGTAGGCGTAGGGGGCGGGGCACCATACATAATGTGATAAACACATTATACATATGAGACATGGTTTAGATTATGAAGATCTAGCTAGAGCTAGAAATGTAATGTGATTTGAAATCAAAATAAAGTGGATTCAAAAAATCTAGTTCGAGTTCATATAGTACACATAGTTCATATGTAACTCGAGATTAATCATGTGGTGTGCTGTGAAGATAATACACAAACGATGGTTTAACTTGACAATAATGATGATTTTAGATCTTATTAAAACAGAGAAACGAATTCAAATGCTTTGACTTCACAACAATCATTACTGTATATCTTATTCAAATAGAGAAACAAATTCAAATTTAGTTCATATTGAAGCGGTAGTATATACGTTTGGAATGCACTAAAACGTTCATTTGAGTAGTAGGTTGCATGCATTATACACATAGCGGAATAGTTTAATTGAACATAACATGACTTCAAAGTTTTGAATGACATTTGTAGTGCACATTGATTTGGTACAATACACGTTAGGCTTGTCCGGAAATTTCAACCAGCCTTTGTTAGCCCGAAATATTTAAGATATATCTTTGTCTCATTGTGCTCAACAACTCCTCCATCTCAACCCGCGCCTTGCTATTCCGAAATTACAACGCGCGAAAACTCCCACCTCCTGTGAAATCCCGACAAGCGAAATGCCCGTGGTACCCCGAACCGTAAGAACTGCCTCAAATCGGTGGGGGTACTTTGTAACTTACCCCACATTTCGGACAAGCGCCTCTAAGCCATGGTTCCCCACCGCCATCCCATCCGCCCACCCATTCGTACTCGAGGCCGTGAAAACCCGCGACGAAACCCCACACCCTGCTCCGTCCGCCACCCAGCCGAGCCTCTTCCCCGACGACGCCGTCCACAAGAACACTCGACGTCCCTCATCCACCGTGACCGGATGAGGACCCGTCGTCGATCTCATCGTCCCGCCGGTTCAGCCACCCCGTCCTCCACCTCCAAGGAGCTGCCATGATGTTCCCCTCGTCTTTCGCACCACCTCCATTCCCACACCGCCGTCTTCACCTGGACCAGCGGAAGAGCATCATCATCACCGTTTCCTCGGATGAAGCTGCGGCCTAATCGGCGCCACCAAAGAGGTTGTACACTAATCGCCGCATTTTCTTCTTGATTCGATCTCACGGTGCTGCCAGCGCTCGGTCCCAAACCAACACGGCGCGGCTCCATCCACGGCGGCATCGCCGGCCACTTCCTCCACGGCGTTGCTCCCTCGGCGGCGACGTCCACATCAGTAGGAGCTGCTGCTGCTTTAGCTCTCACTCGCGCTGCTGGTCTGCTCTTGCTCTCGATCCCCTGCCTGGTCTGCTCTTGCTCTCGATCCCCTGCCTGGTCTGCTCTTGCTATTGCTCTTGCTCGCGCTGCTGCTCTCGCTCTTGCTCTTGCTTGCGATGCTGCTCCGATTTAGCTACACTTCAATCGACTGAATCGAATTTTGGGTCAGTCGATTTTCAGGGGGTGGGGGGGGGGCTCGTCGGGGTGAAGGAAGAACCAGCCGCAGAGGGAGGGGGGCTCGCCGGAGAGGTGCCCTACTATCTATCTTAGGGTTCAGGATGGGGGTGGTGGTCGCCGGCGGTGGCGGGGCGTTGGCGGGCGGTGGTGTGGGGATCGCCGGAGAAAAAGCTCGGCACGGGGGGCCTAGAGGGATGGCCGAGGCGGCAGCGGACCGACGGTGGGGAGTGTTTTGGCGGGCGCTGCCGTCGGCATGGGCGGGGGAGGGGCTGCTGTTTGGCCGGTGGTGGCTGGCGGCTCGAAGGTGGAGGTTGAAGATGAACCGCATGCCCTTAATTTCAGATCCAACGGCTGCAAAATTGATCCACCAGAGATGAAAAGTCGATCGACCGACATATAGCCTCACCGCCGGTGTCAAACCGCGGATCTCGGGTAGGGGGTCCCGAATGTGTGCGTCTAGGCGGATGGTAATAGGAGACAAGGGACACGATGTTTACCTGGTTTGGGCCCTCTTGATGGAGGTAAAACCCTATGTCCCGCTTGATTGATATTGATATTGTGGATGTTTACAAGAGTGGATCTACCACGAGATCAAGGAGGCTAAACCCTAGAAGCTAGCCTATGGTATGATTGTAAGGGTTGTTGTGATTGTTGTCCTATGGACTAAAGCCATCCGGTTTATATAGACACCGGAGAGGGCTAGGGTTACATAGAGTCGGTTACAATGGTAGGAGATCTACATATCCATATCGCCAAGCTTGCCTTCCACGCCAAGGAAAGTCCCATCCGGACACGTGGTGAAGTCTTCAATCTTGTATCTTCATAGTCTTGGAGTCTGGTCGATGATGATAGTCCGCAGATGATAGTTCGGTGATGATGGTAGTCCGCTATCCTGGACACCCCTAATCCAGACTCCTCAAGAGTCTCCTGAAACAGGCTTCAATGACGATAAGTCCGGCGTGTATATTGCTTGGCATTGCAAGGCGGTGAAGGAAATATGCCCTAGAGGCAATAATAATGTTATTATTTATTTCCTTATATCATGATAAATGTTTATTATTCATGCTAGAATTGTATTAACCGGAAACATAATACATGTGTGAATACATAAACCTACAAAGTGTCACTAGTATGCCTCTATTTGACTAGCTCGTTAATCAAAGATGGTTATGTTTCCTAACCATGAACAAGGAGTTGTTATTTGATTAACGGATCACATCATTGGTTGAATGATCTGATTGACATGACCCATTCCATTAGCATAGCACCTGATCGTATAGTTTGTTGCTAGTGCTTTTCTTCATGACTTATACATGTTCCTATGACTATGAGATTATGCAACTCCCGCTTGCCCGAGGAACACTTTTGGTGCTACCAAACGTCACAACGAATCGGGTGATTATAAAGGTACATTACAGGTGTCTCCAAGGTACATGTTGGGTTGGCATATTTCGAGATTAGGATTTGTCACTCCGATTGTCGGAGAGGTATCTCTCGCCCTCTCGGTAATGCACATCACATAAGCCTTGCAAGCATTGCAACTAAATGTGTTAGTTGTGAGATGATGTATTACTTGAACGAGAAAAGAGACTTGCCAAGAACGAGATTGAACTAGGTATTGATACCGACGATCGAATCTCGCAAGTAACATACCGATGACAAAGGAACAACGATGTTGTTATGCGGTCTCGACCGATAAAGATCTTCAGAGAATATGTAGGAACCAATATGGGCATCCAGGTCCCGCTATTGGTTATTGACCGTAGAGGTGTCTCGGTCATGTCTACATAGTTCTCGAACCCGTAGGGTCCGCACGCTAACGCTTCGATGATGCTTATTATGAGTTTATATGATATTGATGTACCAAGGTTGTTCGAGTCTCGGATGAGATCACGGACATGACGAGGAGTCTCGAAATGGTCGAGACATAAAGATTGATATATTGGAAGCCTATGTTTGACTCGGAATCACTCCGGGTGAAATTGGGAATTTTACCGAGTACCGGGGTTACTGAACCTCCCGGGGGTCAATGGGCCTTGATGGGCCTTAGTGGAAAGGAGGAAAGGGGCCCAAGTGCTGGCCGCACCTTCCCCCCTTCCCTAGTCCTATTAGGACTAGGAGAAGGGGGTGGCGCCCCCTCTCTCCCTTCCCACTTGGCCAATCCTAGTTGGACTAGGATTGGGGGGGAGGAATCCTACTCCCGGTGGGAGTAGGACTCCCAGGCGCAGCCCTTGGTGGCCGGCCAGCCCCTCCCCTTCCCTCCTTTATATACAGGGGCAGAGGGCACCCCATGGGACACAAGTTGATCATTGAGATCGTTCCTTAGCCGTGTGCGGTGCCCCCTTCCACCAAACTACACCTCGAATATACCGTTGCGGAGCTTAGGCGAAGCCCTGCGCCGTGGAACATCAACATCGCCACCACGCCGTCGTCAGGTGACGTAAACTCTCCCTCAAAACTCGGCTGGATCGGAGTTCGAGGGACGTCATCGAGCTGAACGTGTGCAGAACTCGGAGGTGCCGTACGTTCGGTACTTGGATCGGTTGGATCGGGAAGAAGTACGACTACTTCCTCTACGCTATGCCAACGCTTCGCTGTCGGGTCTCACGAGGGTACGTGAGACAACACTCTCATCTCGTTGCTATGCATCACCATGGTCTTGCGTGATCGTAGGAAATTTTTTTGAAATTACTACGTTCCCCAACAGGCGGGTTCCTCCTCCAAATGATAGAAGATTGGGAACACCAGGATAGTGTCCGGCTCTGCAAAATAAATTCCACATTCCACCGTAGAGAGAATAATAATATATACACGAAGTTCAATCTGCGACGCTTCCGTGGCATGACGCCACACCACTACCAAGTCATTACTCAAATTGTTTTTTACTTTACCACCTCGGCGCATTTAGCGGCGGTTTCCTTGCACGCCTTGTCGAAGCAGAGATCATGTTTCCCCTTAATCCGGGATTCTCATCAATACGGGCGTGGGTAACCCAACCGCGTCATTGATGGTGACGCTTGGGAGATAAGCGAGTTTTACCAGGGCGGTGGGGACGCGAAAACTTCGCCTACCATATAAGGGATAAGGATTCACCTTCTCACCCACGCCTTCTTCCTCCTTTGCTTATCCATCTCCGCGCACTCAAGCTCCAGCGCCCAAGTTCGCAGATCTCGCCTCAACCTTCTCCGACCATGTCCGGAGCGGGAGGTAAATGGTTGGCCTCCACCGCTAAGGAGGAGCAAATCGCCAAACCACGCGAGCCGGATACCTTTCCGGCGACATCGCAGACCGGCTGCCCGACGAGGGCAGCTCATCCCCACCCCTGGCCCCATGAGAGGGTTGTCTTTCTTTCCCACTTCCTCCGCGGATCGGCTTTCCACTTCACCCCTTTGTCCGGGGCTCATGTTCTACTACGGCCTGGATTTCCATGATCCGGCGCCAACTTCATCCTCAACATCTCGGCGCTTATCGTCGTGTGCGAGGCCTTCCTTCGCATCCAGCCCCACTTCGCTTGGCTCAAGACCTTCAATGTCAAGTCAAGGTAGTGAAGGGCATTCAAGCGGAGTGCGGAGGGCGCCATGTTGGGCAAGATGCCCAACGCCCTTGGTTCAAGGGGCCTTCGTGGAATCCGTCAAGGGTGGCAATCGGGTGGTTCTATATCACCGAGCCGCTGACCCTAAATGGGCGGCGGCCCCGAGTTTAGATCTAGTATCCCCACAGCAGCTCACCTCCCGGAAAGAGAAGGGCTTGCTGTGGGGCAATTTGAAGGAGCCGACGGACTCCAAACCTGTATCAAGAAGCTGGTGAAGAAGCTCAGGCTGGTTAACGTGGTCCAAGTCATGCTCGTCCGCCGGATTCTCCCATGCCAAGAGCGGCATTCAATCTATGGAGTTCGATCCGAACAGCACCAGCGCTGAACAAGCTCTTCGACACAACGCACGGGCGGCGCTGGAAGGTGCTGTTCAAGGGCGCCAAGCCCCGTGATCCGCGATCAAGATCGCGATTTCACTCGCAGCGCCAGCCGACGAGGTAAGTGATTCTACCCTTTACGGGACACTTGCTTTCCATAGTTTGACTCTATGCGGTTTTAATTTCCCTTTTCCTTTGACAGACTGGATGAAGAAGGCGGAGCAGATTACTTGTCCGCTCCTATGCCGAAAATCCAGAGACGCCGCCTAGCGAGGTTGCTGGTTCCGCACCGCACGTGGTGCCGGAGAAGAAGGCCAAGAAGGAGGCCACGGGTGCTCGAAAGAGTGCCTGTTTTCAGTGTCCGACGACTCGGGGCTGACTCCTCCCGAAAATGAGGAGGAGGAAGAGGACTCTCTCCTGAGGAGGGAGAGAGGAAGAGGAAGGCTTCCCCAGCAGGGGAGGCCAAGGGTCCAAGAGGGAAGGACTATTCCCGGACAGCTCCGCCAACATCAACGCTTGGCGAGGAAGAATGGCCTTCAAGGGCTAGCCTCCGCGAGATCGTAAGTATCCGGATTCCTGAATGGTTTAT
This sequence comes from Aegilops longissima, assembly GCA_021605205.1. Classification (NCBI taxonomy): domain Eukaryota; kingdom Viridiplantae; phylum Streptophyta; class Magnoliopsida; order Poales; family Poaceae; genus Aegilops; species Aegilops longissima. The sequence goes on from CM038680.1 coordinate 324,218,742, forward strand.
AATTTCTTTTTCTGCGTCACATAGTGTCACTCTTATGCCGCATGCTGCCTGTAGTCCGGCCAGTGATGATCTCCCCGCTTCATCGAGCGGGTCGTTGGCTTCATCGGATGTAGACTCCATCCCCACCGCCCCACCTCGCGACGCCGAGGACGCCAAGTGGGACCCCAGAAGGGACCCATCGGGGAGGCCCGGGGCGCCACAAGGCGCCCTCCGGACTTTGCGCCGACTCCACAATGTAACCCGCAGTGGTTCCGGAGTCCGCCGCGCCCTTCAAACGAAGGGCAAGACTGCGGACGCCGGCTTCCGCCCAACCGGAGGCGCCGGGCACTTGTTGAGGCGCTGCAGAGCGCTTCCATCAGGAAGAACACCGCACTATTATGAGTGCGGTGATTCAGAAGTGCAGCTCGCCAAAGGCGGGCTGACCGAAGCCTCGCAATAGCCTTCTATCGGGCTTTGAGGTAAGAAGTTAAAATATGCAATGTAATACCGCATAGACAGAGCCCCGATGCTCGGCTCGGTGTTCGGAAAGAAAAGCCGGACCGAGGATCTTAAAAAAGATATACGCAGGGTTGCTAAAAATTATGTCAATATGGGTTGCGGCTGCGCTGCTGACCTCTGCCGACTTATCATGGAGGTCGGTGCGTTGAAGCAGGAGCTTGAGCGGTCCGGCAAGAGCTCGGCCAGCCAGAAGCAGCTCCAAGACAAAGAAGGTGAGTAACACCATTTTGAATTTGTACCTTACAGAAAAGGATTTAGGTTGCGACCAAAAAAATAACAAGGATAACATGGGTACTACAGGGGCCACGAACGAGGTGGCAACCCTGAAGGAGGCCGTGTCTGCGGCCGAACGCAATGCGACCACGGAACGGGCAGAGCGAGAAAAGCAAGAGGCGCGGGTGGCGGTGGTTCAGCAAGAGCTCCAGGCTCTCATGGAAAAGCATGAGAGTTTGGAGCGTGACTCAAAGACTCGAGAGTCCAAGCTTGCCTCGGCTCTCGAAAGTGCCAAAACCGCCAAGGCCGAGGCCCATAAGTCCCTTCAGGAGGTTGAGTTGATGAAGAAGATAGCGGCGGGTAAGGCATTTTTCATGCAAAGCAAGCATGTGAATGTAAATTACGTGTTACTTACCCGGATTCGAGCTCTGTAGGCGTTTGCAGATCTGCCTCGCAGCGTGTCTCGATGTCAGCCGCATTCTACCGAGCCGAGGAGGGAGCTCAACGGAGAAGGTCTTCGGTCTCAAGATATCGAGGCCGCCATCCGGTGTTTTCTAGCGACCAGGTGAAGCAGCTGGTCGAACTTCACAAGGTGGCCGAGCAGGCCATGAAGGGCCTCATAGTCCGGCAGGCCTCGGAGAGGCCATGCCTGGGAGCTACTTCGCCTCGTGTGACGGCTGGTGGATGCGTGCCCACGGGTGGAGGTTATCAAGCGCCCCGCCTTTGTATTGAAGGTGCTCGTCGGGCCCTTGCCCGCGCAAAGGTGCATTGGGGCAAGCTGGATGCGGAGAAGCTAATCACTGACGCGCCACCAGCGGGCAAGGAGCCATCGTCGCCCGAACTTTACTATAAGGCTGTCCTGAAGGGTGCCCGCAAGATTGCGGATGAGTGCCCCAGGGATGTAATTGTTGAGTGAATTCGCAATGTGTTATCCTGTGCGCTGAAAACTTTGTTCATATGCGCTAAGCAATGCTTGTTTAATTTAAAATATTACCTTTTGTGCGGCCGTTTATTAAATCGAGAGATGGCAAGTCGTCGGCTTCAGCCCCATGCCACGAGTCTGCTGGGGTGTTCAGATAAACTTGAGCACTCTTGTTCCCATTTTGGGTCCATCTAGGAGGCGCCAACACAACAAACAAGGCAACCGGACTTATAGTGCTTGAACACTCTCACTTAGCCATAGAATTTATAATTTTAAATTTCGGTGAAGCCCCTAGTATTCGGAAGACCGAATTGGGGCGCTATCCACGCCTTCATCGGACATAATCCGAACTTCGCTCAAGCGGCGAGGTCTTTAAGGACCCGAATGGACCTCTCGAACAGCGACCAGTCTCGCCTTATCATGCCGGGCAGTTTTAGCTTTCTCCATCGAGGCGTTAACCTGCTCAACCGGGCGCAATCGCAGTGGGTTCTCCTGCTACCTTAGCCGATAGAACGGAACGTAAGGTGCCAACATGGGAGCCGGAAAACCCAACTATTGACCCAAGGCATGATTCGAGCTGATTCATATAATGCTATAAGTTCGGGTGCCGACTTGTGAAAGTGTGCGGACTTTATCACACCATAAAGCGGAGGACATAAGCCCCTGGTGTGTTTGGCCGTACCAAGATGCATGGGTGCAACATGTCGTAAATGAACATATATATATAAAGTATTGCAATTATAGGCAAAAAGTGCTGCATTTTAGTCGAGAAGATATGCTATCAGTGCGGAATGATACAAATAGTGCGGAAAGCAAGGGATTGGACGAGTTAAAGGCGTCTCCCTCCAGGGGTAGGACGTGGAATGTTGTATTTTAATAAATGTAATGCTCGTGATGGAAACCACCTGAGTGTTCGTCGCGGCCTTTGTCCTTCCCTGGCTGTTGCATCATGAGTTCGGCAGGTTCGCCGCCGGACTGAGTTCTGCATAAAAAAGAGAAAAATAAAAGAAAAAGAGCGACACACTTGGGAGCCCCCGGTGTGGTCGAACCGCACTGGTTCTGTTGTGGTTGTGCCTTTCCCCTATGCCCATGGTATCTCCAGGCGTGAATTATGTACGCGAGAGTTTGTCTTGCAATTTTGCGAGGGCTAGGGTTAGGGCCGCATTGTTACGCTGCGGCACGGAACGTGCTGTGGTCTTGCTTGATGTTGCTCGGCACGTTTGGTCGTGTCCGGTCGCTTAACGGCCGGACTCGAGAATTGCCTTAAAAGGCTGCTCAGACTTCGCCGCGAGAGCCGCTGTATGTTCCTCCGCTTGGAGGAGCGCCCCGTGTTTCCATTGACCGTGATGACTCCACGAGGGCCTGGCATCTTGAGCTTAAGGTATGCATAATGCGGCACCGCATTGAATTTTGGTAAACGCGTTCGTCCGAAAGCAGAGCGTGATAGCCATCGCGGAACGGGACTATGTCGAAGATTAACTCCTCGCTTCGAAATTATCCGGGATCCAAGACCACTTCGCAGTAATCGAGCCTGCATAATTGGCCTCGACACCTGGTATGACGCCTTTGAAGGTCGCTGCTTGTAGGTTTAATCCTTGAAGGGTCTATGCCCATCTTGCGCGACCGTATCCCGATAAAGCAGTTCAGCACTCGCCGCCGTCCATCAGACTCTCGTGAGGTGAAATCCATCAACGATTGGGTCTAAAACCAATGCGCGAATACGCCATGGCGGATATCGGTCGGATGGTCTCTTCGATCGAAAGTGATCGGGCAAGAGGACCATGGGTTGAATTTTGGGGCGATCGCTCCATCGCAGATACGCCCCTTAGTGCACGCTTCCTCTCCCTCTTGGGAATATCGCTATGTATATCATGTTTACCGTCCAACTTGAGGGGGGAATCCTTTTGTCCTCTCGTTGTTCGGCGGCGGGTCTCTTCCTCGTCATCGCTGTGTAGCCCTTGTCACTGTTTTCGCGATTAATTTGCTGCTCGCTTGAATACCCAACAATCTCTGCTGGTATGGTTAGCTGGCTTTTCGGGGTTCCATGTATTTGACAAGAGCGGTCGAGTATTCGGTCCAAATTGGGCGGGCCCAGAGTGGTTCTTTTGAATGGCTTCTTCCGCTGATCGGTTTGAGCCTCGAATCCGGCGTTGACCGCCAGATCCTCATTGCTTGTCGCCGTTAATCGGCGTTTGTTTTGTTTCGACGCAACCTGCCATTGCGGTCCTTGGTATCCGGACTGCCAGCGTTTTTGCCGAGGTTGTTATCGCGAGCAAGCCAGTTATCCTCTCCCGCATGTAAGCGGGTCATGAGGGAAGTGAGGGCTGCCATGGATTTCGCTTCTCGCCCTAGGTGCCGGGCCAGCCACTCGTCATGGATGTTATGTTTGAAGGCAGCGAGTGCCTCGCATCCGGACAATGACGATTTGATTTTTCTTTGTTAAGAACCGTGTCCGTAATTGCACGCCGATTCGTCTGCGCTGCTGGATTATGTGGCTTAGGTCATCTGCGTCCGGTGGTCGCACATATCGCGCCTCGAAGTTGTCGAGGAATGCGGCTTCCGTGTCCTCCCAAAGATCCAATTGACTCTGCGGCAGGCTGTTAAGCCAATGCCGAGCTGGTCCTTTAAGCTTGAGCGAGATATTTGATGGCGTGAAGATCGTCGCCGCGGGCCATGTGTATATGGAGGAGATAATCCTCAGTCCAGACCGCAGGGTCTGTTGTGCCATCGTAAGATTCGATATTAACGGGTTTGAACCCTTCAGGGATTTGATGATCCATTACTTCGTCAGTGAAGCATAGTGGGTGTGCGGCGCCTCGGTATTGAGCAATATCGCGACGTAGCTCGAGAGAGCGTTATTCGCTGTGTTCGGCCCGGCGGAGTAGTTGTATCCGTGCGACGGTATTCGCCGTGGGTCGTGGGCGTCCACGTGATCCATAGATAGATCTGGATTGTCTTGCCTTGTCCTCCAATATATCTCGCAAGTCCGCGCGTTCCCCGTGGCTTCCTGCTTTTAGAGCGATGCCGGGCACGGTTTTGGTGGAGGGCTTGCACGCCTCTCTATGCGGCCACGAGGTGGTCGGTCTGCCGACAGTAATGGTGATGCTGCCTCCTCTAATCGGGGAGCAACTTGCGCTTTTAGGTAACTTTTGAGGGCGCTCGAGTTCATACTCTTGCCACGAGGACCTCGGTCCATCTGCCGCCAAGAGGTCTTTATCATCTTGAAGCTGTTGTTGCTTTTTCTTTAGGCTGTTTGCCGTGGCCATTAGCCTGCGTCTGAAACGCTCTTGTTCGACGGGATCCTCGTGCACGACGAATTAAATGCGTCGCCGAGGCTTGCCTCGCCTCCGGAGGGAGGTAAGTAATTGTCATCCTCGACCTCTTCGCCCGCCACCCTCTCCCGAGGGCTTGCTTCGCCTCCTCCTGCTGGATCGTCTTTGGAGGGAGTTGTCTTCGGCACTTTCGGGGTGTCATTATCTCCTGTGCGGAATCTCCATTCTTGCCATGGCGGGATTTAGAGCGGCGCCACGACGCCGGGCGCTTGGGCTGTTTCTTTAAGGAATCGGCCTCCGCTTCTTCTTCGCCGTCCACATCTTTTGGGGTGTCCACCATGTATATGTCATATGATGAGGTGGTTTTCCGGTGTCTTGTAGGCACTTGGTTCTTGGTAGTCTCCGCATCGCCGCCCATACCGCCGATGTCTTGGAGTCGTAGTCGAGTCGCCGGTTAAATCGCCGATGGTGGCTACGAAGTGGGTGGTGGGTGGGATCTGAATTTCTTCGTCATCCGCGTCCCAACCGCCCCGGCCGTAGTTCGCCAGGCTCTCCGGATAGCGAGAGATGCTTCAATGAATTTATGATATCGCCAAGGGCGAAAAGCTGAAAGATGTCCGCAGCAGTGAATTCCATGATCGGCGCCCAATCGGATTCGACTGGCAGGGGCGCAGGAGGTTCGGAATCCGGCAGGGAGTCCGGCACCTCGGAGTCATGGGCTTTACGTGAGACAAGGTAAGTGTTTGGCTCCATCGCCGTAGGAATTGCGGCTCCCGAGGCGGTGTCCAGCCATCCGTCCTCGATTCGAGCGGTCGGCTCCAGACTATGAGTCGGAGGGGATTCGTGTGCGGCCTCCAAGGGGCTGTCCGGCGGCAGAGTTAGGTCATGCCCATCGTGACAGCGTGGCACGCTCGGCTGTGGCTCAGATCCATCGAGGATCAAGTCCTCGCGAATATCGGCCGTGAAGTTTAGGCTTCCAAACCTGACCTGACGGCCAGGGGCGTAGCTTTCGATCTGCTCCAGATGGCAAAGGAGTTGGCCCGCATGCGGCCGCCGAATCTGAAGATCTGTCCGGGAGAAAGGTCTCACCAGACTGCGTCGTTGTCGATTGAAGAGGCCATCAAGCCTATCGGTGACGACACGGAGGAACTCTCAATGAAAGCACCAATGTCGGTGTCAAAACCGCGGATCTCGGTAGGGGTCCCGAATCGCGTCTAGGCGGATGGTAACAGGAGACAAGGGACACGATGTTTACCTGTGTTCGGCCCTCTTGATGGAGGTAAAACCCTACGCCCCGCTTGATTGATATTGATATTGTGGATGTTTACAAGAGTGGATCTACCACGAGATCAAGGAGGCTAAACCCTAGAAGCTAGCCTATGGTATGATTGTAAGGGTTGTTGTGATTGTTGTCCTATGGACTAAAGCCATCTGGTTTATATAGACACCGGAGAGGGCTAGGGTTACATAGAGTCGGTTACAATGGTAGGAGATCTACATATCCGTATCGCCAAGCTTGCCTTCCACGCCAAGGAAAGTCCCATCCGGACACGGCGTGAAGTCTTCAATCTTGTATCTTCATAGTCTTGGAGTCCGGTCGATGATGATAGTCCGGCAGATGATAGTTCGGCCGATGATGGTAGTCCGCTATCCCACACCCCTAATCCAGACTCCTCACTCACCTTGCTAGTGTGTTCGATGTCGACAAAGAAAATTCAGTTTCGACAAAGAAAATTCAGTTTCGGCGCTTAAGTTCAGTTTCGACGCTTAAGTTAAGTTTTGACGCTAAGTTCAGTTTCAACAGTTAAGTTCAGAGATGAGCGGCTGATGTATTTTACATCTAGCACTTCGTGGTTATGTATTTTACGCCTTGTATTGGAGATGCTATTAGAATTCCACCAAAGTTAACGTTGTTCGTTGTCTCTCTTGTCCTGCTTCAGCCTCGGCGTCGTACAACTCACCGGAGCTGCTCCAACGATTTAAACCCTCCATCACAGTGGAGCAATACCTCAGCTCCGCTCCACACGCCTAAGATCTTCTTCCCTCCTCCGACAAAGAAAGTCAGCCGAGCATCCTCACCGCCAACCCAATCACGCTGAGATCGACATGGCTTCGCCAAAGAGGTTGTACACTTGCTGCATCTCTTTTTTACTCTACATGTTATATATATTGTCCACTGAGCACACGGATTTGTTCCTTTAGTTTCTCCTTGAAAGAAAAAACATAGGAATTTTAATTTTCACGTGTCCTCCTTTTCAAATTCCTATTCGTGAAGCAGAAGACTAAGAGATAGTAGCATAATAGCATTATAACCATACATTTTCTTGTGGTTTGACTTAATCTCACCATGCTTCTTTGCATCCTGTGATCTTCCAATTATTGTGAATCAAACACCCCGATTGGAAGAAATCCTGTGTTTTTAAATTCTCTATTTTGCACGTGCATTCCTATCCTATTCCTATCTATTTCCTATCCCTGCATTGTTGGAATCCTCCAATTCAAACGAGCACTTATAGAATTACTTCTCTTACATATAGTTGTCAAAGAAAACCTTGTGTGGTTTGTCCCTCTCCTGTTGCGCCGTCGTCCACCCCAGCTCCGCTGCTCCAACGACAGAAGGGTCCAGCACAGCAGGGATCCAGCCTCCAGACTGTCTTTCGCCGCCTCAGATCTTCTTCCCCGCCGCTGGCAGCCATGAAAACTGCATTACCATATTCAACCGAGCAGATGACCTTGAGGACTACACGGGTCTGCAAGAGAGGTCGCACTCTTTCGTGTCTGCTTACGTTATGCATCACTTAATATTACATGCTGCTTTATTGTCCTGTTCACCGATTAGACTCTGAGTCAGCTCAAAACTAATGGTCAAACTTGAGTTTTTAAATGGTAGTGCGGTACATATCGGGGCCGCTATCAATAGTATCTATCTACTATCTGGTGAATCTCCGGTGTCTACTATGAGTTTCATGTTGGGTGGGAAACAAACAAGAAAGAAGCCATTATCTCAGATTTTTAAACTGAAGCCATTATCTGCTGCTATTATTGGTTTTGGGTCTATCCACGTGTTGCTACCATCACTATGGATTTCTGCATGCACTCCTTACATAATCTCACTATGTTTTATTCCTATGCATGACAGTTATTGTAAACAATGGAACTGAACATGTAGAGCAAAAGAGACGAGCCTTGCGTGGCAATAAAATTTCATGCACACGCCGCTCCATGGTAGGTGCAAAGGCAGCCCCCCTCCACGCATTTCGGATTGTAATCGGGAGGAAGATATCTATTCGAGGGGATTCGTATGAGAAGACAACTCCTATTTACCCCGAGGTCTTCGCTCTAACTTGGCATGCTGATCTTGGTTATATCATGCATATGGTGTCTTGCATTGCTTACTTTATACATCAAATATGTCAATGCCTTAGTTTAGACATCCTTTGTGTGAATGCCATCTGCTTAGTTTATTCGTCATTTATGTGAATTATGCAACGCCATCTTGTTTAGCCAGCATCATATATGTGAATTTTGCAATGCCATCCTGCTTAGCCACCATCTTATATGTAAATTATATCAGGCCATCCTTTTTTTATGTTATATATTACATTTGTCAACAATGTTAGTACAGTCAACTGCTCTTCATGTGCATCAGCCATTTGACACGGTGATGGCAAATTCTGGAGTGAAAACAAGGTCTTCAGAGCAGACTATGCTATCTGACGAAGCGCATATCTCGCTGGTTACGGATAGCTCCTCAGAGGAGGATTCAGAGACAGATGACTAGTCCTATCCCCCCCCCCCCCGAGGGGTATGCTCTAACTTGGCAGGGTTATGTTGCTCATATCGTGCGTATGGTGTCTCACATTGCTATGTCATTTGATTAGTTTAGACATGCTTTGTGTGAATGCCACATGTTCAGTGTCTAGTTGCCATATATGTGAATTGTGCATTGCCATCTTGTTGCAAGACATTATATATGTGAATTATACAATGCTATCGTCTTGCAAAGGCATTATATATGTGAATTATGCAACGCCATGCTGTTTAGCCAATCATCATGTATGTGAATTATCTCATGCTATCATTTTTTGTATTACGTGTTCCATTTGTCGACAACGTTTGTATATTCAACTACTCTTCCTGTGCATCAGCCATTTAAAGCGGTGATGGAAGTATCTGGAGTGAAAACAAGGTATTCAGAGCAGATAATGCTACTCGTTTGAAGCAGACATCTTGCTGGTTACAGAGAGCTCCCTAGAGGAGGATTCAGAGACTGATGACCAGTCCTATTTCCCCCCTGAGGTCTATTCTCAAACTTGGCAGGGTTATATTACCCATGTCATGCATGTTGTCTTGCATTGCTTAGTTTTTACATCATATATGGATTTCCATCTGCTTACTTGCTTACTATATAAATCATATATTTGAATTATATCATGCCATCATGTTTACATAGTACATACACATCATCTATCTGAATTATGGCATGGCAACCCATTTAATGAAGACATCATATAGTTATATCATCTCATCCTGTTTAGTGTTTACAGTCATCATATTTTGAATTATGGCATTCTATCCGTGAATGTATGTGAATTATGGCATGCCAACTGAGGGAGTCCTGGACTAGGGGGTGTCCGGATAGCCGGACTATCGTCACGGCCGGACTCCAAGACTATGAAGATACAAGATTGAAGACTTCGTCCCGTGTCCGGATGGGACTTTCCTTGGCGTGGAACGCAAGCTTGGCGATACAGATATGTAGATCTCCTACCAGTGTAACCGACTCTGTGTAACCCTAACCTATCCGGTGTCTATATAAACCGAAGGGTTTTAGTCCATAGGAAGAACAACAATCATACCATAGGCTAGCTTCTAGGGTTTAGCCTCCTTGATCTCGTGGTAGATTTACTCTTGTACTACCCATATCATCAATATTAATCAAGCAGGAGTAGGGTATTACCTCCATCGAGAGGGTCCGAACCTGGGTAAAAACATCGTGTCCCTTGTCTCCTGTTACCATCCGCCTAGACGCACAGTTCGGGACCCCCTACCCGAGATCCGCCGGTTTTGACACCGACATTGGTGCTTTCATTGAGAGTTCCTCTGTGTCGTCACCGATAGGCCCGATGGCTCCTTCGATCATCAACAACGACGCGGTCCAGGGTGAGACTTTTCTCCCCGGACAGATCTTCGTATTCGGCGGCTTTGCACGGCGGGCCAATTCGCAGGCCATCCGGAGCAGATCGAAGCTACGCCCTCGCCATCAGGTCAGATTTGGAAGTTTGAACTATACAGCCGATATCCGCGGGGACTTGATCTTTGACGGATTCGAGCCGCAGCCTAGCGCGCCGCACTGTTTCGATGGGCATGATCTAACTCGCAGCGAACAATTGTCTCCGAGGCCGCATCAATGATCGCCCGATCCTTAATTCGAGCCGGATTCCCAATCGAGGACGAGTGGTTGGACGCCGCCGGGGCTACAATCTCGCGCAATTGAGCCGACTCCATCCCTGTCCTTTGCGAAGACCTCGACTCCAGGTGCCGGACTCCTCTCCGGACTCAACCTCCGCTACCTCGCCAATCGAATCCGATTGGGCGCCATGGAGTTCACGGCATGACATCTTTCAAAGCACTCGCCTTTGGCGACATCCTGAATTCACTAAAGTCTCTCTTCATCCGTAGAGCCCTGGCGGACTACGTCGGGAAGGTTGGGATGCGGACGACGAAGAAACTCAACGCCCACCCACCACGCACCAGAGCCACCGCCGAAAGCTTACACGACGTGCTCGATTTCGACTCCGAAGACATTGACGGTATGGACGACGATGTAGGAGACAACAATGAGCCAGCACCTATAGGATGCTGGACAACCACCTCATCCCATGATGTATACATGGTGGATACACCTAAAGGAAATGAAGACGAGGAACAACGGGACGCTACGAAGGATAAATCCCTCGAAAAGCAGTCAAAACGGCAACGTAAACGCCGAACCAAGTCCCGCCTCAACAAAGACCCAGCCATAGAGTAGGGCGAACCGGCGGACGGCGAACAAGCTATCGAGCAATCGTCTGAACAAGACAACATCAATAAACAATCTGTCCCCTACGAAGACAACAGTCCAGACGATCTCACGCCAGCCAAACTATTGGAGCAAAATGACCTCCAGAAAAAGCTCGTCGCTGCCATGCCAGAATCTGAAAAAAGGTAAGCGAAGCTCAAAACAGCGGAAGATGCACTCAGATCGATGGAGCAAAGTATTCAACATCACAGACAAGTACGGCGACAAACAACAACAAAGAGCTACCCAAAAGAAAGCTATCGCCTCAATTCGACGAGGAGGCCTTAGATCCCCCACAATTAAAAAGTAAGAAGGCCACCCGGTCGGATGGACGACCCCATGGCAAAAAGAGAGCGGCAAATGGCGCCGCACACAAACCAATATGCGATCCGCATGAGGATTCACAGCAACAGGATGGCCCAGTTAGGTCCATCTATGGGCCAAGAAAGCAGGCTCTTAAAAGCAATGCAACACGCCAAAAATCCGAACATCACGGCACACCCAAATATAGGGGAGCCGCACATCCCCTATGTTTCACCGATGAGGTGCTGGATCATGAATTTCCAGCGGGATTCAAACCCGTAAACATAGAGGCATACGACGGAACAACAGACCCTGGAGTCTGGATAGAGGACTACATCCTCCACATACACATGGCCGGAGGAGATGATCTCCACGCCATAAAATACTTACCCCTCAAACTCAAAGGGCCAGCTCGACATTGGCTTAAAAGCCTCCCAGAAAATACCATTGGAAGCTGGGAAGAGCTCGAGGACGCGCTTGGGCAAATTTTCGGGGACTTATGTCCGCCCTCCGGATGCGGAGCGATTTAAGTCACATAACTCAACAGCCCGGAGAGTCAGCCCGGAAATTCTGGAACAGGTTCCTTACTAAAAATAACCAAATAGTCGACTGTCCGGACGCCGAAGACTTAGCAGCTTCAAACACAACGTCTGAGACGAATGGCTCGCCAGACACCTCGGCCAAGAAAAGCCGTGAACCATGGCCGCATTAACAAGCCTCATGACCCGCTTTTGCGCAGGAGAGGACAGCTGGCTAGCAAGATGCAGCACCAGCGACCCAAGCACATCCGAAGTCAGGGATGGAAACGGGAAACCACGGCGAAACAAGGACCAGCACCGGATCAAAGGGAACAGTCCAAATAGCGCGGCGGTCAACGCCGTATTCAAACGCTCACGGCAGAACAGCAAAAAACTGCCCCTTAAAGATGATAGCGATGAGCTATCCAACTTCAACAAAATCTTGGACAAGATATGTCAAATCCATAGTACTCCTGGGAGGCCTGCAAACCATACCCACAGAAATTGTTGGGTCTTCAAACAGTCCGGCAGACTCAACGCCGAACACAAGGGGCTCGACACACCAAGTGAAGATGATGACGAGCACCACAAGCAGAGCCCCGGAAAACAAAAGAATTCCCCGCAAGAGGTTAAAACAGTAAACTCACTTCACGTGATCAGAGAAAAAAAAAGAGCGGCGCCCACTAAAAGGCACGCCGCACAATCGGGTTGTCAAAACCAATCACCTTCGACCATCGTGACTATTCAAAATATGCGGAATGCGAATGGACTGCCTTGATATCGGATCCTATAATCAACGGATTCCAATTTACACAAGTCCTCATGGATGGCGGCAATGACATAAACCTGATATATCAGACACAATCCGCGGATGGGGATAGACCCAACAAAAATCCGCCCTAGCAACACCTCCTTTAAAGGGGTAGTGCCAGCCCATATGCCCATTGTACGGGCTACATATCGCTTGAAGTTGTGTTCAGCTCATCCGACAACTTCCGTCGCGAAGGTTAATCTTCCATATCGCCCCATTTAAAAGTAGCCATCAAGCACTATTGGGACACGGCTTTACCGCTTTAACGCAATACCGCACTATGCATCTCTTACACTTAAAATGCCCGGTCCACGCGACATCATCTCATTAAAAGGGAGTATTATGTCACTCGAGCACGAAGAATGCGAGGCTGCCTTGACAGCCCCACACCAACTGCCCGCTAACCAAAGAACCTGAATAGGTATTCAACCCCGGACACGGTTAGACGAGTCCGGCGCTGATAGCGCACACCCCCATACGAGGAGCTGCACGCATGTATCACACGAGACACTAAAGCTCAATTTTATTAACTTCTTCGAATCGTACTCTGTTCATTTACTATAAAGTACATCTTTCGCACGATCCTTTTTCTTTTGAAACTAAGTTCCTCTCTTTTACAGATGAACGACGTGCTACACCCGTCCAGGATACGGCACAACGGAGACACAGCGCAGACGCGCAGAGGGACCCGCTGCAAGGATTCTTTTCAGATTAAGACCCTGCGTAAAGCTTTTTTACTGTCTCTTGTTGATATACATCCCCCGGTTTCTTACTATAAGCGAGGAGGAGGCTGGCGTTTTGGCATTGTCCGCACCAGAATTTTTGCACGTACCTTGACACAAGGGGCTTAGGGAACTATTCTGCCCGTTTTTATAAAGACCGAATACCTTAGGGAGTGTTCGGCGTCTCGAGTTAGGCCTTATATGCATCAGCTCCAATCATGTCTTTGGTCAAATGTTGGGTTTCCGGCTCCTGTGTTTTGCTACCTTACGCCCGCTTTCACGGCTAACGCGGCACCAGGAGAACTATCGCGATTGTGCCCGGTTCGCCGGGTGAGCACCTCAAGAGAGAAAGCCAAAACTGATCGTCATGATATAGCGAGAGACTGGTCAACCACTCGATGACTCACTGGAATGTTTAGGATTCCTCCGCATTAACAAAGGACCGGTTTTCGGTCAGGCACATACGCACCCCAAATTCGAGAGAGTGCGGTGCCCCCAGGGGCTATATAGTAGCCCCACCCTCGAACTCCCATGGCAAAGTGAAAGTGATAAAGCATTATAGTCCGGTTGCCTGGTTTGCTATGCTATCACCTCCTTAACAGGACCAAGACGTTGGATTAAGTGTGAAACAGCGCTTTCTTTGCAAACACCCCCGCACTATGTGCGTGGGGGCTGAAGCCAAGGACTGCCATCTTTCAGGTTATATACACATATACATAAACGGCCGCACAGGGAGTAGTTTACTACTTGAACACACAAGTATAAAAAGCTCTTATATTATATTGAAACATTGTTTTCACAAATCATACATGTCATTTAAACATAATATCCTTCGAGGACTGCGCTCTATTAAACGAGCGCCTGCAGACTTCCTCAAAGTAGTGCTCGCAGTACTCGGCCTCGTCTCAATCTTGGGATGCAACGTCGGTGGCCTTGATCTCGCCCAAGATGTCTTCACACGGGCCGAGCCATCCGCGCCCCTCAATACACGCCGACCGCCTCATTGCGGCCGACACGCGGTACCGCATCAAGGAGCTGCTGCACTAAACCAAAATAACTCTTCGGCTGGGGTCCGCCCGGCCATAAATGAGTCATGACATGCTTCATGGCAAGTCCGGATAGTCGGTTCAGCTCGGCCCATTCGGCCAACCGATCGGTTAATGGAAGAAGACGCTCCGGACTATGGAACTGCGACCAATATAGCTCTTCCCTTCTGTGCCCCGGAAGTGCTCAACTGCGTCTGCAGCGCTCGCCGCCAAGTCCAGACAAGGTTGGAAAAAGCGGTAGGCGTAATCAAGGCGGTTGGCCTTTGCCTAGTGCCTAGGCGGTGCTTAAGCGCCCTAGGTGCAGCCTAGGCGGTAATATAGATCCTACTATCAGGGTGTATTTTTGGTTATTATATGTGTACTGATGTTAATTTAGGGCAGATAAATAAGTTAAGTACCAGCTACTACCATTTGAATATGTGATGTTTGGCATTTCAGTGCAATATGGCATGATTTCTCGCTTGGCTAAACAATTTGTTGCATGCACTGCCTAGACTACCATTTATGCCCTGGGCGAGGCGTTTGGCCATCGCCTAGCGCCTAGGCATGCCTAAGCGCCTCCTAGGCACTGCCTTTTGCAACAGAGAGTCCAGATAAGCATCCTCCGAACTCCACAACTTGTCAAACTGAGCATATTTTGGATCCATATATTTCCTCCGCAGCAAAAACGGTTTCCCAGCCGCAATAACCCCGGCTTGACTCAGCTCCTCCTTGGCAGCTCTCAAAGCGGAAAGAGCATCCTTGGATTCGGCGGTGGCCTTTTTCAGGCCCTCTTGCTCCACTTGACATTCTTTTTCAAGAACCTCGCAGTGGTCGGTAATATTCTTCAACTTTCTGGCCATATCGGCCATTTCCTCCCTGCTTCGGCAGTGAGCAGCCCGTTCGGCTTTTAGCTCTTCGGCCGCCTTTAAAGCGGCCACATTATTGACCCTGGCTTGCTCTTTAGCTCGGGCGAGTTCCGCCCGCAGCTCCTCCACGGCAGCGGAACCATCTGCATTAAGCATACGAATAGTAAGACATAGGCGTCAAGCTCCCTTACAAGGTGTCCGCATAGAAGTCGCATACCTTGTGATTCGTCAAACCGTTTATTGACCAGCGCGATGTCTGCATCCGCCTCGTCAAGTTGCCGCTTTAGTTCAGCATATTCATTAGTCCGGTGGCCTCGGACGCCCGCCACCTGTTTAGGAGCGGCGACATGTTACAATCGAGATTTGATCCTCGCACATTGTCAATTTTGACAATATACCGAGTCTCGTGGGCTACTATCTATACAAGGCGATTTTATATGCATAACTGCGAAGGTACATCATTTTTGCGTATTTCAAACCCCGTCAAGAAGCTTCGACGGCTTCATGCAATCCACTCTCCATGGATGCAATTCTTTCAATCACCGCATCCATTAGAGCACGGTGATCTTCTGAAATAGCCGCCGCCTCAAAGAGATCTTTCAGCTCCTCCGACCGCACACCACTTGGCGCTGACCTTCGGCCCGCCGACTTGGGGAATCCTCCGTGACGACACCTCCGGTCGTCCGCTTCACATGAGGGTGCGATAGGTGGAGGCGTTGCTCTCCATCATCTCCTAAGAAGATCCTCAAGATGAGCTCACGAGAAGGGCTGAGGTCCGAGCTACAAGGTACAATTTCGATTATCTTCATAAATAAATACAGGATGTTCCTTATTTACAACACCCTTCTTTTTACTTATGGCTCATTGAGGGCTGATCCCTTGGGGAAATAATGCAGCTGGGTTACTTCCCAGCGCCGGCTCTCTGCCAAGATTCCTTTCCCTCTTGAGGCCTTGACCTCCGATCTTCCGAAGCGGTCCTCTTCTCTCCTCGGAAGGTGGGACTTTAATCCTCCTTCCTTGATAGCCTCCTTCAGAGAGGCAGCTTGCTTCCCTGCTCCCCTTCGCTTTCTTCAAAAGGCGCGACCTTCAACATCTTGGTCAAGATGGGATCCGGCGTGGTCTCTGGAGGGGAGCCGACACCTTATTAACTTTGCCTTGGCTAACCACTCTTGTTCAAGAAACGGCTCTTTAAAGGGCATATACATGTGATAAATAAATGAACAGCTTGTCCGTTACAGGACTACTTACTTGAGTATCCGGCGATTGCAGATAGTCCTGCGTCCTCACCAAGTTCGACACTTCTCTTGTGATCTCAAGAACAGTTTATACATCTCCACAGGCGCAGCCCATAAAATTTTGAGAGCTCGTGGTCCCTCCGGATTAAATTCCCACAGGCGCAGGGGGCAACGTTTGCAGGGCTGAAGGCGCCGGATCAACATAACTGTGCCATCGCAACTAGATTGATCTCTCTTTCTTGGAGGTCTCGAATACGGCCCTGCAGCAAAGGAACGTCTTTGGACGGCCCCCAGTCGAGTCCCTTGTTGACCCATGACGCCAGCCGCTGTGGTGGACCTGAGTGAAAGGTGGGAAGCGCCGCCCATTTGGTGCCCCTAGGAGCGTTAATATAAAACCACTCCTATTGCTACAAACCAAGCTCCTTTTGAAAAGAGCCTTCGAGCCACGGAGCATCAGCACATTTGCTTATGACCGCCCCTCCGCACTCTGCTTGCTGCCCCTCGATCGTCCTTGGCTCCACCTTGAAGGTCTTGAGCCACAACCCAAAGTGAGGGGTAATATGGAGGAAGGCCTCACATATGACAATGAATGACGAGATATGGAGGATGGACTCCGGATCAAGTCATGGAAATCAAGCCCATAATAAAACATGAGACCCCGCACAAACGGATCCGTCGGGAAGCCTAAACCCCGAAGGAGGTGGGACACGAACACCACGTTCTCGCTGGGCTCAGGAGTGGGAATGACCTGCCCTGGAGCAGGCAGCCTATGCGAGATCTCACCGGTTAGATACCGCGCCCCGCAGCTTTAGCACATCTTCCTCTCAGGACGGAGGAAGGCATCCATCGGCCGTGCTGGTCGGAACCGGACATTGTCAAAGGTCCGAAGCGCCTGAGTCTGAAGCTTTGGGTGTTGGAACTCGAAGTGCAAGGCGAACTCGATGGAGGGTGTAAAAAAGAACATGGCCTTGGTCTCATTATAAAGAGGTTGAATACCAAGAGCCCACCCCGTGGCAGATTAGGACTCGCCTTTGATAGAGGAGGCGTGCCAACGGGCACGGTTGGGTTACCCACGTCCGTATTGATGAGAATCCCGAATAAGGGGCACGATCTATGCTTTGATAAGACGTGCTAAGGAAACCGCCGCTAAACGCTTAAGGTGGAAATGGTAAAAACGATTCATGTAAAGGCTGGCCGTGGTGTGATGTCACGCCGCGAATACGCCAGCAGATCTGTGCAAAAGTTATTCTCTCTACGGTGGTTTGT
The DNA here is from genome assembly GCA_021605205.1 of Aegilops longissima. Lineage (NCBI taxonomy): Eukaryota > Viridiplantae > Streptophyta > Magnoliopsida > Poales > Poaceae > Aegilops > Aegilops longissima. Next base: position 324,236,457 of record CM038680.1, read on the forward strand.
GGAACTTGTTTTGCGAGCCGACACTATCCTGGTGTTCAAAACCTTCTATGAAGTATTCGAGGAGGAACCCGCCTTGCAATGCCAAGACAATATGCGCGCCGGACTCGCTCGCCATTGAAGCCTGGTTCAGGGGCTACCGAGGAGTCCCGGACTAGGGGTGTCCGGATAGTGGACTATCGCCACGGCCGACTCCAAGACTATGAAGATACAAGATTGAAGACTTCGTCCGTGTCCGGATGGGACTTTCCTTGGCGTGGAAGGCAAGCTTGGCGATCTGAGATATGTAGATCTCCTACCATTGTAACCGACTGTAACCCTAACCTATCCGTGTCTATATAAACCGGAGGGTTTTAGTCCATAGGACGAACAAAAATCATACCATAGGCTAGCTTCTAGGGTTTAGCCTCCTTGATCTCGTGGTAGATCTACTCTTGTACTACCCATATCATCAATATTAATCAAGCAGGAGTAGGGTATTACCTCCATCGAGAGGGCCCGAACCTGGGTAAAAACATCGTGTCCCTTGTCTCCTGTTACCATCCGCCTAGACGCACAGTTCGGGACCCCCTACCCGAGATCCGCCGGTTTTGACACCGACACCAACCTATTTAATAAACACATTATATAGTTATATCATGTCATCCTGATTACATAGTCATCATATTTTGAACTATGTCTTTCCATCTTTTTCAGTTAGCCATCATATATGTGAAAATTGTGTCATGCTATCCTCTTTAGTTAGCCATCATATATGTGAAATTGTGTCATGCTATCCTGTTTGGTTAGACAACATAAATGTGAATTATTTCATGCCCTCTTTTATTCCCCACTATCTCTTGCACCTGTCTATCATACAATGTTTGTACATTCAATTACTTTTCTTGTTTATTAGCCATTTGATTTGGAGAGGGTGATGGCAGTATCTAAGGGAGTAACAACACGGTCTTCAGAAAAGATAGTGCTACCAGTTGATGCAGATAGAACCACGGTTGTACTTGCCCAAGGACCAGATCCACCACACATAACCCAGACTCTATGATTGTACCCCTACCCAGCTTGGACAGAGAACCAGCTACACCCCTTCTAACCCCAACACCGGCAGATAGTAACCCAGCCCAGCTTGACACAAAGACCGTCTCCACCATAGAGCACCCAAACACGAAAGCAGTTAGTAAGGAACTGCAGTGCCCAAAGCACGAGAACCACCACTCCAAATCCCAACTCAATGCTTAAAGGAGAAGAAGATTTGTTCTCGATCAGGTTACAGTAGCTATGGTCATACTCCTTTGTCTGTTGCATTATCAGTATTTACTCATACCAACTATTTTCAAATTTGAAGGATGGAATTGAAACTCCAATGGCGCAATGTATATGTTTTAAACCTATTTCTTTAACTGGTTTGTTGTTGTAACCTGCTCTATGTTGATTTCAGTTTCAATTGAATAAACAGTTATGTTCTCATGTCATGCACATTACAAGTGTTGTTATTGCTCTATAGTTACCCACACTTATATTCTGTCTATTCTCGCTTTGTCTTGAACAAATATTATTTGAACTGTGTCTCTCTCTTGATTTGGCAACAAAAACTAGAATGATATAGACCATAAAGTGACCATGGTACATAGATATATGTTTGTTTCATGTCGTTATCCTGTCCACTTTACTACTGAACTCATTTACCAAAATGAGTTTCATATACAACATGGTAAACATGTGATGTGTCTCGCTTGTTTCTCTTTTAGAATGCGGACAAAATATTGGAGAACAGTACCGCGTTATCCAATGTTAAAGGAAGTAATGTAGATAAGGTTCAAGATAGTGAGACATCCCTATTGGTCTCCAAGAAAGCTGATAAAAACTATCTTGACGACAGTGAGGGAACCCAAAAGTCATGTCTTGATGTAGTGTTCGAGTTACTGGCCACTACTGCTGGCACACGCTCTTCGAACTCGCTGCCTGAATTAGTTCATGATCTTGAGTCTCAACTTCAAGTTGAAAGACATCGATCTGATGTGCTGCGACAGGAAGCTGAAGGACTGAGGAAGTCCCTGCAGAATTCGGATGCATATTTTCTGGTGCAACACAAGTTACTGGAGGATTTAAGCGCCAAACAAAAGAAAGTTAATAAGCTTGCTCAGCACCTTGCCAAAGATTATGGGTACCTGTGATATTGTTTCTTGAGATCTTGTGAAGTGGTTTCAGCTCGGATTTGTTTTGCTGCGGTGTTTATTTGCGCCGTTGCCAACTTTGACAACCAAAGGTATATGATATGCTGCTTTGTGCCCTATATTTGCACCGGTGGCGAACTTTGATGCCCAAAGGATGTAATATGTAATAGCCGTGATAGCCTAGCGTTAGTTGCTTGCTTATTTATTTCCTTGTTGTCTTGTTTATTTGTTTGCTTGTAGTCATTGCGTTCTTTTTCTGGTTTGCTAGTGGATGCAATAACCTATTTTTAAAACTAGGCCACAATAACCATGGGCTAATATTTACCGTAGTGACATTGGGCCTCCTACTAGTCAGAGAAACAAGGGCCTTCTATGGGTCAGAGAAACAATGGGCCTTCTACGCATCAGTAGAAACAATGGGCTTTCAAGGGTCGATCATCAATGGGCCTTATACGGGTCAGATGATCGAATGGCCAAACATGGGCCAAACAGATCGCATTATGGCCGTAACGGGCTAGAGTTGGTATCATCCGCTCATGGTCCGACCATAACGGGCCATCGTTAATAGGCCGATTTGATGACGCTATGAAAACGCCCAACGACAACGCACCACAAACGGGCCGATCAGAACCACGGGCTAAATTTGGCCCACAAGCGAAAAATGACAAGAACGGGCCATAAGAAAACGGATGCTGGAAATGAGCCCAAGAATAAATGGGCTCTGAGAAGGCCGAAAGATAACATACGTAAACGCCCACGTAATAATGGGCCGTTAATGGGTATAAAGTGATACATCGCTTCATTACGGGCGCCGCCACCACGGGCCGTTAATGGGTGTAAAGTGATACATCGTTCATTACGGGCCGCCACCACGGGCCGTTAATAGGCCAAGAGTTACATAGGGCCTCATATGGGCCGAAGACGCCATGGGCTATACATGCGCCGTAAGTGAAAATGGGCCGAATCATATTGGATGGCCCAGATGACGCCATCGGGCCTAATTTGGATAGGGCGAATGGGCCTTGGGTTAGCGGGCTGTAATGGGCTATATGCGAACATGCCGCTCACAAAGCTTTCCATGGGCCGCCCGCCACCTTTGACCAAGTCAAACGGGCCGCCTTTTCACGGAATGGGCCTCTGTTGGGCGTGCACGTGTCGACGATCATAGGCGCCTTACGCCCAATGAGTGGATGACATCTGCTCCAACGATGAGCAGACACGTGTTTCCTCCAGCCAATGATAATTCTACATGTGGAAAATCCCCATTGGTCGGGGTTGTTAACGGGTTATCGGATCCAAAACCTGATCCCATAGCTTAACGGAGTTCCATTACGGTGGATGCCACGTGTCGGTCACCCTTGACGAAAGCACTTCTGTGACGCGTGATTTATCATCATGGAAGTGGACACTTCCGTGATGATAATTTTGTTAATGTCATGGAACACTTCTACGACAGCACAGGTATGACTATCTTGATTCTGTCATAAAATCTTCATGGATGTACATGCATGACAGAAAACGCGACCTACTGTGACAAACACGTATCATCACGGAAGTGTATTTTTTTGTAATGCAAGCTTGGGGGAGGTGCCCTGGTATCGTATCACAACCACATCTCCTATCTTTACCGTTTTTCTTAGTTCGATCATTTTAGTAGTATCTTGATCTAGTAGAATAAAAGTTTTTGGTATGATCTAGTTTTGAGTTTTGCTTTATGATCTTTCTATGTAATCGAGTCCGTGAGCTATATATAATAAAGATTAGTGTTGAGTCAAGGGCTTGATTGTCTTGCTATGATCTTGAGTGAATAAAAGAAAGAGAAAAGAATAAAAAGAAACAAAGAGATCATATTGATCTTATGGAGAGTAATGACTTCAATAGAAAGAGTATGATGATTAAAAATTGTTGAGAGTTGACAAACATAATTTTGGTCATCGTTGCAATTAATAGGAAGTAATATAGAAAGAGAGGTTTCACATATAAATATACTATCTTGGACATCTTTTATGATTGTGAGCACTCATTAAAATATGACATGCTAAAGAGTTGATGTTGGACAAGGAAGAAAACGTAATGGGTTATGTTTACTTATATCTGAGATAAAGTATATTGTCATGGATCATCCAACATGTTGAGCTTGCGTTTCCCCCTCATGCTATCCAAATTCTATGCACCAAGTAGAGATACTACTTGTGCTTCCAAATACCCTTAAAACTAGTTTTGCCATGAGAGTCCACCATACCTACCTATGGATTGAGTAAGATCCTTCAAGTAAGTTGTCATCGGTGCAAGCAATAAAAATTGCTCTCTAAAAATGTATGATTGATTGGTGTGGAGGAAATAAGCTTTATACGATCTTGTGATGTGGAAGAAATAGAAGTGACGGACTGCATAATAAAGGTTCATATCACAAGTGGCAATATAAAGTGACATTCTTTCGCATTAAGATTTTGTGCATCCAACCCTGAAAGCGCATGGCAACCTCTGCTTCCCTCTGCGAAGGGCCTATCTTTTACTTTTATCTTCTACCTTATGCAAGAGTCATGGTGATCTTCACCTTTCCTTTTTACATTTTATCCTTTGGCAAGCATAGTATGTTGGAAAGATCTGATATATATATATATATATATATATATATATATATATATATATATATATATATATATATATATATATATATATATATATATATATATAGGAAAATCCATCCTACCACCCAAAGGGTAGTTACCCCATATATCTCATATACTAGCATGTGGTACTATATATATACTATTTTATTATTTTAAATATGTTCATATACTATATCTAAGATATTTCAAAACAAGTTACATGAAAAATTGCATATGAGCCCATAGTTTTTGTTATATTTGTGAAATACGTACATATTTGTATGTAAAAAGAGCACACTCAAAAATGGTACATACTACCTAAAAATTTGTATATATACTACCTAATCATTGTTATATACTACATACTACACGTACATACTCTCGGTTCGATAGATACTACATACAACATACAAAACGCAAGTGGTGGTAACTACCACTGCTTGTATGAAACATTTGTCCTATATATATATATATATATATATATATATATATATATATATATATCCACTTGGATGTAGGTTTTCATAAAGTATTATTGTTGACATTACCGTTGAGGTAAAACGTTGGGAGGCGAAACTGTAAGCCCCTATCTTTCTCTGTGTCCGATTAAAACTTTGAACCCATAAATATCACGTGAGTGTTAGCAATTGTGAAAGATTAAATGATATTTGAGTATGTGGAGTTTGCGGAATCAAAACTCTTACATAGACCCTCCCCGAAATAAGATGAATTGCAATTTTTTGATGACTAAGAGCATGGTTTGTTAGTTTCAAGAAAGGTTATGATCTATACTTTAACGTGTGAATAGCTTGTTACTTGATCATGAAAAGTTTATGAGACGAGCTACTGTTATGCCATATAATGATGCTAGAAAAGTTGATTTAAATTATCATTGATCAAACTTGTGCACCTACTAGCATTCACACTTCATAAATTATTTCTTTTATCATTTACCTACTCGAGGACGAGAAGGAATTAAGCTTGGGGATGCTGATACGTCTCCAACGTATCTATAATTTATGAAGTATTCATGCTATTATATTATCCATCTTAGATGTTTTATATGCATTTATATGCTATTTTATATGATTTTGGGACTAACCTATTAACCTAGAGCCCAAAGTGCCGCTTTTTTTTTCCTTGTTTTTGAGTTTTACAGAAAAGGAATACCAAACGGAGTCCAATTGACGTGCCACTTTTTGATGATTTTTTATGGACCAAAAGAAGCCCCCGGAGTAAATGAGTTGGGCCAGAAGAGTCCCGAGCCATCCACGAGGGTGGAGGGCATGCCCTACCCCCTGGGCGCGCCCCCCTGCCTCGTGGATGACTCGGAGACCCCCCTGACATGAAACTAACGCAAAGAATTCCTATAAATACAAGAACCCCAAGAAAGAAACCTAGATCGGGAGTTCCGCCGCTTCAAGCCTTAGTAGACACCAAAAACCAATCGAGACCCTGTTCTGGCACCCTGCCAGAGGGGGGATCCCTCACCGGTGGCCATCTTCATCATCCCGGCACTCTCCATGACGAGGAGGGAGTAGTTCACCCTCGGGGCTGAGGGTATGTACCAGTAGTTATGTGTTTGATCTCATTCTCTCTCTCGTGTTCTTGATTCGGCACGATCTTGATGTATCGCGAGCTTTGCTATTGTAGTTGGAACTTATGATGTTTCTCCCCCTCTACTGTCTTGTAATGGATTGAGTTTTCCCTTTGAAGTTATCTTATCAGATTGAGTCTTTAAGGATTTGAGAACACTTGATGTATGTCTTGCATGTGCTTATCTGTGGTGACAATGGGATATTCACGTGATCTACTTGATGTATGTTTTGGTGATCAACTTGCGGGTTCCGTGACCTTGTGAACTTATGCATAGGGGTTGTCACACATTTTCGTCTTGACTCTCCCGTAAAAACTTTGGGGCACTCTTTGAAGTTCTTTGTGTTGGTTGAATAGATGAATCTCAGATTGTGTGATGCATATCGTATAATCATACCCACGGATACTTGAGGTGACATTGGAGTATCTAGGTGACATTAGGGTTTTGGTTGATATGTGTCTTAAGGTGTTATTCCAGTACAAACTCCAGGATAGATCGAACGGAAAGAATAGCTTCGTGTTATTTTACTACGGACTCTTGAATAGATCGATCAGAAAGGATAACTTTGAGGTGGTTTCGTACCCTACAATAATCTCTTTGTTTGCTCTCCGCTATTAGTGACTTTGGAGTGACTCTTTGTTGCATGTTAAGGGATTGTTATATGATCTAATTATGCTATTATTGTTGAGAGAACTTGCACTAGTGAAAGTATGAACCCTAGGCCTTGTTTCCTAGCATTGCAATACCATTTATGCTCACTTTTATCGCTTGCTACCTTCCTGTTTTAATATTTTCTGATTACAAAAACCTATATCTACCATCCATATTGCACTTATATCACCATCTCTTCGCCGAACTAGTGCACCTATACAATTTACCATTGTATTGGGTGTGTTGGGGACACAAGAGACTCTTTGTTATTTGGTTGTAGGGTTGCTTGAGAGAGACCATCTTCATCCTATGCCTCCCACGGATTGATAAACCTTAGGTCCTCCACTTGAGGGAAATTTTCTACTGTCCTACAAATCTCTGCACTTGGAGGCCCAACAACGTCTACAAGAAGAAGGTTGCGTAGTAGACATCATTGCTTCCCAGCTATGCATGCACTACACACACGAACCTTCTCAAAAGAGACATTGGTTAGTCCAAGGATGTGATTACCCTTTAAGAGATCTTGAAGATTTCTCATGCCGACATGGGCTAGCCAACGATGCCAAAGCCACCCCTTGTCGCCTTGGCCATTGTACAAGTTTCATGGAATGTGCTCCCTTTCGAGAAATAAACCGTGTAAAGGTTTTCGTCCAACTCTCCAAAAAAGGCCACTTCGAGATTATCTCTCTTAAAGACTTTCACATCCGTTAGTCCAAAGAGTGTATCATAACCAATAGAAGCCAATTGGCGAACGGAAAGCAAATGATATTTAAGGGATTGGACAAGCATGAAATTTGCAAGAGACATGTCATTTGTGATAGCCACCTTGCCCAACCCGAGTACCTGTCCTTTTGATCCTCCACCAAACATAATGCTCATAAATGGTTGAATAGCTTCCATGAAATCGTAGAGCAATTTTCTATCTCCGGTCATATGATTGGTACATCCACTATCGATTACCCATTTTACTCCACCAGAGAAAGCAACCTACACACAATTATGACTTGGTTAGAGGCACCCATTTTGCAATGGGGCCTCTCAAGTTAGTCACAAGGGTCTTAGGGACCCAAATAGCATAAAACTGGAATGCATTTCGAGGACCAACAAATTTTGCATAAACTTCTCCATTCTTAGTTTTACGAAGTACATAGGATGGAGGAATGAACTCTTTTGGCTTGTTGAGAGTGGGAACGCCCCTTGTGGCCTTCCCACTCACAACCCTACCTTTCTCCTTGTGCCCTTCTCGTACAAACGTTTCTTTTAGAGGAGTGGTGCACTTTTGAGAAGACGTCTTCTTCTTGCTTGTGCTTGGGTCAAACCCGAGCCCCTCTTTCGCAAACACTTCATTGTGTTGGCTCAATACCTCATTAAGGTTCTTTTGTCCTTGAGCACATGTCATGAGTCCTTTCTCGAGTTGAGCCTTGAGAAAGCAATTCTCCTCAAGAATATATGCTAGGTCACCACTAGAGTTAGTAGTACAAGCATCAACATCGATAATAGGAGAAGAGTAAGCCTTGGCTAGAGTTTCAAGATAAGTAAGCTTGAGCGTCTCAAAACTCTTTGTAAGAAGAGTGAGCTCTTCTTCCTTAGTCTTGAGGTGCATGGACAGAAGCTCACAATCCTTAGAGAGATAAGCACGAGAATTCACAAGCTTACTTTTATCATTCATCAACTCTTCGCAAGGGTCCTTAGCCTTTTTCAAGGAGGCAAGTTCTTTAGCATGAACATCAATCTTTGCACCAATTTTCAAGCATAGTTCATCATTTCATGCTTCCTCATATTGGACTTTGTGCTCAAGGATTTCATACTTTTCCTTTTCCTCGGTGACGAGGGTTTCAAGTTCCTTAATGGTGACGGTGTGCTTACTCACCATCTCCATAAGCGTACAAAACATAGTGAGCTTCTTTCCTTTGAGGGAGCACATGAACTTATTTAGTTTAGCAATCATAGGATCATCTATATCATCATCATCATAATTATCCTCCGCATCAAGATACTCGTCACAAGGAGTAGAAGGAGTGAAAAGAGGAGGGGTTGATCGTGGGGTTACCTTGACCTTGTCAGGAGAGTTTTGGTCCTCTCCATCTTCTACCACAGCCTTTGCCATTAGGCACTTGTGAGTGTTTCCCTTGTAGTCTTTCATATAGTTGTAGATGACAACATCCCCACTCTTGTTGACTAGCCTCAAAGTGTTTTCAGAATCTTGAGCTACTCCGGCAACACCACTAACATCATCCGAATCAGATTCTTCATGAGCAACCATTGCTTTCCCATCTCTCTTCTTGAGTTTGGAGTTCAAAGGATTTGGCAACTTCTTCTTGGGAAAGGTCTTGGGAAACCTTGGTTTATCCTCTCTCTTCTCATAAGGGCGATCATTGGAGAAGTGCTTGGTTTCTTCACAGTTCTATCATTTTCTCACTTTCTTCTTCTGGAATCTTCCCTTGAATTTTCCCGCACTAAATTTCTTGACAAATAAAGCAATATCTTCATATCAAGGGCTCTCATCGGACTCAATCTCATCACCATCCTCATCATCATATTCTTCTTCTTCACTTTGCTCGTCTTCACATACATGCTTGGACTTCAATGCAAGATTAATCTTTGATGTTGACATACCATGCATGGAAAGATGTTTTGTAGCATTTGCCTTTGACTCTTCAAATAGTTGGAAAGTGGATATGATGTCATCTGGAGTCATTTCCTTGAATCCATGGTGTTTTCTTATGTACCACACCATTTGGTGATGATATGGAGCAAGATCATGAAGCAACTTGTCCACGAGAAATCGCTTAGTCAAGTTGAATCCATCTTGTGTCTTGTCACACTCACAAGACTCGATGTCAGCGGTGAGAGTCATGAGACGCTCAAGGAGCTGCTTGGGAGATTCACCTTTGTCCATACAAAAGTTTTGTAGTTGACCCTTGGCAATATCATATTGAGCAAGTCGGAGAGTGGAAGTACCGGTCTTGGTCCTCACAATGCTATCCCATGATTCCTTGGGACTTCTGATGTGTATGTGTGGTCTCCTTTGCTTGTCAGTCATACCTCTCCTTATGCACATGGTTGCTGTGTCATTGAGATTCTTGTCATATATCTCTCTTGGTGTAAGATTCTTCGTGTCAACAGCTTGATAGCCATACTCCAAGATCTCCAACATCTCATCATTTCCATATCGAAGATGATCCTGCATAGCAACTCTCCACAAAGCAAAATCGATAGTGTCATCAAGTAAAGGAGGTTTTCCTTGAGGGTTATACTTTGGTTTCTCTATTTGAGGTCTTTCATAAAGCCAAGGAACACTGGAGTGTTCATTACTAGGAGGTTGTTGGCCAAGTGAAGGAGTAGGCACAGTTGGTCTCGAGGCCGCACCACCAGAAAGTGGTGCAAGCATCATGGTTAGTGTGGCTAGTCCCATTTGGACCAAGGCCTCAAGAGAAGCATCATACTCCTCCTTTTGCTTAGCAAGCGCCTGTTCTAGATCCTCATAATTGAAGGACTTGACTTCTGTGGAAGCCGCGCCCTTATCCTTCGGATCCGCAACAAGGGGAGTCCCATCGGGGTTCATCTCGCTCTAGGGTGGTTAAGCCACAAGAATAGCGCATGAGGCTCTGATACCAATTGAAAGGATCGAGATAGACATAGAGGGGGGTTGAATAGGTACAATTACAAATATTAATTATTACTTAGCAATTTTAGGCAATAATGCGGAATATGAAAGTGAGCCTAACAATTGCAAGTATGATGCTAAGAGCTAAGCAAGGTAAACGAGTAACACAAATATGTGAGTAAGCAAGCACAATATGATATAAGTAAGGCCTAAGGGACAAGTAACCACAAGCAGGAAGTTAGGGTTAGGGATAACCGCAACTTCGAGATACGAGGATGTATGCCGATTGTTCACTTCCTTGGAGGGAAGCTACGTCACCGTTAGAGAGGTGGATGTTACCACGAAGGCACACCAACGCCATGAAGGCTCACCCTATTCTCCCTTTGAGACAACACCACGAAGGCATTTCTCAACCACTAGTGGTAGACCTTTGGGTGGTCTCCAAACCCTCACAAACTTTCCAAGGGTAATCACAATGGTCGATTCCTCTCCGAAAGACTCCTACTGCCTAGGAGTTTCCAACCTCCAATAGTAACAAGAATGATGGGGAAAAGCTCAAGACTTGCTCAAATCACGAATTCCTTTGGTGCAAAGAAGGGTGTCGGTGTCAAAACCGGCGGATCTCGGGTAGGGGGTCCCGAACTGTGCGTCTAGGCGGATGGTAACAGGAGACAAGGGACACGATGTTTACCTGTGTTCGGGCCCTCTTGATGGAGGTAAAACCCACGCCCCGCTTGATTGATATTGATATTGTGGATGTTTACAAGAGTGGATCTACCACGAGATCAAGGAGGCTAAACCCTAGAAGCTAGCCTATGGTATGATTGTAAGGGTTGTTGTGATTGTTGTCCCACGGACTAAAGCCATCCGGTTTATGTAGACACCGGAGAGGGCTAGGGTTACATAGAGTCGGTTACAATGGTAGGAGATCTACATATCAGACGCCAAGCTTGCCTTCCACGCCAAGGAAAGTCCCATCCGGACACGGGTGAAGTCTTCAATCTTGTATCTTCATAGTCTTGGAGTCCGGTCGATGATGATAGTCCGCAAATGATAGTTCGGTGATGACGGTAGTCCGCTATCCGGACACCCCTAATCCAGACTCCTCGGTAGCCTCGAACCAGGCTTCAATGACGATAAGTCCGGCGTATATTGCTTGGCATTGCAAGGCGGGTTCCTCCTCCAAATGATAGAAGATTGGGAACACCATGATAGTGTCCGCTCGCAAAATAAATTCCACATTCCATCGTGAAGAATAATAATATATACACAGTTCAATCTGCCGACGCTTTCCGTGGTATGACGTCACACCACTACCAAGCCATTACTCAATTGTTTTTACTTTACCACCTCAACGCAGATTAAGCGAAGCGGTTTCCTTGGCACGCCTTGTCGAGCAGAGATCGTGTTTCCCCTTAATCCGGATTCTCATCAATACGGGCGTGGGTAACCCAACCGCGTCATTGATGGTGACGCTTGGGAGATAAGCGAGTTTTACCAGGCGGTGGGGACGCGTAAGACTTCGCCTCCCATATAAGGGATAAGGATTCACCTTCTCACCCACGCCTTCTTCCTCCTTTGCTTATCCATCTCCGCATTCGAGCTCCAGCGCCCAAGTTCGCAAGATCTTGTCTCAACCTTCTCCGACCATGTCCGGAGCGGAGGTAAATGGTTGGCCTCCACCGCTAAGGAGGAGCAATCGCTAAACTGCTTGGCGCCGGATACCTTTCCGCGACATCGCGCACCGGCTGCCCAACGAGGGGCAGCTCATCCCCACCCCTGTGCCCCATGAGAGGGTTGTCTTTCTTTCCCACTTCCTCCGCTGGATCTGGCTTTCCACTTCACCCCTTTGTCCGGGGCTCATGTTCTACTACGGCCTGGATTTCCATGATCCGCGCCAACTTCATCCTCAACATCTCGGCGTTTATCGTCAGTAGGCGAGGCCTTCCTCTGCATCCAGCCCCACTTCGCTTGGCTCAAGACCTTCAATGTCAAGTCGAAGGTAGTGAAGGGCATTCAAGCGGAGTGCAGAGCGCCATGTTGGGCAAGATGCCCAACGCCCTTTAGTTCAAGGGCCTTCGTGGAATCCGTCAAGGTGGCAATCGGGTGGTTCTACATCACCGAGCCGCGTGACCCTAAATGGGCGGTGGCCCCGAGTTTAGATCTGGTATCCCCACGCAGCTCACCTCCGGAAAGAGAAGGGCTTGTGTGGGGGCAGTTTGAAGGAGCCGACGGACTCCAAGCCTCAGTATCAAGAAGTGGTGAAGAAGCTCAGTTAGTTAACGTGGTCCAAGTCATGCTCATCCGCCGGATTCTCCCATGCCAAGAGCGGGCATTCAATCTATGGGAGTTCGATCCGAACAGCACCAGCGCTGAACAAGCTCTTCGACACAACGCACTGAAGGCGCTGGAAGGTGCTGTTCAAGGCGCTGGTTTCGCATCCGCGGTCAAGATCGCGGATTTAGCTCGCAGCGCCAGTCGACGAGGTAAGTGATTCTACCCTTTACGGGACACTTGTTTTCCATAGTTTGACTCTCACGCAGGTTTTAATTTCCCTTTTCCTTTGATAGGACTGGATGAAGAAGGCGGAGCAGATTACCGTCCGGCTCCTATGCCGAAAAATCCAGAGACGCTCGTCTAGCGAGGTTGCTGGTTCCGCACCGCACGTGGTGCCGGAGAAAAGGCCAAGAAGGAGGCCACGGGTGCTCGAAAGAGTGCCCGTTTTCAGGTGTCCGACGACTCGGGGCTGACTCTCTCCCGAAAATGAGGAGGAGGAAGAGGACTCTCCCGCAGGAGGAGAGAGGAAGAGGAAGGCTTCCCCAACCGGGAGGCCAAGGGTCCAAGAGGGAAGGACTATTCCCGGACAGCTCCGCCAACATCAACGTTGGCGAGGAAGAATGGCCTTCAAGGGCCAGCCTCCGCGAGATCGTAAGTATCCGGATTCCTGAATGATTTATAATTTCTTTTTCTGCGTCACATAGTGTCATTCTAATGCCGCATGCCGCACGTAGTCCGCCGGTGATGATCTCCCGCTTCATCGAAGCGGGTCGCTGGCTTCGTCGGATGTAGACTCCATCCCGACCGCCCACCTCGCGACGCCGAAGACGCCGAGGCGGGATCCCCGAAGGACCCATCGGGGAGGCTCGGGCGCCACAAGGCGCCCTCGGACTTTGCGCCGACTCCACAACAGAACCCGCAGTGGTTCCGGAGTCCGCCGCGCGCCCTTCAACGAAGGGCAAGACCGTGGCGCCGGCGGCTTCCGTCCCAACCGAGGCGCCGGTAATTTGTTGGGCGCTGCAGAGCGCTTCCATCGAGGAAGAACACCGCACTATTATGAGTGCGGTGATTCGAAAAGTGCAGCTTCGCCAAAGGCGGGCTGACCGGCTCGCAATAGCCTTCTATCGTGCTTTGAGGTAAGAAGTTAAAATATGCAATGTAATACCGCATGCATAGTAGCCCTCGATGCTCGGTTCGGTGTTCGGAAAGAAAAGCCGGACCGAGGATCTTAAAAAAGATATACGCAGGTTGCTAAAAATTATGTCAATATGGGTTGCAGGTTGCGCTGCTGACCTCTGCCAGCCTTGGATCATGGAGGTCGGTGCGTTGAAGCAGAGCTCGAGCGGTCCGGCAACAGCTCGGCGCGCCAGAAGCAGCTCAAGACAAAGAAGGTGAGTAACACCACTTTGAATTTGTACCTTCATGAAAAGGATTTAGGTTGCGACAAAAATAACAAGGATAACATGGGTACTGCAGGGCCACGAACGAGGTGGCGGCCTCGAAGGAGGCCGTGTCCGCGTCGAATGTAATGCGCCACGGGCGGGCAGAGCGAGAAAAGCAAGAGGCGCGGTGGCGGTGGTTCAGCAAGAGCTCCGTGCTCTCATGGAAAAGCATGAGAGTTTGGGCGTGACTCAAAGACTCGAGAGTCCGAGCTTGCCTCGACTCTCGAAAGTGCTAAAACCGCCAAGGCCGAGGCCCATAAGTCCCTTCAGAGGTTGAGTTGATGAGGAAGATAGCGGCGGGTAAGGCATTTTTCATGCAAAGCAAGCATGTGAATGTAAATTACGTGTTACTTACCCGAATTCGAGCTCTCGAGGCGTTTGCAGATCTGCCTTGCAGCGTGTCGATGCCGCCAGATTCTACCGAGCCGAGGAGGGAGCTCAACGGAGAAGGTCTTCGTCTCAAGATGCTTGAGGTCGGCCATCCGGTGCCCCTACCGACCAGTGAAGCAGCTGGTCGAGCTTCACAAGGTGGTCGAGCAGGCCATGAAGGGCCTCATAGTCCGGCCGTGGCTCGGAGAGGCCATGCGTGGGAGCTACTTGCCTCGTCTGCGACGGCTGGTGGATGCGTGCCCACGGTGGAGGTTATCAAGCGCTCCGCCTGTATTGAAGGTGCTCGTCGGGCCCTTGCCCGCAAAGGTGCATTGGGGCAAGCTGGATGCGGAGAAGCTAATCACCGACGCTCCACCAGCGGAAAGGAGCATCGTCGCCCAAATTTATTATAAGGCTGTCTGAAGGGTGCCCGCAAGATTGCGGATGAGTGCCCTGTGATGTAATTATTGAGTGAATGCAATGTGTTATCCTGCGCTGAAAACTTTGTTCATATGCGCTAAGCAACGCTTATTTAATTTAAAATATTACCTTCTATGCGGCCGTTTATTTAAATCGAGAGATGGCAAGTCGTCGGCTTCAGCCCCCATGCCACAGTCTTTGGGGTGTTCGGGATAAACTTGAGCACTCTTGTTCCCATTTTGGGTCCATCTAGGAGGCGCCAACACAACGAACAAGGCAACCGGAATTATAGTGCTTGAACACTCTCACTTAGCCATAGAATTCTATAATTTTAAATTTCGTGAAGCCCCTAGTATTCGAAGACCGAATTGGGGCGCTATCCACGCCTTCATCGGACATAATCCGAACTTCGCTCAAGCGGCGAGGTCTTTAAGGACCCGAAGGACCTCTCGAACAGCGACCAGTCTCTCGCCTTATCATGCCGGTCAGTTTTAGCTTTCCATCGAGGCGTTAACCCGGCTCAACCGGGGCGCAATCGCAGTGGTTCTCCCAGTGCTACCTTAGCCGATAGAACGGAACGTAAGGTGCCGAACATGGGAGCCGAGCAAACCCAACTATTGACCCAAGGCATGATTCAGAGCTGATTCATATAATGCTATAAGTTCGGGGTGCCACACTTGTGAAAGTGTGCGGACTTTATCACACCATAAAGCGGAGGACATAAGCCCCTGGTGTGTTTGGCCGTACCAAGATGCACGGGTGCAACATGTCGTAAATGAACATATATATATAAAGTAATGCAATTATAGGCAAAAAGTGCTGCATTTTAGTCGAGAAGATATGCTATCAGTGCGGAATGATACAAATAGTGCGGAAAGCAAGGGATTGGCGAATTAAAGGCGTCTCCCTCCAGGGGTAGGCCGCGGAATGTTGTATTTTAACAAATGTAATGCTCGTGATGGAAACCACCTGAGTGTTCGTCGGCGCCTTTGTCCTTCCCCTGGCTGTTGCATCATGAGTTCGGCAGAGTTCGCCGGACTGAGTTCTGTATAAAAAGAGAAAATAAAAGAAAAAGAGCGACACACTTGGGAGCCCCCGGTGTGGTCGAACCGCACTGGTCTGTTGTGGTTGTGCCTTCCCCTATGCCCATGGTATCTCCTGTATGAATTATGTACGTGGAGAGGTTGTCTTGCAATTTTGCGAGGGCTGGGGTTGGGGCCGCATTACTACGCAGTGCACGGAACGCGTGCGGGTGGTCTTGGTTGATGTTGCTCCGGCACGTTTGGTCGTGTCCGGTCGTTTAACGGCCGGACTCGAGAATTGCCTTAAAGGCTGCTTTGTACTTCCGCCGCGAGCCGTCATTGTATGTTCCTCCGCTCGGAGGGAGCGTTTCGTGTTTCTATTGACCATGATGACTCCACGAGGGCCTGGCATCTTGAGCTTAAGGTATGCATAATGCGGCACCGCGTTGAATTTTGCAATGCGGTTCGTCCGGCGAGCATGATAGCCGCAGCGAACGGGACTATGTCGAAGATTAACTCCTCGCTTGAAATTATCCGGGATCCAAGACCACTTCCAGTAATCGAGCCTGTACAATTGGCCTCGACACCTGGTATGACGCTTTGAAGGTCGTCGTTGTATGTTTAATCCTTGAAGGGTCTATGCCCATCTTGCGATCGTATCCCGATAAAGCAGGTTCAGCTCGCCGCCGTCCATCGGGACTCTCGTGAGGTGAAATCCATCAACGATTGGGTCTAAAATCAATCGCGCGAATCCGCCATGGCGGATATCGGTCGGATGGTCTCTACGATCGAAAGTGATCGGGCAAGAGGACCATGGATTGAATTTTGGGGCGATCGCTCCATCGTATATCGCCCCTTAGTGCACGCTTCCGCTCCCTCTTGGGAATATGCGTTGTGTATATCATGTTTACCGTCCGAACTTGAGGGGGAATCCTTTGTCCTCTGTTGTTCGGCGGCGGTCTCTCTCCTCGTCATCGCTGTAGCCCCTTGTCACTGCTTTTCGGCGATTAATTTGCTCGCTGCTTGAATACCCAACAATCTCTGTTGGTGTGGTTAGCTGGCTTTTCGGGGTTCCATGTATTTGACAAGAGCGGTCGAGTATTCGGTCCAAATTGGGCGGGCCGGAGTGGTTCTTTTGAATGGCTTCTTCCGTTGACGGGTTTAGAGCCTCGAATCCGGCGTTAACTGCCGATCCTCATTGCTGCCGCCGTTACGCGGCGTTTGTTTTGTTTCGACGCAACCTGCCATTGCGGTCCTTGATATCTGGACTGCCGCCGTTTTTGCTTTGAGGTTGTTACCGCGAGCGAGCCAGCTATCCTCTCCCGCATGTAAGCGGGTCATGAGGGATGTGAGGGCTGCCATGGATTTCGGCTTCTCCTATCCTAGGTGCCGGGCCAGCCACTCGTCACGGATGTTATGTTTGAAGGCAGCGAGTGCCTCTGCATCCGGACAGTCGACGATTTGATTTTTCTTTGTTAAGAACCGTGTCCGAATTGCTCGGCCGATTCGTGCAGCTGCTGGATTATGTGGCTTAGGTCATCTGCGTCCGATGGTCGCACATATGTGCCCCGAAGTTGTCAAGGAATGCGGCTTCGTGTCTTCCCAAAGATCCAATTGACTCTGCAGGCAGGCTGTTAAGCCAATGCCGAGCTGGTCCTTTAAGCTTGAGCGAGATATTTGATGGCGTGAAGATGTCGCCATGGGCCATGTGTATATGGAGGAGATAATCTCAATCCGCACCTGGGTCTGTTGTGCCATCGTAGGATTCGATATTAACGGGTTTGAACCCTTCAGGATTTGATGATCCATTACTTCGCCGGTGAAGCATAGTGGGTGTCGGCGCCTCTGTATTGAGCAATATCGCGACGTAGCTCGAGAGAGCGTTGTCGCTATGTTCGCCCGCCGAGTAATTGTATCCGTGCGACGGTATTCGCTGTGGGTCGTGGGCGCCCACGTGATCCATAGATAGATCTGGATTGTCTTGCCTTGTCCTCCAATATATCTCGCAAGTCCGGCGCGTTCCCTCGTGGCTTCCTGCTTTTGGAGCGATGCTGGGGTACGGTTTTGGCGGAGGGCTTGCACGCCTCTCTATCGCGGCCACGAGGTAGTCTGTCTGCTGTATTGTGCGCTGGTGATGCTGCCTCCTCTAATCGGGGGAGCAACTTGCATTTTGGGTAACTTTTGGAGGGGCGTTCGAGTTCATACTCTTCGGCCGCGAGGACCTCGGTCCATCTGTCGGCCAGTAGGTCTTGATCAGCTTGAAGCTGTTGTTACTTTTTCTTTAGGCTGTTTGCCGTGGCCATTAGCCTGCGTCTAAAACGCTCTTGTTCGACGGGATCCTCAGGCACGACGAATTCGTCGTCGCCGAGGCTTGCCTCGTCTCCGGAGGGAGGTAAGTAATTGTCATCCTCGACCTCTTAAATGCCGCCGCCTCTCCTGAGGGCTTGCTTCTGCCTCCTCCTGCGCTGGATCGTGATGGAGGGAGTTGTCTTCGGCACTTTCTGGGGTGTTATTATCTCCTGTGCCGGAATCTCCATTCTTGCCGTGGCGGGATTTAGAGCGGCGCCGCTGACGTCGGCGCTTGGGCTGTTTCTTTAAGGAATCGGCCTCCGCTGCTTCTTCTCCGTCCCCATCTTTTGGGGTGTCCACCAAGTATATGTCGATGATGAGGTGGTTTTCGGTGTCCTGTAGGCACTGGTTCTTAGTAGTCTCCGCATCGTCGTCCATACCGCCGATGTCTTGGAGTCGTAGTCGAGCACGTCGGTTAAATCGCCGACGGCGGCTACGGTGGGTGGTGGGTGGGATCTGAATTTCTTCGTCATCCGCGTCCCAACCGCCCCGGCGGTAGTTCGCCAGGCTCTCCGGATAGCGAGAGATGCTTCAATGAATTTATGATATCGCCAAGGGCGAAGTGCTGAAAGATGTCCGCAGCGGTGAATTCCATGATCGGCGCCAATCGGATTCGACCGCGTGGGCGCAGGAGGTTCGGAGTCCGGCAGGAGTCCGCACCTCGAGTCATGGGCTTTACGTGGGACATGGTAAGTGTTCGCCCATCGCCGTGGAATTGCGGCCCCGAGGCGGTGTCCAGCCATCCGCCCTCGATTCGAGCGATCGGCTCCGGACTATGAGTCGGAGCGGATTCGTAGCGACCTCCAAGGGCTGTCCGCGGCGAGTTAGGTCATGCCCATCATGACAGCGCAACACGCTTTCGGTTGTGGCTCAGATCCATCGAGGATCAAGTCCCCGCGGATATCGGCCGTGAAGTTTAGGCTTCAAACCTGACTCGACGGCCAGGGCGTAGCTTCGATCTGCTCCAGATGGCCAAGGAGTTGGCCCGCAGCGGCCGCCGAATCTGAAGATCTGTCCGGGAGAAAGTTCTCACCCAGACTGCGTCGTTGTTGATTGAAGAGGCCATCAAGCCTATCGGTGACGACACGAGGAACTCTCAATGAAAGCACCAATGTCGGTGTCAAACCGCGGATCTCGGGTAGGGGTCCCAACTGTGCGTCTAGGCGGATGGTAACAGGAGACAAGGGACACGATGTTTACCTGTGTTCGGGCCCTCTTGATGGAGGTAAAACCCTACGTCCCCGCTTGATTGATATTGATATTGTGGATGTTTACAAGAGTGGATCTACCACGAGATCAAGGAGGCTAAACCCTAGAAGCTAGCCTATGGTATGATTGTAAGGGTTGTTGTGATTGTTGTCCTACGGACTAAAGCCATCCGGTTTATATAGACACCGAGAGGGCTAGGGTTACATAGAGTCGGTTACAATGGTAGGAGATCTACATATCCGTATCGCCAAGCTTGCCTTCCACGCCAAGGAAAGTCCCATCCGGACACGGGGTGAAGTCTTCAATCTTGTATCTTCATAGTCTTGGAGTCCGGTCGACGATGATAGTCCGGCAAATGATAGTTCGGCTGATGACGGTAGTCCGGCTATCCGGACACCCCCTAATCCAGGACTCCCTCAAAGGGGAAGGAGTGGATCTATCACTTGGATGGACAACTTCTCTCAAATGGTCTCAAATTCCTTAGGGGTCTAAGATTTGGTGTAGGAGAGTGAGAGAGAGAGTGAAATGTGTTCTAGGGCTTGCTCAAAGTGAATGGTCAACCCTCTATTGTGGGGGAAGAGGGCTATATATAGTGTGGATGCAAATATGGTCGTTGTAGTGTAAGTGATACGGTAGGCCGGGCATCCGGGACAGGGGCCGGACATCCGGCCTAGCATAGTACATGTGAAGTGAGGCAGAAAACAAAGGACGGAACAGAGGGGCCGAACATCCGAGGCACAGCCTGGACATCCGGCGAGACTGGAAGACCCAAACATCCGGCAAGATGGCCGGACATCCGGCTAGTTCACAGAACTGAAATGCTCACTGGATAGCTCGAGCCAGACATCCGGCATGGACATCCTGGAAATCCGGGGAGCATGGAGAGCCCGGACATCCGGCATGGAGGGCCAAACATCCGGAAGTAGACACCAGCACATAGTGCTCTCTGGATAGAAGGGTCCGGATATCCAGGGTGCGGGCCGGATATCCGGCAGGTGGCCCGGACATCCAACAGGCAGCCCGGACATCCGGCAAGGCCAGAGGCAGAACATAAGCATAAGAATATTGTGATAGATCCAAAGACTTGAGGAAGGAATTTTGTGGCATGAGCAAGTCCTTCACTAACCCTACCGATCCCCTCTTAATAGTGTGGGATCCTATACTCAAGAAAACAAATGTGCAATCTTTTTTATACTTCTTCCTTGAGTAAAATCAACTCCGTATGTTAATGATCCGCACACTTTTGATGATCCGGGGACTAACACCTGAGATTCACTTGATGAACATAGTTAGTACCCTACATGTATATTGTCATCAACATCAAAACTTGATGTAAGGGCCTGATTGCACTTTTATACATGAGCTCGATACCAAACATGGGCACACAAGGTTATTGCTGCCTACCGGGCCAGGGTAGCACGCGCACATAACCTTCCCTAGTGGGAGGCACCGGCGAGAGGCATGACAATAGACCGCATTAAGACCTTCCCGTAAAAGCAAATGTGGCTACACTGAAGAAGCTCGGTTCGGTGGCACTATGACTTGATCCCACCGATGACGGAGGAGGTTTGTTATTATTAAGTCATTTTTCTTAACAACTCCATTATCTTACCATATTATGGGCATGATTATCAAGAATGCATACAAGATAGAAATGCATTAATGAGCAAATTATATCAAGCTTCTCAAGTGAACAATCATAGAATAGGAGGCAATACATGGTACGAACATAACTACAAAGTAACAGAATCATAACAATGTTGATAACCATGGCATAAGACTAGATCAGAGTAGCAACATGGTATAATCCAGAAAATTACTATAGCTAACATGGCAAAAGACAGCATGATGAAGTTCATGGCATGACAAGGCAAACAATACGAACATACAACACACATTATATATGCAGATAGAAACACGATATGAACATACTGCAGCTACACACTGCTACCTCTTGAGCACTGCGTTGGTTTTCCCTTGAAGAGGAAAGGGTGCTGCAATAAAGTAGCGTAAGTATTTCCCTTAGTTTTTGAGAACCAAGGTATCAATCCAGTAGGAGATCACGCACAAGTCCCGCGCACCTACACAAACAAATAAGAACCTCGCAACCAACGCGAAAAAGGGGTTGTCAATCCCTTCACGGTCACTTACGAGAGTGAGATCTGATAGATATGGTAAGATAATATTTCTGGTATTTTTATGATAAAGATGCAAAGTAAAATAAACGGCAATAAAAATAACTAAGTGTAGGAAGATTAATATGATGGAGAATAGACCTGGGGGCCATAGGTTCACTAGTGACTTCTCTCAAGAGCATAAGTATTACGATGGGTGAACAAATTACTGTCGAGCAATTGATAGAATTGAGCATAGTTATGAGAATATCTAGGTATGATCATGTATATAGGCATCACGTCCGCGACAAGTAGACCGAAACGATTCTGCATCTACTACTATTACTGCACACATCGACCGCTATCCAACATGCATCTAGAGTATTAAGTTCATAAGAACAGAGTAATGCTTTAAGTAAGATGACATGATGTAGAGGGATAAACTCATGCAATATGATATAAACCCCATCTTTTTATCCTCGACGGCAACAATACAATACGTGCCTTGCTACCCTAACATCACCGGGAAAGGACACCGCAAGATTGAACCCAAAGCTAAGCACTTCTCCCATTGCAAGGAAGATCAATCTAGTAGGCCAAACCAAACTGATAATTCGAAGAGACTTGCAAAGATAACCCATCATACATAAAAGGATTCAGAGAAGATTCATATATTGTTCATAGATAATCTTGATCATAAACCCACAATTCATCAGATCTCGACAAACACACCGCAAAAGAAGAGTTACATCAAATAGATCTCCAAGAGAATCGAGGAGAACTTTGTATTGAGATCCAAAGAGAGAGAAGAAGCCATCTAGCTAATAACTATGGACCCGAAGGTCTGAGGTAAACTACTCACACATCATCGGGGAGGCTATGGTGTTGATGTAGAAGCCCTCCATGATCAATGCCCCCTCTGGCAGGACGCCGGAAAAGGCCCCAAGATGGGATCTCACGGGTTTTCATGGATGCTTCCGATGGTTTGGGGGTACATAGGTATATATAGGAGGAAGAAGTACGTCGGTGGAGCAACGTGGGCCCCACGAGGATGGAGGGCACGCCTGGGGGGTAGGCGCGCCCCCTGCCTCATGCTCTCCTCGTTGATTGCTTTACATAGACTCCAAGTCCTTGGATCACGTTTGTTCCGAAAATCACGTTCCCGAAGGTTTCATTGCGTTCGGACTCCGTTTGATATTCTTTTTCTGTGGAACACTGAAATAAGCAAAAAAAACAGCAATTTGGGCTGGGCCTCCGGTTAATAGGTTAGTCCCAAAAATAATATAGAAGTGTATAATAAAGCCCATTAAACATCCAAAACAGAATATAATATAGCATGGAACAGTAAAAAATTATAGATACGTTGGAGACGTATCAAGCATCCCCAAGCTTAATTCTTGCTCGTCCTCGAGTAGGTAAATGATAAAAACAGAATTTTGATGTGGAATGCTTCTTAGCATAATTTTCAATGTAATTCTCTTAATTGTGGTATGAATGTTCAGATCCGAAAGATTCAAGACAAAAGTTTAATATTGACATTGAAATAGTAATACTTCAAACATACTAACTAAGCAATTATGTCTTCTCAAAATAACATGGCCAAAGAAAGTTATCCCTACAAAATCATATAGTCTGGCTATGCTCTATCTTCATCACACAAAGTATTTAATCATGCACAACCCCAATGACAAGCCAAGCAATTGTTTCATACATTTGGTGTTCTCAAACTTTTCAATCCTCACGCAATACATGAGCGTGAGCCATGGACATAGCACAATATGTGGAATAGAATGGTGGTTGTGGAGAAGACAAAAAAGAGAGAAGATAGTCACACATCAACTAGGCGTATCAACGGGCTATGGAGAAGACAAAAAAGTGAGTAGGGATTGCCATGCAACGGATGCACTAGAGCTATAAGTATATGAAAGCTCAACAAAATAAACTAAGTGGGTGTGCATCCAACTCGCTTGCTCACGAAGACCTAGGGCATTTTGAGGAAGCCCATCATTGGAATATACAAGCCAAGTTCTATAATGAAGAATTCCCACTAGTATAAGAAAGTGACAAAATGAGAGACTCTCTATCATGAAGATCATGGTGCTACTTTGAAGCACAAGTGTAGTAAAAGGGTAGTAACATTGTCCCTTCTCTCTTTTTCTCTCATTTATTTATTTTTTTATTTGGGCCTTTTCTATTTTTTTATGGCCTCTTTTTTTCGTCCGGAGTCTCATCCCGACTTGTGGGGGAATCATAGTCTCCATCATCCTTTCCTCACTTGGGACAATGCTCTAAAAATGATGATCATCACACTTTTATTTTTCTTACAACTCAACAATTACAACTCGACACTTAGAACAAATATGACTCTATATGAATGCCTCCGGCGGTGTACCGGGATATGCAATGAATCAAGAGTGACATGTATGAAAGAATTATGAACGGTGGCTTTGCCACAAATACTATGTCAACTACATGTTCATGCTAGCAATATGACAATGATGGAGCGTGTCATAATAAACGGAACGGTGGAAAGTTGCATGGCAATATATCTCAGAATGGCTACGGAAATGCCATGATAGGTAGATATGGTGGCTGTTTTGAGTAAGGTATATGGTGGGTGTATGATACCGGCAAAAAGTGCGCGGTATTAGAGAGGCTAGCAATGGTGGAAGGAAGGAAGTGCGTATAATCCATGGACTCAACATTAGTCATAAAGAACTCATATACTTGTTGCAAAAATCTACAAGTTATCAAAGCAAAGTATTACGTGCATGCTCCTAGGGGGATAGATTGGTAGGAAAAGACCATCGCTCGTCCCCGAGCGCCACTCATCAGGAAGACAATCAATAAATAAATCATGCTCCGACTTCATCACATAACGGTTCACCATACGTGCATGTTACGGGAATCACAAACTTTAACACAAGTATTTCTCAAATTCACAACTACTCAACTAGCATGACTCTAATATCACCATCTTCATATCTCAAAACAATTATCAAGCATCAAACTTCTCATAGTATTCACCACACTCATAAGATTTTTTTTACTAATCTTGGATGCCTATCATAATTAAAGCACATTACCATGCTGTTTTGTAGGACTCTCAAAATAATATAAGTGAAGCATGAGAGAACAATAGTTTATATAAAACAAATCCACCACCGTGCTCAAAAATATATAAGTGAAGTACTAGAGCAAAAACTATATAGCTCAAAAGATATATGTGAAGCACATAGAGTATTCTAATAATTTTCAAATATGTGTGTCTCTCTCAAAAGGTGTGTACAGCAAGGATGATTATGGCAAACTAACAAACAAAGACTCAAATCATACAAGACGCTCCAAGAAAAACACATATCATGTGGTGAATAAAAATATAGCTCCAAGAAAAACACATACCAGAAGGCATCCCCAAGCTTTGGATTTTTGGTGTCCTTAGATTATCTAGGGGTGCCATGGGAATCCCCAAGATTAGGCTCTTGCCACTCCTTGTTCCATAATCCATCAAATCTTTTACCCAAAACTTGAAAACTTCACAACACAAAACTCAACAGAAAATCTCATGAGCTCCGTTAGCGAAAGAAAACAAAACACCACTTCAAGGTACTGTAATGAACTCATTCTTTATTTATATTGGTGTTAAACCTACTGTATTCCAACTTTTCTATGGTTTATAAACTATTTTACTAGCCATAGATTCATCAAAATAAGCAAACAACACACGAAAAACAGAATCTGTCAAAAACAGAACAGTCTGTAGTAATCTGTAACTAACGCAAACTTCTGGAACTCAAAAAATTCTTCCAAAATAGGAAGACCTAAATAATTTGTTTATTGATCTGATTAAATTAGAATCAATATTTTATCACGTTCTGGTGATTTTTAACAATTGTTTTCATGAACAGAAAGTTTCTGGAATTTTCAGCAAGATCAAATAACTATTATCCAAGAAGTTCCTATAGGTTTAACTTGGCACAAACACTAAATAAAACACAAAAACAAATCTAACAAGAGGCTAGATCAAAGATTTATTCCTAAATAGAAGAAAAAAGCAAAAAACTAAAATAAAATTGGGTTGCCTCCCAACAAGCGCTATCGTTTAACGCCCCTAGCTAGGCATAAAAGCAAGGATAGATCTAGGTATTGCCATCTTTCGTAGGCAACTCTTCAATAAGACACTTATAACCTTTAGGAGTTTCTTTCTTTCTATTAATTATTAAACTTTTAGGCACGAAATTGGAAAAATCATTTGTAGCAAATGGTTCCTTAATGATAGCAAAAAGATTGGGATGAACACTTATTGATTTAAGATCCGCAGTTTCCTTACTAGAGGATTCACCCTTATTTTTAGGAACATACATAAGCTTGGCAATTTTGGTAGGAGGATTTGAAGTGTTCTTTACGGAAGAAAAAGCGGTCCCCAAGTTGGTAATGATACCCTCAAGTTTATCTATCCTAGTGGAATCCTGATTTATTCTTTCATTAACTATGGGTTCCTTTTCTTTAAAAAATTTCAAAGTGACTCCTACCTTAGATCCATATTGGGTAATTTGGTTGTGGATCTTTTTATCCAAATTTTCAATTAACTCTACGGTGGCAACTTTATTTTCAATAATTTCAAGTCTTTGCATCACATGCTCCAAAGTTAACATAGTTCCATTAACTAAAAGAGGTGGTGGGCCAAACAAATCTATCATAGCATTATAACAAGCAAAAGTATGGCTACCCAAAAATTCCCTCCAGTAATGGTATCAATAATATATCTATTCCAAGGAGTGATGCCTACATAAAAGTTGCGAACAAGAATGAAAGTAGATTGCTTCCTAGTAGATCTATGTTGTGCATTGTAAATTCTGTACCAAGCATCTTTTAGATTTTCTCCCTCCCTTTGTTTAAAATTAAGAACTTCATTCTCGGGAGACAAAGGAGTAAATAAAGGACTGGCCATAACGGCACACGGGACACAAAAGGGCAAGCGAAAAAGAGGCGAACGGAAAAGAGAGAGCGAATAAAATGGCAAGGGTGAAGTGGGGGAGAAGAAAACGAGAGGCAAATGGCAAATAATGTAATGCGAGGGATAAGAGTTTGTGATGGGTACTTGGTATGTCTTGACTTAACTTGACTTGGCTTGAATCTCCCCGGAAACGGCGCCAGAAATCCTTCTTGCTACCTCTTGAGCACTGCGTTGGTTTTCCCTTGAAGAGGAAAGGGTGATGCAGTAAAGTAGCGTAAGTATTTCCCTCAGTTTTTGAGAACCAAGGTATCAATCCAGTAGGAGATCACGCACAAGTCCCGCGCACCTACACGAACAAATAAGAACCTCGCAACCAACGCGAAAAAGGGGTTGTCAATCCCTTCACGGTCACTTACAAGAGTGAGATCTAATAGATATGGTAAGATAATATTTTTGGTATTTCTATGATAAAGATGCAAAGTAAAATAAACGGCAATAAAAATAACGAAGTGTTGGAAGATTAATATGATGGAGAATAGAACCGGGGGCCACAGGTTTCACTAGTGAGCATAAGTATTATGGTGGGTGAACAAATTACTGTCGAGCAATTGATAGAATTGAGCACAGTTTTTTTTACTATAAACAGTAGGGTAAACCCCACAGCAATTTTTATATTATAGAGCAAAGAAACAAGTAGTCTTACAGGCTTGAGGTAAGCCTACAGAAAGAAAGAAAACTAAAAACTAGAAACTAGAACTAGAAAGAGGGGGGAGACAAAAAGAAAAAAAGAAAAAAAGAAAAAAGAAAGAAAGAACTAGGCTAAGAAGAAAGAAAGAAAATTACAGCAGGGCCTCAAGCCACCGATTGAAATGACTCTCATGCTTCTTCTTCATTCTGAACCTTAAAAGCTTTAGCTCCTCCAGGAAAATGGACTTCCATCCTTGAAAAGATGGAGCAATGTTTTCAAAAAAATTATTATTTCTGGTTATCTAGATGGCCCATGCACCAAGAATGATGATCTCCATGTAAAAGGGGTAATTTAGTTTGTCCTTTAGATCTTGGAATGCTTTGAGCACTGACAGATTTGGTGTTCTTGTTGGACAAATAAAGTCCCAGCATTGTTGCACAAATGGGCATCCCCAAAAAAGATGATGAAGTGTTTCCTCCTGTTGACAGTCACTAACTAACAGTTGTATGCTTCCAGAACAAAATTCTTCCTTCTAAGCAGGTTTCTTGTGTTAACTCTGTCATGAAGTAGTTGCCAGAAAAAAACTTTGTGCTTTGGCTGACATGAGCTTTGCCAGATCCAGTTGAAATGAGGAGGTGTTTGCTTGTGACCTATTAACACTTTATATGCTTTGATGGATGAGTATATTTCATTTCCCCAGATATAACTCCATGTGTCTAAAGATCCCAGAAACTCAGATTGCCTCATAGAGATGCAAATGTCCTCCATTTCTAAGAATTCCTCATATGCCTCTGTTGTCAATGGTAGGAAGAAAAGATCTTGAAGGTACTCTGTCTGCAATTCCTGTTGTATGTTCAACTGAGGATTTCTCACAAAGGAGTACAGGTGATGGAATTTGTGTTTGAGTACAGCATGTTGCCATAGATCATCCCAAAAAGAAGCACTGACCCCATCTCCAACATTACATCTAGCAATAGCTTTGTAATGATCCAGAAGTGCCAAGTTTGATTTCCACCAAAAAGAACCCACCATGCTGTCACCTGGCAATTTCCCATCACTGTAGTAGGTTTCCCAAATCAAGTTGACCCATGGTATGTCATGTCTGTTGAAAAATTTATGCAAATTCTTCATTAGAAGGGTTTTGTTATGGGTATATATATCCAATACACCTAGGCCTCTCTGATCTTTGGGTCTGCACACAGTGGTCCAAGCTACTAACGCAGGTCTGCGGTCTTCCATGTCTGGGCCTCTCCAAAGACAGTGTCTAAGGTATTTTACTATCTGTTTCTTTATTGTGATTGGGATATCCAGACATGTCATGAAGAATACTGCCAAAGAAGTTAGCACTGACTTGACCAGCAGCAATTTTCCAGCCTGTGTCATGAAGATAGATATGCCTGCCAACCTTTTAGCAATTCTGTTGACTAGGGGTAAACATTGTTCCACAGTGGGCTTGTAAATTCCCAATGGAAGTCCAAGGTAATTGAAAGGGAAGTGTCCTCTAGCACATTGTAGTGTGTTTGTGAATAGTTCAACCCTGTCTTCATTAATGTTTAGAGGAACCAGAAATGACTTCCCATAATTCACTTTGAGCCCTGTTGCAAAAGCAAAAGTGTTGAGTAAAGCTTTCAGACAGAAGAGCTGCCTAGTATCTTCTTGCATAATCACCAGAGTGTCATCTGCATACTGCACAATTGGGAAATGTGGACAAGAGTTCACTTGTAGTGGTGCAGAGAGTAAGTTTATCCTCATTGCTTTGTTAAGAATAGATTACAACAGTCACCGCCAAACACAAAATTAGTGGAGAGTAAGGATCTCCTGTCTTACTCCTCTTTTGATGTAGAATTTTTTCCCTGGGACTCCATTCAGTAATACAGAGGATGTTGCTATTGAAAATAGACTTTTCATCCAAGAGATCCATCTGTCACCAAAACCTTTGGCCTTAAAAATGTCAAATATTGCTTCATGCTCAATTGTATCGAATGCTTTTTCAAAATCCAGTTTAATAACTAAAATTTCCTCCCTGGACTTCTGGCATTGGTGAATATATTCATAAGCCCATCCTAAGCAGTTCTGTATCACCCTGTCTTTGAGGAAGCCATATTGATTGATATGCACCATCTGCAGAATTACCCTTTGCAATCTATTTGCCAGAAGTTTTGTAATGATCTTGAGCACTCCATTAAGCAGAGAAATGGGTCTAAAGTCATTTGGAGTAAGTGGCACTTCTTTTTTAGGAATAAGGGTGATGAAAGATGAATTAATGCTCTCAAGGTTAACATTCCCAGCATGAAAAGCCATTATAAGTTCAATGACATCTAATTTTATTATATCCCAGCAAGTCTTGAGAAACTCATTATTGAAACCATCAGGACCAGGTGATTTATCATTAGGAAAATTCTTGACCACATCCTCAATTTCCTCTAGAGTGAAAGGTTTTTCCAAATCAATGAATAGGAGTGGATCCACAGTATTTTCATACAAGTCCTCTAGATTAAAGTGCATAGAATGCCCAGTGGTCTGACCCAATCTACTCTTAAAAGCCTCCCATAGAATTGCTGCCTTTCCTTCATGGTCAGTGACTTCAACTTGGTCCTTGTTTACCAGCATAGCAATTTGATTGTGTCTGTGGTTAATAAAGGCTTTTGTGTGAAAGAATTTTGTGTTCTCATCCCCAAATTTGACCCCTTTAATTTTCCCTCTTTGCTTCCAATAATTTTTTTGATTGTTGAGCACTGTCAATAAGAATTCCTTCAGTATATTCCTGCAATTTGTTTCAAACACTGACAAAACCCTGTATTCCTCAATTAAGTCCCAAAGGAAAATAATATCATTCAACTCTGCAATCTGCTTTTTGTGACAAGATAAGGATTTAGCCCAAAGTTTTAGTGCTCTTCTGACATTCTTGAACTTAGCATTAATCTTTTTAGCACAATCAGTGTGACCCACTGGTATGTTCCAAGCATCATGAACCACTTGCTTGAAGGAGCTGTGGTTGAGCCAGTAATTTTCAAACCTAAACACTTTGGACTTTGGAATGGTTGTGCCAATCTTTATCATACATGGGAGGTGATCAGATATAGGTTTAGCCATGGGTAGAGCAACAGAGTCTGGATAGCTGGTCATCCAAGCAGCAGATGTGAAAAACCAATCTAGCTTCTCTAGTAGGGGATTGTCCTGCATGTTACTCCAGCTAAATTGTCTACCTTTGAGGGGAAGTTCAATTAAACCTAATTCACTGATGGCTTCGTTAAACATAAGCATTTCATTAACATCACCTCCAGGTTTATTTCTATCTTCAGGATTTCTAATGAAATTAAAATCGCCCATGATAATCTAGTCAACATCACTAGGCATTTGAATATTTCCAAACCATTCAATGAACTCAATCTTTTCTTCATGATTGCAGGGGCCATAAATGTTTGTGAGAATCCAAGACTTGGAGGAGGTGAACTGAATGGATAATGGAAATTTATTTTGAAACATCAACTCTCCAGTAAATAGGGCACCATTCCAAGCAGTGAGGATGCCACCAGACGCCCCATTGGAGGGTAAGTATTCAAATTTATTGAATCTCTGTGGGCAAACTTTATGAATATATGTTAAATCAAAGATCTCTCTCTTTGTTTCCTGCAAACACACAATACCAGCTGCACTTTCTTCCACTTTTTGCTTTATAGCTAGCCACTTATCTGAAGAATTAATACCTCTCACATTCCAGTTCAGTATATTCTAGGTTCTGTTGTTATTCATTAAAAACCAGAAGTATGTGCCCTTGAACACCCAGGTCCAACCCCTGGTGTCTATTCCTAGTTAATTTACTTTGATTCACAGATAAAACAGTTGTCATACAAGCAGTCCCATCATACAGGCACTTCACATGATTGAAGTGAATCCCATGCCATAGCAACAAAAAATTCATAAGAAAAAGGATAGCAGCAAAAGGAATATCACATTTTATCTCCATAAAAGAGCAGCACAGTTTGCACACCAATCCATTACATCCAAGGAACAAAAGATGTCTTTCTGGATAATCAAGCACTATGGAACAAGTTTTGGTCTTAGGACTTTTTGCAATCATAAAGAAAGGACATTCCAAAAGAGAACAGCAGGACACTCTGGTATTCCAGCTCATCTGGTGTGGTCTTGTCATCATCAGACAACCTTAGATGTGTTTTCCTGCCCAGAGGCCTTGGACACCTTGGCCACCTCTTCCTGCCCCTTCTTTTTAGGCTTCTTGGACAACTTTCCATGCAGTTCCTCCTCAGCAACCTTATAGAAAGACTTAGTTAGGTTTTTCACCACAGAATTCTGGATAACAGGTGGGATTGCATTACATGGCAAACAGGATCTAGTATCACAAGATCTTCTCCTATAACCCATGTTATCTTTCTTAATCCTGTCACTCCTTCTTACCTCAGTTTCAACCAGAGGCTCCTTGTCCCTTCTCTTCCTTGAGATAGCCTCCCCAAGTGGAAGAAATTTGTTTGGGGAGACTTGTTGCACAGACTGCTGCTCCCTTTGGAAGAGTGTGCTGCTGGACTAACACCTTCATTTTCTTTACCTAGCCCCAGGAGGAAATCCTTGCAAGTTGGTGCCTGGGAAGTAGAACATCCATCGGGTATATGAAATAGCATAGTTTCCTCTTGTTTGCAATTGGCAGTCAATATTTTCCACACATCAGACTTTAGCAGGTGCATTGTCCAACTAAACTTATCAGGGGT
This sequence comes from Aegilops longissima, assembly GCA_021605205.1. Taxonomy (NCBI): domain Eukaryota; kingdom Viridiplantae; phylum Streptophyta; class Magnoliopsida; order Poales; family Poaceae; genus Aegilops; species Aegilops longissima. Next base: position 324,268,663 of record CM038680.1, read on the forward strand.
TAACAACAAATGTACCATGAAGTTGAACCAACTTACTGGTATTTCAATTTTGAAAGTGTTCTCAGTTCCTTGAGTTGCTGGTGCAAAATGCTTAATCCAGAGTCCAAGGCCTTCTTCAGACATTAAATGAGATCCATCAATAATTTCCAAAGCATGGTTCTGAGCCAGTTCATGTAAGTCAAACATAGTAGGAGAGCTTGGCAATGAGAAATTTCCATAGTTACCTTTATTGTTATGATCTGTAGATGTGCCAACATATGGAATTGGTACATCTTCCTTGCCCTTCTCATCAGGAAGCAGATTGTGTGAAGAAGGATCTTTTCCTGCCTCACTCTGACTGACTGTGTTTCTGTCAGGCACAGGCATATCAGTAACTACATTTTCTTCCCTAACATTGAGCCCATCATTCATGTGATCCATCTGAAGGTCCAAATGTGCTTCAGTATCCTGGACCTGAGGTATCAAGGCGAGCTCCAATCTGGATTCTCTTCTTGAACATGTTCCAAATTGTTGTGAGGCACCTGTTCCTCCTCCCCTTCAATTGCATTATATGCCAATGCAATGTTTAACAGTCCTTGACCAAATTGTGGGGCTTGAATTCCCTGATTGACTTCTTCACTTGCAGAGTGTGTTAGAGAAAGCAAACCATCAGATAGTGATATAGTTGTTGTAATGCTGCTATTAGGTGCACCCTCCTCTGGCAAAATAGGAATGACAACTTGCTGTTGTTGTGGCTGGAAAGGCTCTGGTTGGGGAAAAGCCCAATGTTGTTCCTATTCTGCTTGCTCTTCCCAAGCATCCCAGTCCTCATTTTGGGCATGGATATTATGGTTTGGCAGAGGTTGGAACCCTGGAAAATCATTGGCATGTTGTGGTATGGGGTGTGGGTCCACACCATCAGGTGGGATAGGGTCTTCATCTGCAGGTCCACCACCCAGCATTTCCTCTAGAAGTACTTCAACAGAGCAAGTCCAAGAGTCCTCCTCAAATCTCTCTCCTTCAGACCAACGTATGCTTTTGGGAACCTCATCTAGCTCTGTCACTCTGGCTTTAACTAGAATTTTACCCTTAAGCGCATCTTCTTTCTCCCAACTAATGATTTTTCCCCATTTGGAAATAGCAGACGCAATATCTTCAGTGTTACAAAAATCAAACGGAACTCCCACAAATAGCAGCCAACAGGTCCTATTGAAATAAACCATGCGCCAATTTCTACCTTCATTGTGTTTAGTAAAGGAGATGAAGACATCACCGAACGCATGCGACCCCTGCTGGACGAGCCTATCCCGATCTCTGACATGTGTGAACTGCACGTATGCCTCTCCGAGCGGGCATGGCTGAATTTCTCTGAATCCAACTTGAGCATCTTCTTGAAGAAACTCTTGCAGAACATCACGAACATTTGGAAAAAATACCTCACCCGGGTGGGGGTGAATACTGTCAATCGCCCAGTCCTCGTGCCGCTTAGGACGATGAGGCACAATGGCGCGAGAAACCCCAGTTCTTCCCGGAATCACCTGAACCTGAAAGCCATGCGGGACGAATGGCTGGGGATCGATGGGGATGTTGGCCATCTCGCGCGGCTCTGGCAAGGAGGCGACCAGAGCCCTCTCTAACAACAATGGCAGCGCCGGCGAGCTTGTCGAGGCGTGCGCGGAGGTGGAAGTGGCAGCGGTGGAGAAGACAGAGTGGGCAGGTGAAGTGGAATGCGAGGAGGCAGGCGACGGTCTCGGCTGAAAGTTTTGGAATAAATCCTTGACCAGCTCCTTAAATGATGTGACCTGCCTAATCTGTGCCGCCGGCCCAAAACAGTGGAACCAAGACTCAACCTGGCCATCGGCCCAAGCATCTTCAGGTGGGCTCGGGAAAGTACTATATGGAATAAAAGGCCAAAGCCCAGTCAGGTTCGGGGTAGAGCAAAAAGGAGCAAAGTGGCCGTTGGCCCCGCATGCATGACAAACCACATTATGGCGTGCAACGGTACGTTGCACTTCATTGTGTGCCAATTATGGCATGACCGGAGCAGAATAATGCTGAAATGAATTTTGGTTAATGCTCTGAGAATTTCCCTCAAGGTTGAGACCCGATAACCACTCAAAAACCGATCTACCGGCTCTAACCACCGCGGAGTAACTCCGGTGATCACCGGAGTGAGGCACAATGGCCCTGCTAGCCCTACCAACCAAAGTCCATTCTTTGTCAAGCTCATCATAGTATAGAGCTTCCTCACGGCACCAGTTCGGGCCACCAAAGTTCCACAGGTTAAAAACCACCTCAAAATCTTTTTCCTTGATTCTACCCGCATTATAAATCTCAAATCCCATGGACTTTGAAGCTACTAAGAACTTGTAAGATTTATCTCGAAGGAAACAGACGCGAAAACCTTGGGCATAACCACCAAACATGGCAAGAAGCGAGATACTAACCTTGTGCACATCAAGTTTGAAAGATGCACGGCAAAACGAGACCACCATGGTGAACTCCTTGTGATGGAAGCCAGGAGAGAACACCACCGGATGACCAAACTTGGTCCTCATCTCCATTTGAAACTTCTTCCCATGGTCAAAGTTGAGATCAAACAGTGCCATCTAGAGGGGAGGGTGGCTACCAGGGCCGGAGTGACCACTGGTAGGAGTTGGGTGGCCGACGGGGCCGGAGTGGCCGCCGGCGCTAGGAGGGGGGAGCGCTAGTTGGGGGGAGTGCCGGCGCTAGGAGGGGACCCTAGGTGCATAGTCTGTTCCTTAGCGAGTAAATTCAGCATAGTTATGAGAATATCTAGGTATGATCATGTATATAGGCATCACGTCCGCGACAAGTAGACCGAAACGATTCTGCATCTACTACTATTACTCCACACATCGACCGCTATCCAGCATGCATCTAGAGTATTAAGTTCATAAGAACAGAGTAATGCTTTAAGTAAGATGACATGACGTAGCTAGAGGGATAAACTCATGCAATATGATATAAACCCCATCTTTTTATCCTCGATGGAAACAATACAATACGTGCCTTGCTACCCTAACATCCTTTGGAAAGGACACCGCAAGATTGAACCCAAATCTAAGCACTTCTCCCATTGCAAGAAAGATCAATCTAGTAGGCCAAACCAAACTGATAATTCGAAGAGACTTGCAAAGATAACCAACCATACATAAAAGAATTCAGAGAAGATTCAAATATTGTTCATAGATAATCTTGATCATAAACCCACAATTCATCGGATCTCGACAAACACACATAAAAGAAGAGTTACATCAAATAGATCTCCAAGAGAATCGAGGAGAACTTTGTATTGAGATCCAAAGAGAGAGAAGAAGCCATCTAGATAATAACTATGGACCCGAAGGTCTGAGGTAAACTACTCACACATCATCGGAGAGGCTATGGTGTTGATGTAGAAGCCCTCCGTGATCAATGCCCCCTCCCGCAGGACGCCGGAAAAGGCCCCTAGATGGGATCTCACGGGTACAGAAGGTTGCGGCAGTGGAACTAGGTTTTCGTGGATGCTTCTGATGGTTTGGGGGTACGTAGGTATATATAGGAGGAAGAAGTACGTCGGTGGACCAACGTGGGCCCCATGAGGTTGGAGGGTGCGCCTGGGGGGGTTGGCACGCCCCCTGCCTCGTGCTCTCCTCGTTGATTGCTTTACGTAGACTCCAAGTTCTCTGGATCACGTTTGTTCCAAAAATCACGTTCCCGAAGGTTTCATTCCGTTTGGACTCCGTTTGATATTCTTTTCTGGGAAACACTGAAATAGGCAAAAAAAACAGCAATTTGGGTTGGGCCTCTAGTTAATAGGTTAGTCCCAAAAATAATATAGAACTGTATAATAAAGCCCATTAAACATCCAAAATAGAATATAATATAGCATGGAACAATAAAAAATTATAGATACCTTGGAGACGTATCACACACATATGTCATCATTCTTATTGCATTACTCCGTTTTTCCATGAACTTAATACACTAGATCCATGCTGGATAGCGGTCGATGTGCGGAGTAATAGTAGTAGATGCAGGCAGGAGTTGGTCTACTAATCTTGGACCTGATGCCTATGTAATGATCATTGCCTGGATATCATCATCAATTTCCCAATAGTAATTTGTTTACCCACCGTTTGCTATTTTTCTCGAGAGAAGCCACTAGTGAAATCTACGGCCCTCGGGTCTTCTTTCTCATATATTTGCTTTGCGATCAATTTTATTTGCACTTTTTATTCAGATCTATTAAACCAAAAATACAAAAATACTTTGCTGCACTTTATTTTATTTGCGATATATTTATTCAATCTATTACAACTTTCTCCGGTCAACACGCAATTTCTGGCGTCGTTACCCGAAAGGGATTGACAACCCCTTTAACACGTTGGGTTGCGAGGTGTTGTTATTTGTGTGCAGGGGTTGTTTACGTTGTGTTTCTTAGTTCTCCTACTGGTTCGATAACCTTGGTTTCATATCTGAGGGAAATACCTACCTCCGCTGTGCTGCATCATCACTTTCTCTTTGGGGAAATACAGACGTAGCTTCAAGCGACATCAAGGGCAAGGAAGCAGGCAGTTGAAGTTGTGCAAGGAGATAACAAACTCGAATATCATAGACTAAGGGACTATCTACAATGTGTATTAGATGCTAACCCAGGCAGTAGATGCATAGTGACAACAAAAGAGGACCTAGAAAATCCAGCTCCTACCCCCAGGTTTCACTACATGTTCTACTGCCTTTGTCATGCAAGGAGGGCTTCCTAAATGGATGCGGGCCATTTATAGGTATTGATCCTTACACATATATATAAGATGGTTGCATTCATGTTATTTATAACTAATGTGATCATATCTTCAGGTCTAGATGGTTGCTTCATCAAGCTCAACACTGGACAACAGATATTGGCAGCTACAGCGAGGGACGGGAACAACAATATCTTCCCCATAGCCTTTGGTGTTGTTGACAAGGAAGAGACAGACAGTTGGACATGGTTTCTCACACAGCTAAGAACTGTTATTGGAACTTGGAACAAGTTTTCCAAATACACAATTATGTCTAACAGGCAAAAAAGGTATGTGATCCACTACTCATGACCACACTTTAAACTTAGCATCACACTTAGCCATCATACTTAACAGGGATTGTTGAATGCAATCAATGATGTATTCCCTGACTCCCCATAGAGGTTTTATCTTAGACATATATATTCCAACTTCCAATCTGCTGGTTTTAGAGGGGAGGAACTCGAGAAACACTTAGACCAGGCTGCCTATTCCTTCACTAAGAATGGTCATGATAAAGAGATGAAAAATTTGAAGAAAGAAAGTTTTGAGGCTTGGCAGTGGTTGTCACAGATACCAGACCATACATGGGCAAGATATAAAATGGATACTGTTTGCAAAACTGACCTGGTTGTAAACAACCTTAGTGAAGTTTTCAACAGGATGATATTGGATGTTAGGAACAAGCCAATCAGGACTATGTTGGAGGGCATAAGAACAAAGTTGATGATCAAGTTTCAGAAAATCAGAGAGAAAACAGAGACATGCAGATGGGAGATCGCACCAACCTACTCATTAGAAGAAGGCAAGAAGTGGGCTAAGTATTGTGAAGCATACATGGCAGGTCCAGGCATCTGGCAAGTGACTAGTAGTTCTAAGAACACATATTGTGTTAACTTGAACAACTATACATGTGACTGTAGGAGGTGGGACATGACAGTTGTGCCTTGCAGTCATGCCATTGTTGCAATGCAGAAAGTGAAGCTACATCCTGAAGACTTTGTCAATGATTTCTTGAAAAAAAACATGTACCGTGAAACATACAAGCATATAATTTTCCCAGTTTTAGGTCCTGAACACTCGCCTCATACACCTGGAGATGACATATCTCCACCAGTGTTCAAAGAAAAGAAGGGCAAAAAGCAAACTGCCAGGAGGAAAGGTATATTTGAGGTGCCCGCAAAAAAGGACACCCCAAGAATTGGTATTGTGACATGTAGCAACTGCAAGAAGCAAGGCCATAGGTTCAACAATTATGGTGACCCTTTGAAGCCTAAGTTTCAGATGAGGATGAACAAGCACCAGGTCATTTGAGGCAATGTTTCATTTCATTGTTTCATTTCTTACAATGTTTCTTAATTGTGTAGGAAAGTAGAGCAAATTACTCTCAAGCTGGTTCTTCTATAGCTACAAATGCTCAGAGGCCTCCAAGAGTACCTGCTGCTATTGCACTTGAACCAAGACCAGCTGCAGCAAGAGCTACAACTTCTGCACCTTCACCAGGTCCAGTTTCTACTTCTAGGTAAAATAAAAGGGTTGCTTCAACTATTCCAGCAGCAGCAGCACAAGGACCAGCTAAGAGGAGTAGGACTAAGACTTCTTCAGCACCAGCTACAAAGAAAAGCACCAACACTTCTTCTCCCGCTAAGAACACGAGATCATCTACAACTTCTCTAGCAAAGAACACCAGGTCTGCAAGTGCCCAGAGGGATGGCTCAATGAGAATAACATTCATTGCACCAAGGCAATCAACTTCAATTGTTGTCCAGGCTGGGTCAAAGAGGATCAGGAAGCCAAGTGGGAGGCTGAAAGACTATTTTTATGCAAGTGGTAAATAGCATGTCCATGTCTAAACTTGAATTCATTTGGCATGGTTGTGTCTATGTCAGTGAACAAATATGGATGGATTTGTGTCTTTAGGTTGAACTGGTATGGTTTGTAATAACTATACTTTCTTCTATGGTTTATCTTGTGCGCTTTTAGAGATATCCAGTCAGTTAACCTTGTGTTGATTCAGACAGTTAATCTTGTGTTGATTCAGTCAGTTATTATTCTGTTCAATCACTTAGTTCATCTTGTGTTTATTCACAGTTAGGTTGAATTGTGAAGTGTGAACTGCTACATTGATTCAGAGATATTCAACAACATAAATTTTAGATCCACGACATATATTGATTCAGAGTAGCATACACTGATTCAGAGTAGCATACATATTGATTATGATCCAGATCTTACAAAGAACACCACTTACAGATAGATAGATAGATAGATAGATAGATAGAGAGATAGATAGATAGACAAAACAATCATAACGCTCGAAGAAACAAGCCCACTTAGCTCTAGTAGCTGGATGAGGAGCCATGACTGCTCTTCTCCTCGCCCAAGTAATGATCTGCATGAAGCTCCTTCCCCTGCCACTAGGGAAAACAAGCTCAAGATCTTCATCATTGCACTTCTCCAGCACCTTATCAAAGAGCCGGCGGTTGTACTCAAGATCCTGCTCATCCTGGGCGGCCACCTGTGCCCTCCGCCTGCCCCTCCTCCTCCTCCTCTGCTGTGCTGCTGGAGGCCTCACCTCCACAGCATCTTCCTCCTCCTTTGTTACATCTCCCATGTCAGGATTCATCTCTAGTGTTTCATATGGGTGGCGGCTGCTGGAGTGGCTGGGAAAGGGTGGCTGATGACCCACAAGTATATGGGATCAATTGTAGCCATTAGGATAAGTAAGAGTGTCGAACCCAATGAGGAGCAGAAGGAAATGACAAGTGGTTTTCAGCAAGGTATAGTCTGCAAGCGCTGAAATTGTAAGTAACAAAGTAATTTGATAGCAAGATAATTTGTAACGAGCAAGTAATGATAGTAGTAACAAAAGTGCAGCAAGGTAGCCCAATCCTTTTGAGTCAAAGGACAGGCCAAAACGGTCTCTTATAATAAGCAAAGTGTTCTTGAGGGTACATGGGAATTTCATCTAGTCACTTTCATCATGTCGATTTGATTCGTGTTCGCTACTTTGATAATTTGATATGTGGGTGGACCAGTGCTTAGGTGTTGTTCTTACTTGAACAAACCTCCTACTTATGATTAACCCCCTCGCAAGCATCCGCAACTACGAGAAAAGTATTAAGAATAAATTCTAACCATAGCATTAAACTTTTGGATCCAATCGGTCCCTTACAGAATAGCGCATAAACTGGGGTTTAAGCTTTTGTCACTCTCGCAACCCATCATCTAATAACTACTCCACAATGCATTCCCTTAGGCCCAAATATGGTGAAGTGTCATGTAGTCGACGTTCACATGACACCACTAAGGGAATCACAACATACATACTATCAAAATATCGAACACATATCAAGTTTCACATGATTACTTGCAACATGATTTCTCCCGTGTCCTCAAGAACAAAAGTAACTACTCATAAGTGATAAACATGCTTAAGATCAAAGGGGTATTAAATAGCATGTTGGATCCGAACATATAATCTTCCACCAAATAAACCGTATAGTAATCAACTACAAGATGTAATCAACACTACTAGTCACCCACAAGCACCAATCTATAGTTCTGGTACAAAGATTGAACGCAAAAGATGAACTAGGGTTTGAGAGGAGATGGTGATGTTGAAGATGTTGATGGAGATTGCCCTCCCCAAGATGGGAGAGTTGTTGGTGATCATGATGACAATGATTCCCCCCTCCGGGAGGGAAATTTCCCCGACCGAATCGCTCCGCCAGAGGGCAAAAGTGCTCCTGCCCAAGTTCCGCCTCGAGATGGCGGCGCTTCGTCCCGAAAGTCATCTCCTTATTTTTTTTCTAGGTCAAAATGACTTATATACCAGAAGATGGGCATCGGAGGTGGGCCGGGCTGAGCACAACCCACCAGGGCGCGTCTGGGGGGACACGCGCGCCCTAGTGTCTTGTGCTCACCAGGTGGCCCCCCTTCGGTGGTTATTTGCTCCAGTATTCCTTATTTATTCCATAAAAAATCCTCGTGAAGTTTCAGCTCATTTGGATTTGTGCAGAATAGGTAGCCTGACGTAGCTTTTTCAGGTCCAGATTTCTAGTTAACAGAATTCTCCCTCTTTGTGTGAATCTTGCATATTATGAGAAAAAGGCATTAGATATACTCCAAAAGGCATTATTATGCATAAAAACATTATAAATAACAGTAGGTAAACATGATGTAAAATGGACGTATCAACTCCCCCAAGCTTAGACCTCGCTTGTCCTCAAGCGAAAACCGAAATCGAAAAACATGTCCACATGCTTAGAGAGAGAGGGGTCGATAAAAACAAAATACGGACATAGAAGCATCATGTGAATTATTATAACAGCAACAAACTTAACATATAACTTTTTATCATAGACCTCTCATGAATAAGTAGCAATTCATCACACTATCGAAGTATAAAGCATAAAATCTATTGGAAACCAACAAAGTATGTTCTCAGTCAACTTTGCAACTACAATTCATCATCTTTTTAGGAAGGGTCACGTATCGGAGCCTTTAGGCAAGTCCTCATACTCAACCATCATATAGTCTTCTATGATTGCTAACACTTACCGCATACACATGAGCAAAACATTTCAACTGGACACATAGAAAGATAGGGGCTTATAGTTTCGCCTCCCAACGTATTCACCTCAAGGGTGATGTCAACAATAATAACTCATGCTACCCATATTCAACTGGACATATGTGCCTAGATCTTTCCCCACCACATGATGCTTGCCAAAGGAGAAAAATGAAAAGGAATAGAGAGAAAAACTTTGACTCTTGCATAAAAGTAAATACATAAAGTAAAAGATAGGCCCTTCGCAGAGGGAAGCAGAGGTTGCCATGCGCTTATTTGTTTGTATGCTCAACCCCTTAGTGCAAAAGAACGTCACGTTATATTGCCCCTTGTGATGGCAACCTTTATTATGCAGTTTGTCGCTTTTATTCTTTACCATCACAAGTTCGTACAACACTCAATTTTCTCTTACACTAAGTGATCTTACACTTTCAGAAGCATTTTTTATTGCCTTATTGCACCAATGACAACTTACTTGAAGGATCTTACTCAATCCTTAGGTAGGTATGGTGGACTCTTGAAAATAAGATTTGGGTTTAAGGGTTTTTGGATGCACAAGTATATCTCTACTTGGTGCGGAGTTTTTGGCTAGCAAAGATGGGGGACAAGCACCACATGTTGAAGGATCTATGACAATATAACTTCTATGTGAATATGAACAAACATAAATCATTACGTTGTCTTCCTTGTCCAACGTCAACAATTTTGGCATATAATATTTTTATGGGGGCTCACAATCACAAAAGATTTCCAGGATAGTGTATTTGTATGTGAATCTTCTCTTCCCTTATTAATTCTTTCATGAGTTGCATCATTGAGTAATGCTATGTTTGCCAATCTCTAATAAAATTTTCTACTTATACTTTTCCTTATGTGGTGTCATTACCTACCATAATATTAGCATATGATCTTTTTCATTTATTTCCTTTATTTTTATTGGAACATGAAAGTAAAGAAATCAAAAACTCAAACTAAACTTTATTATATATCTCGCACACGATTACAAGGATAGATCACTAAGCAAACTTTCAAAAAGAAAGGATCGAACTAAACTTTTATTCATGTAAGGCAAAGATAACTAAGGATCGAACTAAAATAAGTAAAGGAAAAAGATAGTGGGGGTGATACGATACCGGGGCACCTCCCCCAAGCTTGGCGGAAGCCAAGGGGAGTGCCCATATATAGCCGATACTCAATATTCTTTTGGTGATGAAGAAGGTGGTGGTGGTGAAGTAGAGGCATTTTCCAATATAACCATGAGTAGCTCCCTCAAGCCTTGAATCTCCCGAAGGGCTCGATGAAGGAACTCGGTATTTTTCCTCACTTCAGCCATTATGTGTTTATTTTCCGGGCCCCAGGGGTTTGTTCCTGCATTGCTTTCTCTTGGATGAACTATGTCCCAATTGGACGGTATGTGCACACGAGGAGTATTCTCGAACCCATAATTATGAATCAAATTGTGAAAATTGTTACGATGTAACTTGTGTAAAGGCCTTCTTGGTGGGAGTCCTTCGTGCACTTCGGGGCTCTCTTGATTGTTTGATGACCTCATAGCTTGATGAGGATTAGATGAGTGGAGATGCCAGCCAATGTGCCTCTCTCGAAAGCTGGAGGGTGAACCCCAAAGGGATTTTCCTCTCCTTCCTCCATGGCAACCTCTTCAGCTTCCTCTCTCCTTAGATCTTCCTGAACCAACCCCGTGTCTTCTTCTCTGTTGTTGGAGGGTGAGGAAGACATGATGTTGGCCTAGCTGAATCTGTGAGAAAACAACAAGGAAAAGAAAACAGGAAATTTCTCCGCGATATGGAGGTCAATAGGTTCGGGGGGTATTTTATCTTGGGAAACAAGCAAATGGAAGAAAAATGGAGTCCGGAAGGTACCCGAGGTGGGCACAACCCACCTGGGCGTGCCCACCAAGGTGACCTTCCCGTAGTTTCTTATTTTCCTAATTTTTGTTATTTTCCAAAACGGACAGAAAATATTTTGCAGATTTTTCGAGTTCGTTTACTTACCGTATCACGTACCTCCTCTTTTTCACGATTCTGGAGTGTTCCAGAAGGTCTCTTTTATGTGTTCTTCCGGTGTCATAGTTTGTATAATATTACTTTCAATATTAATGGGCGTACCTGAGATATAATGTTTTATTCGTTGCCCATTAACAACCTTCGGGTTAGTACCTTCGGCATTATTTATTTTGATAGCTCCAGACCGATAAACCTCCTCGATAACATAGGGTCCTTCCCATTTGGAGAGGAGTTTTCCTGCAAAGAATCTGAAACGAGAGTTGTACAAAAGGACATATTCTCCAACTTTGAACTCACGCTTTTGGATTCTTTTATCATGCCATCTTTTAACTTTTTCTTTAAATAACTTGGCATTTTCATAAGCTTGGGTTCTCCATTCATCTAATGAGCTAATATCAAATAACCTCTTCTCACCAGCGAGTTTAAAATCATAGTTGAGTTCTTTGATTGCCCAATAAGCTTTATGTTCTAATTCAAGAGGCAAATGACAAGCTTTTCCATAAACCATTTTATAAGGAGACATACCCATAGGGTTTCTATGTGTTGTTCTATAAGCCAAAAGTGCATCAATCCAATTTCTTAGACCAATTCTTCCGGGACCTATTGACAGTCTTTTGCAAAATTAATTTTATTTCTCTATTGCTAAGTTCAACTTGACCACTAGACTAAGGATGATAGGGTGATGCAATTATATGGTTAACATCATACTTGGCAAGCATTTTACGGAAAGCACCATGAATAAAGTGTGAACCACCATCAGTCATTAAATATCTACGGACTCCAAACCTTGGGAAAATAACTTCCTTAAGCATTTTAATAGAGGTGTTGTGATCAGCACTACTAGTTGGAATAGTTTCTACCCACTTAGTAACATAATCAACAACAACCAAAATATGTGCATACCCATTAGAGGAAGGAAAAGGTCCCATGTAATCAAAACCCCAAACATCAAATGGTTCAACAACAAGTGAATAATTCATAGGCATTTCTTGATGCTTACCGATATTACCTATTCTTTGACATTCATCACAAGATAAGACGAACTTACGAGCATCCTTGAAGAGAGTAGGCCAATAAAAACCAGATTGTAATACCTTGTGAGCAGTTCTGTCTCCCACATGATGCCCTCCATAAGCTTCGGATTGACATTTCCGTAGGATTTGTCCCTGTTCATGCTCAGGTACACAACGTCTAATAATACCATCTACTCCTTCTTTATAAAGATGTGGGTCATCCCAGAAGTAATGTCTTAAATCATAGAAGATTTTTTTTCTTTTGTTGGTATGTAAAGCTAGGTGGTAAATATTTAGCAACGATGTAATTAGCATAGTCAGCATACCAAGGAGTGTTATGAGAAACATTTATTGCAGCTAACTGCTCATCAGGAAAACTATCATCAATAGGTAGTGGGTCATCAAGGACATTCTCCAACCTAGACAAGTTATCAGCCACGGGGTTCTCTGCTCCTTTTCTATCAGTGATATGCAAATCAAATTCTTGTAGCAAGAGAACCCATTGAATAAGTCTAGGTTTAGCATCTTTCTTTTCCATAAGATATTTTATAGCAGCATGATCGGTGTGAACAATTACTTTTGAATCAACAATGTAAGATCTAAATTTATCACAAGCAAACACCACTTCTAGAAATTCTTTTTCAGTAGTAGCATAATTTCTTTGAGAACTGTCTAGAGTTTTACTAGCATAATGAATAACATTTAGTTTCTTATCAACTCTTTGTCCTAGAACAGCACCAACATCATAATCACTAGCATCACACATAATTTCAAAAGGCAAGTTCCAGTCAGGTGGTTGAATAATAGGTGCAGAAATTAAGGCTTTCTTGAATGTTTCGAAGGCTTCTAAACAATCATCATTAAAAACAAAAGGAACATCCTTTTGCAAAAGATTTGTAAGGGGCCTAGAAATTTTAGAAAAGTCTTTGATAAATCTCCTATAGAAACCAGCATGACCAAGGAAACTAAGAATACCTTTGATATCTTTAGGACATGGCATTTTCTCGATTGCATCAACCTTAGCTTTGTCCACCTCAATGCCTCTTTCAGAAATTTTATGGCCCAAAAAAATACCTTCATTAACCATAGAGCGGTACTTCTCCCAATTCAAGACAAGATTTGTTTGCTCGCATCTCTGCAAAACTCGATCAAGATTGCTTAAACAATCATCAAAATACCTCCCATAAACAGAAAAGTCGTCCATGAAAACTTCAACAGTCTTTTCACAAAAGTCAGAGAATATAGCAGTCATACATCTTTGAAAGGTAGCAGGTGCATTGCATAAACCAAAAGGCATACGTATATAAGCATAAGTCCAAAAGGACAAGTAAAAGTGCTCTTTTCTTGATTAGGTTGAGAAACAGGTATTTGTGAAAACCCAGAATATCCATCAAGGAAGCAAAAATGTGTGTGCTTAGATAATATTTCTAGCATTTGATCAATAGAAGGCAAAGGGTAATGATCTTTTCTCGTTGCTTTGTTTAATTTTCTGAAATCAATTACCATTCTATAGCCTGTAACAATTCTTTGTGGAATAAGTTCATTCTTATCATTAGGAACAACAGTAATACCTTCTTTCTTATGGACACAATGAACAAGACTTACCCATCTACAATCAGCTATAGGATAGATTATACATGCTTCCAGAACTTTTAATATTTCCGTTCTTACCACTTCTTTCATCTTCGGATTTAACCGACGTTGGTGATCACAAATGGATTAGCATCAGGTTCCATATTAATCTTGTGCTGACACAGAGTGGGACTAATGCTCTTAAGATCATCAAGAGTATATCCAATAGCAACTCGGTGCTTCCTTAGAACTTTCAATAATCTTTCTTCTCCATGTTCTGAAAGGTTAGCACTAATAATAACAGGATATATCTTCTTCTCATCAAGATAAGCATATTTCAAAGTGTCTGGTAATTGTTTTAATTCAAGCACAGGATCACCTTTAGGTGGAGGAGGACCTCCTAGAGTTTCAATAGGTAAATTGTGTTTAAGCAGATGACGTTGTTCAAAGAAATTTTTATCTAATTCATTTCTTTCATGCATATGTAAATCATTTTCCTGGTCTAGCAGATATTGTTCTAAAGGATCAGTAGGAGGCACAACAATAGAAGCAAGACCAGTTATTTCATCCTTACTAGGCAATTATTTTTTATGAGGTTTTCTACTAAACTTGGAAACATTAAACTCATGAGACTCATCACCAAAGCTAACACCGACAGTTTGTTTCTCACAATCTATTTTAGCATTAACAGTGTTCAAGAAAGGTCTACCAAAGCTAATGGGACAAAAGTCATCTTGTGGGGATCCAAGAACAAGAAAATCGGTAGGGTATTTTATTTTCCCACACAAGACTTCAACATCTCTAACAATCCCAATTGGTGAAATAGTATCTCTATTAGCAAGTTTAATAGTAACATCTATGTCTTCCATTTCAGCTGGTGCTATGTCATTCATAATTTCTTGATATAAAGTAAAGGGAATAGCACTCACGCTAGCACCTAGGTTGCATAAACCATGATAACAGTGATCTCCTATTTTAACTGAAGCAACAAGCATGCCGACAATAGGTCTATGTTTATCCTTTTTATCGGGTTTGGCAATTCTAGCTGCTTCAACATAGAAGTAAATAACATGCCCATGTATATTTTCTTCCAGGAGATCTTTAACCATAGCAACACTAGGTTCTACTTTGATTTGTTCATCAGGTTTAGGTGTTCTAACATAACTTTTGTTGACCATAGTTGAAACTTTAGCATGTTCCTTCATCCTTACAGGGAAAGGTGGTTTCTCAATATAAGCAGTAGGAACAACTGGATCAACATTATAAATAATAGTTTCCTCTTTAGCTAGTACCGGTTCTTTAATTTCTTCTTTAATAGGTGGGTGATATTTAAACCACTTCTCCTTAGGGAGATCAACATGAGTAGCAAAAGATTCACAAAAGGAGGCTACTATCTCAGAGTCAAGTCCATATTTAGTGCTAAAATTTTGAAAAGCATTGGTAATAATAAAAGATTTAACACAATCAAACTTGAGCTTATTACCTGACTCTTTACCTTCGACGAGTTCCCAATCTTCAGAGTTGCGTTTAATTCTTTCTAAGAGATCCCACTGGAATTCAATAGTTTTCTTCATAAAAGAACCAGCACAAGAAGTATCAAGCATGGATCGATCATTATGAGAAAGCCGAGCATAAAAATTCTGGAAAATAATTTCTCTTGAGAGCTCATGATTGGGGCATGAATATAACATTGACTTAAGCCTCCCCCAAGCTAGAGCGGTACTTTTTACTTCACGAGGCCAATATATATATATATATATATATATATATATATATTCAATCACGATGAACTAGATGCATAGGATACTTTTTTTTGGTGAAACTCCAATTTCAATCGATTCCAATTCCAAGATCCAATATCATCGCATAGCCTATACCATGCCAATGCTTTTCCCTTCAAAGATAAAGGGAAAACCTTCTTCTTAACTTCATCTCTAGGTAAACCTGCAAGCTTAAACAATCCACAAATTTCTTCCACATATATCAAGAGCATATCAGGATGTTCGGTTCCATCTCCTGCATGAGGATTAGCTAGCAGTTGTTCTATCATACCCGAAGGAATTTCATATTCAATATTTTTAGTACGTGCAGTAGGTTGAGGGGTAACTAATTGTGGTGTCGGTCGAGGTGAAGATACCCCGAATGTCGGGGATATACCCCACGATATGACCCGGTTGATACTTGGTGGTTCATCAGTAACCCGCCTGAAGACTAACGACTCACTAGTCTGGCGATTCACCGATCTGGCGACTCACTGATGACCCTGATGGCGGGTCAAATAGATGACAAGGCCCAAGGCCCAGAAGGCCGGCTCATGCTATGGTGGGCCGATTTAAGGGGAAAGGCATAAGGAGTTGTCCCTTACAAAGGAAGCAAGACTAGGATTCCGCTTGTTATAGAATAGTCCTAGTCCTACTAGGACTACACATGTAACCCGCTCCTCCAACTTATATAAGGAGGGGCAGGGCACCCCAAGAGGGACAAGTTTCACAAGTTGAGACAGACAAGTCAATAGCTCGAGAGAGAGAGAGAGGTAGCCAAAGAGCACCCTTGTAATCGTAAGTACCATGATCAATATCAATGAAGCAGGATGTAGGCTTTTACCTCCACCATGAGGGGCCGAACCTGGGTAAAAAACCTCGCGTCTCTCGTCCCAGTCAACCCCTCTCAAGCTACTACATAGATGTGTTGGCCTCACGACTAAGTCCTGACACTAAGGACTTCTGCCGTGACAAATCCATGACAGTTGGCGCCCACCGCAGGGCCTACGCACGGTGGTGTTGAGTTTTTGGAGGGCGCTTTCCCAGGGATCGAGAAGTTCCGCCCGACTTAACGAAAAGTTCCGTCCGGCTCGTCGAAAGGTTCCGCCGGCTCGTTGGAAAGTTTTGGCCGGCTTATTGAAAAAGTTCCGACCGCCTCGGCAAAAGTTTTCGTCCGAATCGTCAAAGAGTTCCGACCGCCTCGACGAAAAGTTCCATCCGAATTGCTAAAGAGTTCCGACCGCCTCGACAAAAAGTTCCATCTGAATCGCCAAAGGGTTCCAACCAGCTCGACGAAAAGTTCCGTCCGAATTGCCAAAGAGTTTTGAATTGTACAAACATCGGAGGGTCCGTTCTGAGCCGTCGCTGGTCTCCACAATGTGGTCGCCTCCGAGTCGTCCCGCCTCTGCTGTCACACCCCTGCCTCGACCGTGTTGGCTATAAGATTCTTTGGGGTCTTGGCATTCTGCAGGGGCGTCGTGTGGTCGGTGACAGTTGCAACACTACGGTTGATCCCTTTTGCAAGAAAAGGAGAAAGTAGCCACATCACCATTGAAATTACTATAGATTATTCACAGGCGCTATATATGGATCATCTATTGTCCGAACAAATTAGGTGATATCCATATAATCTATTCTTATTGACACATATTATTTTTGTTAAAAAAATTACTTGGTCTTGCAATATTGTTACGCATGATAATTATTCATGACAAAGGGTGTCGTGGAACTGTCACGGCAGATGTCCTGGTGTGAGGACTTAGTCACGGAGCCATCGCACTAGGTTAGCTTAAAGGGGTTAAACGAGAAAAAGGACACAAGAGTTTATACTAGTTCGGCCTCTTGCGGCGAAAGTAAAGGCCTAATCCAGTTTGAGGTGGTATTGCTTATGCCTCGATTACCAGGGAGCTAATATGCTTGACATAGCTTTCGATCTGTTGTCTCTCTTGCCCTAAACCGCCGCTGGGTCGTCCCTTTATATACACAGGTTGACGCACTGCGGCTTACAGAGTCCAGGTCGGCTCATAAACGTGTCCGGCCTGGTAACTAATTACACTTGCCTTACAATACAAGCCATGCCTATATGGCGATTTACACCTATGCGCCTTAAGCCGCCGTTGGGCCTTGAGCTCTTAGTAAGTCGTCATCATGAACCGCCATCTTTGATATCTTCATGGGATTCATGATAATAAACCGCCGTTGGTATAACCCGGCCCCTCCTGGGCGGGTCATACCCAATAGTCATATCCCCAACATTAGGCCCCAGGTTGATTTGAACTTGTTCATGTCAATCTTCAACACTTAGGAAAAATCCTTCTTCACTTGTTCTCGCAAGATATTGTAACCCGCCATGACGTCATCTCCTAGAATTACGGAAAACCACCATGACATCATCTGCCATTAATTTCGCACAACACCCAGCATATCTAACAGATCCTTATCTTTAATAACCATCCCGAAAATTGAGGCGTTGGAATAGCTAAATAATCATTCTTTGGCCTCCTCAATTCTCGCGCCTGCCTGTTACCCCTTTCTATAAATAGGGTCAGACAGCCTTTTCATTTTCCCCTTCCTCTTCTCATTTTCAACCTCTCCCTTTGTGACGCACCTGCACGTGTGAGCACCGCCATCGCCGATCTCGTCAGCTTCCTCGACTCCGGCCGCTGCATCGACCTGAACGAGACCAGAGCAGCTGCGGCACATCTCCATTGTTTAGTGGATCCAGTAAGTACCTCTTCTTCCCTTTCTTTTAGATCGTATTAGGGTTTCCTGCAAGTTCGCCAGAGTTCATCCTTGTTCTTCGCTGTAGCTTTGTGACTTCGATTCAAACTTAGCACTCCTTCTATACAGCGGCAGCTGTGATACTTGTTTCTGTTAATAGATCATATCTTTCACGTGAGAAAAAACCAATCTGAACTGCTCGAGCACTGTAATTTAGGTCAAAAATATTTTCCATTATCCGAAGTGTCGCAGATCTAAAATCCTAGCATCAATATGCGAAACCTGTTTGCTTCAACACTTAATAGAATTCTCTCTTGACAGATCTTGAATACCATTGTTGTCATGGCAGCTTACATCACCGGCTTACATCACCGGTTTATAGCTATACATATATCATTAGGCCCCACTTTAAGCCGCCAATCTGAATGCATGTTGTAATGTTTACCTCTGGCTTAATGAATCAACTTAAACAGGCAAAAAATTTATTTATTTTAGGCTTCTTCCTTCACAATGCCGCCGAAGACAGTTACCTCATGTAACTGGGTTCCCTCAATTGTTACTAAAAACACGCTCAAAGACTTTGTCAAAGTCGGCTTTCTGCCAGCAAAAAATATCATGCATTGGCGCGCCCCCAATCTAGACGAAGAAAAACCTCAGCCGAAGGATGGTCAGGTCATTGTTTTTACTGATCACATGAATCGGGGCTTCTCACCGCCCAGATCAAAAAAATTCCGAGACGTTCTGCACTTCTTTCAACTCCATCCTCAAGACATCGGACCCAATTCCGTGTCAAACATTTGCAATTTTCAAGTTTTCTGCGAAGTATACCTTCAAGAGGAGCCTAGTGTTGAACTCTTTAGGGAATATTTTTATTTGAACCACCAAAACGAGTTTACGAATGGACCCAGCTTGGAACTCGGTGGAATCTCAATTCAACGAAGAAGAGGTGCTATCTTCCCCTATGCTTGCTTGTCGAGTCACCCCAAAGATTGCAACCAGACATGGTTTTACTGCAAAGATACCTCTCCGGCTGATGAGAATCCACTGCCGGGTTATCGTGCTCAACGTCTTGACCCACAACATCGTCTTCCTGAAAAGCTTACCGCTGATGAACATGCAAAGCTTGCCCCCACCATTGCGAAGGTCAAGGCTCTGCTGGGAAACGGGTTAACTGGCATTGACTTGGTTCAGTGCTGGGTTTCTTGGCGGATCATACCCTTGAGTCGCCGACCCGGCTTAATGTGTACTTACACATGTGGTATAAACTATCCACTTCGCCATAGTTCCGTGTGTTTAACTGATGAAGCAATCAATGAAATGACAAAAACCCTTCTGAATGAAGAATTGGAAGACTGCAGTAAAGTGGGTCTGAATCCTTTCTGCAAACTTAACCCGCCACCAGATGTGAGTCTCTAAATCTCTTTCTTTTACCTCATCATTGAAATATTCTATTAACTCAACTCTGATGACTCTCACAGGCTGAATCTGATTTTTGGAAAAAGCAATATGACCATGAAGCTGCCAAAAAGGCCAGGGCTGCCAAGAAAGCCGCCAAGAAAACAGTCAAGAAAAAGGAGAAATCAAGTGCTTCCAATATGTTTGAACTGAACAACAGCTCTGAGTCAGAGGTAGCCCTTGACTCCCTTGGCTCCTATTTCAATTATCTTATTGACACTGATTATGGTCAGGATGACACGGGGGCCAGCCAAGCAGTTGAAGAAGAGGTAATGATTATTTCCTCCGACTCAAAGCCTTTGCCAAGACAGAAATTTCGAAGGGTAACTGATATGTCTCCATCGTATCTACTTTTCCAAACACTTTTGCCCTTGTTTTGGACTCTAACTTGCATGATTTGAATGGAACTAACTTTCGGATGACGCTTGTTTTCAGTGAATTGCCATGGTGTTATTTATGTGCAGAAACAAAAGTTCTCGGAATGACCTGAAACTCCATGGAACATATTTTTGGAAAATATTAAAAATACTGGAAGAAGAATCCACGTGAGGGGGCCCACACCCTGTCCATGAGGGTGGGGGCGCGCCCCCTGCCTCGTGGGCCCCCTGACGCTCCACCGACCTCAACTCCAACTCCATATATTCACTTTCAGGGAGAAAAAAATCAGAGAGAAGGATTCATCGCGTTTTACGATACGGAGCCGCCGCCAAGCCCTAAAACCTCTCGGGAGGGCTGATCTAGAGTCCGTTCGGGGCTCCGAAGAGGGGAATCCGTCGCAGTCGTCATCATCAACCATCCTCCATCACCAATTTCATGATGCTCACCGCCGCGCGTGAGTAATTCCATCATAGGCTTGCTGGACGGTGATGGGTTGGCTGAGATCTATCATGTAATCGAGTTAGTTTTGTTAGGGTTTGGTCCCTACTATCCACTATGTTCTGAGATTGATGTTGCTATGACTTTGCTATGCTTAATGCTTGTCACTAGGGCCCGAGTGCCATGATTTCAGATCTGAACCTATTATATTTTCATGAATCTATGTGAGTTCTTGATCCTATCTTGCAAGTCTATAGTCACCTACTATGTGTTATGATCCGGCAACCCCGAAGTGACAATAATCGGGACCACTCCCGGTGATGACCGTAGTTTGAGGAGTTCATGTATTCATTATGTGTTAATGCTTTGGTCCGGTATTCTATTAAAAGGAGGCCTTAATATCCCTTAGTTTCCATTAGGACCCCGCTGCCACGGGAGGGTAGGACAAAAGATGTCATGCAAGTTCTTTTCCATAAGCAAGTATGACTATATTCGGAATACATGCCTACATTACATTGATGAATTGGAGCTAGTTCCGTGTCACCCTATGTTATGACTGTTACATGATGAACCGCATCCGGCATAATTCTCCATCACCGATCCAATGCCTACGAGCTTTTCACTTATTGTTCTTCGCTTATTTACATTTCCATTGCTACTGTTACAATCACTACAAAACCCAAAAATATTACTTTTGCTACCGTTACCGTTACTTCCATATTACTTTGCTACTAAATACTTTGCTGCAGATACTAAGTTATCCAGGTGTGGTTGAATTGACAACTCAACTGCTAATACTTGAGAATATTCTTTGGCTCCCCTTGTGTTGAATCAATAAATTTTGGTTGAATACTCTACCCTCGAAAACTGTTGCGATCCCCTATACTTGTGGGTTATGAAGACTATTTTCTGGTGCCGTTGCCGGGGATCATAACTCTATTCTTTGAGTCACTTGGGATTTATATCTGCTGGTCACTATGAAGAACTTGAAAGACGAGAAAGAAAATATTTATCCCTCAACTACGAGGGGAGGTAAGGAACTGCCATCTAGCTCTGCACTTGATTCACCTTCTGTTTTGAGTAAGCTTGCGACACCAAAACCTGCTTCTGCTATTAATTCTAATATGTCGCATGTTTTTGATGATGCCACTACGCTATGCATGATACTTATGATGAAACTACTTCTATGCTTGATACTCTCAGTGCCACTTTGTAGCGACCCGACCTCGAGACGGTCAAGTCTACGTGCTTAAGTGTCATCCACGGATCGGTATCTTTGACACACAAGACTCGAGGATTTATAACAGAGGTAAATCACATGTATAAAGTAACGTAGATACTATTACCTCAATCCAATTAGCGGAAGTAACAAGGTTGTGGATTCCCATCAACACCAACGGCAAAGTTGAGTGTAGAAATCATAACCCTAACGTATCACTTACTCATCGTAAGATTCCTGCAACATGAGATGTTGCAGCCACAAAGGGTCAGTACATTGAATGTACTGGCAAATTCACACCAAAGGATAAATGATGAATAATAGCTATCACTACATGCATATTTGGCTGGTGGAAAGCTCTATGGTTATAATGTTTTTGCGAAAAGCAAATTTTTCCCTACTGCAAAGGAATAAATTTTATTTAACTATCATGGTGGTTGTTAAACATTGAGAATGGTTGACAGCATTCTCAATCCCAATTAAAAATATCATCATTAACCCAACAAAATTATTTAAAGTAACATGATGAGATTCACATGATAATCCAAGTACTAGATACTCAAGATGTCCATAACCGGGGACACGGCTAACCATGATTAGTTTGTTACACTCTGCAGAGGTTTGTGCACTTTTCCCCACAAGACTCGATCTCCTCCGTTGGGATTCTCGGACTACACGATGTTTGAGAAACGGATCACCGAGACATAGTCTTTCAGTAGCGCTAGCACCTTACAAACGGGTAGACCGTACCAACCTACATCCCCTACATCTGCTAGTCTACCACTGTAAGAGTTCGCACGACTTAGTCAACTATGCTAGAGCCCATAGTAGCTTGTGGCTGCACACAGAAGTTTCTAGCATGAATAATCTCATGATCCCTTTGAGCCTGGGTGGCGGTCCAAAAAGAAACAGGCAATCCTGGAATACCCAGGTACCTCAATCCACCAAGATGTGTGTTTAAGTTGCCACCTTAAATAAACCATTAATTAAAATCTCACATATGGCATGGATACACTCACCCAAATCCACGTCTACTAGCATACCATGGCAATATAAGCCAACGTAGAAGTAACTCCCAAGGGTTTGATAATAAAACAGGTAATAGGTACTACCTCAACTACTTTCCCAAAACCCACAGTTTAATTAGATCCTAATCATGCAATGTTTGAGAGTTGATCTAATGCATAAAAACTGGGTATGAAAAAGGGATATGATCAAAGTGTGAACTTGCCTGCAATGTTGATGAAGATTATTCGCACTGAAAACTCTTGATAGATCTACTCGTCACACTCGGGTCAATCTATCATAAGCACGCAATAGTAACCACACATAAGCAATCACTCAAAAGATCGGAAAGAACGAAGAAGACAATTCAGAAAAATCAAAACCAAACAAATAACTCTTGCAACATAAAACAATTTCTAACAGTACCAAAACTATGTGAATTTGGCCTTATCAAAAAGTTTAGGTCAAGAGCTTCGATTTGCAAAAAGAATCAACTAAATCGGAGTTACGAAACTCAAGTTATGATCAAACGAAGTTCAAATACTGATCAGTTTGAAATTCAAATTTTAAACTTTCAAAAATATGTTGAAGTTGTTTTACTGGTAGAGGGGATCATAACGAAGAAGTGGGCGTTGGTTTCGTCGAAAACGAAGCTCCGGTTCAAAAGTTACAATCGAACGAAGGTTTGAACTAGATTTGAAGTTGAATAAATTTGATATGCTCAATCTCCAAGATATGTTGAAGTTGTTTTACTGGAAAGAATATGTCACAAGGAGTATTTTGCAAAAAGAATCGCTTAAAACGGAGTTACGGATAAAAAGTTGGAGGGTTTTGAAGTTCAGGGACTGTTCTGAAAATTCCAGGGGCTAATCTGCAAAGGTAATAATCATAGACGGGTCCCTGACGTAAATAAACAGAAAAAGAAAAGACTAAATAGTGAACGTTCGCTGCCGAATGCTAACTAATGCAAACCGTTCGCTAAAAAGATCTAAACAGAAAACGTTTGTTATCTAACAAAATCTAAAAAGTATACTCCCTCTGTTCCTTGATATAAGGTGTATAGATTTTTGAGAAAAAGTCCGAAATATAAGGTGTATTGCATTGCACCACTCACTTGGATAATTTTTTTAGGGATTTCTTTACATTTACTTATATCGGGCAAGCTCCTCTATTTCCTCAT
This sequence comes from Aegilops longissima, assembly GCA_021605205.1. Lineage (NCBI taxonomy): Eukaryota > Viridiplantae > Streptophyta > Magnoliopsida > Poales > Poaceae > Aegilops > Aegilops longissima. Next base: position 324,292,767 of record CM038680.1, read on the forward strand.
GTCAATTAGTCACGTGTAATCTCACCCAAAACTTGTGAAATTTTCCCTCCACGTGCATTCTTTAATTTCCGTGCCAAAAACTATACACCCTATATCTAGGAACGGAGGGAGAAAAACCGATCTATATACAGAAAAACCGGCGGGTTTTCTCGGTTTATACCGGATCGGGTGAGATGAACCGGCGGTGACGGCGCCTTTCTCCGGCGAGGCGGGGCAGTGGCGACGGCGAACTCCGATGTGGAGCGGCTTCGCGACGAGGGGCGAGGGCAGCGAGGTGGCGGAGGTGGAGCGGGCGGAGTGCGGCGACGGCGGTGGTGCAGGGCAGCGGCGGCGGCGGCGGTTGACAACGGCGGCGGCGGCTGCGGGCTCCGGCGAGATGCGGGAGGAGGCGGCGGCGCGAGCAGAGAGGGAAACGGGGCCGGGGCATCAGGATTTATAGGGGAGGGGAGGAGGTGGCGTGGAGGAGGGGGCAGAGGAGACCGGGGTGGTCATGGACGTCGAGGCGGCGGCGGACACCAAGCGAAGCTCGGGGACGGCGGGAGACGAGCGGGCTGGGTCGCGGCCTCGCAGGGAGCTGGGCCGGCCCAGTCGGCTAAGAGATTTTTTTTAAACAATCTCTCTTTTTTTAATACAGACAAACAAAAGTAAAAACAAACTAAAAAGAAATATTATATAGGCATATTATATAGAAAAAATTTCAGAAAAAGATTTTCTACGACATGAACATTTTTCTAGAGTCAAATAAAATACACACAAATTCAAATAAAACAAAGAGTGCTTCTACTCTAGTAAAATCCAGTAAAAATCATTTTAAAAAAACCAAAATTAGTTCAAATTTATTTCTCTCCAATTTTATGATGTAGGGAATCATGTTACCCTATTTTTCATATATTTTTTTGGAGAAAAATAATTTGAATAAAACTCAAATAACTCCAAGTTTAAAATAAATTCAAAAGAACTTTGAATTTAATTCTTTAAAACTCCCAACTCATATTTCATATGTTTTGAAGAAGTCATTTTATCTTCGCTCGTGAAAATTGCATAAAGTTCCTGGGTTGGAAATATTTTCCAAATGAAATTCAAATATTTTCAACACCCCTTGTCATTTAAATAAATGGAAGAAGTCATGTCATCTTCTCTCCAGGGTTTTGTGGTGAAAATTTTTGAATTCACGGAGATCACGAATGCAAAATGAAAGTTTGGGAAAGTCCTTTTATTCCCTCTCATTTAACTTTCAAAAAATTTCGAATATCACTCAATTTCACACAATCAAACAAACAATCAATCAAATCTATCTATTTATTATAACATTCCAAAATTTAGAATTTTGGGATGTTACAAATCTACCACCCTTAAAATGAATTTCGTCCTCGAGATTCGGAGAGGCTAGAAAGAAAATAGGTTAGGTTTGGGGTCTTCTCAAAAATCCATCGATCGTCTCCGGGGGTCTCGAGTGCTAGCACCCTTAGAAGCATGGTTACGGTTCCATGAAAACTCATATACTCCATCCTTATTGTTGGCAGTGTCGATCTTCTCAGATCCTCTGGATAATTACTTCTCTGGGCTCTTTTGGTAGTGGCATAACCTTTACGCAATTCTTTTGTCCTTTCATCTTGGTACGGTTATTCTGAGACTGGGTCTTCTTAGCTGACGGGTCTGACGCCAATACTAATCAGCTATCGATATCTCATGGTGATCAACAATTTATGGTTTCTCCTACAGAAAACGGGTCTGGGTTGAACCTCGCCGTATATCCTACGATTGGCAACAGCTGTCGTGTACAAGGGAAAATACTTATACCATTCTAAGGTTCAAACAAGGCTTTGATCGTCGTCTCTCTACTATAGGTAAGTCACTCAGATTTACCATCCCATATAGCAAGGCGAATAATAAGAGTAAGTCGGTATGGTGATCAATCCATCTCGCACCCAAATCATTACCTTGTACATGGTTTAGCGAATCTCGCATTCTAACACTCGGTCATCCTCGCAAGCATTGCAGAATTTCTCTTGTCGACGAACCAAGTTCAGATAAATCCATTGATTCTACAAGCCAAACAAACATCTATCGTTCCTTAACAACTCTTAGGTTTTGCGTAAACTCCTATAGAATCGTCGGTTGATAAAATCGTAACTTCTTCCAGGGTTTTTCCTTCAGCAAGAATGTGCTTGCTTCTTGGCAGGTCCTGGAGCCTGTGGGTTATGGCCCATCTCATCACTTGTAGTCCTTGCACTCATCATCGGGGCAACTGATCATTATTCCAACATTCAGCTTCCTAGCATTCTTAAATCCATCCAATTTTATTGTCCTTCTTCCTTCTATTGGCACCAGACAGAGTTATAATTGCTCCATATTACCAACATCATACCTCCTTTATATCCAACAGTACTTCATCCCTTCAGATTCTTGTGGTATCCCACATACCGTGATAAAACTTATACTTATGAAGTCCATACTCCACTTCGTGGAACATCATTATCCTTTCCAGGGTCAAGCGTCCTTACAGAGGAATATTGGCCATCTCTGCATGGCATTTCTTCAACTGGGAAACGTGAAACACATCATGAACTCCTGACAGTCCTTTGGGTGACTCCAACTTGTTGGCCACTTCTCCCATACGCTCCAAAACTCGGTATGGTCCTACAAATCTCGGGGCTAACTTTCCCTTAACTCCAAATCGTTTAACTCCTCGCAGAGGAGACACACGAAGACATGCTCTATCTCCAATTTCATAGACTACCTCCTTGCGTTTTTGAGTCTGCATAACTCTTCTGCCTGGACTGAGCTACCTTCAGTCTATCTCGAATCCACTTAACATTCTCTTCTGACTCCTTGATCACATTTGGTCCAAACAACTGACAGTCTCCAACTTCATCCCACATCAACGGTGTCTGGCTCCTTCTCCCATACAAAGCTTAAAAAGGGGCCATCTTCAAACTGGCTGGGTAACTGTTGTTGTATGAGAACTCTGCGTAAGGTAGATTGTCATCACTACTAGATCCATAATCTAGCTCACACGCTCTCAACATGTCCTCCAGAATCTGATTGACTCTCTCGATTTATCCATCTGCCTGCGGATGAAAGGCTGTACTGAACTCTAGCCTAGTACCCAAAGTCTGGTGCAGCTGATTCCAAAATTTTGAGGTAAACTGTGTTCCTCTATCTAATACGTTGGTCCTCGGAACTCCATGCAGACATACGATCCTGGTCAAATATATCTTGGCCAACTTCTCACTTGTATAGGTGGTTTTCACTGGGATAAAGTGAGCCACTTTGGTCAAGCGAATCAACTACTACCCAGATAGAATCATATCCCGATCGGGTTTTGGGAAATCCGGTAATGAAATCCATGCCAAGCTTATCCCTCTTCCATTCGGGTATCGGCATAGGCTGTAGTAATCCTGCTGGCTTCTGATGCTCTGCCTTTACTCTTTGGCATACATCACCTATGACTACATACTCCGCAATTTCCTTCTTCATACCAGTCCACCAGAAACGCTCCTTCAAATCCAAATACATCTTGGTGTTTCCAGGGCGAATCGAGTATGGTGAGTCATGAGCCTCTTGAAGTATTTACTTCCTGATATTTGCATTATTGGGAACATATACACGGTCCTCGAACCATAAGATGTCATGCTCATCCTTACGAAAACCTTTGGCCTTTCCTTTGCTCATCCTCTCTTTTATCTCAACAATCTCTTTGTCATACTTCTGAGCTTCACGGATCTTTCCCAACAATGTAGACTGAACTTCCATTGCTGCAACAAAACCTTTGGGAACAATCTCTAACCGAAGTTCCCTAAGATCCTCGGCTAACTCCTTAGGTAATCCCCCACTTATGAGGGTATTCATCCTGGTGTTCTTTATGGTTGTGTCCTATTTCTCCACAAAGCTTGCATGCACTTTCTCCATATCATTTCCATAAGGCTTCAACTTCTGGGACACAAGCCGAGACTTTAGCAGAGTCAACTTAAATTCTTCCCAAACGGTTACTCCTTGCCATCCATTGATGGTTTGGTACATCCTCCACCAGGTAGCAGCACCTCTTTCAAAGAACGGAAGAGCATGCTGAGCCATATCCTTTCCGGCTGTAGGGTTATTCTTCATGTGATCCTCCATGTTCTGAATCCATCGGTCCGTCTCCAATTGACTCATCGGTCCAGGTAATATGAGCTCATCTCCATTCATCCTCTATGGGGTCCATGGGTTTTGGGGTGGGATAAGAGAGATAGAGAGGGAAACGGGGCCGGGGCCTCAGGACTTATAGGGGAGGGGAGGAGGTGGCGTGGAGGAGGGGGCAGAGGATACCGGGGTGGTCACGGACGTCGAGGCGGCGGCGGCGCATCCGTGGCGGCGGTGGACACCGAGCGAAGCTCGGGGACGGCGGGAGACGAGCGGGCTGGGCCGCGGCCTGGCAGGGAGCTTGGCCGGCCCAGTCGGCTAAGAGGTTTTTTTAAACAATCTCTCTTTTTTAATACAGACAAACAAAAGTAAAAACAAACTAAAAAGAAATATTATATAGGCATATTATATATCAAAATTTTCATAAAAAGATTTTCTACGACATGAACATTTTTCTAGAGTCAAATAAAATACACACAAATTCGAATAAAACAAAGAGTGCTTCTACTCTAGTAAAATCCAGTAACAATCATTTAAAAAACCAAAATTAATTCAAATTTATTTCTCTCAATTTTCTGATGTAGGGAATCATGTTACCCTATTTTTCATATATTTTATTTTGGAGAAAAATAATTTGAATAAAACTCAAATAACTCCAAATTGAAAATAAATTTAAAAGAACTTTGAATTTAATTCTTTGAAACTCCCAACTCATATTTCATATGTTTTGAAGAAGTCATTTTATCTTCGCTCGTGAAAATCATTGAGTTGCATAAAGTTCCTGGGTTGAAAATATTTTCCAAATGAAATTCAAATATTTTCAACACCCCTTGTCATTTAAATAAATGGAAGAAGTCATGTCATCTTCTCTCCAGGGTTTTGTGGTGAAAAGAATTTGAATTCACGGAGATCACGAATGCAAAATGAAAGTTTGGGAAAGTCCTTTTATTCCCTCTCATTTAACTTTCAAAAAGTTTCGAATATCACTCAATTTCACACAATCAAACAAACAATCAATCAAATCTATCTATTTATTATAACATTCCAAAATTTAGAATTTTGGGATGTTACACACTTGGTGAATTTCTTGATGAACAACTTGCTAGGGTTAGAGAGAATGAAATTATTGAAACTGATAATATTGAAGATAGTGATGATGAAGACTCTCCCCCTAATATATATGAATTGCCTGTTGTGCCTGAGGGTTATGTTCTGGATGAAGAATCTGCTAGAGCCATTCTTGCTTGCAATGATAGAAGTGATCTTAAGAAATTATTAGCTAAATGGAAGCAGCAATCTCTTAATGGTAGAATGAAATCTAACCCTGCTTTTGCTACTTCACCTATTTGTGTTACTGATAAGGATTATGAATTCTCTGTTGATCCTAATATACTTACTTTGGTTGAATCTGATCCTTTTTATGGCTATGAATCTGAAACTGTTGTGGCACCTCTTACTAAATTAAATGATATAGCCACCCTGTTCACTAATGATGAGAGAACCCGCTACCTTTATATCCTTAAAATATTTCCGTTCTCATTAAAGGGTGATGCTAAGATATGGTTTAATTCTCTTTATCCTGGTTGTGTGCATAGTCCCCAGGATATGATTTATTACTCCGCTAAATATTTCCCTGCTCATAAGAAACAAGCTGCTTTAAGGGATATATATATAATTTTGTGCAAATTGAGGGAGAGAGTCTCCCACAAGCTTGGGGGAGGCTTCTCCAATTACTTAATGCTTTGTCTGATCATCCTCTTAAGAAAAATGAAACACTTGATATCTTTTATAATGGACTAACCGATGCTTCCAGAGATTACCTGGATAGTTGTAACATCCCAAATTTTCGATTTGGAATGTTATACATTAAGTCATCATGCATATCATATTTTCTTGCATTTTTCCGATCCTAGAAAATTTCACGCAACTCAAGGACCCTCGGAGAGAGTTGGAGATTTCATTATTTTCATATTTGGGTTCTCTCAAATTTTGAAAATAGGATCATTTGGATTTATTTATTTATCTTCAAATATTTTTCCAATAAAAAAATTTAAGAGAGGGAATAACATGACTTTCCCAACATTTAGGAAAAATGAAGATTTAATAAATAACTCGGATTTTGTTTTTTCGAAGTTTATTTGCTTTAGAAAAAAAATGAGTATTTTAAAAATATGCATTTTGGCCCCGGATTAAAGTTCATTTTGTTCGACTCATTTTTAAGAGTCGGGGAAAATTAATTTTATTGAATTTGGAGTTCGTTTAGTTTTATTTTAAATTCGTTTCGTTTTGTTTTAAAAAAAGCAGCGTCGCGCCCTTTGGGCCAAGGGCCCACTGCCCACCGCCACCCAAAGACCCTCCCCACAAGCGCTCCCCCCTGGGAGGAGTCCCGTCGCCGCCGCCTCCCGAGTCCGGCTCGGCCCACACCCGCCGCTGCCCCCCCCCAAGGCAGCACCCCCCTCCTATATACCCGAGCCCCCCCTCTCCTCCTCACCTCACACACCCCGCCTAACCGAGCCGCCGCCCTCCAAGCCCGCCGCCGCCGCCCGTCGCCTGACCCGCCACCCGCCGACCCCGCCAAGCCCGCCCCGCGCCTCCGGAGCCGAGCCCCGGCGACCTCGCCGGAGGTAGCCACCGCGCCGCACCCCCCGGTCCGGTTTTGTTTCTAAAACCGTCTGGTTTTCTTTCGTTGTTCGGTTTTTTTTAAACCCTAGATTGGTTTATTTTTTTTAGTCGGTTTTGTTAATTAGTGAACGTTCACCGATCCGTTCGTTTTAACGAACATGTTCGTCGGTTAGTTTCTGTTAACGAACGTCCGTTCGTTTAACCGTTCGCTATTTTTCTTTTAATCGGATTTAATCCGTTATTTTCCGATTTCGATTCCCAATCCAATCTTCAAATCAGTTTATTTTCTCGCTTGTTTATCGGAATCAGGTGATTCAAGCGCCTGGAGTTTCGTTTCGAAACCGTCGTTTCGACTAATCCACTTAAACAAGGTTTTGCTACTGTAAAATTTGTCCTAGTTTCAAATTGCTAGAACCGAGTCGTTTTCTTCTGACATTCGACTTTCGTTGCTTTATTTGATTCGATTCTTTTTGCACCAGGGTTCTTAAGTTGAATTTTTCTGGTAGACCTTTTATTCGAGATTTTCCCTGTGCATTAGATGAGTACTTATTGTATGCTTGTTGTTTGTCTACGTTAGATCACCCGGTCGCCGCTTGTTACTTGAGTCTCTAGGTTTCATGGATCATCGCTAAGGCAAGTAACACTTGATCATACCTTTTCTACTACCCAGTTTTATGCATTAGCTCTATTCCTCAAACACTTGCATGTTTAGGATCAACTTAAATTGTGGGATGGGAAGTAAATTGAGGTAGTACCTATTACCTGTTTTACTTATGAAACCTTGGGAGTTACTTCTACGTTTGCTTTTTATGCCATGCTATGCTAGTAGACGTGGATTGGGTGAGTGAATATCCATGACAGATGTGAGATTGTTAATTGATGGTTTATCTAAGGTGGCAACCTAAACACACATCTGGGTGGATTGAGGCACCTGGTTTCTATCAGGACTTGCCTGTATTTCTTCGGACCGCAACCCGGGCTCTAAGGGATCATGAGATTATTTAAACTAGAAACTTCCGTGTGCAGCCACAAGCCAATATGGGCTCTGGCATAGTTGAGTAAGTTGTGCGAACTCTTACGGGTAGGCTAGCTGATGTAGGGGATGTAGGTTGGTACGGTCTACCCACATGTAAGGTGCTAGTGCTTCGAAGATCGTGTCTCGGTCATCCGCTCTCAAACACCATGTAGTCACGAGAACCAAACGGAGGCGATCGAGTCTTGTGGGGAAAAGTCGCAAAACCTCTGCAGAGTGTATAAACTAATCATGATTAGCCGTGTCCCCGGTTATGGACGCCTTGAGTATCTAGTACTTGAATATCATGTGAATCTCATCATGTTACTTCTAATTAATGTTATTGGGTTTTAATGAGTACTTTTTAATTGGGATTGAGGATGTCATCAACTATTCTCAATGTTTAACAACCACCATGATAGTTAAACAAAATTATTCCTTTGCAAGAGGGAAAAATTAGCTTTATGCAAAAATGTAACAGAGAGCTTTTCCACCAGCCATATATGCATGTAGTATAGGCTTATTGCTTCATTTTCTCTATGTGTTACATTGCCAAGATATTCCATGTGTTGACCCGTTTTGGCTGCAACTTTTATGTTGCGACTTTTCGAACGACAGTAAGGTGTTAGGTCGTGGTTCTATACTCGGTGATGCCGATGGAGTTGATGGACTCACTTATCTTCCAAGCCTTCCGCTGTTATCGTTATTAGATGGCCTTAAGCCATATTTATTGTAATAAGTTCCCTTGTGGACAACGCTGTAATGAGTGTGTGATTGCTACTCGCTATAAATCCTTCAAGTTCGTGTGGTGTCAAGCATTCGATCCAGGATGACACCGAGCACGAGACTTGATCCATTCGGTCCGGTCGCTCAGAGATGGTATCGAGCACACGCGACCGTAGGACACGGCCACTAAGTTAAAGCCATAGATCACTACTCTCTTCCCATTTTCTAACTCCTCATCTTTTCTACTCTTTTAGGATGAAGGACGCCAAGATCAAGTCGCCCAACCAGATGAAGGCACACCTTTTGGATTTCACCAAGGAAGTCACCAAATACCGAACATTGGACTACCCAGTTTCACGGGACTTTCAACGCCACTCTTGCTCAAGAGGAGCGCTGAAGATTCAAGCTCACGTTCCAGAAGGACATTCGCCCCAATCACCAAGCCTATAGATAGTGTTTTAGTGCACCAACTTGAGTCCAGGAAAGAGCATGGCAGCTCATATCACCATGGGACGCATTGGAGAAGTTTATCAAGAAGACCTCAAGGACACTATCTACCAGATTTATGGACGCCGAGATGAACAATGGGAGATAGTCAAGCACCAAGAAGGATAGATCCATTGCAGCTTTCATCCAGAGTTAAACCAGCACATTCGACGCCAGGAGAACCAGATGTGCAATGATATGTTAGAGTTGAAGAATGCAAAGGGAAGGATCATCGAACTTGAAGAAGAACTAAAGACTACACGCAAGGATTACATGGTCGAGATCGTAGCTCTAGCAAGACACAATAACGATCTTAAGTACGAGATAGAAGAACTCAAGAAGAAGTTGGCGCTCAAGAATGAAGACAAGCACGTCGGCTGTCCAAGCAACTACATCATCATCAACGACACCGACTCGGATCCAAGTGAACCCGACTTTGAAGACGAAGCTGGAGCAGACATCATGGAGTCTTCCACCGGTTCAAATTAGTAGAACTCCCCCACATATTAGTAGTATTACCTTCATGTAAACATTATAGTACACACACTTTTGCGATAGTTAGATCGTTGTAAGCCCTTTGTTTGAATTGAATGAAGTGATTTTATGTGCATTTGCTCATGTGCATTTGGGTAGTGTTTCCCCTTAGACCTCACTCTATTCTTAATTACTCGTCTTTTCTAAACCCATCAGATGCCTCCGAGACGCGACCCCGGGTTTGTTTTCCCGCCAGAGATCACCCAGTTGATTCAGCAGCAGTAACACCTTGATTCAAACATTGGTGCAGTAACCAAGGCAACAACAACAACAACAACAACCCACCACCACCACCACCATGGATCACTTGACTCGCTTCCTTAGACTGAATCCGCGGTGTATTCCATAGAGCACCGAGCCAATTGTAGCAGATGATTGGCTCCGCAAGATAGGAAGGGAGTTGACCACTGCAGGATGCACAGATGGAGAAAAAGTGAAGTTTGCTGCACACCAACTGGAAGGACCCGCAGCAGCATGGTGGGGAAATTTTACAGCCACTTACCTCAGAGACACCGCCACATGGGATCGGTTTGAGCAAGCTTTCCGCACTGCCCATGTTTCAGCAGGAGCTATGGCCATGAAGAAGCGTGAGTTTCGCAACTTATGCCAAGGAGGAAGGACCGTTGGCGATGTGGATGATTTTAGTAAGTTAGCACGCTATGCCCCGGATGACGTTACTACGGATGCGGCTAAGCGTGAGAAGTTTCGGAAGGACTGAATGATGAGTTCACATGCCGTTGATGGTAGCAAGTTTCAATAACTACCAGGAGTTGGTAGACCGAGCCCTCATGATTGAAGGAAAGCAGCAGAAAATTGAGAACCGCAAGAGGAAGTATGGACAGGAAAGTATAACTCGAGCTCAGCAGAAGCCTCGTTATACCCCTAAACCAGGAATTCAGTTTCAAGATACCCATGGAGGAGGTAATTCGCACAACCATAATGGCACCAAGAATGGGAACGGAATGGAGGAAGCAATGGACAGAACCGCACCAACCCGTCAACACCATCCAAGGTAGACTGAGTCACATCACTTGCTTTAAGTGCCGCAAGATCGGGCATTATGCAAATGACTGTCCGTAAGGCCAAAATGGAAATGGCAATGGAAGCTCGAAAGAAGCCAAACCCTTTCAACAGGGGATGTGAACCACATTGATGTGGAGGAGGTTGAAGATCAGCCCGATGCAAGAATCGGTAAGTTTTTGGTTAAGTCATTTATCGCAGTTGTTCTTTTCGACATCGTGCATCGGATTCATACATATCAAGGGATTTGTGGATAAGTACAAATTACCGACCCAAGCCCTTAGGTCACCCATGCTAGTAACCTCACCCGAGCAGAATACATGGCTAGTAAATGGTGTGATCGACCGCCATTAAGGATTGGACACTATGTTTTCCCTCGCACCTAATAGTTCGGAATCCCAAGGATTGGATGTGATATTAGGAATGGATTGGTTATCAAGTATGGAGGAACATAGATTGCACCACTAAGTCAATTTTGCTCACCACACCGTAGGAAGAAGGATCAAGTATGTATCACGACACGAGCCGAGGAGAGCGCAAGTAAATTGCTTATCGAGAGTTGTGCAGAAGAAGTACCGTGGTGAAAGATTTTCCGATGTATTTCCTAAGAGTTGCCGTGAATGCCACCGGATAGAGACATTGAGTTTTTGATTGAACTTTTGCCTGGAACAGGTCCAATATCAAAGCGACCATACAGGATGCCCGCACAGATTTGGCGGAAATCAAGAAGCGATTAAGGAGCTATTGGATAAAGGTTTTATACGCCCAAGTTCTTCACCTTGGGGATCACCTGTCTTCGTTAGTGGAGAAGAAGGATGGATCGTTAAGGATGGTTGTTGATTATCGTGGATTGAATGAAGTAACAATCAAGAACAAGTACCCACTACCAATGATAAATGATCTGTTTGATCGCTTGCAAGGAGCTAAAGTGTTTTCCAAGATCGACTTACGGTCGTGGTACCATCGATTGAAGATTCGGGAGCAGACATACCTAAGACAGCGTTTACCACGAGATATGGACTGTATGAGTATACCGTTATGTCATTTGGACTAACTAACGCCCCAGCCTATTTCATGAACCTGATGAACAAAGTGTTTATGGAGTTCTTGGATAAGTTCGTCGTGGTGTCCATTGATGATATTTTGATTTTCTCGAAGAACGAAGAGGAACACAAGGAACATTTGCGATTGGTTTTGGAGAAACTGAGGGAACACCAGTTATATGCCAAGTTCAGCAAATGTGAGTTTTGGCTAAAGAAGTTGGATTTCTTGGACATGTTATATCCGGAGAAGGAATAGCAGTTGACCCCACGAAGGTTGAGACTGTAACCAAATGGGAAGCACCAACGACAGTTGGAGAGATTCGGAGTTTCCTTGGACTCGCAGGATACTACCGAAGATTCATTGAGAATTTCTCAAGGATTGCAAAGCCTATGACAGAATTGTTGAAGAAGGATACCAAATTCTTATGGACCGAGGACTGCGAGGCAAGTTTTCGGAGTTGAAGAGAAGGTTGGTTACCTCACCAAGGTTAATATTGCGGATCGGACCAAGGATTATGAGGTGTATTACGGCGCTTCACGCCGAGGACTTGGAGCAGTGCTTATGCAGGAAGGAAGAGTTGTTTCAGTATGCTTCACGACAGCTTAAGCCTCATGAGTTGAATTATGCCACACATGATTTGGAATTAGCAGCCGTTGTGCATGCATTGAAGACATGGAGACATTTTCTCATTGGAAATCATTGTGAAGTGTACACGGATCACAAGAGTTTGAAGTACATCTTCACACGTATGAATTAAATCTCGAGACGAGGAGATGGTTAGAGCTTATCAAGGATTATGATATGAGATTGCATTATCACCCGAAAAGGCTAACGTTGTAGCAGACGCATTGAGCCGTAAGAGCCACGCCAATACCCTAATGATGGGAGGAATACCCAATGAGTTAGCCGAGGACCTTCGAGAGCTATGTTTGGAAATAGTTCCAGAGGCTATGTAGCAGCATTGGAGATTCAGTCTACACCGATGGACAAAATCGAGAAGCCCAAAAGGCGATAAGGAAGTTGCCTCTATAAAGGAGAAAATGAGCAAAGGAAAAGCTAAAGGATTTTGTGAGGATGAGCACGATACCCTATGGTTTGAGGACCGTGTTTATGTGCCAAATAACCCGGAGATCAGGAAGTTGATTTTGCAAGAAGCCCATGATTCACCCTATTCGATTCACCCAGGAAATACCAAGATGTATTTGGACTTGAAGAATACTTTCTGGTGGACCGGAATGAAGAAGGATATTGCGGAATATGTAGCAGTTTGCGATGTATGTCAGAGAGTAAAGGTAGAACATCAGAAGCCAGCAGGATTGTTACAACCATTGCCGATACTCGAATGGAAGTGGGATAAACTAGGCATGGATTTCATCACAGGTTTGCCAAAGACCCGTTCAGGATATGACTCGATTTGGGTTATAGTCGACCACTTGACGAAGGTAGCTCATTTCATTCCAGTCAAGACTACCTATAGCAGTGCTAAGTTGGCAAAGATATACATGACTAGAATTGTGTGTTTACACGGAGTTCCGAGGAGTATCGTATCAGATAGAGGAACCCAATTTACCTCAAAGTTTTGGAACCAGTTGCACGAAACATTGGGAACCAGATCGAATTCAAGATGACTTTCCACCCACGACCGATGGATGACCGAGAGAGTCAATCAGATTTTGGAGGATATGTCGAGAGCTTGTGCACTAGATTATGGATCTAGTTGGGATGATAATTTGCCGTATGCAGAATTTTCTTATAACAATAGTTACCAAACCAGCTTGAAGATGGCACCTTCGAGGCTCAGATGGAAGGAGATGCAGGACACCGTTGTCATGGGAAGAAACCGAGATCGCCGCTTGTTTGGACCAGATTTGATTAAGGAGTCCGAGCGGTAAGGTTAAATTGATTCGAGATAGGCCCAAGGTAGCCCAGTCCGCATGTAAGAGCTATGCAGATTCAAAGCGCAAGGCGATTGAGTATGAAGTTGGAGACAGAGTATATCTTAGAGTATCCCGCTCGAGGAGTTAAGCGTTTTGGAGTTAAAGGAAAATTAGCACCACGCTTCGTTGGACCGTATAAGGTTTTGCAACGCATGGGAGAAGTTGCTTATAAGCTGGAATTGCGGAAGGACTGTCAGAGTTCATGATGTATTCCATGTTTCTCAATGAAGAAATGTCACTCCGAGATAGCGTAGATACCGCTAAGAGATACAAAGGCCACTAGAAGCAATTCAGTTGAAGGATGATTTAACATATGAGGAAAAACCACCAAGATTCTCGATTATGCCAGCAGAGTTACTCGCAGCAAGGTTATCAAGTTTTGCAAGGTTCAAGGAGCCACCACATCAAGATGAAGCCACCGGGAAAGAGAGGAAGATTTGCTCAAGGACCACCTCACCTATTTTCTAGTTAACCCGAATCTCGAGGGCTAGATTCTTCTTAAGAGGTAGGTTTGTAACATCCCAAATTTTCGATTTGGAATGTTATACATTAAGTCATCATGCATATCATATTTTCTTGCATTTTTCGATCCTAGAAAATTTCACGCAACTCAAGGACCCTCGAGAGAGTTGGAGATTTCATTATTTTCATATTTGGGTTCTCTCAAATTTTGAAAATAGGATCATTTGGATTTATTTATTTATCTTCAAATATTTTTCCAATAAAAAATTTAAGAGAGGGAATAACATGACTTTCCCAACATTTAGGAAAAATGAAGATTTAATAAATAACTCAGATTTTGGTTTTTCAAAGTTTATTTGCTTTAGGAAAAAAATGAGTATTTTAAAAATATGCATTTTGGCCCTGGATTAAAGTTCATTTTGTTCGACTCATTTTTAAGAGTCGGGGAAAATTAATTTTATTTAATTTGGAGTTCGTTTAGTTTTATTTTAAATTCGTTTCGTTTTGTTTTGAAAAAAAAAGCGCGCGCCCTTTGGGCCAAGGGCCCACCGCCCACCGCCGCCCCAAGACCCCTCTCACTCGCTCCCCGCCTGGGAGGAGTCCCGCCGCCGCCTCCCGAGTCCGGCTCGCCCCACTGCCGCCGCTGCCCCCCCCCAAGGCAGCACCCCCTCCTATATATACCCGAGCCCCCCTCTCCTCCTCACCCAGCAAGCCCTTGCCCCCAACCGAGCCGCCTTGCCACCCTCAAGCCCGCCGCCGCCATTGCCGCCGCCACGCCTGGCGCCTGACCTCGCCACTGCCGACCTCACCGACCCCGCTGAAGCCCGCCGCCGCCTGGAGCCCTGAGCCCGCCGACCTCGCGGAGGTAGCCACCGCGCACCCCGGTCCGGTTTTGTTTCTAAAACCGTCTGGTTTTCTTCGTTGTTCGGTTTTTTTAAACCCTAGATTGGTTTATTTTTTAGTCGGTTTTGTTAATTAGTGAACGCTCACCGATCCGTTCGCTTTTAACGAACGTGTTCGCTCGGTTAGTTTCGTTAACGAACGTCCGCTCGCTTAACCGTTCGCTGTTTTTCTTTTAATCGGATTTAATCCGTTATTTTCCGATTTCGATTCCGATCCAATCTTCAAATCAGTTTATTTTCTCGCCGCTTATCGGAATCAGTGATTCAAGCGCTGGAGTTTCGTTTGAAACCGCCATTCCGACTAATCCACTTAAACAAGGTTTTGCTACTGTAAAATTTGTCCTAGTTTCAAATTGCTAGAACCGAGTCGCTTTTCTTCGACATTCGACTTTCGCTGCTTTATTTGATTCGATTCTTTTTGCACCAGGGTTCTTAAGTTGAATTTTTCTGGTTGACCTTTTATTCGAGATTTTCCCTGTGCATTAGATGAGTACTTATTGTATGCTTGTTGTTTGTCTGCGTTAGATCACCCGGAGTGCGCCGCTTGTTACTTCGAGTCTCTAGGTTTCGCGGATCATCAGCAAGGCAAGTAACACTTGATCATACCTTTTCTACTACCCAGTTTTATGCATTAGCTCTATTCCTCAAACACTTGCATGTTTAGGATCAACTTAAATTGTGGGATGGGAAGTAAATTGAGGTAGTACCTATTACCTGTTTTACTTATGAAACCTTGGGAGTTACTTCTACGTTTGCTTTTTATGCCATGCTATGCTAGTAGACGTGGATTGGGTGAGTGAATATCCATGACAGATGTGAGATTGTTAATTGATGGTTTATCTAAGGTGGCAACCTAAACACACATCCGGGTGGATTGAGGCACCTGGTTTCTATCAGACTTGCTGTATTTCTTCTGGACCGCCACCTGTGCTCTAAGGGATCATGAGATTATTTAAACTAGAAACTTCCGTGTGCAGCCACAAGCCAATATGGGCTCGCATAGTTGAGTAAGTTGTGCGAACTCTTACGGGTAGGCTAGCTGATGTAGGGGATGTAGGTTGGTACGGTCTACCCACATGTAAGGTGCTAGTGCTTCGAAAGATCGTGTCTCGGTCATCCGTCTCTCAAACACCATGTAGTGCGAGAACCAAACGGAGGCGATCGAGTCTTGTGGGGAAAAGTCGCAAACCTCTGCAGAGTGTATAAACTAATCATGATTAGCCGTGTCCCCGGTTATGGACGCCTTGAGTATCTAGTACTTGAATATCATGTGAATTTCATCATGTTACTTCTAATTAATGTTATTGGGTTTTAATGAGTACTTTTTAATTGGGATTGAGGATGTTGTCAACCATTCTCAATGTTTAACAACCACCATGATAGTTAAACAAAATTATTCCTTTGCAGAGGGAAAATTAGCTTTATGCAAAAATGTAACCAAGAGCTTTTCCACCAGCCATATATGCATGTAGTATAGGCTTATTGCTTCATTTTCTCTATGTGTTACATTGCCAAGATATTCCATGTGTCGACCCGTTTGGGCTGCAACTTTTATGTTGCGACTTTTCGCATTTAGTAAGGTGTTAGGTCGTGGTTCTATACTCGTGATGCCGATGGAGTTGATGGACTCACTTATCTTCCAAGCCTTCCGCTGTTATCGTTATTAGATGGCCTTAAGCCATATTTATTGTAATAAGTTCCCTTGTGGACAACGCTGTAATGAGTGTGTGATTGCTACTCGCTATAAATCCTTCAAGCATCTGTGTGGTGTCGACATTCTTGATCCAGGGATGACACTGAGCACAGAGACTTGATCCATTCGGGTCCGGTCGCTACAATAGTTGTGCTGGTTCTATTTTCAGGGAAAGAACACCAGATGAAGCTGAAATTCTATTGAATAATATGTTGACCAATGAAAATAATTGGACGCTTCCTGAGCCAGTTCCTGAGCCTGTTCCTAAACCAACTCCGAAGAAAAGAGGTGTTCTATTTCTCAGTCCCGAAGATATGCAAGAGGCAAAGAAATCTATGAAAGAAAAGGGTATTAAAGCTGAAGATGATAAGAATTTACCTCCTATTGAAGAAATACATGGTCTTAATTTACCGCCTGTCGTGGAATTGTCACGGCAGATGTCCTCTTGCAAGGACTTAGTTGTGGAGCCATCGCCACTAGGAAGCTTAAAGGGGTTAATCGGGACAAAGGACACGAGAGAGTTATACTAGTTCGGCCCCTTATGGTGAAGGTAAGGCCTACGTCTAGTTGGGTTGATATTGCTAGGGTTTTGATGACCAGGGAGCGAGATATGCTATGCCCGGTTCTCGAGGAGTTGTTTCCTTCCCTAAGCCGCCAGCGGGTCGTCCCCTTATATACACGGGGATACGCCCTGCAGCCTACAGAGTCCCGGCCGGCTCATAAACAGTGTCCGGCTCGGTGACTAGTTAACTCTACCTTATGATACAAGTCATGCCATTACGGCGGTTTACTACTACAGGCCTTAAGTCGCCTGTGGGCTTTTAGACCCTTTATTAAACTGCCATCTTCATGCTTGGTCTTGGGCTTCTTCTGATGAATCCTTCTTTGCGTAATCCAGCCCCTCACGGGCGGCTTACGCAAATAGTTATATCCCCAACATTAGGCCCCAGATTGATTTGAACCGGTTCATGTCAATATTAAGATATCTTAATAAACAAGCCTTTCTGTCTCCTGTCTGTGCAAAGTTTATAACCTGCCGTGATGTCATCTTCTGGAACCGTGATAACCCGTCGTGACGTCATCTTCCATTAAATTCTTATTTTATTTTGTCATATCTTGAACAGATCTCTTTCTTTATTGACCATCCCGAAAACCGAGGCGTCGGAGCCGTTGCATAATGATACCTTGCCTCCTCGTTTCTCGCGCCTTCCCAGTCAACCTCTCCTTATAAATAGGCACGACCTAGGTCTTTCCATTCTCCCTCCTTCGGTCGTCTTCCTCCTTTAACTGTTTCGCCGCCACATGAGCTCTGCCGCCGCCGCCGCCGAGCTCCTCGTCTTCTCCAACTCAGGCCGCTGCATCAACCTGTCTTGACCAGAGAAACGCGACGAACCTCTGCCATAGTCTTGCATCTGTAAGTCCCTTTCCTTTCTTGCCTTAGATCTGCATTACAACTTCTCGAGTTCGTCAGTGCTCGTCGCCGCCTGTTGCAAACCCTTGATAGATTTCACCTCCGACGCCTTTTTCTAATCGTCAAATAGTGTAGAACTACTGCGGCGACTGTTTCGCACCCATTTCGAATGCAAATAGGTCCCTTTTCCTTTGTTCCAGGGCTTCCTTCAAGCGTATGAGCTTCTCTGCACCAATTTTAGGTCTAGAAATTTTTCTTTTCAGAGCGACCATTTGATCCAAAACAATAATCATAGTTTATGAAACCTGTTTGTTCCATACTTAGCCAAAAACTGCATCTCGTTAGATCTGTTTTAATCACGGCATCAGATAACCGGTTTAAAAAGACAACACTGATTGCCAGCCTTGCTTGCTTCCAGCGACTTAAGATAATTAAACTGCTTCTGATACTTGTAACGATTTAAGCATCACTGCACAATTAGCCGTATGTCATTAGGCCCCATCTTAAGCCGCCATCTTGAATAGATTTAAAAATATCTTCTTCCGGGTTAAAGTTGAACCGGAAATTCTTATTTTGTCATAGGCTTCCACTTGCATAATGGCACCTAAGGCTCCCAAAGCTCCTGTGACCTGTAACTGGGTCAAGTCCACTGTTACGGAAAGCACTTTGTCTGAGTTCGTTAAGACCGGCCATCTACCCGAGAAGGAGGTCATCTCTTATCATGCTCCTGACCCGTCAGAGGAGAAACCTCAACCCAAGGAGAGGGAAGTGATCGTTTTTACTGATCATATGAGCCGGGGATTTGCTCCACCCGGTTCAAAATTCTTCAGGGATGTTTTGCAATATTTTGACCTCAGACCTCAAGACATCGGGCCCAATTCCGTGTCAAATATTTGCAACTTCCAAGTCTTCTGTGAGATGTACCTTGGAGAAGAGCCCAACTTACTTTTGTTCAAGGAATTGTTTTACTTAAACCGGTAGAATGAACATGCCAACGGGCCCAGTCTGGAACTTGGCGGCATCTCAATTCAGCAGCGGAGAGACTGCCTTTTCCCTTATGATGAACTGCCAAGCCACCCAAAGGATTGGAACCATACGTGGTTCTACTGCCAGGACACTTCTCCGGCTAATGAAAACCCGCTGCCCGGCTTTCGTGCTATGCGCCTTGAATCCAATCATCCGCTGCCAGACAAGCTAACTGCTTTTGAACGTCTACCACTTGCTCCCACTATCAAGAAAATCAAAGCTCTCTTGGGGAACGGCTTAGATGGCATCGACTTGGTCCGAGTCTGGATTTCTTGGCGGGTGATTTCGTTAAGCCGCCGCCCGAATTTTAATGTGCACTTACTCAAAGTAGAAGGATGACCCATCGTCCATAGTCCCGACGACTTACCGGATGATATGGTTGAAGCCACGACTCAATCTTTATTGAAAGAGGGCTCGGTGGTTAGTAATGCCTTCGCTTACTTCCTTTCTCGCAAGAAGAACCCGCCCCGCAGAAGTCATTATCCTCAATAATTACCTTTATTGTATTATATCCTGTTTTTACTCATAACCTGTGTCAATATTTACAGGCGGATGACAACTTCGGAAGGTCAAATATGACCATGAGGCTGCCAAACAAGCCAGAGCGCCAAGAGAGCCGAGAGAAAAGCTGCCAAGACAGAACTTCAAGGAGGAAGAAGCCAAGCGCTTGGATATGTTAAACCGGCCGACATCGATGATTTATGAAGAAGAGTTAACTCTTAACTCCATCGGCTCTTTTATCATCACCTTATTGACATTAATTCCTTCAGAGGACACGGAAACAGCCAAGCCATTCAGAAGAGGTAACTATAATCTCCTCCGACTCGAGCCCTTGTCGCGTAAAATCCAAGAGTGACCCGGAAAGTAAGATTTTCACATCCTTTAGCTTACCAAGATCCTCAATTTCTTTTGAAGCGACAGATTTATGAGAGCCGGAGGCAGACCCGGACGTGGAACTCTCCTCCGCTTACCCGATGTGACCAGGAAACGCAGTTCGAGGTTATCTCCGCTTTACGCCCTCTTTTACCTTTGGCGGGTTTCATTCACAACCTCTCAATTCATCCGACTCCAACTATCGTGATACTTCACCTTCCTCTGGCGAGTCTAAGCAATCAAATATGCCGCCTTTGAAAACCGCACCAGGGTAATGACCACTTACTTACCTTATGTTTACCTTACTCATACTCTTGTATTAATTCCTCTAACTTGTCCACAAGTACAAGTAAAGCCCAAGAAGAGGGCAAAGAAGACTAAACCGCCCAAAGAAATGGTTGTAATCGAACCGAGCTTGAACCGCCGCCTCCCGATGTCTCGCCCACGAGCCGCCGTCTGAACCATCTCATGACGCTCCAGCGCCTACCTCGACCCGCCGCCGAACAAGCCCTCGACGGCTCACAACCCGAAGATTCCTAGCCCGCCAAGGCAAATGACCCGAAGTTGAGATCACCAAGACTCGGTTTATTGAACCGGACAGCCCATCGTTTTGCCAAGTGCTCGCCAAAGAAGAACTTTTGAGCGCCGAAAGGCCAAGCTGGACATTACCGATTACACTCATCTCGAGCATTGGAGAGATTGTCTCCGCCACGACGCCAAGTGCACAGCAATGTGACTGGAGATTGACATGGTGAAACAAATCCATCAAAAATCTGAGGTATCACTTTTGTTACTTTTCCTTGTTCATACTTATTGTACCAGCCCCCAAGTCTACTGCTTATAAGAAAATATGTTGTAGACTTAGAATCTGCTTATCATTATCAAACATCCGGCTTATCTCAAAGGCCGGCTATAGAACAAGATATTTAACCCGGTGTAATATAATACTTTTGAACTTGCAATACGCATTAGCCCCCAAGTGCCAAGTATCTTTGCTTGCAAAGTGCTTGGGACTTAACTTTCATGAACTGGAGTAGTAATTTAGAGTTCTTCAGTATACATTAGCCCCCAAGTGTCAAGTATCTTTGCTTGCAAAATGCTTGGGACTTAATGTCATCTCATAATAATTCTGATTATAACCCGGTATTGACGCATGCCACCATAAGCCAATTTGAGTCGGAGATTACTGACCTGAAGAACCACCTGGCAGCTCAAGAAATTGAAATCCAAAAGGCCAACTCCAAGTTTGAGTTCAGCGTGTCTGAACAAGAAAAGCTGAAGAAAAGCTTGGAAGCGCATAAGAAAACTGGTCGATGAAAAGGCCTCTTTGGTCACTCAGCCGAGAAAGCAGAGGCGCCGCTATGTATAACAAATGAGCTATCCGCTTAAAGCGCCAAATATCCCAAATGGTCTCAAAGAATCTTCGATAAGCTACTTGTGCAAACATTGAATACTGCAAAGTTTCTTTCGATGACTATTGCAATTGTTACCTCCGGCTCACCTGATACTTGTTAACGCAGGCCCCAGGAGCTCAAACCTTAATCAGAGCATGTTGATCAAGTTAAAGGCGGTTTATACTCTAGTGGAGCAACTTTATGCCGGGTCACAACGTGCTTTGGCCGTTGTGGCTTTGTCAAATGACGTTCCCCATCTCCTGGCTGACATGTTAAAGCGGCTTGCTGGGCTACCTCAACGGATCCAAGAGCTAAGGCGAGGCGTCGCAGAGCCGAGCCATAGCTGCATTGAGCTGTGCCAAAGCATTTATGCCAGAACTAGACCCGGCTGACATCGCTCTTGGATACCCAAGTTTAAAGGAGGATGGTACCATGTTTGATGAGGAGGATTTCACCGCCTGCGTGAAGGAGATACGCCCTGTGGCCACGCTTATTGGGAATGACACTGACCTTACCAAATATCAGCCGGGTTATGACAGCGAGAACCGGAGACTCCCAACGCCTCACTACGATGAAGTCAGCCTGATCCCTCCAATTCGTAAGCATACTTTTGCCCCTGAAGTCGACCCAGCCGGGTTAATAGATGATGAAGCTAAGTTTGAAGCTTTGAGTGGCATTGACTGGACATCATCAACCTTCCAGGACAGGGCAGCCGACGGAGGAGCGGAGAAGGATAACCCGGACACGTCAGGTCAACCAATGGAGTGAACCATCAGGCATCGTATGTTTATATCTTGTGGAAAAACAATGCTTCATTATTCAGACTCAGAGAGTCTTGTAACAGGGTAGAAAAAACACTTGATTTTTGCCATGCCTTCGCGCATGTTTGCAGTACTCAACACTTTCTTAAGTTGCCGCCATTATATGCTTCCGGCTTATATCAGTATTCTGCTTCCTTTATGTTTAAAAGAAATTGCTTGCATCGCCTCGCGTCATGTAACAAACACAAGTCCCTTGGCGACTTACCGCATAGGGGGTCACATAATGTGTTGATAACCTGCACTATGAATCAAAAATCGTAAAAGCTAGTTCTCGATTATATCCTTGAGATACAACCGTAATAAAGATACCTGTGATCCTTTGATTACCTTGCCGGCTTATGTGACCCGACAATGAGGATAAACCTTATTAATCCTCAAACCCGCACATATAATGATTGTTTATGCACTAACAGTTTTACTCGATCAATATTAAACCGTGGAATACGCACCACCCCAAAAGAGCTTTCAAAATGATCTCACAATAATCAAATACTTGTGATTGCAAAGGGTGATGAACAATAGGCAAAATTTAAAGGCTTCTGATTCGAATACGATCAGAAAACCGTTCCAAAGGGGTTAAGCTAAGATTAGGATACGATCATATAGCCCCCAGTGGCTTTGGCGATGCCGATCAAGTGGGTATCGACAGCTATGTTCTCTTTGGTTCGAATACGACCTATGTTTGAACAGGAAGCCCCCAAGTGACCATAAGAGTTGTTTAATGACGTTGATTCAAATACGATCCATGTCGGACCAAAAGGGGTTAAGCTATGATTCAGATATGATCAAGAAGCCCCCTAGTGGGTTTGGTAGTATGCCGATCAAGTGGGTATCGACAGCTATGTTCTCTTTGGTTCGAATACGACTTATGTTTGAACAGGAAGTCCCCAAGCGACCATGGCTAAACTCAGATATGATCATAAGCCGGACCAAAGGGAAAGCCGGATTCAGACATGATCCGCTCCCCGTTGGTTGTTTCAACAACATGAGAAGAAAGACATATAAACTTTTGTGGGTAGAAAAAAGGACAGAGGTCCTGCTTTATTGCTTTTCATAATATATACATCGTCGAAATATGTACATCTTGAGAGCCGGTGGCTCAAGTATAATAAGGCCGAAGATGAGCGATATTCCACGGCCGGCGGGTCTCCTCCTTCGACTTACGTGAGTCTTTGTGCTCTCGAACATCGATAAGGTAGTATGACCCGTTGTTCGGATTCTTGCTGACCACAAAGGGTCCTTCCCAAGGGGGGGATAGCTTGTGCATATCAGACTGATCCTGGATGAGCCAGAGCACTAAGTCGCCTTCCTGAAAGGTTCTGGATCTAACCCGACGGTTGTGGTAGCGGCGCAGGTCTTGCTGGTAAATCGCCGAGCGGGCTATTGCCAAGTCTCGCTCTTCATCCAACAAGTCAAGTGCATCCTGAAGAGCTTGTTCATTGTCAGTCTCAACGTAAGCCGCCACTCAGGGCGAGTCATGACGGATGTCACTTGGCAGGACCGCCTCTGCTCCGTTCACCATGAAAAAAGGTGTATAACACGTAGATCTGTTAGGTGTAGTGTTGATGCTCCAAATCATAGAAGGTAATACCTCTACCCAACGACCCGGCGTCCGCTGTAAGGGGACCAAGAGTCGGGGTTTTATACCTTTCAAGATCTCCTGATTGGCTCTTTACGCTGACCATTGGATTGAGGGTGAGCAATCATCAAACATCAAACCGGATATGTTCTCGTTAATGTAACTCTTCCATGGCACCTTTGGAGAGATTAATGCCATTATCGCTATGATGTCGTGTGGAAAACCAAAACAAAAGATCACCTTTTTCATGAACTGAACCGTCGTGGCTGCATCACACTTACCGACCGGCTCGCCTCAACCCACTTTGTAAATTTATCCACCGCCACCGTGAGGTGTGTCTTTTTATCCTTAGACCTTTTGAAGGGCCCGACCATATCAAGCCCCTGGACCGCAAATGGCCAAGTAATTGGAATCATCCTCAATTATTGAGCCGGCATATGAGCTCGTCGTGAGAATTTCGACAACCGCGATTCTTCGACCAGATCCTCCGCGTCGGCGTGAGCCGTCAGCCGATAGAAACCGTGACGGAAAGCTTTGGCCACGAGAGATTTTGACCCGGCATGATGACCGCAATCCCCTTCATGGATCTCATGAAGTATTTCCTGACCCTTCGCAGGTGAGACACAATGTTGGAATGCCCCAGTGACACTCCGATGATGCAACTCACCATGAACAATTATCATGGATTTAGATCGCCGGATGATTTGTCTCGCCGAGGTCTCATCCTCAGGCAACTCTCCCCGGGTCATCACTACAAAAAAAATACACTTCCGTGATGATACGTGTTTGTCACAGTAGGTCGCGTTTTTGTCATGCATGTACATCCATGACAAATTTATGACGTAATCAAGATAGTCATACCAGTCTTTGTCGTGAAGTGTTCCATGACATTACAAAATTATCATCACGGAAGTGTCCACTTCCATGACGATAAATCCCGCATCATAGAAGTGCTTTCGCCAAGGGTGACCGACACGCGGCATCCACCGTAACGGAACGCCGTTAAGCTATCGGGTCGGATTTTGGATCCGATAACCCGTTAATGTACCACGACCAATGCCGATTTTCCGTGTAAAATTCTCATTGGTCGACGGATCCACGCCGCCTTCGCGTTAACACGTATCACTCATCCAACGGTCGAGATGGTCCTATGATATGTTGACACGTGGACCGGCCCAACAGAGGCCCACAAAGTTTAAATGGGCCGGCCCAACCGAAGGCCCATAAGATTTAGCGGACCATAATGGGCTGGCCCAGCTAAAGGCCAACAAAATTTAGCGGACCACAATGGGCCGCCCACTAAAGGCCCACAAGATTTTGCGCACCATAATTGGTCGGCCCACTAAAGGCCCACAAGATTTTGCGGACCACAATGGGTCGGCCCACTAAAGGCCCACAAGATTCGCAGACCATAATGGGCCGCCCAAATAAAGGCCCAACATTCTTCACAAATCAGCCCGTCAACGGCCTGTCCTAAACTTGCCATCAACGCGGCCCATGGTCACTTCTGGCCCGTTAACAGTCCGCTAAGTAATTGGGCCGAATCACGGCCCGATGTATTTCCGGCCTGTTAAAGGTCCAGCTTCATTTGGGCCCATTTACAGGCCATCAAAACTTTCGGCATGTTAGAGGCCCGTTATAGATTTGGGCCACTTTCTTCCTGTTGTCATTTTCGGTCTGTTAACACCAGACGTAAACCATGGGCCATACGTGGCCCAATGTCATATCGGGCCCATTAACGGCCCATATAAAAATGATGATAATCTAGCTCGACCGAAGTTCCGGCCTGTTAAAGGCCCATGTATTAGTTCGGCGCATTTACGGCTCGTCCGAATTTCAGCCTGTCAAAGATCCGCGTCGTAAATGGGCCACCATTTCGGCCTGCTAAGTCCAGTGGGTTATTTGGCACAATCAGGGCCCAATCTCACTTTCGGTCTATTAAAGGCCCATGTTTTTTATGGGCACAAGATATTTACACCTATAAACGGCCTATTTTTACTGAGGGCCCAAAATATGTTTAGGCATGTTAAAGGACCACTATGGGCACAGGCCTACCAGAAAAATATGAAAGCTTATGCTGATTTAGGCCCAGATATTTTAGTGGGCTACATGTCAATTTCGCCCGTAATCGCTTTTAGCCCAATTGAATGGGCCCGATGAATGTTGGCATGTTGGGCTCCCCAAGCTTTCGCCGAATACATTACTAAGATAAACCTACACTATACAAAAATAGCGTCGTAATTATCGCAGCCTGGGCAGCATCATAAATGTTGTATAACAACAAAATAAATTCCAACCATACAACAAAAGGTCTGTTGGCATAAAGTTTACATCCTTCCGATAAAAGCACCATCGATGTATAGAAGCACGATTATTTGACCTGAGTGCTAATGTTTCAGTCAGAGAATCTGATGGAGCAAAGACGATCTCCACCTTTTTCCGCCATTGCTCTTGAACAATGAAGCGAATGTCCGATAGTCCGGTTTCAAAACCATTCATATCTTGGCGACATTTCTCAACCACTATTCTTGTTTCCAAACAACGCCCATTAGGGATTGGACTTGTGTCGAGCACGATATATCACTGCCTAGCAGGAAGATTTTGTTCAAGAGGGCGATTTGGACGAGGTTACCTTGACAACCAACCCGAATTACGCAGAAGGTGCTTTTTGCAATCGTTAGTGGAGAGATACCGACGCACGGCAGCAAGAGGTGACATTGTGCCCGTAGTAGCCTCGCCACCTTCGTGGTTGTGGCTGTTCAATCATTTGTTCCATAGCTTCCTAAAGTTTGAACTTGTAGATTAGTGTACGGATAAGTTACTAATGAGACAAAAACAAACAAAGTAGGTTAAACATTTATACATAACTTATTTTGGTGAACTACTGTAATACATTAGCATGTATTGTAGTGCCAACTACATAATAAAATCACTTCCGGAACATATGTCCATGTAGCATGCCTACTGTATTGTCTATTTCCTCACATTCATTGACATCTAAGGATAAAGAGGCATGGTTTAAAGTAGGATGAACATAGTATGACATCATTCATATCATGGGCAAACAGATATAAAACAAACAAACTATTTTATCATTGTGTGCGTACGTGAACATAACAACTAGATTACAGATCAAGACAAAAAGAATATCCTTCATCTCTTTTAAACCATGTAAGGTGAAATGATACGTTAAGACAACTGTATAAAAGTGAACAGAGTAACCGACATTGGCTGCAAACCAAGTAGTTAAATGAACACATCACAGTACCAATCAGTTCAAGGCGGGAGGAGTAAGGACTTACAACAGCGGCTTGAACGGGTGTGCTCATGCCCTTCATCTTGCTGGTGTGGCAATCCTTGAAGATTTGCACTGCATTCAGTTCAGTTCTTTTGGTCCACACGGGTTTTCCTCTGTATTTGGAACAAGTCAATATAGATACGATAATATGGCACAAAAAAGAAGGAAGTAGCAGCTATTTACAAAAGCCTCGCAGTGTGCAATATAGCTACGAGATCCTGTTGTCTGTTGGAATTTCACTTTAGAACGGTTGGTTTTGTTCTTCAAACAGTTAGCCTAGAAGAAGATACACTTGTAAGGCACATACATAAATACAAGTTCAATATGTGGTCTAATCAAATACATATAGCCTACCTGATACTTTGGATCGCACCGGTGTTTAACGAGGGTTGTCCATCTTCATCTGTAATATATTCCACCGGAGATGTTTGGGCGATTTCATTGTTAGCCTTGCCTTCAAAGTGAGATTTTCTAAGGTGGTACCGATCTCGTCGCAGAAAGCGCATCGAAAAACATGAGTGCATGCTTGTTTAGTTGCATCATCTTTCGGATCCAACTTGAACCTCATCTGTTGAAAAAGAATGTGAGTCTTATTAGGAGGAAGCTAGAAAGTATGGGATGAGCAAGACAATATTACTAATTGCGATGAATAACATTACTTACGGATAAATGGTCAAGGAAGGTGTTAAACCGGGTATTGTCTTTCTCATTCTGCATCGATCCACGTTGGGAGGATACGCATGACACCTAACGGCAACGGCTGCCTCGATACTAACTTGGCTGACTCAGAGCATCACGTGGCCTTTTAAACCTACCTCAAAATGGATCTCCATTCTTCCTCCTTTAGATTTTGTTAATCACAAGCATTATCCCCGATGTCTGCTTTCGCTTGCGCCATGGTGCTAGTTCAACAACGAATATGGAAAGTGTTAGTGTACATCAAACCGTGAGAGTACATATAAAGGAGCATGCAATCGCAACTTGACTCGGTCAGTACCGCCTTGGTGTTGATGCTCATGAGGTTCATCTGATCTTGCCAAGTCTGTTGTGTCAAGATTGCTTCGAAGTAGTGTTAGGTGTGAAGGCAGCTTGGGAACCGCCGCCTGAGCAAACGAACGAGTAACTCGTTGAGATGTCGGTATGCAGCTTGAAGCGGATGCTGCAGCTGGTGGAGCAGTGATACTGTGTTTGTAGATTTAGCCGGTGGACTTGGACCTTCTATCGCACTATAAGTACCAGCAGAATCTCGATGGCGTAACCTTTTCCGCTTTCACCCGACGAGTAACAAGACTCCCTACTATATTATTTTCCTTGCTCTTTTTGACTTTGCCATGTCAAGCTGTACCCACAACACAAAAGAATAAAATCACTCTTGAGAACTCATTGATGCATGATATGCATAAGCAATACTTTGATGTAAGACAACCGTATGAGGATGGAATATGTAAGAAAAACAGACGGCATGACATATTCACAGCTACAATGTGCAAACTAAGGTATGATTTTCAAGAAAATAGAAGTAATGCAAGCTAGACACCATATGAAAGATGCAACCAATATTACTCGCCAAGTTAAAAGTGTCTTGTCATAAGTGGCAATTCAAAAATTAGAAGCAAGACAACATAGAAATCAATGCAAGATGCAACCACTATCAAACTGCCATGTTAAAAGCGCCCAATCATGAGTGATGATGCGGGATACACAACAAGAGTACTTTGATGTAAGAACATGGTATGATAGATAGATGCAGGTATTCTAGACACGAAAGCCATGTCATATGCACATGTATAACGATAAACTCAGCAGGTGCAATTTAATCAAAATAGAAGAAATACAGGCTAGACAACATATGCAACATGAAACCAATTATCACATCACAACTTAGAGCAAGCACTGCGATGGTGGAGTACGGAGATGAACTCATCATGTAGACTTGGGACTTCAACTTCATTAGCGATGAGTGGGGCAAATCTAGAGAGTCTCTGCTTATGCGTCGGTGCGGAGGACCACCAACATCCCCTAACTTACTTTTTCCTTCCTATTTTCTCGATATTGCCTTATGAAGTCAAAACCACAAGAAGATGAATAAAATTAGCTCTGATAACTGGTTGATGCATGATATGACGAACACTACTTTGATGTAAGGCAAGCGCAGGATAGGAGGATGGAATATATACAAAAAAGATAGCGTTTCATATTCACACGCATTTATAGGAGGATGGAATATGTATGAAAAACAAGAAGCGGAAGGCATTTCAACAAAATTAGAAGAAATGAAAGCTAGGCACCATATGAACATGCAACCAATATCACTCTATCGTAAAAAGTGTCTCGTCAGAAGTGCCATTTCAAGAAATTAGAAGCAAGACAAGCTAGAAGACAATGCAAGATGCAACCTACATCACAGTCCCAAGTTAAATGTGTCTTATGGGTAAGTGATCGCTGCGGTATAAGTTGTAAGCTACGCAGATGCAATTCAACATAATCAAAGCAATACAAACTAGACATCATACTAAAAACGCAACCATGTATAACAGTTCCAAGTAAGAGCAAGCACTGTGATGGTGGAGTAGGGAGATGTGCTCATCATGTACATGTATGTTCTAGAAACAGAACACGTGTCATATTCACGGCATTATGTGTAAAGTAAGCAGATGCAATTCAAGTTAGAAGCAATACAAGCTAGACATCATACGCAACATGTAACCACATATAATAGTGTCAAGTTAGAGCAAGCACCTGTGATGGTGGAGTAGGGGAGATGTGCTCATCATCTACACAGCTACGTTGACTGTCCAGCCTTGTGTTGTCTTGTGAATCTTGTTGGGAGGATGGCGGAGTAGAATCTATAGAGACCCCCTGTTTGAGTTGCTCTGAAGGACCACCATCATCCACTGCCAAACTAATTTCCTTCAGCTGTAATGATTTTGCATTGTGAAGTCAAACCGATAAGAAGAAGGAATAAAATTCGCTCTTCAGAACTCATTCATGCATGATACTGACAAACACTACTCGGATGAAAGGCAAACACATGATGCGAGGATGGAATATGTATGAAAAACAGGATGGTGTGACATATTCACACCTATGATGTGGCAACTAAGGAAGGCATTTCAACAAATTAGAAGCACTGCAAGCTAGACACCATATGAAAGATGCAACCAATATCACTCGCCAAGTTCAAACTGTATGGCGCTTCAACAAATTAGAAGCAAGACATGCTAGAAATCATATGCAAGACACAACCAATATCACAAAGGCGACTTAAAGGTGCCTTATCATAAGTGATTGATGCGGATATGCAAGAATAGTAGTCCGATGTAGAAACAGAACACATGTCATATTCACAGCATTATGTGTAAAGTAAGCAGATGCAATTCAACAAAGTTAGAAGCAATACAAGCTAGACATCATACGCAACATGCAACCACATATAATAGTGCCAAGTTAGAGCAAGCACTGTGATGGTGGAGTAGGGAGATGTGCTCATCATCTACACAGCTACGTTGACTGCCTAGCCTTGCGTTGTCTTGCTAATCTTGTTGGGAGGATGGCGGAGTAGAATCAGAGAGAACCTCCGCTTCAGCTTGCTCGAAGGACCACCATCATCCAATGCCTTGCCAATTTCCTTCAGCTTTATTGATTTTGCATTGTGAGGTCATACCGACAAGAAAAAGGAATATCATTCGCTCTTCGTAACTCATTCATGCATGATACTAACGAACACTACTCGATGAAAGGCAAAGTCATGATACGAGGATGGAATATGTATGAAAAATGGACGGCTTGACATATTCACACCTATGATGTGGTAACTAAGGTAAGGCACTTCAACAAATTAGAAACACTGCAAGACACCATATGGAAGGTGCAATCAATATCACTCGCCAAGTTAAAACTGTCTCGCCATAGGTGGTGTTCATCAAACTAGAAGCAATACATGCTAGAAATCATATTCAAGACGCAAACCAATATCACACTGCCAACTTAAAGGTGTCCCATCATAAGTGACTGATGCAGGATACACAAGAAGAGTAGTTTCATGTAAGAACATGGTGTGATAGATGATATAGTATGTACCAAAAACAGAAAGCATGTCATATTCACATGTATCATGTGTAAGCTAAGCAGATGCAGCTTACACTAATTAGGAGCAATACGAGCTAGACACCATATGCAACATGCAACCAGATATCACACTTTGCCAAGTTAGAGCAAGCACCTTGGATGGTGGAGTAGGGAGCGGAGACTTGGACCTTGTAATGCACTATCAAGACAAGGAGAATCGGTACAGATGTCTCCGCTTACGTTGTCAGAGAGGACCACCATCATCGCCTTCCTTACTTTTTTCCTTCCTCTTTCTTGATTTTGCCTTGTCAAGTCAAACCCACAAGAAAAAGGAATAAAATTTGCTCTTCGTAACTCATTGATGCATGATACCGATTTAACACTACTTTCATGTAAGGCAGCCGCATGATAGGATGGAATATGTATGAAAAACAGGACGGTGTGACATATTGACATGTATGATGTATAAATGTAAACTAAGCACAAGGTGCTTGAACTTGTTAGAATCGATGCAAGCTAGAAACCATATGAAAGATGAAACCAATATCACTCGCCAAATTAAAAGGGTGCCCTAACAAATGTATTTGACCAAATTAGAAGCAATACATGGCAACATGCTAGAAATAATATGCAATATGCAACTAATAAAGGTGACTCATCGTAAGTGATTGATGCAGGATACTAAGAGAGGTAGTTTCATGTAAGAACAAGGTTAACACATAGATGTAGTGTGTACCAAAATAGGAAGGCATGTCATATTCACATGTATAGTGTGTAAACTAAGCAGATGCAATTTACCCTAATTAGAAGCATTACAAGCTAGACACCAGATGCAACATGCAACCACATATCACATCGCTGGGTTAGAGCAAGCACTGTGATGGTGGTGTAGGGAAGTGTGGTCTTCAGTGCAGAGCTACGCTCAATGTCTTCATTTAGGCTTGTTGTTTCTTGAGAATCATGTGGAGAGGATGAAATTGCATTCTTTATAAGAGTATTATGCCTCATATTAACCCACGCGTGATCTGTCTCATCATAAGCGATAGACGCAGGATACACAAGAACAAGAGTTTGATGTAAGAACATGGTGTGATAGGCGATGTAGTATGTACCAAAAATAGGAAGGCGTGTCATATTCACATGTATAATGTGTAAGCTAAGGAGATGCAATTTAACAAATTAGGAGCATTGATGAGGGATACACAAGAAAAGTAGTTTGATGTAAGAACATGGTTAATAGAAAGACGTAGTATGTACCAAAAACAGGAAGGCATGTCATATTCATAGGTATAATGTGTTAACTAAGCAGATGCAATTTACCCTAATTAGAAGCATTACAAGGTAGACACCATATGTAACATGCAACCACATATCACACTGCCAAGTAAGAGCAAGCACCTGCGATGGTGGTGTGGGGAATTATGGTGATCAACTAGAGAGCTACGTTGACTATCTTCATTTAGCCTTGCTGTTTCTTGAGAATCATGTGGGAGGATGACACTCACTCTTTAAACGAGTAGGGCGCCTCACACTAACCCACCCGGTGACTGTCTCATCATAAGTGATTGACGAGGATACAAAAGAGCATTAGTTTGATGTACTAACATGGTTAATAGACATATGTAGTATGTATCAAAACAGGAAGGCATGTCATTATCAAAGGTATAATGTGTAAAGTAAGCAGATGCAATTTAACCAAATTGGAAGCAATACAAGCTAGACACCATATGCAACATGCAACCACATTTGACAAAGACGGGTTAAAGCAAGCACTGGATGGTTGTGTGTGGCAATTGAGATCATCAATCGCAGAGCTACATTTATTGTCTCCAATCACGACATCGCACCCATTAGAGCGCTGAAATGCTTAGTGCTTATCTTCAATTACACCGAGCGACTTCGCCTTTTCTTTTCTCGCATTCATCAACACCGCATCGTAGTCTGAAATACCCATGCATAAAAAACAATAGTGTGAGTATGGGTGAAGTGTGTGCACAATTAGTACAAAGGTAAGGTAGCAGATAGCAGTGTCGGTGAGAAATAAATGACGGAGACATATGATAGCTCTACAACATGCATGGCACACTAAATTACTACAGATTCTATGAAAATAACAATGATCGAAAGCAAATAGGTCACCCATTTTTTCAGCACCATCCGATGTACAAAGAACGGGCAGATCGCCTTCATCTACCTCAGCCACCAGTGTTGATGATCTTCCTCGAACGCCAACGACCACCGCCCAAGATTCCTCCCCGCCTGCCTCTCCTCGACCTCACCGCACCACTGCTTGGCACCGCCTGCCATCCATTCAAGCCCCGCCGACCTCCAGATCGGGCGCAAGCAGCCCTGCGCCCACACCCCTATGATAGACACCGATGCGCCACTTCCCGGGAACAAAGGGACTAGGTGCTCCGCGCCTAAGCGGTGCTGCTTCTTTAATTGCGGTTCGACCGACCCTAATTGAAATCCAAAGGGCTACCGAACCTCTAGCAAAGGTGAAATAGTAAAAGGAGGAAACCTTGTGCATTTAGTATCACGAAGAAGATGCAGAAGAAGCGCCAACTAGTTTCTTTCATGGGATGAATACGGTGTGAGCGGAGACGTAAGATTTGCACGAATAAGGGAAGAGGAGTACCTCTTTCTGCTGGCAGTGTTGTGCCCTCCTTCTGTTTTTCCGACGGTCTTCTTGTTGTTCATCGGAAACCAGAAGTTGTGGAGGACGGTCCAGCCTTGGACGAACCCATGGCCAAGTTGTTGAGTGTGGTGTGGTGGCCGTCTGTCGGCGGCGGGGGAGCAGATCCGAGGCGGCGAACGACGGCGTAGCGGGAACAGCTCCGGTGCGGTGGACGGTTGCGACAGTGGAGCCGCAGCAGTGAGGCGCAGGACGGCGTGGTCAGAGTGGTTTTGGTACAGCGCACGTCGGCGTCGGCATCGTGGAGGCAGCTCTGCCTCGGTTTCAGCTGCTAAGTCCTTGAGGGTGTTGCGGTTGCGGTTAGCGTTGGACAACGACGTCGGGGTACCGGCTCCGGCGTGATGGAGGAGGGCAGCGATGGATTGGCCGCTATGGGCTGGAGGACGGACCTACGGAGGAGGCTGGGGTTTCGCGGCTGGTGGAAAGGGCGTTTTCGCGCCCACATAGTATGAATGGGGAAACGGAGGGAGGCGGGGAACTAAGGGGGAACAATGTTCGGCTTGAGACGCGCTTGTTTAAATTTGGGGAAAGTTACAAACTTTGCCCCCATCTAAAATTTCGAACATATTGCGGGTTGGGGTAGGACAGTCATGTCGTGTCCCAAATGTGGGGGATAGATTTCAGCCGAAAGCGCATGGTGTTTAGGCGCCCACGGCGTATGAATGCTTCTCGAGGCGGTTGAGACTAGCGCCTTGGTGAAGTTACAAACCTACCCCGTTTAGACCTTTGGACATCGGGCCGATAGGCTACACGGCCAGAGTCGACAGTAATTTCCTACCACCAAAACATTAGTCTCACATGGTTTCGGGTGACCAGAGGCCTATTTGGCGCTTCGCTCAATATTTGGGAGCGTAGCATTAACGCTTTCGGTTCTCTTGAATTGAACTTTCAGGATTTGTCAAACTTCACAAATCTTTACTCTTGAAAATCCTAAAGCTACGATTATTTTGGAATGGAGGGGTACATTTGAATATACATTGTACACGTAGTATATATTAAAAATATGCAACTTACCTCGGTTCATGCATGGTTCCGATATAATCTCCTTGGTTGCAAAAAAAAAGTTAGATATGCGTATGAATATATATAGCATGTTCAAACTCACAACAAAGATTGATGCCCCTTTACATCTGATTTACAAATGCCATTATCTCGGTTCAAATAGATGAATGCACTTCCTATGAATTCAATCTTCAAACCCCTTTATGTTGAATTTGACATGTATTCTATTTCAGAGCTAGCAATTTGGAATGTATCCATGCAAGTGAGAAATGTATAAAGTGCTTCACACTAACAACATGGAGTGCACTAATTAATGTTTATATATGAATTGCAAAAGCATCCATTGCCTGTATTTCAAACCACTCTCACTCTATGAATCGATAATATGAAATAAACACATGCACATGCTAGAATTCAATAGAGTATGGGCGTCTGATAGACTGATTTTCGTCTATACGCAATTTGCAAAATTCATGATCTCATCCAAAAATAATAATGCCATTTATATGTTAATTTAATGCGTAGAACCGCCTTTTACACGTAGATGCACTATGCCTCGCCCCATTATTACAGACGCATCTAACGCATAAGTGCACACACTTTATATGCATCGGCATTTCTCTTTCACACATGCTCACAATCTCTCTCATGGTGTCGGGGTGTCTCACGACATACTCTCTCTGCTTTCTCTCTCTCTCTCGACTACTATGTACCACTCTTTTCACTAATCTCAGTTGGAAAACACTATTTCTCTCACATGCATATATACACATGCACGGTCTCTACTAGCCCTCTATACGCACATATATGTGTACGTGTCTCCCGCACGCACATTATCTTTAGGCCTCTCTCGCACACATTGCCCCCCGACACACCTCTCTCTTAGTAGTTGGCAGATATGATTTCATCATATCGTCATTCGGTAGGATATCCCTGGTTGTTAGGCTGGATGGTAATACGAGGCAAAGTTTTACCCTAGTTCGGATCGGACCCTTGCAGTTGAAGAAAGAGCCTACTCCCGGTATCAGATATTAGTGATAGGGTGTGTACAAAGTACACGTGAATACCGTGCATTGTGCGTGTGTGTATACTATCGATTTAACTAGCCCCCAAGCTTGTATAACATACTAAGGGCCTAGGGTTACAAATCATATATAGTCGGCTTATCACCAGTGGGGATAGAGTCCTCCGCGACTCTGGTAGCTTCGTGTTGTACGCCGAGTCCTCCACATGGGTCTTTGTATAACACATCTTGGTCCAACCTATATGTGGCGCAGGATGAACCGACCCATGAGTCTTGATGTTGACCCACCACAACTAGAAATGATGTGCCCACCACACCACACACGCAATGGGCCACTAAGAAAATAAGCATATACAATAGTACAACGGTATATAGCTCACGATACGTGTCCATATTTTGTTGATGACACTGACGGACTTTGCATTTGATGCATGCTCCGTATTTTGTTGACGACACTTACGGTCATTGTATTTGAAGCGAAAGCACGATATGGTCACCGGACTTCGAATAAGCTCATCACGGTCACCACATACATTTTGTCGTGCTAACCAACATGTGGTTGGATGGTTAGAGGACAAGTTTCTCGAGCCCACCAAGGTTAAAGTCCCGTGCTCGATTTATCTTGTGTTAATTTCAGTATTTTCAAAGCGATGTACGCTCAAGGGGAGGAGACGCCCACTCGACTACACGAGGCACCTATGGTGACTTCATAAAATCTCAAGATCATATATGCTGGCCCACTCTCTCAAGGTGCTCATAGGGGTAGGGTTCGCGGTGTGCGCTTATAGCGTGAGTGCTTGCGCATATATATGAGCCCTGCGCCTGCATCGTGTTAAACAAATACATGTCATGATTATACGGTCACCGCTCACCTGCATAACTCAGATTATGTTGATGACACAATCAATTGACCACCAACGTTTCCACGCGGGCGCAACTAGTGTTGCACCATCGGGGTAAACTGGGGGGCCCACCACAGCCCGTGATATGAAAGAAAGAAATGGTAGTTTGAGTCTGCACTATGTTAATAAAATAGAGTACATTTTAGGGTGATCATACGGTCACTTCTCACCATACAGCTCCGTAATTTGTTGATAACACGATCAATTGACCACCAAACGGTCCACATTCAGCAGCGACATTACCATAGGGCCCACCCACAACCACAGATATGAAGGACATAAATGGTAATAAATTAGTGGTCGGTGGGTATTCAAGTCGTGAGACCTCTGTTGGCAGCCACCGCGGTTGGGGGCGTTTATTGGGCGGGGGTGGGGATCCCGGAGAAAAGCTCGCCTGGGGCTAGAGGGATAGCTGCAGCAGCGGACCGGCGGTGGGGAGTGGTTTCGGGAGGGCGGGCTGGCGCGCGGCGGGGGGCTGGTGGTTCGCCGGTGGTGGTCAAGGCTCGTGGGAGTTTGATGATAAACCGAGGCCCTTGATTTTGTATCCAACGGTTGGAAAATCTAATGACCAGAGATGAAAAAGTCAGTCGACTGACGTGTAGCCTCACGCCGCACATACACATGCACGCACGCAAGACACACACGCATGTAGACGTGCAACACTGACACGTACACATAACGTACACACGCACGCATGCCGGCATGCAACACCGACACGCATACATGCACTCACGAACACACGCACGCACGCACTCCATGCATGCAACATCGAAACGCACTTTGCACGCACGCAACACTCGCACGCCGCATGCACACATCACACGACATAAGACACACGCTCAACCTATACATGCATGCACCCTTTGTTAAGGACATGGATTGTTACGGGTATTAATCAATCTTATCTGTGATAAGAAGAACATTGATATTTGCAACGGTTTTTATGAATCACAACCTATCGAATGGGCTATCAACATAGTAGGCTTATCTACATGAAAAAGATGACGTCACACTCAATGAACAATCATCGGTTTATGAAATGCCCGCTTCGACCGCCTCGACCACCAAAGGTTCCTTCACAGGCGCTGCTCGCGGTCACCGACATGCAGCCATGCACCCAAAGAGCCCACAAGTCGCTGGAAGAACGGCGCGGTGTCCTAGGTTAGAGTCGAGGGCGCCACTCAAGCACGCCAGCTGAACACGCCCGCGCCGCATTCAAACACCTCCATGAAACCCGCCTGTGGAAGCCGAGAAACCCACTCGACACACGTCCGCTCATGACCGGGCCGCATTAAACGCAACGCCGGCCGAGCTCCTCCCGTCCGCCGATATTTAATCTCCTATTTAAACGAGGCCAAACGCCGCCAAGAATCGCACACCTCCGCCGCCCCCCTATCTCCTCCACCATTTTGTCCACTCTACAATGGCTTACGAAGAGTAGTTATTCCGCGATCCAAGCTGGCTGGGTAGCCCGCCGGATATGAGCTATGCAGCTCGCTGATCCACCTTCCTCCTCGCCTAACGGAGCCAGCTTGTCGCCCCAAGCCGGCTGCGGTAGCTGCGGTTCAGCAACTCGCCGCCTGTGCCAGCTCGACGAGGAGCGGCGACGGGCGCCGTTGTTGCCGCCCACGCCGCCGCCAGACTGCTGCTCTCCGCTTTCGGGCCGAGACTCCTATGCCGGGCGTCCGCGCTTATGCAAGCAGCGATGTAAGTCGGGTGCACGAAGAGCGACGAGTCGGTGGCTAGCGCCTGGCCCGCCGCCATCATCGAGGAGAAGTAGAACACGGAGGCCGCCGCCGCTTGGTCCCATGAAGGCCACCGCGAGGCGACGCCGCGCATACAACAGTGTCTTGCTAGATGCTTTTGTTGCGAGGACCTTCGCCGACCGCATGGGCTCCATGGAAGAGGTCAATGTTAGGATGAACTCGAGCCGGTGCCGCCATGGCGAAGTAGTGGCCGGTGATGAACTCGAATTGGTGCCGCCACCATCATCTTACGGCACCAGCCAATGATATCGCTTGGGCAAGGGGAAGTGAGCCGCCCTTTGCGCTGAAGCATATACCGACTCCCTGCAGTCCGTGATCATGTCGCCGGACATGAGGAACACAAATCGATCGCGGGCGACCATTTAGGCCAGGTATTATATACCTGTGCTGTCCGTAACTAGCACCGTAGTTCATTTGAATGTAATGAAATCCGCTATGTTTGTATGAAAATCCGTGTTTTATATGATTTCCGCCGTTGTTTATATGAAAATCAGTTTGTTCACGTGTTTGCGTGAATTTCGTCCGCTGGTTGAGTTGTTGTCATAATGTGTGCGGCTACGGTAGGATGGCGTACTTTGCGGGTCGCCGGTCGGTCTCATGGCGGCGCTAGGGGACAAAAACACAGCTCGTATGAGCTCGCTCCAACGCGGCACGCTGGAGGATGCATGACAAGATGAGCACCCGAGCCATTCTCGCTCATTGGTGGAAGGCACTGGTGGACAAAAGGGTCGCCAATATTTTGGCTACCCCGGACAAGATCCAAACAGCCCTCCCAACAGATTCAAATCCTCGTTCGCCGTGGAATTTTGCCATGTGTTGTTTTCATGGACTAGCAAGATCCCCATGCATTGCACGGAACATCAAGATGCATTTTTTACAAACTCCCACATGCATGCAAGGGATAATTAATGTCCTCCTTGCTAGTACCACGAGGCAAACACCATTAATATTGCATCGATTAGTGTTAGTGGCCTTGTATATCTGCAAATTGTAATTTTGATAGTGGCCCTTGTATATAAAAATGGAGGAGAAAGATGAGAGATAAGGTGAGGAGGAGGGGCGTGGTGGTGACTGTGGTCGGATCAAGTGAGGCATGGGGATGGACGGCGATTATGTCTAGGTTTGTACGTATCTCTCACACACACCCCACGAGGGTGGGGGACGGCACGAAGAGAAGAGGTGCACGACGGCGCACGATTCTGCCTCTTTCCCAACCACACCCAAGCGGTACACGGTGGAGCCTATTTCAGATGAAAAGGCAGCCCACGTGGTAATTTGGCACGTAATCAAGGTCCACTTGGTGGAGGGAGGATCGCCTACCATGGGTGAACAAACAAATTATGCACTTGACGCTTATGTTAAATTAAAAAAGAGGCAAACCATGTGGGGCCTACCTTAGAGGCAAGGCTCTATACACCGGAGTACTTTTGATGTGTCCCGTCAACTCGCAGAACGAGGAGAAGCTTGCTTAGACGCTGCCTCCCACCACGGCGCGCGGTGGCTCGCAGGATGAGGTGAAGCTTGTTATTTAGTAGTAGTAGTAGTAGTACTACTACTACTACTACTACTCAGACGCTTTTACGCCCGCTTCCTCGCCCCACGCAAGGGTGGCTCGCAAAGACGAGGAGAAAATTTTACTACTCCTTCGCTTACTCTCGTCCCTACTACGATACTTTGGTTATTACTCCTCCATTTACTTATACAAGGCCACTATAAAAAATACATTTTGCATCTATACAAGGCCACAAAGAGTAATCGAGACAAAAGTTACTACTCCTCCTTTCCAGCTTTATGGCTCTACTAGCCACAAGGGGAGTAACTTCAGAGTAACATCGAGTACAACTCAGCATCTTTGCTTATGTGGCAATGAGTTAATGAGGAGAGAGGTAGTTACAAAGAATTTAGCTAGTTACCGTAACATCACATGTCCCAATGCAATATGAGTCTATAACCTAATAAATGAAGCTTTGCATGTTATTACACTTATGTTACTACCCACTATGAAGGTAGTAACGACTCTAGGATTTGTGTATGTTACTAGTGTATGTTGCTATGCATTGTGGCTAGTCTCAATTTCAAAATCTCTCCAACCAAGGTAGACGGTGAGTGGTCAATTAATTTTAGTTTGCACAAGTAATTAGTACGCCTGCTTTTTCTCAAGAAGTTATGTTTACCGAGGCATTAATTAGAACGAATGCATGAATGACCACTAAATTTCCATGAACTTGTACATGCATCGGTAAGTACAATAGTGCGCTTTACTACATGGCATTTTTGCATATGTGGAGGAAAGAGAGGCAAGGAAAAGTGGAGAAGTGGGCTCATGCAAGAGCCAGCCTCTACTACATGGTGGAGCACCGGGAGAGGCACATGGAGGTGGTCAGAATCGGAGACTCACGCCGGTCGAAGCGCCAGCAGCTTAAAATGATAATGGCAAGTCAAATCACGGGCCTCACCTGTCCAAAGAAGAATCATTGTCAAATCACACAGCCCTACGCTTGCAGCAGCCTACTCCTCGCCTTCTCGCTCTCGCGAACCGACTAGGCAGAACTGCCCTCGCCGCCACTGCAGAGAAAGCCTCGCCTCGACTTTTTAAATACAACTACATCCGCTTAAGAATCCAATGATATACTTTTGTGACATAGAACTACGTGCAGGCCCTATAAACCGAGACGCCTAAAAATAAAAAAACCGAGACGGAGAGGGTAGTTCAGGGTATCTTTTAGATCAATATAGTCGGGATTCACCAAGGAGCAAAACCAAGTGGTAGGCTGCTCCTCGCCGTGTTGGCGTAGCAACTCAAGCAGGGTCATCCGCACACCTAAATGGCTACACACTTAACAGACCCTTTGGCCGACATGTGGCTCATCCACCGCCTTGTTCTACGTATGGTGCGATGCACCAAATTACAGTTCGAGCAGCGGTTGAATTGGAGGCACCCCTGTCGAAGCACCGCAGAGTAGAAAATGAGCGATGAGGGGTCAAATCACAAAGCCCCACCTTTCCCGCATTAAGTCGAGTGCCGGACGGACGAAGCAACCATCATTTCACTCTAGGCGCAAGAGCATAAAGAAAAGAGAAAACAATGATGCATGCGGCAGCTACCTAGGGCACCCTAGGTAGGGTCTCCACTACGATCCTTTTTTAAAGCGCCCACTACAAATAGGCTTCTCCTCGCCCTCTTGAAGAAAACCGATGATGAGTGCGGCGGTAGGGTTTGTAGGAGTACTACGGCAAGGGCCACGTCAGAGTAAACGGGTTTGAGTCGACGCTTAAATATGTGTGGGCCGCTTGGTTTTACGGGAACGAGGCAGCATTTTGGGTTCGGGACCAAGGGAGATATAGTACGATAAAAATTGTGGACGAGGTTCGACCGAAGGCAATGATGCATGGGCCCTGATTTTGATATACCCGGGTCATGTGAAATTTGCTACTCTACTCAAAACTAGTAAGGTACACATGTATTGAATGCATGAGATTTCAAACCAAATTATGAATAAATACACACTATAGCATGTAAAGCTTTGAGTCATATATGCATGATGTAGATGTTCTTTAGTTCTTATAGTTCATCTCATTCAAAATCAATTAGTTTTATAAAATGTTAAGATTCATGGGTTGTGCATTGTAAATCATAAAGTAAAAAACAAATAATGGCAATTCATTTAGAAAAATAATCAATTATGATACGTAAGATTCTAGAACAAAGGAGAAGTGCTTGTGTTTTGAGGTTTGTGCATTATGCTTAAGTTCAACCATGGAGTCTTCTAAATTGTACATGTGGCGATCTGGTGGAATGTTGATGATATCCAACGGCCAAGAGTGCTCGGATTTGCCTATCTCTCGACCGTCGGGTTAGCTTCATCCAAATAACCATCTTTCAAAGTTATTGGCACACTATATAGTTCTTGTGCCATAGTTGCATGTTTTGGAAAAAACTACTAGTGGGTTGTACTATCTATTTAGGAATAGAAGATGTATACATGGAAGTTGTAGGAAAGAGATGACATGGAGCATCTCAATTCCTATGAGTAGGGATTGGAAAAGAGATGTCATTTGGTTCACATCATAGGAACTTTTCTATTGAATCTAGAGATGACATGTATCTCAATTCCTATGAGGAGGGATTTGAAATTAAGGGAGTATAGGAATCCATTCATATGAACCAAGTGGCTCTAAAGCTATAGAAATGATATCACGTTTATTTCCTTTGAAATGTGGAGTATATGAATCTATTCCTATGAACCAATTGGCTCTAAAGGAAAAAAAATCCTATAGAAATCATATCATATAGAGTTCCTATGATATTCCTCGACACTAAAGGATGCTTGAAATTAGTGCGGGTGATACGATGGTCTTTCTTTGTAGACTGCTCACCCATCTTTATAGTTACCTCTCGAAGATGAATGAAATGATATATACAGGGTATTCTACATGTGCAATTTGGTACACCAAAACTCGGTAAAAGTTTGCGAGGTTCGAATTTTCAATAAAGTTATATCCTATATGCACTGCATTTCGGAACGGAGGGAGCATAAAGCAGTTGCTAACACTCACATGGAAGATTTGTGTGTAGGAGGAGTGGTTGTTCTGTTAAATGACATGGCAAAACTGACACTGTCGTATGCCGATCTAACGGTTCTTACGGCGTTCGTCAGGAAAAGGCTTGTGGCGAACGTTTGTCGAATAATGATTTACGGACACATGCATTGCATTGATACATGCCCCCTCTCTCTCACGAACACGCACCTCACGAGTCACGACTCTCCCGAGTCCCGAGTCCTCTCACAGACTCAAGACGCTGCACCCACTGCCTATCTGCAGTAGACGCACACACATATGTGCTCTTCACACCCTACCTCGTAACTTCTAAAACAAAAGACGGCGCACATTTTATTTTAGCTCACACGCCACACACTTATACTATTACTCTTATGCAAACGCTCTTTGGGCATAGTATATTGTACTCTCACGAGGAGAAGCGTGCACGACGCACTAGTTCTCTCACACCCACTCATGGATACACGAGGAGCGCATTTTTTGAAGCCGGTACAACAAAATCACTCCACTATATATAAAAGCAGAGCCTTAGTGCTTGCTTTACTAGGGTTTCTCTCTGCTCACTCTCTCATGCTCTCCAGATCTAAGCAAGACATAGGTGGCCACACTCTCTCTCAGCTCACGGTTGGTCACAAATCCGCCGACAACCTCGACTGGGCAGGGGTGTAGGTGCATCGCTCACGCTGTCGTCGGGCGGAGGGAGGAGACCAACGGCTGCCCACGCCGTCTCCGATCGGGTCGCCATGCCATTCTTCTCCGAGAGAGCTGCTCTGGAGGGCCTCCGACCCTTCTTCCTCCTCAAGTATTGTGGCCAAGATGCGCCTCCCAACGCCGCCTTTGCCACATGCCGACGACTCCTCAGTATATATTCCTTCAAACCTGCCTTGCTCTCATCGCCCCAGCCCCTTCGTCGTGGATTCTTTTCTACTTTCGTCATTGCTCCAAAGCCACCTAGACTTCTACTATTATTAGAAGTAAAGCTAGTTCATACAATGACTCAAAGCGTTGGTTCAAACATGGAAGAAAGTGGAAAGTTGTAGCATGAATCTAGGACTTGGTTCTAAGAGGAAACGGGGAAAGTAGTAATATCTGTCATTGTTTAAATAATCAGATTTCATATTTGGCGCAAACAGGGATGTCTGCTCCATAACGCTTCGGATGTCTGCTCTCTCGATCGCTTCTATCCGCGCAATCAAAAGCACACACCTCAGTTTTAGTACAATCAAGAAAATGAGATGGCTATCCGTCGTTGCCGCTTGTTCAACCTCCCGCCTTCAAGGTATCCCTACATTGGTAGTAACTAAGGTAGAATGACCAACGCAATCTAAAAGAAGTTGATTCGTATGTTTTACTTCCCGATTACAAAGGCAGGACGAGCGAAAACAATTGCATCCTAGTCCGAATGCACTTTCTACCAGTTCATCCATGGACCGAGGACTAGTCGGCACGGCCGCATTACGGCGGTTTTTTGACAAAAGCGCAGACAAGAGGCATTGTGGTCTGCTTATTTCTGCAAATAGCGGTGCTTAAATTTAGTGGAATGCACAAGAATTTCACCGTCAAGACAATCGCATGGTTTAGTTCAGATTCCAAATGAGACCACAATTATAACTGGTTATTCTCGAATGAGAGAACCTAACCCCGAATGGTGGCAACAAGAAAAACCAGAGTGAACTCCAGAAATTTAAGCTCGCCGGAGGCCCTTTGCTCGTAGAAGCCTTTTGCTTGTTTTTTCCTGATTTGTAAACCTTCTCACAACTTTGTCTTTTGCTGTGAACTAGTATATGTTTGTTATGTTCTATGAATCATTGAGATGTATAAAATTGCTTAACTTATGCTTTTCAAGTTTTTTATGAAGACGAAGTTTAATGTGAGTGTTCC
Source organism: Aegilops longissima (assembly GCA_021605205.1). Taxonomy (NCBI): domain Eukaryota; kingdom Viridiplantae; phylum Streptophyta; class Magnoliopsida; order Poales; family Poaceae; genus Aegilops; species Aegilops longissima. The sequence continues at coordinate 324,337,627 of CM038680.1, forward strand.
ACATGAGCACCGGACTAGCGTGTGAACATTTGGAATTTATTACATTGTGGCCTCAATTAACTCGCATGAACCATCGTAACAAGATACATAGTTGCTTATATGTCGATGCAGAGATTGTTGATTGTTAGCTGGTCGATAGCCTAGTGTTGAAGCGAGCTGAGCCAATGTGTCGTGTTTTGCACAATCGCTACATGTGGGGTAGCACCAACAGTGTTTACAAGTACTTATGTATATGCGGCGCACGGTTCTCAAACGAGTGCTCTATTTCATCAAAACACACACTACTCAGATGATAAACCGTGACAACTTATGTCTTACCATGCCATATTCATGAAAAACTAGTGAGGACGATCTATTTCGCAACAATTACGATGGTTCTCACATGATTCACGGCACACAAAAGTAGCAGAGTTCCCATAGACGGATTCAAACATAGTACTAGCCCCGTAGGGGTCGATAATGCAAGGTTCGGATAATTAGACACAATCCAAACTACTATTAAACACTAACTGGGCAACTATTTCATGCCTCGATCTAATTTGGCTGGACACAAGACGGACCTTGCCATGAACATCATCGAGGACGCCCCGCAGCAGCTCAACTCGTGAACCTTCATGAAGACAACCTTGTGGCCTTGCCATCGATAAACTTGTTTGTGGAGGCATGCCACGCCATCTTCCTCGCGTAAGCTTGACAAGAACAAGATGCCTCACAAACGAAGGAGTAGCTTTGAACTTCTTGTGCTTCAAGACACCTCGACAACACGCCGACAACAAAGGAGGCTGGAATACAACTCTTCATTGGTATAACCTCAAATGGCTTCCGTGATCCAACAGCCTAAGAACTCTGTTTTCCCAAAGGCGATATTCAGGTCGTCCGCCTTTATAGCGAGTGACATGTACAACCACACAATCCTTTGTCCGCATCAGGCTCTAATTGAAACAAAACAAATTCTGAATTACTTTTCAAGATAAGAAACACAAGTTATTTAAACCACTATGTATAGCATGGCATCAAGCTAATAAAATTTTGCATTATTAATCACCACATACTTCCTTTTCTAAAAAATCACCACATACTTAGATGAAAACCACAATCGAGATCGGCAAAGAAGGAAATCACCTTGGGCAGCTCACGGGGGGACATCATCCTCGAAGGGGATAACTGCTCTCGCAGTGCTACGGGGTCAGAACCTCAAACGGGCGCTGACCATCTCAAGAGTGGCCGTGAGCGATCTGGGTCAGCTCGTGGTTGCCTCCATCTTCTTGGAGCTCTTCGTCTCATGGGGATCAGCCTCCGCCCGCCTCCAATATCGGCAGATCTTTGCCTGGTTCTCCTTGGTCCATCATGAAACCGACGAATACTAGGAGACCACCGAAAGGAAAACACAATCGCAATGACAATGAAACAAAAAGAGAGTGAGGATCGTTACCGCTTTAAAAGTTCTTTTTTTCTCTGAACGAAAATATACCAACATCACGGATCCGCTTACCTTCCCTTCGCTCGAGAGAAGAACAAAGGCAGATGCGAAAGTGTTGCCTTTCTTGAAGACGGTGAGGGAGAAGGGATTCAGCGAAGAGTGAAATGATGGTTGCTTCGTCCACAAACTTAGACTACGGGAGGTGGGGTTTTGTGATACGACGGCTCACATCGCCATGCCACGACTGGGTGACTCTCCGCCGTGACATCGCCTTCTAATTTGGTGGATGGCATTTGGGCCTGCTGTGCTGCATGGCCCGCATGTCGGTGAACAAAAGTATAACGGCATTCAAGAGAGGGAGACGTTTCAATGACCTAGGAGGAGCCAAGCTGTAGAGTGTCTCCACTGCACTAGTAGTAATTGTTTTTCCGGTAGTCAGAGTGTCTCCACTGCATTAGTAGTAATTGTTTCTCCGGGCCCAAGACAAAACAGCCCATCCACACTAGTAAATAGCAAAATCAATTCAAAAGCCCATATATTTACCGAATGAGAGGCGCTACCCACACCCACACCCAGACACCGCCCCCAAAAAACCTGGTGCTCTTTCTTCCTCCTCGCCCCCACCCACTCACGCCACTCGCCCCACTGCACTCCCCAAATTCCTCACCTCACTCCTACAGTAAAACCCCAGCCCCCTTCTTCCTCACTCCTACAGAAAACCCCAGCCCCCCTTCTTCTTCGCTCAGACTACAACTAGGCTCGCATTCGTTACTCGCTCAAATCCGTGAGCGACGCGACGCCTCGAGGAAAATGTAGTCGGCTGACTCCAGCCAAGAAGATGAGGCTCCACCAACGGGCGACGCCTGTAGATCCCAAGACCAACGCAGGGAGAAGCGGGGCGACCCCGCCCCCACCGGATCCCAGAACTCAGAGAATCTCGGTGGACCGTGATCAGCGATCTCCCGACGCCGCCCTTGGGGAGATCATCTCGCTTCTCCTCACCAAGGATTGCTGCCGCACCCAAGTCCTCTCAATTGGCATGGCGCTCTATGGCGCCGCGTTCTTTAATCTCGACTCGTCGCCGCCTATCTCTTCAATGATTTTGAAATCCCTGAGCCATCACCTCCTCCCACAAGGGCTCCGCTCAAAGCCTCTCGTGATCCCGTCATGCTACTGATCAAGCATACCATGCCCTGCACTGTGGACGCCTCGCTGAAATCCTCAATTCATAGAACTACAGCTGCTTGAGTTCTACTATTCCCTAGAAATCACATACCACATACCTAACGCCATGAACTTGTGCCCTCAAAGACCGATGTCCATCTCAGGGTTTTCCTCCTCTCTCCACACCGCCACCTTTATGCTGGCTACCTACTGCATAATCTGTACTAAACCTTCACTCCCATTTCTCAAGAAACTTTCACTTGGTGGGTTCAGATATCGGAGGTCTCATTGCACAAAGATCATCCACTCCAGCTTGCCCCCTACTGGAGTGCTTGGTGCTTGTTTTCATTAGCTTAGAATCGGTTGTCTCCAAATAAAGTCGCTTAACCTTGTAAGAATTGGAATTTATTTTGACGGAAGGCAGCTCATCATCCAGATGCCCCTTCACTTCAAAGGTTGATCCTTGATTCTAGTTATTCACCGCTGTAAATAACCGTCCTCTCTCGCTGCCTAAACTAGAGACCTTGGGTGTAATACATGATCTCTGTGCTCATTTCAATATGGTGTTTGGCTCCACAGCTCTTCGTGTACTTTATATTATCATCTACACTTGTAACCATAAGCTGCATTTTAAATTTCTCAAGATAATTTATATATCATCTTGGAGTACACATTTTGTACTAATATTATGTTCTATGCTCAATAAGAGTTTCTCCATGGATGGCCTATCAATGGTGTTGGATTATGTCAAGATCTTATATATCCAAATGAATAGTTTTGATCTCAACAAGATTATTGGCTTGCTGCAATGCTTTCCATGTCTGGAGAAGTTGTATATAAAGGTGATAATTTCACCACATTGAAGCCCGCATATAGTGTACTAGAATTAACCGCTCACCGTTGCTCTTTTCGACACTCTTCTTTTAGACCTTAACTGCTTTCAATCTTCATGTATATTTAGGCAACATGACGGGTAAGAAAGTTATAACCAATCGGTGGATTCGTAAGCATCGGATTTTCTCACTTCTCATGAGATTCGATCAAGACAATAACGCTAGAACGATATGTAGCCAACCGCAAACACAAGATTTGTAACATTCTTCATGCTGAATGCGAGGTTACTATTGTCCATCGTGCTTAAGTTTATCAGCAGCATGGTTTTGACGGATGGGTATGTCAAGAGCAAAAAAGGAGTTTTAGGTGGGCAAAAGAGCTTCGAACATGCCGGGCTTCTATTTACAACATATTGTGGTCATAATCCAAAGAATTTTACGACCCAGATGTTCATTCTATGGACCTGACCGATCCATTTGATCGTGGATCGCCAAAATAGTGCCGAGCTAGATGTTGTCAGCCTTTTCAACTGGGTTTTTGTAAACCCGATGAACAATTAACCTCGTGCTTTTGTATAGTTTGTAAGCTCGAGTTAGATGTTCCCGCCTTTTCAACTCGGCTGTGGATCTGTCATATTTTCTTTGAAACAAGGCAAATGGCTTGCCATTCGCTTAATTTATAGTGAAATGTTGTAACAAATCCCAACCAAGGGAAATAACATCACTCTCGCCGGTCGCTTGAGCTCACTGCGGCATTACAGAAGCCAAGTGATTAGCCCCACCAAAGACCCACAAACTTAGTTCTTTAACTAGCACATCAAATGGGCTGTAAATTTTCATAGGAAAGGCTGCATGACCGTGATGATTTGGATTCCGACAGGCTTGGGACCCATGAGGAAATAGCCTATCCAAGGTGGCCAACAACAAACGATTCTCGTTTACCAACCGCTGGATTGACATCCAACATCCGCCGGTATCTTCTATCTCTTGTCTTCTTCTTCCTCCACCGCCCAAACCAAACCACCTTGGCCGGGCTCCGCCGCCCCGCCTCCCATGGTCGGTTGCGCCCGCCGCCTCTACCGTCACGCATTCTCCAACGCTGACCAGTCCCTCCCTCTATTCCCCACACGCCCCGTTATTCTCCGGCGACGTCACCTCTAACACGCACTCCACGCGAACCGGGCCAACCTCGTATTCTCCTCGCTCGCAATTGACCGGCGCATGTTCAACGGCTCTCGTTCGCTCCATCCGAGGCCTCGCCGCCGCCCTCCGCCTTGCGGCCTTGGTTCGCCGCTGCCGCTGCAGGCGCCGCTTCTTCTTGCGTTGTCAACGCCGTGCCAACAATCGAGAGGAGCAAGGAGATGATCAGACGTGGAGAGGATGACAAGAGGGACCCACCAGCGCCATGGCAAGACGCAAGCAAGTGCCTCTATAGTACAAGCCCAAAAATATAGTTCCTCCTAATGGTTGGACATCCGGGCTCACGCCATTGTCAACATAGTCAATAAACGAGAATTACACTCACGAAAGGGCCGACACCGTGGACCCAAAGAAGTCGCGCAGTTTTTTTTTTGAGGAACAAGCGCTTTTATTTATACTAGTTTTACCGATGGATCAGGGTAACAACGGGCTGTGGGGGGGTCAGGTCTGCCCAGCTGTGGTTTTATTTATGTTTTACCACATCATGATCCTAGTTGTGTTTTTTTCTTGGTTGAAAATGGCTAGCCCAGCCTATTTTTTAAAAGAAATACCCAAACAAGGCCTACTTGCTTTATCGCCCTCATGGGCTGCAAATCTTTCAAGACGAGGAGAGTTTCATTCGGTTTGCCAGTAAATGGGTTGTACATTTTAAAACACATCAAACCGGGAATTAGTTTCAATTTTTTTCATTACAAGATCTTAAATTCCATTCATTTTATGCGTGGACAATTATTTGGATTTTATATTTATATAAATTATTTTTCAAATTAGTTTGAATGTGAATCGATATTTTTGTATTAAAAATAGTTGACCGCACTGAAACATGCAAAATTTCGTGATACTTTTTAACCGTGGCTACAATATGGGGTGTAATGCTAACAAAAAGAAGATGGCTCCAAAAAATTCTTAAGAATTAGCAATGGGTTGTACATTATTAGAAATAATGGCGATGAGCAGTATGTTGTTTTCCACATATTTGAGGCTGACTTGTGCGCTTACTACAGGTTGACGCTACAGATGCTTTCATAAAAAAGGTTGATGCACACGCAACGCCTCACAACTTAGTGAACAGACAAGATCAAGGATCGTTGATGTCCATCCAACCACCGTCGTGTTTCTTCAATCTACGCGCTTCATGCTCCAAATGGCCAAACAAGCGCCATGGACTGCTCGCTTCCTCCTCCCATGGCCGGCTATATTGTTGCCAAGAGTCCTCACGGCCCCACCGCACTCCCATCGCTGGCCTAGCCATCCTCTACTCACCCACATGCCGTTATTCTCCCATGACGCAGATGAACCAAGAACCCTCAGATTCTCCTCCGTGGGAAACAATCGCGAGTATACCTCGCTCCGTGTCATTCCCTTCCTAGGCCTCGCTGTCGCCCACCACCCTCGGTGTTTTGCGGCGCTCTGGTCAATGTGGTCAAGGACCGACATCCATCGAAGTGGATCAGACGTGAGAGGTCGATACTGGGTCCACGGCCACACGAAGGAAATGCCTCCTTATTAGGCGCAAAATAATGATTCCTCCACCGACAGCCTAGGACCCACATGAAGGGCCTCAGATTTCGCGAAAAAACGCTCTTCACCGACAGTGTCGGACCCACCAGCTATATCTTCGCACGCAAGGAAGTGCCTCCTTATTACGCCCAAAAAATGAATACCCCCTCGCTAGCCGACCCACCATATTGCTGCGCTTGACTTAGGGGCCTACTAAGTTGACGGGCCGAGGGATTTGTCAACTTAGTCAATACTCCGAAGGACTGTATGATGTCCATCCAACGCCATAGTGCTTCTTTAACCTCGGTCTTCTTGCTCCACTACCTAGCAAAGCGGCCGCCGTCGTCACCGCTTCCCTTCCTCCCGCGGGCCGGGCCGGGCATCCGCTGGAGGCCTCATCGCCCCATACTACTCCCACCATCGCCGTGCCATCCTCCACTCACCCACACCCTCGTTATTCTCATGGGCGACGGCAGCTCACACGGGCAATCGAACCAGTTGAACGCCATACACGCCTCCGCTGCGGCATCCATCGTCAAGATATTCCTCGCCGTCCAAGGCCGCCCCTTCCTAGGCTCGTTGCCGCCCACCGCTGGTGCTCTTTGCGCGGCCGCGTGGTCAATGTGGTCAATCTAATCGACTTCCATCTAAGAGTATCAGATGGGGAGAGGTCAATACCGGTCCACGGTAGCCGCAAGGAAGTGCTCCTTATTACGCGAGAAAATAATTATTCCTCCACCGACAATGGAGACCCACCGGACGGGCCACCAGATTTTGTGAAAAATCGCTCTCGATCGGGCTGGGACCCACCGGACGCCACCGATTTCGCGAAAAACGCCCTCACCGTCACCGACCCACCTAAGTGCTCTCCTTATTAGGCACAAAAAAGAATACTCCCCGTTAGCTGGGACCCACCTTGGTGGGAGGATGACTTAGGGCCTCACTAAGTTGATTTTGGGACAAAGGGCTTTGTCAACTTAGTCAATATGAACGATTCTAGCTCCAAGGATCGTAGAAGATGTCCATCCAACGGCCAGAGTGCTTCTTCAACCTCTCGTCTTCTTGCTCCAGCCCGGGCCCAAAGCAGCATACGGCCGTGCCTGATGCTTCCTACCTCCCCTGTGGGTTGGCCAAGCCGCAGAGGCCTCACCACCCCTTACTATTCCCTACATTGCCAGTTCCTCTCTAGGGCGTACGAGTAGCCTCACACCGCAGCTCGAACCAAAGGAACCCACCTACTCCTATCCAAGCGGGTTTCCATCGCCTGTTTTCCCCGCCCGTCGTCCTCACCTAGGCCTCGCCGCTCAGCCCACCGCCGTGGTGCTCTCTCTGCCGGGCGTGGTTAACGTGGTCAAGGAACCACTTCCACCTAAGAGTACTCAGACGCGGAGAGGTCGATACCGGGTCCACGCCACGCCCAAGTTTTTTTGTGATTTGCCAAGTAAGTCGCTTTTGTCAGTGCCTTGTTGCTAAATCTTTCAAGACGAGGAGAGTTTATCTGCTGGCCAAGAAAATGGCCCATCAAGAATGAGAAATTGGTCAGACATTTTAAAACACATCAAACCGATAATTAGTTTCATATATCTTTTTTTTCATTTCAAGATTTTAAATTACATTAATTTTTATGCGTGGAGAATTTGTTGGATTTTACATTGATATACATTTATTTTTAAAATTAGTTTGAATGTGAGTCGAAATTTCGGATTAAAACAGTTCTGACCGCACCAAATATGCAAAATTTCAGATATTTTTTAACTGTGGCCACAATATGGGATGTAATGCTAACAAAAAGAATATGGGCTCCAAAAAACCTTAAGAATTAGCAAATGGGCTGTAAATTATTAGAAATAATGGCAGATGGGTTGTAATGACATTTTCCATGATTTGAGGCTTTCCTAAAAAAGGTTGACGCGACAAGCAAAGGATCGTTGGATGTCCATCCAACGTCAGCTGTGTTTCTTCTTCAATCTTCGCTTTTCCCGCTTCCAAATTCGCCAAACAAGCGCCGCCAGAATACCTGCTCCTCCTCCTCAAGGGCCGGGTTGTTCCCAGCCACAGAAGCCTCACCGCCTCAAACGCATCTCCCATCGCTGGCCTAGCCATCCCTCTACTCACCCACACTGCCGTTATTCTCCTCGCCGACGGCAGACGAACCAAGAAACCTCAGACAACAGATTCCTCCACGGGGGAAACAACTGCCAGTCTTCCTCGCCTCCATGTCGCCCCTTCCTAGGCTCGTTCGCTGTCAGTCATTGGGTGTTTCTGCAAGGCGGGTCAATGGTCAACGACCGACTTCCATCTAAGAGATCATATGTGGAGACGCTGACAGCTGGTCCACTACCGCAACAAGGAAGTGCCTCCTTATTACCAAGCAAATAATTATTCCTCCACTGACAGCGGGACCCACCGATGGGCCATCCGATTGTGAAAAATGTTTCCCGATCGCCGGGACCCACCACCACACCTTCGCACGCAAGGAAAAGGCCCGGCAAAAACAAAACGACTACCGATCATGGGACCCACTAATACATCTTCACACGCAAAGAAGTGCTGCTCAAAAAACGATTCGCCACCGGGCCGGGACTCCATCACCACATCTTCGCACGCAGGAAGTGCCCGACAACAGACCCACCTAGTCGGCGACGAGCGTTGTTATTCGGTCGCGAACGTATGTACATACCGGTCGTAGAGGCGCTGCGACGTAGCATGTACACGCACGCATATCGCCGTGGTGCAAGAAAGAATCACGCCACGTGTGTACATACGCAAGGGTCTCGAACGACTATCACAGACACGCACGCCGTGGCTCGTGTACATGGCTGGGTCGAACGAGAAACAACGTTGTCGCCGTGTTCATGGGGAGGCAACAAAGCGCCGTGTTCATGGGGAGGCAACGAAATGCGCCGTGTTCATCAGAGGCAACGGAACGCTGGGAGCCAACCGGCTTGATGGAACAAAGCGATGGAATGAGGCTCGCGCATCAGACAACGAGGAAACAGACTCCTATGTTCTAACGGGTCCCGCTGATCGGGAGGGGTGTGGCGACGCAAAATGGAGGAAATGAACTCCTACGGCTAAACGGGGTCCCGTGATCGGGAGTGTGTGGCATACCGCAAAACGGACAAAACGGACCTCCTACTAAACGGGGTCCAT